>CM056202.1:32025164-32625164 GCA_029692085.1 Gymnothorax javanicus
CTCTCTCTGTACAGCTGCACTCTTTACCCACCCAAACGCTGGTCTCTCTCTGTACAGCTGCACTCTTTACCCACCCAAACGCTGGTCTCTCTCTGTACAGCTGCACTCTTTATCCACCCAAACGCTGGTCTCATTCTGGATTGCTGCACTCTTTGCCCACCCAAACGCTGGTCTCTCTCTGTACTGCCCCCCTCCCTGCTGGTCTCTCCCCATACCGGGAGGCCTTGATGCGTATCCAGCGGTTGTCGTCGATCCGCACGGACGAGCGCAGCACCACGGGTTTGGTCCCCAGGTCGTAGCTCATCTGCACGTGGCCGTCCACCAAGGCGAGCGCGATGAAATCGGAGCGCTCCACACTCTTGCCGCTCCACAGGATCAGGCCGTGCGTGGACTCCGTCTTCACGCTCAGCTCGAAGCTGTTCGACAGCATCGCCTTCTCGCTGCCACCGGGAAGAAGAGAAGAAGAAAACCATCCAATCACTCACTGTTAGGTATCCCTGCTCCGCTGGCTATTCAACTTTACCCATTCCCTCCAAAGACCCACATCAGCGGGCCCAAAAAATACATCTTTTTTTGATTGACTAGACCTTGTGTTTCCATGGTAGCGGAAAGGTTGGGCCAGTGATCTTTGAAAGCTTTGCTGTCCAGGATCTCAAATAACTAAAGAAACAAATAAACTACAAACTAAGCCTAGAAGTGATCTACTCATTTGTTTGTAACAGGAGTAAAGTTTCTTAGGGAAACTGAGAAGGGAATGGATTCAGGCCATTGCCACCCCACATGTAATAATGTACCCACTACATTATTTAAGGGAGCATAGCTGTGCAGTCAGTGTTTGGGGACTGTACTGCCTGCAGGCCAGCAGCACACAGCTGAACCCTAACTTCTACAGAGCATGAAACTGTATGACGCTGAGCCTCTATAGAGACCTGCTCACAGCTCTGAATCTCACATCATCCCTCCATCCTTATATTATGTGCTTTTCCTCTGGAACAATCCAGCAGTGCCCTCACTCCCGGCTCCAAGTGCTATAATCCATGAAGGTTCCGTATTTCACTCATTTTAGGAAAATGCCCTGGCATCTGCAAACCACCATTTGAAACCTGTAGCAAAATAAATATTTAAATAAATGAATAAATAAATAAATAAAAAACCACAAATTCAGCATTTGCTGGCAACCAGTCTCCAGTCCTCGTCTCCCTCCTCATTAGTCATGTGCTTTTTGAGGGGAAATGGCAGACGTTCTAGTTTCAACAGTTTTAGGTTTTGTCAGATGTTGGGAGGCAGGAAGACCAAGATTCATTTGTAACGACGAGGGAAAATCTGATATTAAATATTTCTAATATCCTAAAAATATTTATTAATGTTTGCTTGTGGCAACAGCGTTTCACAGTCAATCAGCATTCACATCTCCCAGAGTTCATGTCTCCTCGCGGCCATTTACATTGAAAATATTTGCCTTAGAAAAAAATGAAAGCGAGGGAGAGAGAGCGAGAGGGAGAGTACAGATAGAAGATAGAAATAGACAGAGAGAGAGAGAGAGAGATAGAGAGAGAGAGAGAGAGAGAGAGAGAGAGAGACAGATAGGGGGAGGGGGGGAAGAGAGAGAGAGAGAGAGAGAGAGAGAGAGAGAGAGCATATCTTTTTCACTCTTTGCTTGTGCATTGGTGTGGGGAACCCTCCCTCTCAAACCAAGGCTTCAGTTTGTGCATCACAGAATTCATCATCCTACATGTCATCAGTGGTGAAGTGGTCCTTGGAGAAGTAGAGATACTCCATTAGGTAGATGGGTGGATCACTAAGTAGAAAGTGGCTATATTCTCCACAGTATTTCAATGCCTTTTGGCTGATAGGTGGATGTACTGTAAATTTGCAGGAAAATCAGCAGAGTATACTGCATATACCCTCCACTACGCCACTATGTGTCATGTGACTCATGCAGTTTCAGTGGACATGCATTAGACAGCCTTTGTGTGCACCCATAATAAAGAAAAACACTGAAATATACAGGTGCACACACCCTGAGACGTGAGACAGGGTACAAACAAAGTGCCAGAATGCGGACGGACAAGGCATCACAAACATGACACATGGACCGCACAGCAAACACAGAAGTACACACACAGAAAAAAGAGGTGCACATACAGAACACAGAGATACACACACAGAACACAGACACACATGCTAGACACAGGAAATGGATATGGGGAGACGTCACCTGCTCACTGACTGCTTTCAAATGACCTGACAGTCAATAGCCATGTTGAACTACACCTTTGTCATCAAACCAAACCAGTTTCTGCTGATATTATTAAATCCCATTGAATCGGCAACAAACTAGATAACTTGTTTGCCACAGGGACTGAGTCGTGTATCTCCCCGATCCCCAAATTTCAGACAAAATGGCCGCCGGCAGCCATATTGGACGTCCGAAATTCGCGTGAATCGGTCTCGAGCATTGTCCAATCAATATCTTCGCCTGTGTGAAATTTGGAGAAATTCCTTTGATAATTGTGGCTTCCAGAGCCTGGGACATAAAATCCATACAGCAGCGGCGGCGTTGGTGGCCCCGGAACTAAACCATAGTATCTACCAACTATCGTCGTCGGAGAGATACAATAAAGGTTTTGGAACTAGGTGTGCAGACTCCGCAGCCAATTAATGACTAATCACTTTGGCTGAACCACACCAAAACCTAGCCAATGCCGCAACATCTACGATTGGATCTGAACTCTCCTGAACTGGGTCCTATGCTCCTGACAACATTCCCAGTAAATCTGAGAGACATGTTTGTGACGATACAATTTTGAGTACAAATAATCCTCCATGGAACATTCATTCATTTTTGTCATGAATAATAAAATCCAAGCCATCTGCCAAAGAAAACCAGAATTCACAAGCGGCCACAGTTGGCAGTTTGTGCCAACAGTACTTTACTGGGCAGAGTAAAATAAGCTCAGCTCAAATACTGCTTGACAGTGACAAGTCTATCAGCAGCACAGACCCATTAAAATAAATTGGTAGATGGTGTATCTGAAGGAGACGGCATTTTCTTGTCCTGAAATGACCAGCGAGCCAATTTGAAGTATCAACTGTAGGAACATATACATGCACATTCTTCAGAGGTTTTGAAAGCAAAATCAGGAAAGCCTTTTTTTTTTTTTTTTTTTTAAAGAAGTATGCCTAGCTTAATTAGCATAGCCACACTCAGAGAAAAGCATGGAAATGAGTACATAAACTGCACAAAAAGATTAAGGGAACACTTAAACCACATATCAGATCTTGATCAACGAATTATTCTAGTTGAAGTGCTTTACTGATGTACACTGTATAATTTATTTAGAATAAAATGACGTAACAACGGTCAATGGAAACTAAAATCATCAACCCATTGAGGGCCGGATTCAAAATCACCCCAAAAATGAAAGTAAAAAATTTAAATCACAGGCTTATCCATCTTGAGTATATTTTTACTCATAATGTGACTCAGTAGTGTGTACGGCCCCTGCGTGCCTGTATGCACCCTCGACATCGTCTGGGCAGCTCCTGATGAGTCAGCGGATGGTGTCCTGGGGGATCTCCTCCTAGATCTGGATCAGGGCATCAGTGAGCTCCTGCAGTTTGTGGCGGTACTTGGCGGCGTTGGATACACCAATACATGATGTCCCATAGGTGCTCAATTTGATTTAGGTCAGGGGAGTGAGAGGGCCAGTCAATGGCATAAATGTCTTCGTCATCCAGGAATTGCCTACACACACTAGCCACATGAGACTGGGCATTGTCCTGCACCAGGAGGAACCCAGGACCCCCCCACACCAGCATAAGGTCTGACTATCGCTCTAAGGATTTCATCCCGGTACCTAACAGCAGTCAGGGTACCGTTGACTATGACATGGAGGTCTGTGCGATGCTTCATGGATATGCCTCCCTGACCATCACTCACCCATCACCAAATCAGTCTTGCTGGATGATGTTCCAGGCAGCAGAACGTTCACCACGGCGTCTCCAGGCTCTTTCACACCAGTCACATGTGCTCAGTGTGAACCTGCTCACATCTGTGAAGAGAACGAGGCGCTAATGGTGGATCTGCCAATTCTGGCGTTCTCTGGTGAATGCAAATCGAGCTGCCCGGTGCTGAGCTGCGAGCACAGGTCCCACTAGCGGACGTCGGGCCTTCATGCCACCCTCATGGAGTCTGTGTACGACAGTTCGGTCAGAAACATGCACACCAGTGGCCTGCTGGAGGTGATTTTGTAGGGCTCTGGCAGTGCTCCTCCTATTCCTTCTTGCATAAAGGAGCAGACACCAGTCCTGCTGCTGGTTCGATGCCCTTCTACAGCCCTGCCAAGCCCTCCTCCTGTAACGGCCGGTCTCCTGGTGTCTGCTCCATGATTTTGAGACTGTGCTGGGAGATGCAGCAAACCTTCTCGCAACTGCACATATGGATGTGCCATCCTGGAGGAGCTGGACTACCTGTGCAACCTGATTGGGCTGCAGGTCCAGTCTCATGCTACCAGCTGTGACAAGGACACTGGCAGAAATTAAAAAAAAAAACTATAGAATAATTTGTCAGGAAGGATAAGGAGGGAGCAATAGTCTGTTGCCACCACATGCACAACCAGTTAATTTTTGGGGGTTGTCTTGCTTTTGCCTCTGAAATTCCTCCTGTTGTCAATTTCATTTGCACCAAAGCAGATGATATTGATTCACAATCACTTGTGCTTCATAAATGGACAGACTGATATCCCTGAAGTTTAACTGACTTGTAGTTACACCATGATGATTAAATGTTCCCTTAATTTTTTGTGCGGTCTAATTTGGATATTTCAGGATGCATGTAATAAACAACTTTCTCGTCCAGTGCACTCACTTTACATAAGAATACAAAATACTGCTGCCATGGAACATTGCCAAAACTGAAAATTTAACCTACTGCCAACGACAAGGATACAAAGGCATTGTGGGTAGTGGACCATGTCCCACACCCCAACCCAGTCCACTGAACCATGAAGACAGGCAGGTAAGACAAGCGACTCACCCTCGGTCTGGGATCCTCTGTGGGGAGTCAGGACTTCAGCAGGGAGAGAATGAAGGGCATCCAATAAGCACAAGCGCAGGGACAGAACCAGAATCTCACCCCCCACAACCAGCCCCTCCATACCCCAGGACTCCGCACTACCACGGCCTGTTGTTTTATGGTAGTGAAACACTGGTTATGGTCTCAGACATGGCTTTGAACACAAAGCCACACTTTCTGAGATGAGATGAGATATTATGTGTTTGAGTGGGTCGTGCTAGTGATGGAACTGCTCATGGTGGTTAGAGAGACGAAAAACAAAGAGGACTGAAAACACAGACAACCAATACCAGGGGAAATTGTCTTTTTGGGGGGAATTCCATATATGAATGTGCAAGTTAAATCATGATTAAATAAAGAGAGGTCACATCAAAAACAGGATTCTGTAACCACTGATGAAAAAGACTGATGTAAAACAAATGGCAGTGACTCAGCTGAAGAGGAAACTGCCCCAGATCTCACTGATGCTGATTTAGTGGGAAATGAAGATGGATCAGATTAGCACAGACTTTCTCCACATAAATTTTGCTGCACTTGGAGTAAACTGTTACACTTCTGACCAAAAATGTGTGCAATCAAATATCTGAGAAATATAGTTCATTTAGAACTACTTTTGCCAAATGATTTATTTCAGCGTAGCCAATACAGTTGTGTTAAGAGATGGCAGGAAACACCTGCTGACCTGTGTAGAGATGCTAATTGAAGAATTTTGAGGTGAGGTCCTCACTGGGAACCTTTAAGACACACACAGTGACGTCATGTTTTGATATGCAAATTAGTGATGTCACAGGTCCCCAGGGGTGTCCTCCACCTGACAGGGTCCCCAACAATTGGTGAAATGTCAGGTCAGTCTTCTGAGGGTCAGACCCAAATTGTCATGTGATGCCTTGTTTAACCCAATGAGTGTGTATAGAACAACTGGAGAGGCTGTCGGAGTGAAAAGTTGAAGAAACCAATATGGCGTCCAGTGCACCGCACCTCTGAGTTTCCCATTGACTGTAAAAGAAAAAGTCCTGCTATTATTTTGTTTTCTAAAAGGTTTACAATCCTAAATCCTTCCTGCGTAGGACTGGATTACATAATAAAAAATGAATCGAAGCACGATTTTGCTTGACGCTTTTCGAGAACGAAGTTATAAGAGGTTGTTTTAGTCAACGATTAATCCATTGGTAGGTCAATATGACTCACATCTGACTCTGATTGGTCACTCACATAGTATTGGTGAATAGCCTACAAGAACATTGCCTTCAGATAGTATGAACTCCCATGGTTATTGAGCTATGTTTTTATCTCACGGAACAGACAGCTGAGCAGTATGCAGAAACGCTATTGGCTGGCCATCATTGAAAGCCAGCCAGTTTGGTCGACTGCCTCAGCTAGGACTGCGTTATCGTAATAAAAAAAAAAAACCCCAAAACAAACAAAAAAACTCACTGCTTGCTCACTAAATAGTCCCTAGATAGGCAGATGCCTGATAAGGATGCTGTTATTTGTACAATTCATCCGACATGAACACCGCTCACGTTACACGAACCTTTCTGCCAGGTCATTTGCTATGGCTAATACTATATGAAGATATGCAACCTGGCTAACATTACATGGGCATGAGAGCTAGTTGGCCATCACCCTTTGTAAGCAACGTGAGTTTATTGTGCGAAGTAAGTTTAAGCTGCACGTCTTAATGACTCTAAAATGCCCCAAAAAATTGGAGTCCCTGCAGGGCACTTCAGGCTGCGAAATCTTTTTCTGTGGGTTGGTTGCTACAATTACGTACATCAGCCAATCACAGATGGGCTGTGGTACCTTTGTACGTGCCATCAGCCAATCACAGCTCGGCTGTACTCATGCATCGATGAGAATGGCAACAAATTCGACCTCGTCACTATCAGCTGAGTTGTGCACGTAGCAAATTTGTAAAATGCTCATCTTTTCTCTGTCACCAGCCTGATTGGCGAGAGTCAAGCGATGTGACGGCTGAGTTCTCACTACGGCGTGCTGCCGAAGTGAGCACGGTGCAAATTCAAGATGCTGGGGTGGGAAAAGGATTTAAAAAAAAAAAAAAAACAAAAAAAAAACAAAGGAGACTGCTTCTCATCATTTGAGGCTGCTGAGGGAGAGAAAACTATCTCCGTTTCACCCTTATATGCTGTCGAGGAGAGCTCAATAAGTAGGCGGTCCAGCAGTATTTAAAGGAGAGTTCCTGTTGACTGTTCTCACTCATGGGACCCCTCAAAGTCAGAAAATATAATATTTGTAAGTTGTCTGCCCCGCGAGCTAAGCTGCACATCTTAATGACTGTAAATTGCCCCAAAAAATAGGAGTCCCTGCAGGGCACTTCAGGCTGCAAAATCTTTTTGTGCGGGTCGGTTGCTACCATTATGTACATCAGCCAATCACAGATGGGCTGTGGTACCATTGTACGTGCCAGGGCGCTTCAGGCAGGAAATTCAAGACGCTGGGGTGGTAAAAGGATTTTTTTAAACTCAGCTGACAGTGACGAGGTCGAATTTCATGCATTCTCATCGATGCATGAGTACAGCCGAGCTGTATCAGACAATCACAGCTCGGCTGCACTCATGCATCGATGAGAATGGCAACGCATTCGACCTCGTCACTATCAGCTGAGTTGTGCACGCAGCAAATTTGTAAAATGCTCGTCTTTTCTCTGTCATTAGCCCGATTGGCGAGAGTCCAGCGATGTGATGGCTGAGTTCTCACTACGGCGTGCTGCTGAAGGGAGCACGGTGGAAATTCAAGACGTTGGGGTGGGAAAAGGATTTTTTTAGAACAAAAAAAACAACAAAAAAAAACAATTAAAAGCATGGTTATGCCTGATCTTCATTGCTGATGACTGAGGACTATCCATACTGTATATATACGTATTCACATATATGACCATAACACCGGGAAATTTATAAAAATTTTTAGACATTAGATATAAGGTACATATACAGGATGTAGATATTTCATTTGGATTTTAAAATTATGCAACAGCTTTGCGTTGAGCAAAATTTTAATCCACTGAATGACAGTGAGTGATACAGTGCCGTGAAAAAGTATTTGCCCCCTTCCTGATTTCTTATTTTTTTGCCTATTTGTCACACTTGAATGTTTCAGATCATCAAACAAATTTTAATATTAGACAAAGATAACCCAAGTAAATACAAAGTGCATTTTTTAAATGATGAATCATTTATTGGGAAAAAGCTATCCAAACCCACCTGGCCCTATGTGAAAAAGTAATTGCCCCCTTAAGCCTAATAACTGGTTTTGCCACCCTCGGCGACAACAACTGCAATCAAACATTTGCGATAACTGGCAAGGAGTCTTTCACATCGCTGTGGAAGAATTTTAGCCCACTCTTCTTTGCAGAATTGTTTTAATTCGGCCACATTGGAGGGTTTTTGAGCAGGAAAGGCCTGTTAAAGGTCATGCCACTGCATCTCAAGCGGATTTAAGTCTAGGCCCCTCCAAAATCTTTGTTTTTGTTAAGCCATTCAGAGGTGGACTTGCTAGTGTGTTTTGGATCATTGTTCTGCTGCATAACCCAAGTGCGCTTGAGCTTGAGGTCATGAACTGATGGTTGGACATTCTCCTTCAGAATTTTCCAGTGGAGAGTAGAATTCATAGTTCCATCAATTACTACAAGTCATCCAGGTCCTGAAGCAGCAAAGCAGCCCTGAACCATCACACTACCACCACCATGTTTGAATTTTGGTATGATGCTCTTTTTATGAAATGCTGTGTTAGTTTTACAGCAGATGTAACGGGACGTGCACTTTCCATAAAGTTCAACTTTTGTCTCGTCAGTCCACAGAATATTTTTCCAAAAGTCTTTTGGATCATCAAGATGTTTTGTGGCAAATGTGGGATAAGCCTTTGTGTTCTTTTTGGTCAGCAATGTTTTTCGCCTTGGAACTCTCCCATGGATGACATTTTTGCCCAGTCTCTTTCTTATTGTTGAATCATGAACACTGACTTTAACTGAGGCAAGTGAGGCCTGCAGTTCTTTAGATGTTGTTCTGGGTTCTTTTTTGACCTCCTGGATGAGTAGTTGATGCGCTCTTGGAGTAATTTTGGTCGGCCGGCCACTCCTGGGAAGGTTCACCACTGTTCATAAGTTTTCTCCATTTGTGGATAATGGCTCTCACCATGGTTCGCTGTAGTCCCAAAGCCTTAGAGATGGCTTTGTAACCCTTTCCAGACTGATAGATGTCAATTACTTTGTTTCTCATCTGTTCTTGAATTTCTTAAGATCGCGGCATAATGTGTTGCTTTTTGAGATCTTTTAGCCTACTTAACTTTGTGAAACATGTTCTATTGAAGCGACTTCTTGATTCAACAGGTCTGGCAGTAATCAGGCCTGGGTGTGGCTAGTGAAATTGGACTCAAAAAATGTGTTTCATCACAATCAATTCATGATTTAAGAAGGGGGCGGGGGGCAATTACTTTTTCACATAGGGCCAGGTAGGTTTGGATAGCTTTTTCCCCTTAATATAAAAAATCATCATTTAAAAACTGCATTTTGTATTTACTTGGGTTATCTTTATCTTATAGTAAAATTTGTTTGATGATCAAAAACATTTAAGTGTAAAAAATATGGAAAAGAGTAAGAAATCAGGAAGGGGGCAAATACTTTTTCACAGCACTGTATTTAGTGACGCATAAAAAAAACACACTAAAATATAAATCCTCATAGGTTGTTGCATTTTTTTTGGTCATGAGTATATATGAATAGATCACAAACCCACCCACTGTAACGATGCAACGTAAATACGGGCTTAATTAAAACCAAACTGCATGTGATGTTACGTATGGCATGCAACAGAAATTAACTGCCGGACAATATAGTTGACTCGAGTCCTTACGCCCCTTCCCTGGCCTTAACATAACATGACCAAAATAACAAAACAACCACACTGCAAAAACAAAATCTTACTAAGCATTTTGACTCATTTCTAGATTTGTAGCTGGATAAGTGAAATTATCCTACCCATTGGACAAACCTAGAAATGAATCAAAATTATCCCACATTAGAAGCAGAATTATTTTTCAAGAAAAAGGTAATATAAATAAGAGTTTTACGTCTAAATACATCTTAAGTCTAAAGATTTCGTATTTGCAGTGCACAGGTCCCCAGACTGACTGATTTAAATACGATATGTTAAGAGTAAGGAGAAATGGGCCATCGGAAAAACAGGAACTGATAAAATCAATTGCCACAAAATGGCAACAAAATACGCATTCGACACATGTTGAAATAAAAGTGTTAGTGTCGCCAGTATGTAAAACTAGCTTCACTATCTGCTAGCGTGCACCTAAGCGTTGGATGGGACGAATTAATGATGTGGTCGTGGCAAGGTCACACAGGCCGGGACTTCGCATTAGTAATGCCCATAGACTGTATAAAAAGATGGACGCAGCACTCCGGTCTGAAAAAAGAAGCCCATGCGTAAGTACCGTAAAATGGCATTCTATTTAATGGCCAGCAGATGGCGACGTTGGTGGTTGCAGAAAGAAGTTTAATGCTATAGAAGTCTATGAAAATGACCCTACTTTTCCCAATTCGATTTTTCATTTAAATAATGATTTTTCACATTATTTTATGGTAGCTATAGCAAGTTTCAAGTCTCCTTCGATATATCATGATGTTCATTTTTGTAAATTATGGTCCCAAGTAGACTAGAATAAAGGATAAAGCCAGAATATGCTTTAGAGGCGTGGCTATCCCATGGTCCTCGTCCGATACGGTCAGATCTACCTCTCATGTCCCTCCCCGGATCTTGATTCTCGCTCTCGTCCAATAGAAATCACATCCGGTTTCAAAATGACTACATGGCGCAATTCAAATTGCCAAAATCGAGGCTTCCTTTATGGTATGCTGAAACTAATGGGTGACCTCACGGTTGCTTCGTCCATCTTCTTATACAGTCTATGGTAATGCCCACACTATCATCCACAGCTTTTAATAATGAAAGAAAGAACAGTTGATATTTTTCAGGACGATCTACGCTAAGGGAGGCATTAAAATGAGTGAGCATTTGAAACTCAACTGAAATGTTAGCAAAAAAAAAAAAAAACTTCTCAGGTTGGTTTAGGTTATAACACTATCAAAAACCCAGAATGCTTTTTACGTATGTACTTACTTTGGGATCTCATTGGTCACTTGGCTTGTGAGCGGGAAAGGAATGACAGGAACACTCATATCAGACAGACAGACAGACAGATAGCAGACAGCAAGAAGCTATAAGGCCCTCCCACAGACAGGGGCAGCAGAGGGACATAGAAACAAATACAAGACTCAGGGGATTCAGGCTTTGACTGGGTCTATTTCTCAATCTCAACTGGGCGAAAACATTAGCACTCATACGCTCATATTCACTTGTGAGCTCAAATCTGCTATGAAATGTTGTTTGCCCCCACCCATCCCCCACTCCCAGCAATCATGGAAGAGGATGAGTGCACGTGTTAGAATCCCTGCAGATGAGGGAAATTGGGCTGTAATTTGACTGAGGTTGTTGCTACAGACCAGCTCAAGATGAAAGAGAATCAGAGGACTGCACTACAGCTGGAGTAGATGCGCTAATTAAGAGACATTAAGTCAATGGCCAGACAAGAAACGCAAAGGAACCTGGACAATATTGCGTGTGGAAGAAAGAAGATCATTGGAGTGACAATTGGAATCCGAATCTCCGGACTACAGAGGGAGGGGTCTGGTTCTTTACACTCAGCTAATATCCAAGAAAGAATCTTCAGAGCTCCCCGCATACTTAGCACAGAGAAGCAGAGTGAAGCTACCGTGAAAGCGTTGCCGCTATTACCTCTTGTAGACCGCGTTATGGTATTCAATGAATGTCCGGCCATCAAAGGCAATGGAATCTGTCTGGCCTGCTGACTTCTCAACAATTCCTGTGAGAGGGGGAAAAAGGCAGATGATTGATGATCAGTAACTAGCATCTGATGAACAGTCCAGAGCTGAGTTATTGCAGAGTGCATCTGAAGACTCTTTCTAATCGTTCCCATTCCCTCACTAAACAATGTTGGATTTTGTCATTCATTTCTTTAAAAAGATGCCATATTACAGGTGATTCATAATAGCTAATGCTCCAATAAGAACTGCAAATGACTCAGAGAAAAGAAACAATGTACAACCCCAATTCTGAAGATGTAGGCATATCATGGAAAATGCAAATAACATGGCACAGGACAGATTGAAAAGTTTATTCCCCCTCTATCATATTTGAAAACAGAACAATAACACACTATTTGATTTCCCAACATGAAATTAAGGCATTGACTGAAAAAGGTAAGGTTTACTGTAGTATTTCCAAGCCTACGTCGTGATATCTATTACAGTCGCATGACAGTTCATGAGACAGCAACATCTGAAGGATCAGTGATCATGCACATACATGAGAGGTTTTTGTCCACGCTCTTTACACGTTAAGATTCGTCCACATTCCTTCGATTTTTTAAAATATATTGTACAGTAGAGGGTAAAAAGCGCAAAATAAATCCTACTGATTTGTCGTTGGGGACTGTTCTCGAAGCGATGGACTGTAAGCTTACACATTTGCTGAGCCTTGACTAATCTTGAAGGACAAGACCTTTTTTGAGGGCTCCTTTAATACTATATTACAATTTCCCCACCTGTTTAACATCACCTGTTTCACATCACCTTATTATTGCCACTTGTCACCTCATTATTAGGCCAAAATTGCCCATGTGGCAAATTTTTATTGAATTTGTTGCAGATTTGAAATAGTACATTTTAAACTAGGCAAGTCTGTTGCCTGCGACCAATGGATGTAGCCCCTGATCGCCCACATTTTTCATTTTGGCCAATTTTTGACGCATAATAGTCTATTATTTAGTGACTTATGTTACCATGGCAATCAAAATCGATAGGTGCTGTGTCCTAACCAATGCCCATATACTGTACATACCAAATATAAAATAAATAGCTTTAAATTTGCCTGTAGAGCGTCCATAAGGAAATCTCTACAGCTGCGAAGGTGGCGGACATGTGACGAGGCCAAATCCATAGTAGCCTCGACTTTGTCCAGGGGCTACAATAAAGAACTGAATTCACAAGGTAAAAAGTGTCAAATAATATGCCACTGTAGTTTTTTCAATACAGAAGGGTTCAATGGGTCAAGTTACAACTTTTATTTAAGTATTTCCAAAATGGGCCAACTTTTTATGAACTGGGGCAGTGCAAGGGTGTACAGTGGGTAATACAGAGCAATTCTGGCCCAAGAGGACCATGGTCCAATGTCCTCCCTTCCAGCAACTACTTCATGGCAATCGCACACTTTTTAGCACCAATATTGCTATTGACAAAAACGGATAAAACAACTCACTGGACTAGAAGTCTCTATTGACTGGCTCCCCCTGGTGGCACAGAGGTTATGATTGCCTATCAGTCCACAGGGGAGAGGGTTTGAGGGCAGACCGTTGGGGGAAAGCCGGGGAGGACGCTCACCGTTTTGGCAGTTTATGCCCGAGAAGCCGCGCTTGCAGACGCACCCGTACCCCTCGAGGACAGGGTGGCAGTGACCCCCATTCTTACAGACACCTTGAGCACACGGGTGGTGGGGGTACATGGACATGTCGCTGGAGTGCAAAGCGTTCTCACGCTTCAGGATTGGTGCCCATAAGCGTGATCTGCACAGAAAACGTGCACGCACATACACATTATCACACACATTATGATGTCTGTCGGCGCTGTCTCAACTCATTTTAAACACTTTTCAAGACACTCCAGGACGCTTTCTCACAAAAAGGCAAAAAAAAGTGCAGCATTACGTGATAATATGAAACTATAACAATAAATAACACAAATGATAGCACTGTAATTAAAATGCAGGAAGATGGGATTTATGATATAAATACAAATAAAATATGAAAATAAAATCAGGCACGCAATCTCACAGTAAAAGCAGTTTTTTCAAAGGCAATTTTTTAAATTAGACTGAGCAGAACAGTCACGTAATACAACAACATAATTACAAACTGTCCACAAATTAAAGCCTTCTAAGTAATTTACAATCATATTAATCTTGTGGCCCTGCTATCAATGCCATGTATGAGAATTTAAAAGGCATCATTTCAGAGGCGATTTCTTCCGAATTCTCTCAGAACGGCTGGTGGAATGTGGCTGTTCAGAAGGGTAACCCAGCACAGTAAGTAGGCTTTATGGCTCAGATAAAGTACAGATGGGCTTACGGATGAAACTCAGGTAAGAATGCAGCATACAAGCAGACGGTGCAAACCTGAGATAAACAGCCAGCAGAAGAACTGTACTGAGGAAGTGTGCCACGAAATAACCCATGATCACCTGACGCCTCGTGTGGTCATGGTGCCTGGTGATAAGTGGCCAATCAAAGAATACTTCCAGCACTGGTCTTCCAGACTTCTGAATGTCTATTTAATGTCTATCATTACAGGGCAGATGATGTGGCACACTGACATCTCCTCTGAATACGGCCATCCTTGAGATTACTGCTGCATCACTGAAACTGAAACCTCACCATGTCGAAATGAGACAGAACTTCACTTAGAGCTGGCATTTTTTAATTTAAATTAGCAAGGACCAGATTTAGTAGAACCTTTCACATCTACAAAAACATTTCAGCGCGCATTTTAGCATGCAAAACAAGCACTGATTTCTGAAACACAAATACCGATCATTGCTCGTGTTATCGGTATCGAGCGTGATGAAAGGCTCAGCACACACTAAAGGTCAGAGTAAAGTATGACTCTCACTAAGCACTGACAAGTATGATTACAAATTTGCACAGATTTTGGATTTTTGATTTACAGTACTAGGCAGAAGTATGGAAACGCCCACATTTTCAAAATAAGCAAAGATTAGAAAACAAAAAAACAAAAACAAAATACCCTTAGTAGAAATTTAATTAATCAAAATGATGAATATTTGCAGTCATTACTGCAGAGCACACTCAGATCCTTTTATCTGAGGGCAGTGATATGGCTGTGTAAGTCACACCAGCAGGACAGCTGGAGTTCCCTCAGCTCTCCTGCACTGTCCTGCTGGGGTAAAATGCTTTCCCGTGATTCACTTCTCCTTGAACTTTCTGTCCCAAATGAGCTCCATATTACTGCACATCTTGGAAAATGGAAAAATTTGTTGGTCTTCTTGATTTTCCACACAAGGATTTTTTTCAATACTAAAATTTTAGGCACAGTGAATTGTTATTTTTTTAACTCAAGAACATTAATGCTTTCCCTTGTGCTTTTAGAGATTATTACAGTTTAACCACCAAAACTGCACTAAGGACAGAGCGCTAAAGCGCGAGTAAAGCATGTCCAAACTTTTGTCTAGTACTGCAGAATCATCATTTTCTTGAATTGGCCATTGATGCTAACTGAACTGGCCAGCAATGCTAACCTGTAATGGAGACCACAGACCTCCCACTCACCTTCTGCACAGCCCCTTTGAAGCCAGTGCTGAGAGATGCTGCCCTCGCCAGCTTACTAAAATCCGGTGCGCCTCCCACGTAAAGAGACTCCTTCAGGTTGAGCGCGTTGTTGTGGTTCTGGACACAGGGGAGAAACACAGTACATCAGATCCGTGTGTTAGCAACGTGCTAATCTACAATCCCTTTGATGTTCGTGCCTGCCATTCACTTGTCTGTTACTCTACAGAGACTTCCAGATAAATGGCTCTGTTTACCGGATCAACAGGCATTGAACGAAGCCATCAGGCAAATCCAACAAATTAATTCTTTAACCGAATTTATTCAGACGAATAGAGATATGTTGAATTGGTATCCTGCATGTGCACTTACAAAGAAAGGATATGCGATGAAATCTCGAAATGAAGGAACCTATTTTCAATATATCAAAGCATAAGCACATATCGAGAATATATAATTGACTAAAAAGTACATATGAATGGCAGCTGTTTTATACAGGTCAGAAAGCAGTTGGAAACAAAACAGTGTCTGCAGGCAGTTGCACGAGGAAAGTGATACTTACAGTCATGCCCAAAATTATTCATACCAGAACCAATTTTTGTTTTTTTCGAGATATTTTTTGACAAATCAAATTTATTCTTGCACAAATGACACAGTAAGTTGACATAAGGCTATAAGAAGTACAGTAAACAATTTTTCAAGAATTACAATACTTTTTGGTATTTTATTTGACAGATTTACAAAAAAATGCCATGTCCAGAATTATTCATACCCTTTTCTCAGTAATTGATGGCAAAGCCTTTATTCACGATTACAGCCTCCAAACGCTTCCTGTGGTTGATCACAAGGTTTCTACACATTTCCACGGGGATTTTGGCCCACTCCTCTTTGGCAAACTTCTCCAGATCTTTAAGGTTTAAGGGTTTCCTTGCCATGACCTTAGTCTTCAGTTCCAAAATGTTCACTTTGTCGTCCACTAACCATTTCTTGACAGATTTGGCCGCGTGTTTAGGATCATTATCCTGTTGGAAGATCCATTCCTGCCCAAGACCAAGTTTTTTGGCGGATTGCTTAATGTTTTCACTGAGGATCTGGATATACTGGCCCTGTTTCATAAAGCCACTCACTTTAACAAGGTTTTTGGGCCCATTAGCTGAAAAGCAACCCCAGGGCATGATACTCCCGCCACCGTGTTTGACCGCTGGGACCGTGTTTTTCGGGTTGAAGACTTCAACTTTCTTACGCTACTTAGACTTCTCCAATCCAGTCACACAAGAACTAGTTTAGCCTTCGCAAAAGCTCACCTGGATGAAGATATAAACTTCTGGCTGTCAATGTTATGGACGGATGAAACAAAGATGGAGCTGTTTAGGCACAGAGATGGGGCTTTTGTTTGGCGTAAGAAAAGTGAAATGTTCAACCCAAAAAACACGGTCCCAACGGTCAAACACGGTGGCGGAGTATCATGCTCTGGGGTTGCTTTTCAGCAAATGGGCCCAAAAACCTTGTTAAAGTTAATGGCATCATGAAACAGGACCAGGATATCCAGATCCTCAGTGAAAACATTAAGCAACCCGCCGAAAAACTTGGTCTTGGGCAGGAATGGATCTTCCAACAGGATAATGATCCTAAACACACGGCAAAATCAGTCAAGAAATGGTTAGTGGACGACAAAGTGAACGTTTTGGAGTGGCCAAGCCAGAGCACCGACCTCAATCCTATCGAGAATCTGTGGAGGGAACTGAAGACTAACGTCATGGAAAGGAAACCCTTAAACTTTAAGGACCTGGAGAAGTTCGCCAAAAAGGAGTGGGCCAAAATCCTCGTGGAAACGCGTAGAAACCTTGTGATCAACCACAGGAAGCGTTTGGAGGCTGTAATCGTGAATAAAGCCTTTGCCATCAATTACTGAGAAAAGGGTATGAATAATTCTGGACATGGCATTTTTTGTAAATTGGTCAAATAAAATACCAAAAAGTATTGTATTTCTTGAAAAATTGTTTACTGTACTTCTTACAGCCTGATGTCAACTTACTGTGTCATTTGTGCAAGAACACATTTGATTTGGTCAAAAAATATCTCGAAAAAAAACCAAAAATTGGTTCTGGTATGAATAATTTTTGGCATGACTGTATATTCATGCTTTTTTAAAAGAAATAAAGCTTGTGCTACAGCCGCTTCAGTTTATTAAAGGGATGTAAATTACATCCTAATTTTCACGTTAGATTCAGAAGCATTGTAATAAGGATAATGAGAATGGTGAGTAAAGGGTCTTGGACGGAAATGGCTGAGATCGCTAATGACCGGAGAGTCTGGGCGCTCCGTTTTCATGCAGGAGTATAATGAACGTGCAGCTATTCCCCGAGCCCCTCGCACAAAGAGCGGGAAAAAATCTTAATTGGTGGATCATCTGAGCTCCAGATGACCGTGGAATCAACACTCTACAACCCGCAAGGGGGATAGAAATAAATTAAAGGCTTGGAGAACGGCCTTTCATGGAAGGCTTGGCTTATTAAGACCTTAAGATCATTCTTTCATATGGACCAGTGATCGCCTGGAGGAAAGAATCAAGATCAGAGCTGTAAAAAAAAAAAGCAACATGACTGCTTAACAGCAACATCTCGCAAATTTTTGCTGCCTTCTTCCTGTTTTTCCTATTTTCAGTAGAAGACAAAGTTTGTAGAAATATACATAACTTCTTCTCTTAAAATGAATTTCTAGCTTTAGTTTTTTTTCTTATCTACAGCATCAGAGGAGGATCCCTCTGATGCTATCTGGATGATGACTTTTTCCAGTCTTGGCTCCATAGTCCATGTTGAAATGAATCGATGAAGATGAGGATAAGGCGCGATGAAAGCGTACATATTCATATTGAGTGACTGTCTTCAGAACAGCAGCCATTTTCATGTAGTGATCATCCAAATTCTGTCTCACAGGATGGCTGCATACCCTCTGACAGAATCCTTTATAAACATCACTATAGGATGGAGGTTAGTCCGGTGATCAGCAAACCACTGGTAGTAAACTGCAGTCCCTCCTAGATCATGTGGAGCCACAGAAACAGCCAGTCTCGAAAGCCTACTGCACCGCGGAACAAGGCGCTTACGCCAGAATACAAATATCCAGCTGTCTGATTTGAAGCATGTGAAAATCTATGCAACAGCCACCCAGGCAGATGCTTTTAACTGGGCTAATACGAAATACAATCGCCAGAGGGCAGGTGACAGATCATGGTTACAATGGAGGGAGGATTTAGCGTAGGGCGCGGGTGAAAGAATGAACACGAACAGCGCTCGGTTTCCCACCAGCTTGCCGACCCCACCTGCTACAGCGACGCAGGCGAATAAAGACATCTGGTCATTACCTCGGGACGAGAAACACAACAGCGTTTCAAAGAAATTTCTGTTTACACCACCTACCACTGTCAGCTGGTCTGAGGTGTGAGCCAAACGCAGTTCGTGATCAAACGCTTTAACTTTTGAGTGTGATGCGATGGCGGGATTCTCCCGCGGGCGATACTTTGGTCCTATTCTCAGACGTGTTAATGGTGCTGAGATGAGAAGTATCGCGCTGCAGGAGGAAAATACAAATGGGATGGATGCACGCTGTGGAGCTGAGCTGCAGTGTTTACCTTTCTCGATTTCTGAAATCCCGACAGCATGGAAAATAAAAACGAGGCAAAAAGTTAGAAGGCATAAAGAGAATAATAAAATAAACTTTTGTATAAAAGACAGATCAGCACAAGTATGAGTCATGGGGAAAAAAAACAACTTAAGGCTGACTACATCCCATCAGCGGTTCAAGAAGATGAGAAAACAAATGAGACGGATCAAGTACCATAAACTCCCACTCAGCACAGATCTCCAGAGATCAAAGGGACAAAAGAAAGAAAAGTGATAATTACACTTGCTAAAAAATATGCTCCATTTGCACTCCCAGTAAAGAAATCTGGCCCCCATATACCCACACTACAGACACTTCCCCCTCATTGCCTCCGCCAAGTGGGTTACACTTTACCTTTGATTTGTGGATATGTTTGTTTATTTGTAAGTAACAGTACAGGAAATTTTAAGGACAGATTTTCATCAAATTTTTTACCAGAGGTGTGTCTTAGCCAGTCCTGGAGGTGATTTCATTTTAGGAGTCATCCGGATCAAATTCTGGTTCCAGGAATTTTTTTAAAGGATTCTTCACCATTGCGGGATTGGAAGATTGGAATAATAAATGCCACACATCTTAAATCCTCTAGATGGCAGTACTGTTCCAAATGCCTTGTCAGAAGCATGCACTCGCTCAGTGCTCTTGGTTTTAGTTATTCTGGTGAAGTGCTAATCAATACCAAGCACAAGTACAGGCTTTAGCAAAACAATGAGTGAGTCTTACAAACTTACATAGAATTCTGGCCATATAAAACAGAAAGTGATAAATTTTCCATTTCAGTTGGCTGCACTAGTTGCCACTCATATTCTCAATTCTGACTTGACAGTTAGTGGCAGGGTAGAAGGTTTCACTCCAAGAGTGGATGGCCAAGGTTGGTTAAACGATAAAAAGAAGAGTGAAAAAACTGGGGCAGTGGATCAGCTGGATGGGCTATCTGAGACATTTGTTGTCATGGATTATTTCTTCATAAATGACCTGCTCCAAGAAAATCTCTGCATGACATTTGAAGGTTGTTTCCACAAGTTCGGTAAAGCTATTTAAAAGTACCATATCTTAAAGATATGGCAGAAAAAATATTTAAATAAATGGCCATTTTAAATTCCAAAGCATGCACTTTAGTAAAATATACAGACCTCAATGGTGCAGTTTTTGACTTTATACTTCACGTTACCAGAGTCAATTACATATGAAAATATCAGGAATCATCGGCAGCTCTTTGAAAACCTTCCATTTTAAAGAGGAAAGCCGGAATTTTGTTATCAGAAAGAATATCACAGATTTGCCCAGAAAAATGACATTTAACTTCCACATTCCATTACAACCTGCAGTGTATTTGAAGTGTCACAGAAAGAGTGGATGAAGTATTTTAAAGCAAACGCAGGTTCTCTTGGGCATATGCGCCACATACCAAGCTAACGCAAATTTCTGAACATAAGTTTGTTCAGAGCAAATCCACTCAAGTGAATATGCAAGGCGTCAATGCAACCTATTCTAACAGATGAACTTATGAACATACAGCTGTCAGTGATGTCTCAGCAATAGGGGTGACTGGGGCCCAATAAGCCATGGGGACCAATGATCCATATCACTATTTTGCCTATTATGAGCAGCTCTGACATCTATTTATAACAAATACGTGATATGGTTCATTGGTCCCCCTGGCTCATTGGACCCCAGTCACGCCTACGAGTTTTTTCCCTATTACATGTCATAAACACACATAGCAGGGGAAAAGGTCTGGTGACAAGAGGCACTCCGAGAGTGCAAACATCCGCCAAGGCAGCACAGCTGAAATCTTGCTGAGCGAACATAGCTCATAAGAGATTGAAGGTATCTGCAACATAGGATTTCAAGATGGCTCCCACGGCAGCCATATTGTCTGATGCAGCGCGTTCCAAACTGATAGGTTCCGTCCCTGACACGAGACCAGTCAACCCGCAAAATTTGAGTGATATCACTGGGAGCGAAGTTCAGTCATCACGTGTCATAGGATTTCAAGATGGCTGCTGTGGCGGCCATATTGTTTGACCCATCGTGGTCAAAATCAACAGGGTCCATCCCTCATGTAAGAGCAACCCACCCACAAAATTTCAGAGATATCCGTTCATTGTGTTTTGAGTTATCTTGTATAAAAACAGACAGATAGACAGACAAACCAATGCCGGCAAAAACGTAAGTTGGCGGAGGTAATAAACCAGTCTTCATCCAATGCTGAGCTCTAGGAACGCCTGGAGAACAAAACCAAGTGCCCCTCCGCTAACACCTTTTAGGAATGAGGCCTCGTTTGGGAGAAGCTCTCAGAAACATAAAGAAGCCTCACTTATCGCCTTCCCTCCAACTCAAATCTCTCTCTCTAACAGTACTGCCTTAGTTACCTGCGAGAATGATGAGCCGCATTGAAATGCCTAAGGGAGCTGTCTCACTATGTCTTCGGCGCGTTTGATGAGGAGGAGAAGCCTCCACTTAGAAAGGAGAATTATAATGCGGTAATTGGAAGGCTTTTTGCCTCCGAGCGTGTTAGATTCAGACAGTTTAGGCTGTTTTATGCGACTGAGTGCCTGGTACGAGCGCCCAGTCGCTTAGGGTATTGCGAATTATGCGCCGTTCAATTTGTTCCATTGTGAGAGTTTTTATGTTTTCTTTACTTGGTGTCTGAGTGCAAGTGAGGAGAGGTACGAGGAACTGCGGCCGCAATTAGCATATGAGGAAGAAATATACCTATAATGCGCAGGGCTTTGTGCTCTACACGGGGGAATAGAAAGAGGCTGGACTGAAGCCATATGCAAAAAAACAAACAAAGAATATAATCTCGAGGTGAGGAGCTGGATGGATTTATGAGGGATAACAGATGGCGGTTTGAGCAGTTTTGTAATGGTTTGGCTGCCGTGGAGCCCAGCTAGCCCAAAGCTATCTCTACCGCAGGAGAAAATTTTCACAACTCAGGCACGAATTGCGGCACCCGCCCACTTAAAAGCGAGTGTGTGGGCTCTCGCCCGGCGCACGTCTTTAGAGCCAAACGCGTCTTCAAGAGGTGGGTCCCTGCAGCCTGAATAACACCGCTCCACTTAGTCACGGCTCGCTACGCTCGGCAGGGCGGAGGAGGCGACGGCGGTGATAGGCACGCGCTCTCTTACCGGCGACTCCCCGAGCATGCGCTCGCCGCCGTTGACGCTGATCTCTCCCTTGCGGCTGATGCGCCCCAAATTCACTGTGTTCCACCTGTGCAGCCTGATCTTATCTCTGCTCCTGTACAGACGAGGGACGAGGACGGAGAGAAGGATAGAGGGACAGAGTGACACTGAGTGAGAGAGAGATATTTTCATTTTTGACAGATACTGCCTAAGTTTAAAAACACAGTGCAGCACACTCATCCGCATACTGAATATCCTCCGTCCACTTTACAACACAATAACTGCCCTAACTCCTGGACAGTTCCCCAGTATTGGGCCTGACCGGCATGTCTTCAGTAAAATGGGAAGAGCTTACCAAATCCATCCAGAAAGGCCCCTGGCCTGATTTTTCTCATCTTAAGACTCAACACTTTTGGCTATACCTCTCTCCCGCTCTCTAAACCTTAGCAGCTGGTATGTTCTTCATAATTTATGGCTTTATCTTTTGTTGTAGAATTACTAAACAATAAAACCTTTGTGGGTGCCACTGGCACTTGGACTGCCTCCTCCGTTTATGATTTTCAGCACTTCTGGTTCTTCTGAAATGCACAGTGTTGTGAGTCGCTCTAGGTAAGAGCATCGGCTAAATGCCTATAATGTAATGTACTGTGATGTATGGTAATCCATTACCTTCTTGTTGTGAGGCAACAGTGCTACTCACTGCTGCAGTGTACTTCCTGTTTTACCAGTGTCCAATCTGTAAATTGCTTGAAACCCAATGACTGACTGCAGTCGTACCTGATGACCGCCGGACCCTTTCCCAGGTCGTATCGGAACTCCAGCGTGCCGTCATTTAGCGCCAACGAGATGAAGTCTCCCTTCCCGTCATCCTTTTGCCCGTTGTAGAAGATCAGGCCGTTGGAGTCATTGGCCAAGAACACCACCGTCATGTTGACCTTTTCCCTGAGGTGGAGTTTAAAAGGCGTCTGATTAGAAATCTCATTAAATAAACACCCGCGCTACATTATTTTGACATAGTTGCATTGTGCGAAAGCGAGTGAATGCAGTATTGCTGAGATATATTACTCAGAGATTTGGCCCCGATATAGTGTTGTTTTCATAACAGATTATTGTGGCATCAATAAAATATTACGCTTTGATATAATCCAATATGGTATCGGCTGCCATGTCAGAACATTCTCACTTTGTCTCTGTTGAGCATTCAATGAATCAACGCTGGCATTTCTTGGGGTCTCTTTCTATTGTAGTACTATTCACAGGTCACTACACAAAACAGTAACTTGCGTTCGCGCTTCAAAATGGCTTTGGGACAATTATAGCCAGGTCAGAGTGTGGAGAGTGAAAAAGAGCAGAGTATGACGTTTCTGAACAATAGCAGGATGGTGTCCTGCAAGTTAGTGCTACAACAGTACTCGGTCGCAATTGCTGACTTACTGCAGGTCATGACCATAGGTGTGCAGGCCTTTCAGCTCCAGGAACGAGTCCCCACTGAAGAACGGCATGTAGGCCTCACTCTTGCCAGCCTTGGATTCTGATAAAGACAGGAAGGTATGCTAATGAGTAATTTCATCATATCATCGCCCACAGCCAGGCCGCTGCAAACTAGTACCACCCAGGATGGCTCCAGTAGTGATTAAAAATTCCCCATTCTATATTCAACGCAATTGTAACTTTAAAATAAAAACAATAAGCCAATTATTTTTTTCTTGGAAGTAACTCTACACTCAATATGTATTTTTTCTTCGTCTAATTGTCTCCCTGAGCGCCGATTGGTGAAGCGACAGTGCTATTTGGACAATAGAGATATGGTATGTGGCTGTGCCAGGAGCAGATTACATCAGAGCATCTAACACACTTAAAGGACTCAGCGGTTGTATAGTACAGACGCTAGCTCCGGTACCCCTTTTCCACCAAGCTGATTCCAGTGCTAATTCAGAGCCAGAGCCTGACTTAGCACCGGTTCTTTGCTTTTCCACAGCCTAAGCACCAGCTCCAGGCTCTCAAAACTGTTGCCAGAGCAAGCACCGACTCCTTCCTGGTCTGGAGCCAAGCACTGATTTCATCAGGGGCGGTACGGTAATATTATGACCTCTCTCGTTCTGTCAGGCCGGGTTTATTTTCTCTAGCAGCGCGATCTAGGATGGGGCACTTGTAAACTCATAGGATA
Source organism: Gymnothorax javanicus (assembly GCA_029692085.1). Lineage (NCBI taxonomy): Eukaryota > Metazoa > Chordata > Actinopteri > Anguilliformes > Muraenidae > Gymnothorax > Gymnothorax javanicus. Next base: position 32,049,642 of record CM056202.1, read on the forward strand.
ATTTATCATTGCAAACGTCTGGAACCTTGATAACAAGTGTCTTATTATGACCACCGCCAAGTTGGGAAACTCGTTCACAAAGACTCTCGCGCTGAAGAAATGCCTTTTTTTTAGAAAAAAAAAACATTGTTTTGAAATTGGATGTGAGACGTACAAATTTTTTAATTCTTTAAGAAAAAAAAACATTGCTTTGTAATTGGATCAGACACGTATCTATGACTATTTTTTAAGAAAATAAAGCCGACACTGAATTCTGTGCTGCAGAATCGCAAGAATGTTTTTGTTCCCCACCGAAACATTTCAATCAACAAGACATTATACAAATACAATGGTTGACTCGGCTTCCAAGTTTACATCCGAGACAAACGTGCGCGATGAGGAATAAAAGTATTCAAACTCTGCTCACCCAATGCCCCATGGTAAGCCCCAAAATGGGATTTTGAAAGTGCTGCGGTATTTTCGCTTGTTAGGACTGTAAGTATAGCACTCAGTGGAAATCAGTAAAACCGAATGTTTATGTAGTCACGCACGAATAAGATGTTTATTTCCCATCCACATAACCTGTCAGATCCGGTCCTATACCCGAACAGTGACAGAAAATACTCCTAGCCGCTTGCACTTTCGTTGTTAAACAAATCAGGCCGTAGAGAGCCTGGCGAGCCCACTTGTATACAGTGACGTAATCGAGTGGCTCTGATTTGGCTCCTGGGCGATGGAAAAGCAAATAGGTTCTTAGGAGGTACGTGGGCTGAACCAACTAAGCACTGGCACAAGCACCAACACGGCACTAGCACCAGGTTCTTTTTGGTGGAAAAGGGGTGATGGGAGAGCCCAGCTTCCATCTCTGAAATTGTCTTTCCCCAAGCCCAAAGAGAGTCAATGGCTGAAGTTATAGTAACTTACTCCATGGAGTTTATACAGTCTCTGGTAGTAACCTGATTGTCTCGCCACCTTCAAATATCTTCAACTCTGCGATCCCATTTGTGAGTTTGTCAAACAAAGCTGCTTTTTTCAAACCTGTGAACTTTTGGGACCATTTAAATGCTAGTGGAGATCCAAAGGTTTCCAGAGATCCTGAATATGTTCTACAGAATTATGAGGAAATGTGTATAAAATGATCCACCAAGACCTAGATATTTTCCATTTGATGTAATGCAGTGGCCATAAAAACATGGCATACTCGGTTCAAATACTTCATGTGATATGCGTGTGATGTAGCTGCTGTGAAATGCTGTGAAATGTGAAATGCTGCTGCAAGAAACATGTAAGACATTGTCTGAAAATTTGGTGAAATGCTTTTTACCTCCGCCAAAGAGGTTATGTTTTTGCCAGGAACGGATATCTCTGAAATTTTGTGGGTGGGTTGCTATTACATCAAGGATGGATCCTATTGATTTTGACCGCAATCGGTCAAACAATATGGCCACCACAGCAACCGTCTTGAAATCCTATGTTGCAGATACCTTAAATTACTTATGAGCCATGTTCACTCAGCAAGATTTCCACTGCGCTACTTTGGCAGAGGTTTGCACTCTCTGAGTGCCTCTAGTCTCTAACTATGAACCTACTTAAGCGGAAATGCAAGCAAAAATGGGACTTTAAGGGGTTAAAAGCAAGTGGGTGAGTCTGCATCATGTCCCTCGATCTCCCCGCAGCACCAGGTCTGCCCTGGGTTTCGTGTTCCTCTAAGCTCCAATTTAGGGTTCGTGACAGAATATTACACGAGGCAGGGGATGGTGAACTGAGCCGAGATAATAGGGCAATGCAAAAAACAAACAAACAAAGAAACAAAGGCAATAAATGAAAATGTAAATATGCAGGCAGACACAGAGCAGGAATAATCACTGCAGACACGACCAGTGAGCTCCGTGTCAGTCACAGTCGGCTGAGCCGGAGCTGGGAAGGCAGCCAAACTCCCTCCAATAAGAGGGGCCGTCAATCACGGCAACTTCATCCACACGGAACAGAACTCATTCTTCTACCTCTCATCATCATGTGTCTGTGTGCTGGACACAAATCAACTCCCGCGGGAGAACAGCCATTAGCAGGCCTGTGCTGACTCGAACCACAACACTCATCTCCCCAGGCTTTTAGCAACACATGATGGCATCCACTCAGTGACGCCATTAAAAAAAAAAAAGAGATAAATAATGCAGACAAGGCTTAAATAGATTTAATGAGATGCACTCCTTAAAAGGGACTCGTTAATTAGAGCAACAGGCACAAAAATCACGAGGACACCTATTTTTTTTGGACACAGTAAACATTTACTCGACAGAAAGAACGGCCGGTGCACGGGACAGCTTGTCATGACCTGGTCAAGCACACACCATCCGCGCAATCAAGACCAGGCTAAGCACCACGCTTCACAGATGCGAGACTGTAAATGTTCCCCAGATTATCCTCGATAGGCCAAATGCTGTTCATCTCGAAGTGCGCACGGGTGCTTCCATAACTGCCAACAGACAGCTGTAGACAGAAGGAAGGAGATTAACCCCAGGCTTTGGCTAAGTGTGATCTCATATCTTGTATCTTGTACCACTCACTGGGGCCATTAGTCATACTATCGACTCTTAAAACGCCCACCCATGGACGGGTACTGCACTCCCATTGATTTCCTTTCACGTCTCACTTGATCTAAACCAGCTGATAACATAGGCTTGCTCCCATGAGGGCCTTCTCTCCAGAATTAGTGACGCGTCCCAGGCATCGAACCGCAAGCTTTTTGTTCTAAATTAAAGGTTTTAAAAAGCAATACAAGTAAAAAAGTAAATGAATTTGAGTTTCAGAGCAATGATTAAAAAAAAAAAATTTCTCAACAGGCAGCCTGCGGAACGCCTCTTTGGCTCCCTGTTGGGTCCTGTAGTGCTTTTTGAACACCGCCTGTGAGAGAAAATGCGAGGCTCACAGGCAATAGCAAAAATGGCTCAAAAGTCTTTGCTGGATTAGCCAAATCCATGTGTTTCATCATCTCTATCTCTTGGTCTACGTTGTTTTTTTGCCAGTTCATTTTACAACCCCAATTCCGAAATAGTTGGGACAAAGTGTAAATTGTGAATAAAATCAAAACACAATGGTCCTCATTTATCAAACTTGCGTAGGATCTGGTGTAGATTCTGGTGTAAATATCAGCGTTCGCCAGGTGTCACGTCTGATTTACTATAAGTGTGTACGCCGCTGATTTCGTGTAGAACTGGCGTATGCGTTGATAAATCTGGCGGCTGAAACCATCGTAATTTACATGACATGCCCCTATAAATTCATGCTCCGGGAGGCATAGTCCTGCCCACTTTACGACATGGACTCTCGAAAGACGGCAAAGAAGAAAGAACTTCACTGAGGAGGAAATATAAATTATCACGTCCGAGGTGGAGAAAAACAAAATAATTTTATTTGGAAGCCTTAAGAGTGGCATAAAGGGAGCTCAGAAGGCTGCAGTTTGGAAAACTATTGCTGCTGCGGTAAACACCGTTGGGGTGGAAAACCGGAGTGCAGCAGACGTTTGATTTAGGCTAATTCATTAATAAATCGAAGTGACTACTCGCACTTATTTAAGTGCATCCAAGCACAAAAATTGATCGAAATTCGCGTTAGACGCACTCATAAGTGTGGCCAAGATGCACATATCTCCATTGCCCACACTAATTTTAAGTGTGTCCAAAGCTAAAATTTTTTTCTTGGCCAAACTTATTTTAAGCGGTACTTTCTATAAGCGGCACTGGAATGGTCATCAACTGGCGCTCTTATAAGTGTGGCCAAGAAAAAAATCAGCATTGGCCACACGTAGGCTATAAGTGCGAAAAACATCGGCCTTGATAAATTCAATTTATAGATCCATGATATTTCATGTTATATAGCCTACATAATTGACAATCCAAATGCTTTACATGTAGGTTAAAAAAAGTGGTCCGATTTTAAGATCGCCACCAAAAAACGGGTTGCGGCGCTCAGGACCGGTGGAGGCCAACCAGACTCGAACCTCCAGGTGTCTCCGTTCGAGGAGCGTGTGGCAGCAGGGCTCCCCCTCCATCGTGGGAATACGAGGCGGTGGGGACAAGGATGAGTCCCCACCGTCTCGATCGGAGCTGCATGAGGGTAATTGTTAAAATACTGTCTGCAGAGATCACTCTTCATTGTACTTTTATTAGTATTACTCCATGACATTTTATTGGGTGCCACACAAAGCGAGCAGCCACTCGTCACTTTCCTGGAGGAAATCTTCTTTGTGCCGAAAGTTCCTCTCACGTCGGACAGAAGCTTATTCCTCTAACAACAGAAGATCTGCCAGTGTCAAAATGTAATCACGGTCAAAGTGTCTGTAGGCCTATACTAAGCAACAAAAGAAACGCAAGTTAGCTAGTTAGTTAATGTACTCTTATGGTTACTCAGTCAAAGTGACCGCAAAATAAAGAAAAGTTTGATGAAACGAGTGTAAATGTGCACGCAGAAGTAATAAATTTGATTATCTAAAATAATTACGCGCAAACTTATTTTCCAGTCTGCCTTTAATTAACATGCGTTTTTTTATTTTTTTTTTTGGTTCAGTATATATCTGACTGGATGAGCATCTGACATACCACACTCACTGCATATCTGCCAAGCCACGCATTGCGCTTATCAAACTGATTGTAATTGTCAGCCGTCTGGCCTGACAAGCAGGTTGTCTCAAAATATAAGTTTAATTAATTTCTCAACTCAGGTGTCTTAATTATTTATTTATTTAGCCTATTTATCTATTTAGCCTATTTATTCATTTTACTAATAAGAGCAACAACAGCATGACGTCAGCATCGCTGCATATGGTTTATTACTCATTTTGACAGCTGCACTCATTCCTGCATGTTGTTCGCTGGTTTCAAATCTGCGTATGCCTGGTCAGACCTGGCGTGAGATTTTTGCGGACCGTTTGCTCACGTTCAGATTGATAAATGCCGATCCTTGCGGGAGATTTGGTGTACACCCATTTTTTTGGTGTACGCACATTTGATAAATGAGGGTCATTGACTTTCAAATCACACCAGCCAGTATTTTATTCACAGTAGAACAGAGATAACATAGCAAATGTTGAAACTGAGAAATTTTACAATTTTATCCACAAAATGAGCTCATTTCAAATTTGATGGCTGCTACAGGTCTCAAAAAAAGTTGGGACAGGGGCCTGTTTACCATGGTGTAGCATCCACTCTTCTTTTTAACACAGAGCGGAGGCGTCTGGGCATTGAGGAGACAAGTTTCTTGAGTTTAGCCATTGGAATTTGATCCCACTCTTGTTCAATACAGGCTTCCAGCTGCTGGAGAGTTTTGGGTCTCCTTTGACAGACTTTTCGTTTAATTATGCGCCAAATGTTCTCAATCGGTGAAAGATCAGGACTGTAGGTAGGCCAGTTCAGCACATGGACTCTTCTACTACTAAGCCATGCTGTTGTAATCGCTGCAGTATGTGGTTTTGCATTGTCCTACTGAAATACACAAGGCCTTCCCTGGAACAGATGTCGTCTGGCGGGGAGCATATGTTGCTCTAAAACCTTTATATACCTTTCAGCATTCATGGTGCTTTTTAAAACATGCAAGTGTCCCACACCATATGCACTAATGCATCCCCACACCATCAGAGATGCTGGTTTTGAACTGAACGCTGATAACAGGAGGGGTGGTCTTTCTCCTCTTTAGCCCGGAGGACACGACGCCCATGATTTCCAACAAGAATGTCAAATTTGGACTCGTCTGACCACAGGACACTTTGCCACTTTGCTACAGTCCATTTTAAATGAGCCTTGGCCCACAGAACATGGAGGCGCTTCTGAATCATGCTCAACAATGGCTTCCTTTTTGCATGATAGAGTTTTAGGTGGCATCTGTGGATGGCACGGCGGACTGTGTTTACAGACGGTGGTTTCTTTAAGTATTCCTGGGCCCCTTTAGTAATGTTAATGACAGAATCATGCCGGTAAGTGATGCAGTGGTGTCTGAGGGCCCGAAGATCACGGGCATCCAGTAAAGGTCTTCGGCCTTGTCTCTTGCGCATTTTTCCAGTTTCTCTGAATATTTTGATGATGTTATGCACTATCGATGATGAGACCTTCAAAGCCTTTGCAATTTGACGTTGAGGAACATTGTTTTTAAAGTACTCCACAATTTTTTTTATGCAAGCCTTCACAGGTTGGAGAGCCTCTGGCCATCTTTACTTCTGAGAGACTCAGCCTCTCTAAGACATCCCTTTTACAGCCAATCGTGTTACACACCTGATGCCAGTTAACTTAATCACTTGCTAAATGTTCTTTCAGCTGATTCTCTTATATATTAATTGCTTTTTCAGCCCTTTTATGCCTGTGTCTCAACTTTTTTTAGACCTGTTGCAGACAGAAAATATGAAATAAGCTCATTTTGTGGATAAAAATGTAAACTATCTCAGTTTCAACATTTGAAATGTTATCTATGTTCTATTGTAAATAACTTATTGGCTCATGTGATCTGAAAGTCACTGCATTTTGATTTTATTCACAATTTACACTTCGTCCCAACTATTTCGGAATTGAGTTTGTAATTCAAGACTGAAATATACTGTCATGGCTAGAGATAAAGACGTAAAAAGACAATGTGCTCATATATGTTGGGTGTGTGTGCCTGTGTGTATGTTTGTGTGTGCGCGCGCATTTGTGTACGTATGTGAGTGAGAGAGTTTCAGTCTTTCTAGCAACATACAGCGTGAACATTTACTGCATAATATTCAAGAGAAATAAAGAATTGAAATACTTTATAAAATGTGAAATGACATTATATACACAGTATTAGAAAGTTGCATTTAATAGTCCTGCAATATGTCTTCCAGTTCCCCAATATCGAATTTAAAGTAGACAACTTTCAGGACTGTTCGTTGTTAGTCATTATCAGCTACTTCCTTGACACCAGAAAATGACTTATACGTATATTGACACTATTTGAGAGCTGACTGCTGATTGGTCCTTACCTCTCTCACAGTGCTTTCCCTCTCGCTCCATTGGACATTCACATTTGTACCCGCCCTCTGGCAGCACAATGCACTCAGAGGAAGGATGGCACTTATTTGGGTCACATGGGTTGTGGGTGTCGGCACACGTCGGACCTGCAATCAATGATCAAAATAATTAGGCAAATAATTATCTCTAAATCCCAAAGCTTCCAAATAAATTCAATGCAAGACATTCAGCATGACCATTATTCCGCAGAATGCTCTCACTATGCGCTCATGTAGGTCCTGCGATTAATAATAGCACAGGGGCATGAGAAAGCTAAGTCAGTAATGGAGGTCACTTTTAAAAATAGGATTTAAAATTCTGGCGACTCCGGATTAAGGACCTTATCAGAATGCACTGGCACACTTTGAGGGTCACTAGCAGAAATAGGCATAAGATGCTAATTTGGTTTTAGCCTCAGCCGGAATTAATCAGAATGTTCACATTTCAGAAATGTTATTAGTTTTTTGCCCAAGAGCTGTGAGCCGAGATGAATGGTGAAATGAACCCCTGTAGAGTACCGAGGGCACTCTTCTCCTCTCTGCTCTTCCACAGATTTCAAATCTCCAGAACATTCCCTATTCATCCACTGCCAGGGCAAACTGAAGCCCTGTTACGCCCGCCATTTATACTTTCATTACCGTACATCAACACAGTCACACTTAAGGGGTCGCCACACTTATCCAAAGCAACTAGGTGACAAAATGAAAACATTAAAAATCTTGAGTAGGGAGGAGTTAAGTCAATCATATAGCATATATATACATTTTTTTTACTCCACCAAGGAGGTTATGTCTTACCTTTTGATTTTTGGGTAAGTATGCTTTTTTCTGAGGAAAATTACAGAAAAAGTTATGGACAAATTCTTAGGATTTTTTTCACAAGAGGTTGTCTTGGCCCAAGTTAGAAGTCATTTCATTCAAATTCTGGGTCTAGGAATTTTTTTATTTTCTTGTGTGGTATATAATAACGCTACTCGTAAGTGTCCCAAACATGTGAGGGACTGTAGGGCCTTGGTAGAGGTACATACTCTCTGAGTGCTCCTTTTCCTCCGTTTTTAAATGTGTGTGTGTTAGGGTGCGGTTGGCGGCCGAAGGCAGCCTATGATCCGAGCCTTGATCTCTGATAGTTGCAGCATCTGAATCACTGACTCGATCAATCACTACAAACGAGTTCTTGATCCAGTAACACCTGAAGCTCCCTTGTGGACAGCCAGGCTGCCGAAATCTCATCAGTACCCCCACCACCCAGTGCCCCCACCACCCCCCGACACACACACACCCCCACGACTGGGTCAAACTTCGCTTCAGCCGCAGGGGCAAGGAGGAGATGAAAAGATGTAAACTCGCCTTCCCGGGAACAGCGAGTAATGCCGTGTTCTCTTCTTTTTATAACAGGTTTTTTCCTTGAAGCCCTCATTAGAAGGAAGGCGAGCGCGGTACGACCGATCACAGGGTCTGGTGAGTCAGAGCCGAGAAGAGAGAAAAACACAGGGGAAATTTTCCGGAAGCTTCAAAGGCCCGATGTGCCCCGAGCTTTCGCACGGCCCGTCTGCTCGCCACCCTGCCAGAGCCTGGCTGGACCAGGAGTCAGGCCCCGTCCGCTCTCCGCTGTGAAATTGCACTTCCTTTTCAATCCCTCACTCTCTCTTCTTTCAGTTTAATAAAAAAGTATGTGCCGTCCCTTTGCCGGCTAGTTTTCCTTTGTCTTTTTTTTCTCTTTCAGCGAGCTATGCTTTCCTTTAATAACTGAAGAAGGTTCTCTCCCGCTCTCACTCTCTCTCCGCACCGAGCCACAGTTAATTACACATTTCTGAAGAAGTGGGATTTTCTTCCTCGGCCTCCCAGTCACCGCTGGCTCATTTTCAGTCTGAATGTTGGAAAACACACCGAGCATCTACTGCCAGACTCATTCTCTGTGAAAGCACAATGCCCAATTTACACTGCCTTAGACAAAATTAATGAACATCGCAATTTGGCCGTTACTTAAAATTAGACTTGAAAACAAATTAACCCAAAGAGCATTGGAAAAGCACTTGAAGTACCGCTCAGAGATGAAGTGGATGGCCAGAGAAGTCAAGCTGATTGACAAGTGAGTCAGTTGAACAGACCAATCAGTTATTTTTTTTCTACAGAACCTTCTACATATAAACACACACAATCTCTGGCAGTAAGTGCAAGTATATGAAGAGTCACAGGAGCGAGGGCCGGCCCACCTGAGAATCCCTCAGCACACATGCAGTGGAACATCTCGGCCTCTTTCATCACACAAGACGCCCCGTTCTTGCAGGGATTGGGCAGGCAGGGGTCGTTGCCGCATTCGCCCACCGCTGAGCCGTACAGCACCTGGCCTCCGTTCTCCTGCAGGTTGTACACCAAGTTGTTGACGTCCAGCATGCGGATGCAGCCCACGAGGCCTGCGGAGATGGAGGTCCGCTCCTTCACACTGCCGGGAAAAAGGGGTCACAATCAGCCAGTCACCCAGTGAGTTAGTCAGTCAATCAGCCAGTCAGTCAGCCAGTCACCCAATCAGCCAGCCAGCCAGTCACCCAATCAGTCAGTCAGTCAGCCAGTCACTCACTCACTCAGTCAGTCAGCCAGTGAGTCAGTCACTTAGCTAGCCAGGCAGTCAGTCAGTCAGTCATCCAGCAAGTCAGTCAGTCAGTCACTCAGCCAGCCAGTCAGTCAATCAATCAACCAGTCACCCAGTCAATCAGCCAGCCAGCTAAACAGTAAGCCAGTCAGCCAGCCAGCCAGTCTACCAGTCATTCAGTCAGTCAATTCACATTTGCCTCTCATAAGGCAAAGTATACATTTCATTGTAAGTTTTTATCATATAGTCTTGTCCACAGAAGCTTACATGGCACATATCCCTTTAAACAGCTGTACTTTACGGCAATTTGCGCAACAACACTGGCCTACCTGGGACTCAAACTGCCGATCTCTGAACTGTGTACAATAACATGCTTACATGAGAGAGTAAACTGCATATCCTTGTATTCTGACCATTACCTTAATTTATTTTTAATTAATAAGTTATTAATTTCATACAGGGATAACATAATTTTTCCAGTAAAGCTTTAGAAAAGGAACATATTATGTCTTAAGTATGTTAAAGAAAGACATAATAGGGTAGTTCTGACCTTTAGTAATGCAGCAATCAGTTTCAGGCTTAATTCATTATTTATTAATTAAGATAAACTGCATTCATTAGCTGTTTGGGGACTTAGGATCAGAACATTAACAGTTATTTAAACCCATTAGAGGGAGCTGCCCTGACTTCACATAAGGGCCCAAACTGCTTCAGTGTGCCCATTAATTATAATCAGGAAAATCAGAAAGCGTACACATCCAAACTGGGCTGCCTGGTACGTCTCCGGGGGAGGTCTAAATGCATGTTGCAAATCTGAATTTTATTAAATTCTCTTTAATAATTAGATTTAGCAATCTGTCCATATTTCCCCGTCCACCGTTGAAATTCTGAAATTCGCGAACAAGAGGACACATCCAGGTTGAACATGATTGGATTCAACTTAAAACTTAAGTAAACAGGTTGGTTAATTCACGTTGTTGGTAGACAAGAGCACACAAAAGTGATTTTCAACACCTGCTATTTAGCAGCAGTCATGAAAATCGTATACACTGTCGTTTTGTATGCCAAACTCCAAAGGTCACGAATGCCGCTAACTTAGAAGCATCGACTCAATACATTAAAAAGGGTGACTTTGGTATAGGCTGGATACATAGTACATACAGCAGAAGATTCTCAATCAACATCTACTCTACAGAGTTTAAGTAGTGCCAAGGGCAGGGGAATCACCCTTTCTGCATGGCAAAGCTCTCACATGCTGCTTCACTAGTTGCTTCACTTTTGACCCTTTTGAAGAGGAGGTAGTTTTTTTGTAAAAATAAAGTTTTTAAGTAAACACATTTTACCTATTGTGCTGCACACAGAAGGGAGAAGATTAAAAAGAGATGAAAAAACATATTGGTGTCAAACTACAATGACTGCAGCAGTAACTCTGCCATTTTGAAAATCTCCACAGAACAAATCAAAATCCATTGCAGAAAAAAAATGAAAATCCTTCGTTCGGCTCTTCAGATCCTAATTTTTTTTAATGCAAATTCATTCAAATTTTGCAAGAATATGGCTCAAAACAATTATCGGTAATGAATGGAATTATTTTCATATTTCATTCCCTGAGAGTAACTAGCAATTTTCAAATGTTTTCCTACATTTTGTTCCGTAAATTATTGCTGTGTTGGAAACAATAGAAAACAAAGGAAATTCAGAACTATATTTTCAACTTGTTTTTCGAGAAGGCTACTTCAATCAAGCAAAACAGGCCACAATAAAGAAATTGTAATGGTCTTATCAGATTTTGGGAATTATACCTTTAAACAGTAATTGTCTCAAATCCCCTGGAGCTGCTGCTACCAATGCCAGTAAATTATCCTTTTCCAGTCTAATGGAAGGTAGGTGATCAATCTAAAATACCTTACTGCTCAGAACGCAAAGAATCCCTGTGAGAACTGCCTCAGAGTTACGACAGAGTAAAGAGCATTTTCTTGTTTGACCACAGAACCCTGAGTGTTCCTATAGTAGCACTGAGCAGTGGAAAATCCATATTCAGAATGTAGAAGTCTGCCCCTGGATTTTATACCAGTCACCTGGATTTGCATATGAGCGAGAGGGCAGAAATGGTGAAATGGATACTGCACGACTGGATACTTGATGGAATAAAATCCAGGGCTGGAATTTTAATAGCTGACCCCTGGACTTTCCCCAAAATCTTCAGTCAGTACCACTCACCTTCCATCCCCCAAACAACTCATTTTGGTCAATCAAAAGTCATGGAACCAAACTAAAACCAAATAAGGTATCCTCACTGGACGGAAAGGATCTACACTCCAGGTGAAACCAAAATAATTGGATGGAGAACGCCCTTACTCCTGAGTCATGTCCTCCGGCATGCCCCCGATGAAGAGGTCGGTGTCAAGGTTGAGGCCGTCCGTTCCCGGTGGGCTCTCTCCTTCCACGTGCGGCTCGCTGTCGACACTCAGCACGGCGTTGCGTCGGTTCCGACTCACCACCAGGTGGTACCAGCGCCCTGGCTTCACAGGGACTTTGCTCTGGAGAGTGCCTGTGCCCGACCCTGTGTTGAACCTGTCAGCAGAAGATACCGTCTCAGGGGATCAGAGAGAGAGGGGAGCACACTGTCACGGCAGAAGACTTTAACCAACGAAGTCCTACACAAGCATGGACCACACAGCAACTATTGTATATACAGAACAAATATATTGGATAAATTTGGAACACCAGCTTCACAAAGCCCACGACGACAGTTTTTGATGAGATTGGTTCAGATATGGATTCATTCACTTCTGCGGTGTTTTGCAGAGCTGCAGTTTTGTGGTAATAAGCAAATATTGGTGCCACTTCATTTGAAGGGGTACTGTTGTCATTAAGAGTCATTTGGTCGATTGTGTCACTTTTAGTTGGGGTTAGGGTTACAGGCCATTGACTGAATTACACTTAACGACAACAGTCATAAAGGTTTATAAAGGTTCCTTCGTGGTTATGACAGGTGTCACGTCATGGTCATGACTTTGTTGTCAGTCTTTAAAATACAGTATAAGCCAGCTATCCTACCAAATGCCCATTCATCCCTGTCAGAGAGCTTTGACTTCACCCAGTAATTTTTTTGCTGATGCTGTATTTTGGTGTTCAGAATATGCCATCACAATTTTAACACAAATTTTATGGCCAAAGCACATGCAGTTGGTGAACTAAATATCTGGTCCCATTGGAACTCAGTGAATATCCTCATATTGCTTCAAAGACTTACTTAGCAAAGTGCTGCAGGTTAGAGCTCTTTCAAGCAGACACATGCTGTTAATTGGCCAACACTGATGCAAATTATCACCATAGATGCTTATGTAATTGTGTTTTAGACACCTTAAAGGGTACTGTGCTTGATATTTTGTCCACAATCCTGTATGTCTCTTTTGTAAAGCCAAAAACAAACAATCAAATGCTAACTAAAAACAATTGCATGATGCGGCCTAACAAGAGGAGCAACCAGTAAATTTTCCACAACAATATGAAATGTGACTGGAATTAACGATGCCCCATTATTCCGTTCAGTGTTACTCCAAACACATTACTATCCTGTCATTATAAAAAGACTCTGTAATATTCTTCCCACTGCTCCTATAGATGCCTGTGCACATATCATGCATATAAGGACACATTTGGACACATGCTTGACCCACCTACAATACTAGCTCACCCCCCTGGGCATGACTGGCAAGATTGGACTTAGTTTCACCATAGCAGCGGTTACTTCCCTGCTCGCAGGGCTAAACCATCCTTTAGGTTTTCACTCCAAACCACCCAAAAAAAAAACACCTCATTCTTCAGCTAGAGACCAGCAGTGAGCTGCTAGTCAGTAGGGTCTGGCGCAAGAGATCAGGGTCGAAATGAAAACCTACAGGACAGCAGATCTCCAAGAACAGGTTTGGTGATCACCGCTCTATAGCTTCTCCAACTCAAACACGGCTGACCAGGCTGTATGCAAGGTAGCTAGCGCCTTCTGCAGGACACAGGAAGTGCAGAAAAATTTCCCTAAACACGTTTCTGTTCTCTCCATACTGACCTGAGCTGCACGAAGCCGGACACCAGCGCGAGAGACAGGAAGTCCTTCCTGCCGTTCTGACCGTTGAAGAGAAGCAGGCCAGTTGTTTCCGAGGCGCGGAAGTCCATAGCGATGCGCACGGTGTGATAAGCCTTCATCGTTGTGAAGGCCAGGTAGGACTTGCCCCCGAAGGAGGGGATGAAGTATTTAATGACTGTGGGATGGGGGAGGGGGGGTAAGAACCAGGACACTGGACCAGCAGTCACATGACAAGTTTGAGCATCAAGCTTAGCTGTACTCAACAAACAAACGAAAACACTGCATGCCTGTGTATGTGTGCGTGTGCATGTGTGTGTGTGTGTGTGTTTTATTTGTGGACTTGTATAGCTATACTTGTGAGAACCAACTCTTGAAAAACCACAAATATGAAGACATTCGGGTTGTGCAGATATTTGTTGAAGTCATCACAGTGGATAATGCCCAACTGGTTAAAGTTATGGTCACAATTACAGGTTACAGTTAGGGACAGGTTCAAGTTAGGGTTAGGGTTTGGCATAATTTGTTTACAGCTAGGATTCAGGTACAGCTGCACAGAGACAACGGAAATGTCCTCACGAGTATACTATACAAACGTGTGTGTGTGTGTGTGTTTGTGAGTGTGTGTGTGTGTGTCCGTAAGTATTTAGACAGTGATATTACACCACTATTTATGGCTCTCACTCTGGAAACATTCTCACCTTCCAGGGTATTTACTCCTAGATAAAGTGGAATAGTTCTAACGTTCATGGACCTCTCTGTACATGTCCTTCAGGAAGTCAGAGTGCCTTTCAGTGTAAGTACATGAGAATGTGGCCACAGGCTCCAAGGAAGTAGAATTTTCGCTACTGAGTTACTCTAGTCTCTCCACAGGCACAGCAATAGCAGCTTCCTTTGTGGCTGGGTATTTCAGGTATTTGTGTGAAATCCTGCAGAGAGCAGCTCTGATGAAGCCACTTCTGCTCCCTCTCTGCTCGTAATCACGCACCCGATGAGATGCTCCGTCTCACTCTACATTTAGCTCCGCCCCCCCACTGTGTGATTGGCGCTGGATGAGTCATGATTAGTGCTGGAGAGTCTTTTTACAGCTGCTGGAGGTACCATCCTCAGAGAGTAATTAAGTAAAGCATGAGGGAACTTCACCTGCACACACACACACACACACACACACACACACGCACACACACACACACACACACACACACACACACACACAACACACAAACAAACACCCACATACACACACACACACCCACAACCGCACACATTCACGCACACACACAGACACAGACACACACAATCGCACATACACACATAACACACCCACAACTGCACACATTCACGCACACACACACACACACAGACCTACACACACTCACACAAACGCACACACACACACACACACACACACATGTAAAACATTCACACACACACAGACACAGACACACACAATCAACCATACATAAACACTGAGACAGACATACCAACAAACATATACACACTGAGACAGACATACCAACAAACATATGCACGTACACACTTGCACGCACGCAAGCACAAGCACTACTGCTAGAGACTAACAGCTCGATCTGATGTTCCAGATGAGTCACTAAAGAGAGTGGGATTGTGCCTGAGACTATGTGCAAGTAACAGTCATTGACTGAGCTTGGACCTGCTTTCATACTGTGTGCTGCAACCATGCACAGAAACCATAGATCCTCATACTGCTTCGATACAGCAAACACTGCCACTATCATAATTGTAAATTTCTATGGTTATTATTGCTGGCTATATCCAAATTCTATTCAGAATCAGGTGAGATTAATTCATTACGCTGGTGCTTCCCAAACCCATCCTGCAGTGCACACAGGCATTCCCAGGCATTCAATGAGATTAAATAATCTTTTGTTGAGACATAGACAGCAATGTTAACCACAGAAATGCTCTTGAGGAAATGTTTGGCAACTACTGCGCTACGCTGACTCAAAACCAGGAAGGCCGTCGACACCATGTTCCGGGACACACCTTTCTCGCACACGGCCCCGCCCCTCCCGGCAGGACAGACACAGGTGAAGTCTGTCCCGTCGTCCTCGCAAGTGCCCCCGTGCCGGCAGGGGTGCGAGTCGCAGGGCTGCGGGGGCCTCCTGTGGGTGGGCACCAGCTTGGGCCGAGAGGGTGGGGTGGTGAGGCGGGGCGAGGTGGTGGCGTGGGGCGTGGTCATGCGGGACGCCGCGGTGGTCCTGCGGGGAGTCATGGGTCGGCGGGCGGTGCCGGGCCGGTGGGTCGTCACGGCCGAGGTGGGAGCCGAGGGCGTGGTCACCGAGGCCGTCGTCGCCGTGGACGTTGCCGTGGTGATCGTGGTGGTGGTGAAAAAGGGAAGAGCCGTCAATCCTAAACAGAATAGAGAGGAATAAATTTTCAGTCCCCGACATAACAGCAACTCACCAGACCGGAAAAACCTCCCTGATATTCAACAATCTTTGGCAGGAGGTTCAATAAATATTAATCCTGCCATATATTCAATCATATATATTCATTTACTATTCCATTATAAAAACATTTGTGGAGAAACTTTCATTCCATCTGGAGCTTATTCAATCGAAACAAACCGAGATGAACTGATTCCAGAAGTTTTCAACCAATTATTGACTTAAATTTATTAATTATGACCTGAGCGAATATGGAAAAAAGTAAAACTTTCAAGATTTTGAAAAATAAAAACATTGGAGAAGTAAGTTAGCGGCCCAAGCTGCAGTTTGGTAGGTTACCGTTGGGACTGAAGCGGATGTTGTCCTCCACTGGCTTCTTGACAACGATGGTGGCCTCCTTGGCAGACTTAAGTTGTTTGACTAGAGCCTCTTCGATGTTCTCCATAGTAAACCTTGTGTCTACAGAAGACAGGAGACAGAAAAAAGAAGATAGGAGACATGAAGCACACTGGAGTGAAAGAGGAGGAAAATTCTTTGACGCGCTGCCATGTAAGGCCCTATCTTCAGTTTAACAGGCTCTAACACTTAGGGGCTACCCAACCATCAGGTCACACGTTGCATTTTATGGTTATTAACCCTTAGAGTGCTACATATGGGCAGCTATAGTTGCCAAATGATGTAAGATATCAAAATCAGATGCTGTTGAAAACCTATCATGTGGCTAATTGTTTAAAAGAGCTCCCGTAGGGGAGCTCTTTTAAACAAGTTGCCACATGGTAGGTTTTCAACAGCTCAAGATAATCACTTTTTTCATTCCTTGAAATTTTAAAAATTTATTCGGCACTCTCAGGGTTAAATGCATCAAAGGTTTCAACTCTTCAAAGCTTTCAATAACAAGCATTCAGTAACCACCAAATGCATACAATCTTCAAAAAAATCATTTCAAAAATTTGATATTAACTTTATTCAACTCATATCTAACTTAATCCAAACACTCACATACATTTTCATAACCTTAATTTTTAAATAAAGGAAAAAAAAAAAAAAAATCACACTCGAGTTTCAAGCCCTCAAACCCAGGCAAACAACGCGAACCACTCTCCGAACATGACTGTTTGCTATGCAAGTAATGGCAGTGATTGAGGACAACTTTGCAACTAGTAAGTACTGCATGCAATAACACCTGCCCAGTTATGCTAACTTCACTTATTACTATGTCATTACTGTAACTATGACAGACCAGTGAACCTCTATAACTTCTCAGTCACTCTTGAGCTCTCTGTACAGAACAGTAATACACATTAGATATGAGGCTCGGGCTGTAGAGATGAGCTGATGTTGAATTGCTTTTGAATTCCGATTTTTTCGATGTAATAAGACCAACTGCCGCCATCAAGCGGGCAGGCATTTGTGTGCCATTTACTCCTCTTGAAAATGTACCTTCATACCTGATGTGGGTCTTATACGAACAGTAACCAAGCATCACAGGCCAAGTGAAATGCTTCCGGGAAAGTACTTTAGATAAGTCAGCTAATCACCAGTGAACACATCTCATCTCATTAATCATGATTACCCACAGCCTTTTCCCATGTACACTGCTTGAATAACAGTCAAGCTATTTATTTACTCACAAATCAAAACCAATGCCTGAATGTTGTTTAAGGATTAACAATTTAATAATTGATTTGCTCATTCAGAAACACTACACGGTGAGCAGGCCAGCCATTATTCAGACAGAATTTCAGCTAGTTGCTTTCTGAACCTTAAATACTCATGGAACAATACAAACATGAATATATGCATTTGCTTGACTTTGAGTATTTTTGACCATTACAAATTTGAAAATCATTCAACACAAAGATAGTTTAAGTCATTAAAAATGTTTTCCTCCATAAATCTAAGTTATTGAACACTTAAAATCAAGTGCCATCTTAAAATAGACAAGAAATTTTCATGAATATTTCATTATTTTTACTGAAAAATGCCACGACGGGAGAA
This sequence comes from Gymnothorax javanicus, assembly GCA_029692085.1. NCBI lineage: Eukaryota > Metazoa > Chordata > Actinopteri > Anguilliformes > Muraenidae > Gymnothorax > Gymnothorax javanicus. Next base: position 32,067,734 of record CM056202.1, read on the forward strand.
GAGGATGGTTTAATTTTTTTTTTTTTTAATTATTCACATTGCAGCCTAGTTTGGCACCTCTGCTTTGCAGTATCACCTCTTAGTCATTATACAACACAGAGCACACACTGGCTTTGATTTGTTCAGAAATAAATAGCTTGATTGTTATTCAGGCAAAGTTCATGGGAACCAGTGGTGGGTAATCATATGTTACAAGGTGATAAGATGTGCAAACTCACAGATGATTAGACTTTTCAAAGCAGTTTTTACCCAGAAGAATTTCACTTGGCCTCCGCCATTTGGTTACTGTTTGTATAAGACCCAATTCAGGTAAGAGCATTATGAACATCCTCAAGAAAAATAAATCCATCCATCCATCCATTTTCTGCCGCTTATCCAGGGCCGGGTCGAGGGGGTAACAGACTGAGTAGAGAAGCCCAGGCGCCCCCCTCCCCAGCCACTTCCTCCAACTCTGCCTGGGGGACCCCAAGTCGTTCCCAGGCCAGCCGGGAGATATAGTCCCTCCAGCGTGTCCTGGGTCTGCCTCAGGGCCTCCTCCCAGTTGGACATGCCTGGAAAACCTCTAAAGGGAGGTGTCCAGGAGGCACCCGGACTAGACGCCCGAACCACCTGAACTGACTCCTCTCGACGCGGAGGAGCAGCGGTTCTACACTGAACCTCTCCTGGATGTCCGAGCTCCTCACCCTATGCGTAAGGGTCAGCCCAGCCACCCTGCAAAGGAAGCTCATTTCGGCCGCTTGTATCTGCGATCTTATTCTTACGGACACTACCCAGTGCTTGTGACCATAAATGAAGGTTGGAAGACGAATCGAGCAGTAAATTGAGAGATTTGCCTTTAAGCTCAGCTCCTTCTTCACCATGACGGACCGGTACAACGCCCGCTTTTCTGCAGATGCTGCACCGACTTGCCTGTCGATCACCCATTCCATCCTACCCTCACTGGTGACCTCGAGATACTTAAACTCCTCCACTTGGGGTAACAACTCACCCCGCACTCTGAGGGGACAATCCACCTTTTTCTGGCAGAGAACCATGGCCTCGGATTTGGAGGTGCTGATCCTCATTCCGAACGCTTCACACTCAGCTGCTAACCCGGCCACCAGGTGCTCGCCAACGAGCTCCCCTCTCAGGCCTGGCTCCAGGAGGGGGCCTTGGCGTCCCTATTCGAGGCAGGGTTCTCATATTTTTTGGGAACTCATCCATAGGGGTCTAATGACTTGCATTTTGTCAGGCCCCTCATCCGGGACCAATTGGCCATGGGAGACCCTACCAGGAGCAAGTGCTCCAGGCAATGAAACTCCCAACATCATAGAGGCAAGCAAACTCCACCAGCAAGATAAGGTAGAAGAAATCTGGATTCAAAATCAATTCAACATCGTCACACCTCTGGGCCGACGGCTCAGTTACCTCAGCACTGGATCACTGATCAGAGGCAGAAAGCAAAACAAGTTGCCATCAGACAAAATGGCGGATCAAAACTCAACTGACAACCGAGTTCTCATGATGCCACTGCAAACAGCCATCATGCAAGACAGGGCATGAAGTCATAAAGATAGACATTCCTTTGTACTTAATTGCTATTAAGCTGGCACTTTTATCCAAAGCCACTCATCACAGTGGATTAGACTAAGCTGCTTCTAATGCTCTAGAGGTAATGAGGAGATCAGGGCTTAGTTCAAGGACACACCGCAGCCTATTGTGGAGACACTGGGGGCTTGAATCACAATGCTTATAGGCCCCCAATAAAATACCTCAGCCACTTAGCTCATCACTGACTATACCACAACATTCACTGCAGTCAAAGATTCTTGACAGAACCAGATCATCAATGCATGATAATGATTTAAATTTGAGTCATTCCATGGATGTTTTTAATCTAAAAGGACTTATAAGAACTGAACATTAAGTGTAGGGCCCGACCGATTTATCGGCCGGTCGATTTAATCGGCTGATTATAGTCCTTTTCAAAATAATCGTCATCGGCCAGAGTTTTGCCGATATCGCCCGATATATTCTTAATTTCTCATAAAATAGTTTGCACTAATGAGAAGGACTCTTGGACTGAAAGGCAGATGTGACAAGATAGAGTTCATAATTCATCTATATACAATGTATTTACATTTTAAAATAAGGTTATTTATTTGATTTTGCAGAAATTTACTGCAGTTTTGCACATTATTTTGTACTTGAAAGTTCTTTGTTCTTGAAAGTTGTAGAGTAGAAAAAAAAGGAGGCTTGTGAAAAGAATGTTACCTTAGTGTCTTTATTGCTTTCCTCTCACAATTACCCGTTTACAACTTTTTTTTAAAGTTGTTCTACCTGTACTATAACCTACCTCTAATTTGCAGCAACAAGAAGTACAAGACAAGATGCATTTCATAACTTACTTATAGATTGACTCTTTTTTAAGGTTATATAATTTCCCAGAGGTTTAATGCTTTTTTGCATGTTTTTGTACTTGAAAATTCCTCTCTGTTGTAAAGTTAAACAAATACTACTGGACAAAGTATTGTAAAACAGTAAAATGTTCTGCCTGTAATTCATATCTTTTTTGTTGTAAGCGGTAAGGGACCAAAAAAGAAGTCATTTTATTCATTATATATTTTTAAAATTAATCGGCTGATTAATCGGTTATCAGAATTTTTTCAGCCAAATACTGGAATCAGCATTGGCCTCAAAAAATCCATATCGGTCGGGCACTAATTAAGTGTATCAGCAAGTCAAAAAGCATCATATTCATAAACAACAAAATAAAAAACATGCGTAGTTTAGGAGTGAATAAGCATTAGACATATTTCATAAAATAAATTGTTTGTCTCACTTAAGACACAGAAAATCAAAAACAGACCAAGTGCATGAACTCTAAGTTCTCCTTAAGTGACTTTCAGGATGCAGTAAGCAGCATAGCTGACCTAGTTGATCATTAAACGCTGGTTTTTTATTGAAAGAATACAGGCATTACACAAGCACAGATAGAACTGATAGCTGTGAAAGCCTGTATCAGTCATCTGTATCTTAGATCTGTTATCTGTTATTCAAGTCTAACAAACACTTTATTCTTTATTTTATTTATTTATTTCACCCTAATTTAACCAGGGAAGTCCCGTTGAGATTGAAGTCTCTTTCAAGGAGAGCCCTGGGGGTTGAGGTGGGTGGGGGGGCAATTTGCACAGCCAATTAGATCAGGAGATGATTAGGTGGCAGGTCGAAAGAGCCAGGTTGGGACTTTTGCCATGACACCGGGGAACCACCTACTCTTATCGAAGAGTGTCATAGGATCTTTAGTGACCACAGAGAGTCAGGACCTCGGTTTAACGTCTCATCCGAAAGACGGCAGCTCCTTCAGTACAGTGTCCCCGTCACTGCACTGGGGCATTGGGGATTATTCCACCAGAGGGAAGATCGCAACCTGATTTATGATGGCCAAGACATTCTTTATGATGAAACCAGACTGCTGAAAAGGTGACATGCACTTAATGACACAATTCAGCGAAGAACTGAGATCATTTTTAGTAACTTTACCTGGGTCAAAGTGGGCCTCCACAAATGCCAGGATGGAGTTGCTGGGAGCCAAATTCCTGACTCGGACACTCTTAAAATCCTTCTGAACCGGAGACTTACGGAACATCTCATTCAGCTGGGGGGGGGGAACAGAGAGAAGCAACTCATATGCAAATGCGCAGTAAGTTAAATGAAAGGATGAAAATAGACATACAGTGTTCACAAATTTGATCCAGGGTCACTTGTTGATGTCGGCACGAAAGGGGGGCGTGGAGCTGCTAATCGCCGCACAGAAAACCTGCCAGGTCTCGGCACAAAAACTGACATTTAGCAGCGGCGCACACATAATTACACCACAATATTTTCTGAAACTGGTTTAAATGTCAAGTTACTTAATACAGCACACACCCACTGACAACTCTCACTCCACATCCACTCTTCTTTAATTCTACCCACTTTAAATTCCCTGCCAATGTGTGCTGGCCAGCACTGATGATCTAGCCGAGCCAAGTTTCTACTTTCAGCACTGTGGTGCAGCTCTTTGTGGTATTAATTGTTCAAGACTGGGACTGTGCCATAACATGCCCCAACCGCCTCCACTCTCCAGAGCCACTTCCTTCCTTCTCCATCTCTTTGTGGTGAAGTGGGCCGGATATAGGCTACTTCTCCATTTTTTTTTGGGAGGGGGATTTAGGTGACTTCTTCGGTTTTCTTTCTTCGGTGGGTGAATGGAGCAGATGGGGCAGAGCGTCATGTTGAATTATCCCCATACTCACCTCATTTCATTTCAAGCGCACTTGCCACTGTGGAGATCTTTAGTAAACTTGCGAAGATATATATTATGAAATTCGTCTTCACTCAGTTGCTATTAATGGGGGACACACAAACACCACACCACAAAAGCTTGGCAGTAATATACTCTCTTTATCGTCTTCTTTTCTTCTTCTCAGCATCCTTGAGCTTAAAAGTTGGTTTCCACTACAATACTCAGCCAGTGGCTGGTTCACATGCAATGCAGTGACCTCTCTTGGTCTGACAGAGGAACTACACTTCATTTTACCCTCTGCCACAATAAGGGGAGGATGGTGATTCCTCAGGATACATGCTTCAGATGTCAGTAGATGGCACTGTGGCTGGAAACACGTACACACAGACACACACACCCACACCCCAGTTAACCCACTGCCCTCACACAACACCCTCTCCAACAGGGCAGCTAGCCAGCTTCCACAATCACTGTATTGTATAAGCAGATCATGAGTAGATAGGTAGATGACAAGCAAGAAAGTTATCATTTATTGGCACATACACCCTTGAAGGCATGTTTGTAACTTCCATTTGGGCAGGCGAAACAACACGCCACAGTGGTGTCACACCAAATACACTCACAGCGCTCTCAATGCTCCGCGCCGTCTCCCCGAAGAGCTCCGATTTGGGGTCCTCCATCTCCGGGGTGTAGAAGACTTCCTGGCCCTCCACCTGATCCAGGTGCAGGAATCCGCTGAACTTCATGGTGGCTGTGAGCAACAGGTGCAAAACAGTTAAAGTATGGACCAACAGGGGGCGCCAGAGAACCATAAAGGTCCTACAAATCCTAAACTGCCACAGGGCAGCAACCTGGAAGGGTCAATTGGGCAAACAGGGTCATCTTCGACCTGGGTACCATCAAAGTGTACTCAGGACACAAATCGATATATCTAAATGTGCCTCAATTCCCGGAATGTCTGTCGAAACGTATCCAGGTTCTGGTACTTTTTGATGGAATCGGGGTACGCTTTGACAGACATATCAGGAACCGAGGTACATTTGGACATATTTAAGTATACCCTGGGTACAGGTTGATGGTAGCCAGGTCAAAGATTACCCTTCAAAAGTGAGTTGGATGGAGGAATCATAATGTAAAAAGTCTGCCGTTACTGTATGCGCGAGTGGGAGTGCAGGACAGAGATCGTGAACAGGGGTGACTGCGGGTGTGGATGATCGAGGGAATGGGCTGGGTTGCACCAGGCCACAACATCCTACCCTCCAGAAATCTTGCGGAGGGTTAGAGAGCTGAGAGGAAAGATTGTAGTTATAGAGAAAGTAGCCATTTGGTATAAGGGCGGCACCATGATTAGCCATGAGTGGAAATTCAAGATGATATCATTGACTAAAAAAAGCCACTTTCAGAATATCAACTTTCCACGGTCACCAAGGCCAGAGATGAGTGAGTGAGCAAATGCATGAGTGAGAGTGAGTGAATGAGTGACTGAGGGTGAGTGAAAGTGAGATTGTGAGTGAGTGAGTGTGAGAGTGTGAGAGTGGGAGACTGTGAATAAGTGAGTGAGTGAGTCTATGTGAGGGAGTGAGAGTGAGTGAGTGGGTGTGGGTATGTAGGTGAGTGAGTAAGTGAGTGACTGAGTGAGAGTGAGTGAGAGACTGAATGAGTGAGTAAGTGAGAGAGTGAGGGTGAGCCAGACTGAGTCAAAATGAGTAAGTGAAGGAGTGAGAGTGAGTGAGTGAGTGAGTGAGTCTGAGTGAACGACTGCCATCAATACCAAACCTCACTGTGGAGGCGGAGGATGCGATACGAGTGTATATTATTAAGACCTGGTGCGAAAAGGAATCCATAAAAATAAACTTACACAAAAAAAAAAAAAAAAAAAAAACAGCAGAAGAAGCTGAGAGGGTGACGCAGGGCTAGCAGTGGGTCTCACTCAGGATGTAATCAGCTGAGCAAATTGCCCAAATCAATCAGGCGCCGCCGGCATGAGCGCGAGCAGGAACAGGGAACAGCGGTCGTGTGATTATCGAGAGAGATAGCGGTAATCGGCTCCTAATCCCTCACGAGGGTGACTGGCAGAAGCCGCTATAAACTGTATGATGAGGGCTATTTTTTTCTCTTCACTCAGTCAAACATCAGATCACATCTGAGGCTGCTAAAAACAGAATGACACAGGTGAGATTATTGCAGCAAAAAAAAAAAGACCTAGAAAGAGAAGAAAAAAATGACCTGACAGTAGAAGCATAAAAAGAAATGCTAAGAGCAATGAGTCACCATTGCAGGTCTTTGGCTTTGGGACATGGGATATGGCATTATCAGATATAAAAGACTGGAAAATGGCACCTCCTATGCTGACTACAGGTGATTTCGGTGGAGATGAGGGCGTACGGACGGGTGTGAGGTCTGAAAAAGGACACAATGAGACCCTCTAAAGACTAGTAGGGGGAAAAAAAATTCTTTCACACGTGTACGTCACTGCGAGACCTCCCCAATGACACACACCTGAGCCTCCACTCTCAGCCAATTCCTGGTGTATTACACATAATGTAACAGGAAGGGCTTTAAAAACCATCAGCCTCATCATATTTTCAGGAGGAAAGAAAATGACACCTTCAAAATTTTTTCCAATTTTGTGGGCATGTACTGTCCGTGAAGCAACTCTTGCGTGCTTCGCTGTGTGCTCGTGTATTTTGTTCTGCGAGTTCTTGTTTTTCGTTCTGTCCGTTCTTGTTTCGTACTTTGTGTTCTTTTGCTTCACTCTGGGTACTCTGGTGGTTCTCTGCTTGTTCGCTGCAGCCAATAAACCAGTTCAGGCCAGCTGTAGCCACCAATCACTGTGCCGCTTTGCGGCCCACAAGGTGGACCGTTAATTTTTGTTTTTGGCCTCACAGACAGGCGAGCTATACTTCACGTTCGGAGCGTAGCGAGTTTCTTATACAGCACAGCTATTCAATATTATCCAGAAAGGGCTGGTGTGGGTGCAGGCTTTCATTCCAACCAAGCACTTACACACCTGATTCTACTAATCGAGCTCTTCAGCAAAGACTCTTGGGGTTGATCAGTAGAATCAGGTGTGTAAGTGCTTGGTTGGAATGAAAGCCTGCACCCACACCGGCCCTTTCTGGATAATCTTAAATAGCCCTGCTATACAGGCAGGATCCACCACTCCTGACCACAGAGAGGGAAACATAGAGGGGATAACAAGAGTCCATGCATACCTCACAGTCACAGACATAGTACACAGGGCGGTTTGGCCATAATTACACAGAGAGATGGGACACTTACGAGGACAATTGCTCCCCTCCGGGTCGCTGGTGGGCGTGATGCCGTCAGGGCAGCAGCCGAAGGGGCTGTTATCGCAGGACGAGCGGACCTTGGGGTCAGGAGCCGTGGACACATCTCCAGTCTCATCTTGAGAAAAAGGGGAGAAGATTAAAGAAGGAGTCACCACTGAGAACAACATCCCTTATCAACGCCAGTCATCATCTCATAAGACTGCAGGCTGATAAACACAATGTTCTACCATTGTGATATTCAGAGCTGAAGCTATTTCACTGGCAGCTGCAGTTCTACACCTTACAACAGGGATGGACACCTTTGGTCGCGAGAGCCGCAGTGTCTACAGGCTCTCGTGGTCTCCTTTCAATGAACAGGTGATTAATCCCTGTATTACAAGGCTTGTGGTCTCAATCAGTGACTTCAATTAATCACTCATTCAGTAACACCAAAAACCTGCAGACACTGTGACCCTCCAGGACCAGAGATGCCCATCCATGTCTGACAGGGTTAACAAGACCAGGTCAAAACCTAGCATAAGCCTAGACCGTTTTTGTCCTATGTGCAAAATTGTGGGCAATTTGTTACAGGGATAGTCAGTGATATGGTCTGTATATAAATTCCTACACTATAAAGGCTGCTGCAGACGTAGTTTAAAACTGCGTGGGTAAATGTGGATCCGCTGCCAATGCTCCCTGATGATGTAATAGAAAATTATTGCACCAAATTAGCTTGAAAGGGCTACGGCCCATGGGGAAAGAATACTCGGTCGGCCGACCAATGATGTAACTTCATCAGTCAGTCAGTCAGTCACTCAGCCACGAACATCCGTAGATGTAGAACCAGACTCTGCAGGTCCACCCGAAACGCTATGTTGTAGGCTGGTATTTATGGGGGTGTTTCAAAGCTTATTCCTCTTTTTTGCACCAGTCTGACCCTGCTGGACATGGAGGAAGGCTGTTTCAGTGCCTACTGGATGTAGGTGCACACAGTTATCAGACTTTTCCATTCTATGCAGCTCAGCGTATAAGGAGGCAGAAGGCTGATGACATCACAGAGCACAGTGGCTGGCACTGCATTCGCTGACAGAGGGATACGCTGTCAGGCAGTGTACATAGAGCGCGTGTGCTAGGACTGCTCAATGCAGCCCAAAGGGCCCCAGGCTTCCTCAAACATCAGCCTGCACTGACATCTGCAGAAAAATAAAAGGGGGCCTGAACTAGACCTCAATAAATAAAAAAAAAAATACAATGAACAAAGATTCTTCAAAGACAGAAAAAAAAAACATTTGTAGACCTTTTCCTTTTTCGGGGTGGGCACATTTTGAAAATACACCACAGCTCATGCTTGGAAAGTCCTAAAAAATATCTATCACAAGACACAGTAAAGGCTACAAAATGTTCTAACTACAGTGTCTATTTACTTGTAAAAACAATTGTCTCTCCCTCCCCACTCCCCCAGAAAACTGAAAATACCAAAAAGCACCAGTTTATTAGCTGATCAATGCACCTACAAAATTCGGTAAAGAAATATTGAGTGGTCTCTGAGTTATGGTCCGGAAACACTTCGGGAACACTGACACAGACGTCAACGCCGACAGGAACCGTGCTAAAAACATATGTCCCCCCCTCACAATCTCCCCCGGCAGAGACATAATTCAAGGCTTTACAGTCAGCAAGATACCTCCAGGACCCTTAATTTGTGTTCTATATCCTTATGTTTGCTGATATAAACAAAATATGCAATATTTTTCATTATAAGCTGACAATTTTATCACAAGCTCACTATAAGCAGAGAAACTTGAGGGATGATGTTCTGCATATCGTACTCCCAGAGACTTTACAGAGCCACTTTAAGTTAATTTGGGGACATCAACATTGTCTCATCCACAAACTTAACTTCTTACACAATTGCTGCTCAAAGGATTGTACATAAATACTGATTTATCACTTGAAGAATCACCAGCTGGCACAACAGAACTCAGGGAGTTTGTCCTTTGTTCAAGGTTGACCAATCCGGAATTAGAACTTGGGACACTAATCACTGCTACCCCATCCTGTTGCTGTAAATCCTCACCGCTAAGCACAAGCTCAACGCTGACTGGCTGGTTCTAAAGGAACAGTTTTATCTCCCCCTCCCCTGCCTGAGCTAGCGTCGTCTTTTCCCCGAGGGGATGCAGATTGCGCTCCATCAAAGATTAAAAGACGACCCGAAAAAAAACAACAGGGGCAGTGGATGAGCCGTAAACACCGGAGGGAGGGAGTTTTCAAGGACTCGAGCGCGAGGTGCAGAAAATGACTTTGTGGAAGAGCGGGGTGACGTCCCTGGGAGTCAATGTCCTCTAAGCTGCCGGATTTACGGGCAGGCGCTTCAGAGGAGCGGGCAGAGGCACTGACGAGAGGACAGAGACATGTTGTTGACCCCCGAAAGAGACCTGGAGCGACAGAGGACTCTTAAGCAGACTGGTTTTGTTTCCCAGCAAAATAGACCCGCACTACTGAAGCTCACAGTTCTACGCATTTAACCCATCCTAGCTATGCAGGAGCAGAGGGGAGCCCCAGTGCTGGACCTGGCGAACTCCAGTACTGAGATCAGTGCCTTGGTCAAGGGCGACAAGAAGAGCACACACACCGTGCGTCACGGATCAGAAAGTGCAGAACTGCTAAAACCAGCTCATGAAAAATACTTCCTGATCCTCGAATAGCCCCCACATTTAAGCTGCTTTCACATGGGACGCGAAACGATTTTTCGCACGACAGATTACATTCGAAGTCAATGCAAAGAGGGGAATACACGCGAAAAACGCGTGTATTCGCATCTTTGCATTGACTTTGAATGTAATCTGTTGTGCGAAAAATTCGTTTTGCGTCCGGTGTGGCTTTATATAGCAAAAAATATTGAGAAAAAAAATCTTAACTTATTTAAACAAAATCCTTGATTTCATGCGACATCATAAAATAATTTAAAACGCTGTTGGCTCACTGTCCACATAAAGCAACGGCTGTTCAGTAATTTGTGAGTAGCTGCTTTTAGGTATAGCTGCATAACACCTAGTTGCTAATGGCTATTAATTAAATGAAATGTAGGTGTGAAAAAGTTTGCGTATATCGTGACCTTATAAAGTTCTATCTGCTGCAGAAACACACGCCCGATAAAAACGTACAATACTGATGTTATCGTATTTTGGACAGCTAGCAGTCAATAAAGGTAATATAGTTATGTTCTGGCCTGCAGAGCATCTGCTCAAAAAATAATTTGCCAGAGGACAAATGCACTCGCTAACCTCTGCTGTGTGGACTGCACCTAACCTGACAGGCTGCTGATGAGCAAATTTACCAGTGAAACAGATACGAGTCACTTATCTTCATACAGCATCATGATTCAAGTGCTTCAAGCAACATAATGAAACCAGTTGCTTCACAAAGCAAGGAGTCAAGGACCTTCATACAGCATAATGAGCCACAAACCTTCACACAGCATAGTTGAGTCACATATCTCCATGCAGCATAGTGAGTCAAGCACAGACAGCATAATGAGTCACGTTGCTTCATATAGCATAATGAGTCATGTATCTTCATGCAGCATAGTGAGTCAGGGATCTACAGACAGCATAATGAGTGACGGTGCTTTATACAGCATCATGAGTCATAGTACTTCATCCAGCGGAAAGAGTCAATGAGCTTCACACACCATAATGAGTCATGTATCTTCATGCAGCATAGTGAGTCAGGGATCTACAGACAGCATAATGAGTCACGGTGCTGCACACAGAATCAAGAGTCATGGTACTTCACCCCGCGAAACGAGTCAATGAGCTTCACACGCCATAATGAGTCACAGTGTCTCATACAGCGATGAGTCCTGTCTGGTGCATGATACAGCGAGCACTGGGATCAGTTAGAGGAACAGCTCGCTGAGGAACAAACAGGAGCGCTAGGATTTACTTCATATTTACAGCTCCTTTCCCAATTAAGTTAGTTTGATTAGAATTGCAATTCAATCAACTTCTGTAGCACTTCTTCCTTCCTGCTAATTACCGTGATTAGAACTGCCATTCATTTCAGGGTTATCTAGGAGAATGTAGACAAATGTTATAATTGACTTCTTACACAACGCTGACATTCAAGACGCAAAAAAATGACTTGTGACAAGGGGACTTGTTTTACTTGGAAGGAAATCCACAATTTGGACCTAAAAAGTGAAATAGTAATAAATTTCTTTTTAAATCACAATCCATGTCAAATATTGAAAAGCCACTCAGTGGACAGTACACTCACAAACTACCTTGTAAGAGAGTCTTTGGTCATCTCTGCTACAAGGCATTCTGGGAAATGTAGTGAAAGACAGATTTACCGGCTGGCTCCTCCCCACTCGCCTCCGGTTCTCCGCTCCCCTCCGTGTCGTCGTCACCGCTGGTGTCCCCGCTGCCATTCTCGTCTGAGTGGGGGGAGAGGGAGGTCAGGCTGGGTTCGGTGGTGGGTGGTGAGGTGGTAATGGCGGGCGTCGTTTCAGGCTCCCAGGCCTCCTCTGGCAGGGCCTCAAGAAGCGAGGGCTCCTTGGGTGGCGGAAGGGCCTGCCGGGGTGTAGGAAGCTCAGCGCTGGTGACGGACGGGGTGGTTGGGGAGGCTGTGGGGGCGGCCGTGGTCTCAGAGGGCAGGCTAGTCTCTGTTGGAGGAGAACAGGAATAAAGGACCGGTGAGGACGCACGAAACTGCCAATCAGGCTCTGCCTCCCATTTCTCTGAGCCAGTTTTAAAATTTTTTTTTAAATTTTGCATCTCCAATCCCACCCGAATCTGGAATGCCCAATTAGCGAACTAAGCAGACAAGCTTGCTCGTATGCCACCCCATGTTGCCATCTCGGGAGAACGAGACAGTTCGCGGCTCTCCTCCAAAGCACACGCCTGTCAGCCGCTGCTTCTGTTTACACTTATAGCTTGAAACTTCACAAGTTCAGAACGAGGGCGGAGGATAGCCGAACATGAGCAAGCTTAGAATCTTACTGACGAGCGCCCGACTGGCCAACAGGAGGCGCTTGAGCAATGAACAATGCTGCAATTCAACAATCCCAAACCGGCAGTCCCTCCCGATTTATTTCTCTGCAGCACAAAGCCAATTGTGTGCTGCTCTGAAAAGGCTACCGACCACTGCCAGCACTGGTACAACTGGGGTTTGAATCCGGGTCGTGGTGGTCACTACTGCTCCGCAATGCGGTGCCTTAACGAGTGAGCTAACCCGGTAGCCATCTGAGCTTGGTTTTAAACACAGGAAATACCACTCAAACTGTAGACCAAAGAAAGTCATTCAGCAGAGCTGGGGCCAGGCACAGTGTAAGTCAATGTAACGTATCCCCCTTTCCTCTGTTTCTCAGCTTTCACATATTTCAAGATAGAAGCAGAGGTGAAGAGAAGAAAAAGGAAGATATCCATCCATTATTTAAACCGCTTTTTCCTCATTCGGGTCGCGGGGGAGCTGGAGTCTATCGCAGTTGACCATAGGCAAAGGGGACACATCCTGAGACAGCTCGCCAATCCATCACAGGGCACATACACCACTCACATGGTTCACTCTCTCACTCATACTTATGGGCAATTTAGAGGCTCCTATTAGCGCGTGGCATGCATGTATTTGAACGGTGGGAAGAAAATGGAGCGAAAGTAAAATTTTATTTTATTAACTCTTAGAATGCTGAAATAAATAAAAAAAAATGCATAAATTAAATGATCTTGTGCTGTTGAAAACCTATCATGTGGCAACTTGTTTAAAAGAGCTCCCTGTGGGAGCTCTTTTAAACAAGTCGCTGCATGATAGGTTTTCAACAGCTTTGAAATTGATATCTTGCATCATTGAGCAACACATTGTATTAAGTGCTCTAAGGGTAAAAAAAAATAAATTATATATATATATATATATATATATAAGCTCTATGATGCACTTTCTGCTGTCTGGAAGGGAAAGCTGGTCTCCAGGATGACAGGTCATTATCTGTACCAGTGCGAAAGACACAGCAACCCTTCCAAGAGAAGGTCTTTCTGAAATTTCATTTTCCTTTTCCCGAAGCTTCTTTCAATTCACAGCACTGATGGTTTCAAATTTTCAGTCAAAAAAATTCTAGTCGTACATCAGCGCTCATACATCTTGAAGGGGTAAAGGATTAAAACAAATCGCATCAGTAGGAGCACATTACGTATTGACGCCCGGCCATCCTTCTCACCTGTGTCAGCTGCGATTACATAATGTATTTATAACGAGCCTCACTTTAGACTGACAGCATATCAATTTGACTCAATAGCAGGGCGCGAGTACATGAGAGAGAGAATGGGAGTGTAATTTATGGCATTCTCAGCCAACAAAGCGCATTAAATGTTCACATCCCAATGAGCACGCTGAACTGTCGCGAACATAATCCCAGGATGCGAGAGGAAAAGAGAACCTCGCAAAAACTTCCGCACTTCAGACGAATGCGCGTGCATAATTCATGCGCGTTTCAATTTTTCACCACTACCGCCAAAGTCGGCTTTAATCAGAGGCAGCCAGGGTCCACCGAGACAACCGACTGATGTAAAGAGGCCAGGGTTATAAAAAAAACAAAAAAATTCAGTGTTCAGAACCTGGCTTCAAAGGACGCCCTAAATCGGCATTCTCCCTCCAGGTGGCGGCACCTGCCTTCGACAGCCTGACCCCGGATGCCCCCCCCCGGCCGCCACTGCCGGGTGTGACAGGGGGAGCCCAAGGGCGCTGCCCACCCACCGTCCACAGAGAACTAACCCAGCAGGCAAAGGGGAGATCAAAAGGAGTGTAACCGGGGCAACTCACGGGGGAACTGGAGGGGATTGGCTAAGCCGCTCGGTCAAAGAGATTAGCAGGAATGGATGTGTCACGGCGAGAGCCACAGCCGTGATGCTCTCGTGGTCGCACGACCCCACGAGGGCGCTCTCGCTGGCCTTCATCGGCAGTTCAAGTCCGGCCTACCGTTTTAGCGGAATTTGGCGGACGTGACACATTCAACTTCGCTTCGAAAACCTTGGGGATGGAGAGTGCAAAACTTCTCAGGCTTAAAAACAATAAGATAATGAGCTCTCAGTGTGCGGAGGAGAGCTGGGGAGAGGAAGAGGGTGGCAGCACTGGGCTAAGGGAGAGATAGAGAGAGAGGGAGAGAGGGGAGGCAGAATCAGAGCGCGTGCGGTGGGTTTGTTTTGATCCGCTTGGCGCGTTTTCCTCATGGTTTCTCCTGTCAGTCAGGAGCAGGCGGCGCCTGCCACCAGCCTCGCTGCAGACGGAGAGGACGCAGGTATTCGAACGCCAGTCTCCGTGACAGCCGTGAACCGCGCGATTAAAATGGAAAAAAATATAAAAATAAATAAATGAGGCGCTGCCAAAATGGAACACAGGCAGAAGGCTCAGCTCGGCGGAAGCATTCCTTAATCGGGTTTAACGCCGCATTTGATTCTATGAGAGTCAGGCAGCCACATTTGAGAGAGAGAGAGAGAAATGTCACTCACTTATGTGGGACAGAATCTATCTTTAGAAGTCAGTTATACAGACCTAGATAGAGAAAGAAGGGGGGAGAGAAGGAGAGAGAGAGAGCACCCTGGAAAGACAGAGGAAGAAAAAGAAAAGAATAGAACAGGATGGAGGGAAAACAGATGGGAAAGAGAGCTATAAGGGACAGTTATAAAAGGAGGAAGACAAACACTTCCGTGGCCCTCATGCTCCATATGCTCGTGCTAACAGTGCCAGTTGGCACAAACGCGCAGGTGAAGTAGACATACGCGAAACAGCGGACAACCTCTGACAAATGTTTCATCTCTTATCTCTCAAACCTGTCACTCTGTCAAACATTTATGCACCATCCCGCCCATACTGTACACGCTTATGTTACAGAAGAGGTTGAGAGATGCCTTTCTTATCGGGCAAATCGCGCCCAATCAATCCACTGTGCGACAGTCACTAAGAGACCCAGGAAACTAGGACACAGATCTAGGGGCAGACAGGAGAGCACTCGATTCGCATTAGTGACAGTTGAAACGCCAGCAGGACAGAATTGAGACGTACAAAACACAGCCATCCAGAGTATTGATTTCTATGCCCTATCTCGATTCAATTCCACCACAATTTAATTGTGTAGCCCTTTTTACAAAGGCTCTGTCAGTGATGCATTTCGTGGAGAAAAGGAAAAATAAAGGAAAAAGGCGAGGCTATTCCGTGGAGCTGTTTCTCAGAAACTCTCAGGACTGGAGGACTGTCGCAGGACTTGAATAGTTTATGCGCGGCAGGAATCATTTACGGCTCACGCTGTGTTAGCTCATATTATCTGCCCGCGCTCGGAGACGGTCTAAGCGCGCGTGACGGAAACGCGAAACACCTGGCGATGGCTCGGGTCCAGTAACCCGCAGCTATCGTCGCCAGCTGTCAGCGACGCGGCTCTCAGTGCCATTGCCACTCAACGCGGAGCTGACGTCCCCGAACGCCGTCCCAAACGCCATCCAAAACCAGACCTATTTTCACATTCATTAGACTAGGGAATTCAGCAAATTCTGTAAATACATTCAACACTGAAAAATTATACTGATTATAATTATACTTAGAGCGCGGAAATAAATTTTTAAAAATGATCTTGAGCTGTTTAAAACCTATCATGTGGCGACTTGTTTAAAAGAGCTCCTCTGTGGGAGCTCTTTTAAACAAGTCGCCACATGATAGGTTTTCAACAGCTCTGATTTTGATATCTTACATCATTAAGCAGCAATAGCTGAATTTAGCGCTCTGAGGGTTAACAAAACTTTGAAGAATGAGAATTAACAACGCTCTTTATCCCTAACCCAATTATTCTATTGGCTGTTCATCTCAATATGAGGCAAGACCTCTGACCTTTACAGGAAGGATACGTTACAACTCAATCCAACCAATCCCCCTGCCCCCCAACACCCTCCCCCCCAACACAGCTCATCATTGGATAAATCAAACCTCTGTCCAGGGACGTCGCCGGAGATTTATGGTTAGGGGTGCTAAGCCTTTACTTTAGGGTGTCAGGTCTGGAATGTTCTAGTGCAGCTGCTGATGATTTAAACTCGAAATGTACATCGTATGGAGGGGGGCTGAGGAAAATTTTAAGAGGGCTTAAGCCGCATAAAATATGCCTAGCGACCCCCCTGCCCGCCTTTCTCTACAGGAGAATCTGTCCGCCTAAACCGCCTAATCTCAGCCAGGGCTGCAGAGAGGAGGAGAGCAGTGTGTGGATGAGCTCCGGGGGATTTACGAACTCGGCCGTCTGTCAAAGAAACCGTCTCATCCGCAGTGTTGCCAGATGCTCGTGATTCACTCCGCAGATGAACAGTACTGTGACAAAGTCCGTGCCACATGTAAGAAAAATGTGTGAAGAAAAGTAGCCGTCTGAAATAAGAAAATGCAAAGCTCCTAAATATCAAAAAATGCACAATGAAAGAGCAGTAGAGAGCTTGAAATTAAATGAAATATACAGTTCTGTGCAAAAGTCTTGGGCACATTCAAAGCAATTTCTTAGGGCAAATATGCTTGCAAAAATGATGAAATTTAAAGTTTCTAATAACTGAGAAATGTACTAAACAGAGCTGTAAACTGTTAAAAACTAAATCAAATCAATATTTGGTCTACCTACCCTTTGCCAAAAAAATTGGAACATGATCCTGTTGTGCTGCAGTTTATAAGATGATCGGCATTTTGTTTGTTCCAAGCAGAGTGGAAAACTTGCTACTGTTCTTCTGCAGACTGTCTCACTTGTGTCTGTCCCTCCAAGTAACTGCAGACAGCCATGATGATGCTGACATCAGGGCTCTGTCAAGGCTATAATATCTGTATCGACCGTTTTTTAATGAAATACAAGCATTTATTTATGAAACTTCTCTTTAAATTAGCATTTGGAATTTCAAATTTACCTCTTATCTTCAGCAACTCTAATGTGGAAAACATAGAGTAAACATTTAAAGCAGATAAATTTTTAAAAATACAGACTTTGGCACAGTACTGTGTGTTTTGTGGGACCACACTTAGCCACTGGAACTGTATCCAGAACACTGTCCCACAGTTTTGTTAGACAATCAGCAGGTTGGTTGTTCCAAGCATGCTGGAGAGCTTTCCACACTTCTTCTGCACAAAGGCCAGATCTCCATATAATCCCACACAGCCTCTGAATGCTGAGATCAGGGCATGATGTCCAATATGCATTTCTACACAATTTTCTTCCTCAAGACTGAAAAAGTCGGTTCATTACAGGAAATGAAAATAAAATATAAAAAGAACAATTTGAAAAGTCCACTCACCCTCTACTACATTGAAAAACACAGCAAAACACATTATTTGATGCTTTAACTTGTGAATTCAAATGTTTATTGAAAAGGTGCTTATTTCAAATCCAAAAGCCAGATTCCAAAAAGGTTCTCCCATGGGCAATTTAAGACTAATAATGATGTGCTAATTTGTAAAAATAAAGTTATGTGAAACTGGTGATGTTAAATAGATGAGTTAATGGAGTGATATAGCATAATAGGTGCTGTAAAGAAAGGCCTCGTTCCTCAAGAGTAAAGATAGCTTGAGGCTCACCAATTTACCAGCAGATGCACAAGCTTATAATTCCGTCACTTTGTAAAGTTCCCCAAAGAATTTTGGCCATTTCACCCTCTATATGTGCAAAACATTGCAAAAGACGGAAGGAATCTGGATGAATCCACGAGCATGAAAGGCAAGGTTCGAAAACATTTTCTGAATGCACGTATTTTGAAATCCCCAAGATGTCACTGTCTAAAACACCATCATATGACTGTAGCGGATATCAAATCATCGGCTCAGCTAAACTTTGGTAAGGCTTCGTCAGTAACACCATTCACCACTCCATCTATAGCCGCAAATGAAAGCTTCGCTTCACAAAGCCAAAGCCCTACATTAACACTGCCAAAAGCACCTGCGACTTCTCTGGGCTTGGTGCAGTCTGAAATAGGCAGTAGCACACACGAAGTGTGCTTTGTGGACCGATGAGTCAACATTTCAAGTTGTTTCTGTTAAAAAAAAAAAAAAAAAAAAAAGCCACTGTGTTCTCTGGACCAAAGAAATCATTGACAGCCCAAGTTGTTTTCAGCTTCACTGTACTAGCGAAGACATGAATGAGTTTTGGAGCATCATATGTAGCCATCAAGATGCTGTATGTTCAAGGGACGTTCCTGCATTTTTCAGCAAGAAAATACAAAACCCCTTTCTGCACAAATTACAAGTGCATGGCTGCTTAAACAGAGTGCGAGTGCCAGATTAGCCTGCCTGCAGTCCTGATCTATCACCAATTAAGAAAGCCTGCCACATTATGCAGCAAAATATACTGCAAAAAAGGCTCCGCAGAATTTTGCACCTGAGGTCCTGCATGATGGGGAAATTAGGGGGAAAGTCCCCTTGCTGGACATGACCAGCTGGTGTCCTCAGAGCCTACAAGCATCATGAGCGTGGCTAAAAGACATGGTCATGTCACATCAGTGGCATGTAAGAGGGTTTCAAAGGGCAGCAGTAACCTCACCGTTCAATACTTGATTACTCCTCACAGTGGGTTTTAAGGCCTTTTGAGTTCAAAAAAATACTACTGGAGATTTTTCAGTGAAAATGGGTTGCCTTCACCTAACAGATTGACATGGTGAAGAAACGAAAAAAATCCTTTGGGAATTTTTTGAGAAAAAGTGACTTTTTTGAAATTTTGACATTTTGCAATTTTATTACATAACCGATGGTCGAAATATTGGGCAGATGATTCCAATTCACACTTTACTGCTTTCTCATGTTGAAAAAAAGCAATTTGTACCATCACTGTCAATTTATCATCAATTGGTGGTTGCCATAGCAACCAACTAATTTTCCTAGTCCAAGGTACAATTCAGAAGAATCACTGGACCATGTAAATATAATTTCATTTCCCATATTACTGATCACACTAAACAGCTTTCCCCCGTCATCAGTTACATCATGAGGCCCATGATGCATTTAATGACTGGGACATACATAACTTAGTCTATGCCTTTCATTGCTGACAAAAACCTGAAGTCCTGATTAGGGTGGAGCATTTTGACTGTACAGATCTTCAGATCGGCACAAAGCAAGAATTTGGCTGGAGGTAGCTTCAGTGACTCTAGGAAAGTTTTCAGCGATTCGTAATCTTCAGTAGTATCTTCCAGTACTGCTATAAGGAGGAGTTTCCGTACACCACTGTCACTGAATCCTTTATCAGAGGAGGAGGATCCATCTTCACATGAGCGCCTTTTCTTGAGTTGAATTCCTGCTTCGAATATCATGTGCTGTACAGTGGGCCTTAAAACCCACTATGTCCTGTTATTGCTTGCCAGAATACAAATCAAACTCTTTATTTGCTGAATAATTTAATATGAGGCATATTTATATTTAATGGGAAGCATATAACAATTAAGAAATGATAATGATAAAGGGATTGTCCCTGACTTCCTTCTGTTGTTTTAGTATGTTTTAGAGGAATAATTAATGTGGGATGATGCTTGATTTCTTCAAAATATTATAAGCATTCAAGAAAGGATTGAAGAATAGATCAGAAGAGGAAGAAATCTTAAAATCATCAAACCACACCAAACTTTTCGGCGAAAAGTTTCAATTACAAAAAGCCTCGCAAGCTAATTTATGTAAATCTGTGCTACTGCACAGCTACATGAATTCAGAATCTTTGACAGACATATTGCCTTTTACATCTTCATTTATGTGGATAGGAAATCGTCTCATGACTTTATGAGGCAATGTACAACTATTCTATCAAAAATAAGTTGGCCAATCATTCCACCAATGAGTCTTAGCAACTCAGCAAATAAATGGTTGGTTAATAATCAGGCAGAGTAATCTGTGGCAGATTTAGAACAATTAAGCATTGAAGGATGAGATTACTGCAAGCCTTTCATCCCGCCAATAGTTCGCCAGTTGGTTACGCAGTTGTAAACAGTCGACGGTACAAATTTTTTTGGACTCTGTTGCTGTCATCATATTGTATATTTTCATTAAGAAATTATATTCACATTTTATAACATAAAATCCTGTGTTGCTGTACTGTTCACAATATTGCAGAGGGTGCTTTTAGCATTTTCTATGATGTGCAACTTTTTTGGAATTGATGATGTTCTTAACATTTGATTTTTTTTTTGTCAGATAATAAATGTTCTTGAATCTAAAATCTGTTCTTTTCTAACAACACACTCTTCAGAAAATTAAAAAATGGAAACAGAACCAAATGTGAAAAGAATCGAGGGTGCCCTAGGACTTTTGCACAGAACTTAATTCCTCAACATCCCCTTTGACACCTGCCACAAATCATAAATAAGATTTCCCTCATCTCCTTTTTTTTTTTGATCATTCACCAAAGTCCTGTCAATTTTTTTCCACCAAAAGAGGATTTGGAAAAAGTCATTCTAAACCTCTCCCATTTTGTGGTAACATTCTTAATTTTCCCATGAAAAAGCCACCCTGTTTGTGGCACTCAGAGCATGCTTTTCTTAAAGACAACAGTCAGCTACTGTGTTTATACTGTCATAATTTATGTTGCGCCGTGGAACAGGGCATGACTGGACGAGACGTACTGGCATGCTTCATGCTTTTCAAGCTTCATTAACTCTATATGAAGCCGGGACGAAGCAAAAAACCAAAAGCGTATCTCTGTTCAGCATCAAATTACGCTTTGGTCCGCTTCATGTTTGCTCCAAAGTGGCTTTATTTGACTAACATGCAATTGCCTATCCTATAAAAAACAGGGACCAAAGAGGCGATCATCGGTTTAGAGAAACCCTTTGGCATCAGAGAGTAAGACATACCACAACAACGCTAAGGACAACAGCGATTTGAGAGCTATACTGCTTCACGCAGTAATAACCTTCTCCTGTTTATAGTCAATAGAAGAGGAGGGACATTTTGAAGTTACTGCCCTTTTATGTCGTGGCTTTCAAAACTTTTCACGACGGCAAAATGCCATCAAGCGCACCAAATGAAGTAACCATTAGGGAAATTCGGAATAATTATACTTTAATAAAAAAAGAAAATCAATTCATATTAGGTTTGTCAATACTGGCTGAGTAAGATCCAATTCCTCAAGAAAATTCTTTTCCTCACAGAGCTGCCGACTGACCCAGACCAGACAGCTTTCTCTGAAAGGCGGATCTGCATTGTAACTGCAGAGGAAGGCGCAGAGAAAAACAAAATTATGACAACATACACTACTGAAAAACAGGTTTTTTGTCACAGATTTGGCCTTTAATGTGAAAATAATTATTTAAATTTTTTAAAAGAAAAGAAAAGTTAGAGGTGGCATGGCCTCCACAGAACCCAGCTCTCAGCATCATCAAGGCTGTCTGGGATTACAAGGAGAGGCACAAGCCACTAGACAACTTGTTTTCAGAAGAACTGATAAATTCTCCAACTTGCTTGGGCCAACCTTCCAGCTAAATTTCTAACAAAACTGCAAGACCGTGCGCCAGAGGGAACGGATACAGTTTTATTGGCACAGGGTGCCAACAATAAATACCAGAATTGACTTTGTTCTGAAAGTTTTCTTGCTCTTTATAGTACATTTTATGTAATAATCTTTTCATGTCCTAGTTTTTGAAAGCCTCTTGGGTTTAAGTCTTCTTTAAATTTGCCCAAAACCACAGCACTGTGTACCCCCATTTTGGCATTCTCACATTTTTTTAAAAATCTGGTGCTCTGATGAGTTCCAAGATTGCGCGTTAGTATTTTGAGCGACTAAGGGAGACCATGGCTTGTCTGATAATATATTTGCTTTTGTGCCTTGTTGAAGCAATGAAAAGGACGACATTGCGGTCAATTCACCAGTGTTGGAGCACACTGAATTATCAGTGACACGCCGGCATTAAGCAATGCCTTTAAACAATGTGAATAGCTCAGTTGCAGGTTAGCACAAATGTGTTAACACAACAGGTGCATCCATATCCTGTTTTCATATGCCTTACAATCCAGGAGAGAGCCGGCTCTAACCTGAACACTGGCCCGGGTGTTTCACGGTGATGTCTTTATCCTGGCGACAGGCGATGGTCTTTAGCTGGCACTGGTCGGCATAGGTCACTCCATCGGAGCCACAGACCTGACGGGACGCAGACACAGAATGGTCAGTCAGTACCCCTCACCTACCCACCCTCCACTGCAGCACACCGACTCCACAGTGAAACCTAATGCAGCTGTGAAATTACTGCACTGCTGCTCGCACATCACTGACCCTTTCAACCCATAAAACCTACAAACCCATACATGCGTCCATCAAATGCAGCTGCTATATTCGAACCTGTGGAACTTCAGGCCTGTTTTAAATTCTAGTGGAGGCCCTGAGGTTTCCAACCATCCCAAATATGTCCTGCTGTTTGTTAGACCTCAGTTTGTTAGGCTTGGTGGCAAACTGTCTGACACCTTTTTAACCAACACAGGAGCGCCTCAAGGCACATTTTATCTCCCTTTTTACTTTCACTTTACACGGCTGACTGCAGACATAGTCAGCCATCCTGCCTGGTGCAAAAATTTTCTGACGACACTGCTTTAGTGGGTCTACTTAAACAGGACAATGATGTAGCCTACAGAAGTGAGGTCCAATCTTTCTCCAGCTGGTGTGACTCTAACTTCTTAAAGCTAAATGTAGGGAAGACAAAGGAGTTAGTGATAGATTTTAGGAAAAAGAAAGAGGAGGTCCTTCCGGTGACTATTAATGGTCAGTGTATCGAAACTGTCGAGTCTTATAAATACCTTGGTGTTCATTTGGACGGCAAACTGAACTGGAAGAACAACACTGATGTTCTAATTAAGAAAGCCCAGTCCAGACTCTTCTGTCTGCGTAAACTTAGATCTTTTGACCTCAGTACAAAGCTCCTGGGTGTTTTTTTTTTTATCACGGTATCTTGGCTAGTGTTCTCGTCTATGCTGTACTTCGCTGGGGGGGCAGCATATCTGTGGAGGATAAAAATAGGATCAATAAGATGATCAAGAGGGCTGGTTCAGTGATTGGTTTTACCCCAGACTCACTCAAGGTCACTGTGGAGAAGAGAATGAAGTCTTAACTTAAAATGGTTCTGCTCTATGAGGGCCATCCACTCCACAGTGTTTTTAAGGGGCTCAGCAGCTCTTTCAGTGAGCGGCTTGTGAAGCCTCGGTGCTCTACTGAGCGACTTAGACGGTCTTCTGTTCCTGCTGCAGTTAAATATTTTAATGAACACTGTTAGAAGCTGGCCTGCTGCTTTTTTTTGTGTATCTATTTATTGACTTTATTTGACTACTGTCATCATCATCTTGCTGATCTTGTGATTATGTAATTGATTGTGTTTGATTGGCCTGCAATCATGTCCTACGGGTTCTTAATCATGCTCGATGGTCTCGAGGTCGTATTATCTGTTGTGTTTGTTTGTGCTGTTTGTCGGCTGTATTGTCTGATCTGGTGGCAAACCAGTTTCCCTATTGGGGTTAATAACGCTTTCTAATCTAATCTAATATAATCATGTCCTGCTGCATTTCCCCTAATGAAAATATCCTATAGTTATTTCTCAGTAATACTGGAGTATTTTTGGTAGGCCTGGGAATTTCGGGAATTTTTTCAAAACAGGAACCCGACGATTTTTCCGGCGGGTACCCGGGTACCCGAAAATCACTTAAATGCAGGGGCGGTCCTAGACTTGAAAAATCGGGGGCAAATATCCATTCCTTTATTGACAGCAATTAGTCCTGGCTAGTTCTAGATGGCTTTCCTTTATTAACACGTTTTCCAATTTAAGCATAATCAAGAAGCAATTGATGACACGGCTTCTCTCCCCCATGCGATCTCACAGCGACAAAATAATGGGCTATATTCAGTAGCTACAGAAAAATAATTTAATTATAATTAGGTCTATGCACTGGCACTCAGCGACAGTAACTTTTTTCCAGTCAGAGCGGCATTTCAGAACTCTTCAGCGAATGAAGGTAGGCTAATTCTGGTGACAATTACGTGGTTTCGTCTGTTTACATTTTCCAATCGACGGTTGTCTATTTTTTACAGCAAGTTGCGGACCTTGCTGCAAAAAACAGGTCCTTGCTGCAAAAACAGGTGTCGTACTTGTGCTAGATGAAAAGCCATGGGCGAAAGTACCTTCATTCATTGTTTACCTCAAAAGAGTTCAGAAATGTCACTCTCGCTGGAAAAAATTAACACACACAGAGCGTGTCTAGTTGGACTGTGCCAGTGCATAGACCTATTTATAATTAAATTATTCTCCTGCACTGAATGTAGCCCATTATTTTGTCGCTGTTGGGGAGAAGAAGCCGTGAAAGCGCATCTTGTTTAGTGAGGCAATTGTCAACTTGATTATTCTTAAATTGAAAAAATGTGAATAAAGGAAAACCATTGAGAGCTGAGCCAGGGCTAATAAATTTGTCAATAAAGGGATGGATCTTTAAACTCCTTAAGTCATTTCAAAAACGCCTGCCACTGTCCAAATGCTTAAATGAAAAAATTTGCTGGTATTTTTGATCTAGACCTCTACTCCCAGCCCACTGCCCCTGAGAATAAAGTCCAGATGAAAAGCAGTCTCCATAGGACACTTCTTTCGTGATTGACAGTTGAAATAAACCATGGGCAGAGAAGAAAAACAGGTGGAGGAAATTGTTGAGACAAGATAGAGTAAAGATAGAGAGTGAAGAAAATATGCCAGGGTCTTGCGTCTACGAGGCATGCATGTCCGTGTGTCTGGGTGATGCCATGAATTATTATCCATCATCATTGTTTACCTCAAAGTTTCAAACACGTTTACGTACACTAAAGAAAGAAAGACCGAGAAACAGAAAGATAACTTACAACGAAAAGTATAATAATATAGTCCACACAACTGTATTGCTGAGGTTTGAATACCTATAGTAATTCTAGACTAGGTGGTGAAAATGCCATCCATTTACTATAGGATAACTATAGCTTGGAACTATAGTAATTTTTCATAAGGGACAGGGAAATGTGCATAAAATAATGAACAAGATCTAGATATTGTCCATTTGATGAAATGCTGTGGTCATAACCCTTGGCATCCTGGGCTTGGATATTTCTCTCTATCTAATAAGTGTGATTTAGCTTTAGTGAAGCGCTGCAAACAGCAGATACAATATATGGGTGTGACACTGTCTTACAATATAAAAAAAGTGCTTTTTCTGACTTTGAACTTACTTACTTAGGGATTCTTAGGGAACTTTACTTAGTAAGAAATAACTTACATGAAAAGTTAGATCAAAGGAGAAAAATCTCAAAGCACAGCCTGTACTTTGGGAGAAAGGTTTCTTCCCTCTGTTTTTTTTTTAATAAAATGAGCTGATTTATGGAATAAACAAGAGCCCGACTGATCGATTCACGTGCTGCATGGCCATAATTTAGTTAGGTTTCATTATGTACAGTAAATGCCAAGTGACGCGCAGGCTTTCTTCTGCAAACAGCAAAAGTCAAACAGCTGCAATAAAAAATAAACAAAAATAGCGTCGCGTTGATTTAAAATAATGCAGTGTTTATTGATAACTTCAAGGCGCCGAGTTCAGTTTATTGTGATGAATGCTTTCCTTAGGGGCAACAGTCAGCCATTGTGTTAATACTGTCATAATTTATGCCGTGCCATTCCTCAACTGTACGTCTTTTTTCTAAATGTTATTCAGGCTGGGCTGCGTCTTTGTATTTTTCCAGCTCCGAAGATATTTACAAGCTGCACACCATTTTATCACTGAATGTGAACAGGAGCCAGATGTATTAAGTACAAATAAATTTAGTATGTTCTCGAGTTTTTAAGACGATTTTAGAATCGCGTGTCCTCAGTAAGTTAGGTTCTCTTACACTGCTGCATCCATTACATTCTGGGTATATGAATTACTTCATTTCTGCCCCTAAATAGAAAATATGAGTCCAAGTAACTGTTTGCCAGAGAAATTGGATATTTCTGAAGCCACTGACAAATATTGTTGAGAGTCGAGATATGTCACCTCACTGACACAATATTTATCTTATTCAGCAAAATGCAATGGAAATAAGATTTTAAGCACATACAAGAATATATTACTGAAGTTTGAGATTGAAATATTTTCCCCATGTAAATATACTGATGAGGAGATGAGAGTCGTTTCAGGAGGGCCCACCTTGGTCTTGTTTGCCTCGTCGCAGTCGGGGGCTGGGCACTCGCAGTGGGCCTGTCCGTTGACCTTCACGCAGGACGCCCCGAACTTGCACTCCATCTCGTCACAGGACGCGGGGGCATTAGGACCTGGGGCGCGAACAGACACCCTCTCTTGAATCGTCTCCCCGTGTCAGCTCCTCGAACCCTTCGTCACGGGCAATGTGGGGCAGGTAACATATTTTCCAACTCTAATCCTTGACGCTTTACCCCAATCGCCCCAATTTTCCTCCGTCATGTCCCACAAATCTGGTTAAATGGGAGCTATTAAATCGCCACACGTCTGTAGGCGCTCTCGGGGAGAGGTGGAACGATAATGTTTTCAGCCATTTACCATGCTTGCCATTAGTCGCTCTTCTGACTTGACTAATGGGTTTTTACAATGAGTACGGAACTATTGAAAGTTGAATGAGAATGCTGAAAACAGTTGGAGAATACCGAAGCACAGAAACAGCACTACACGAGAATCTGAATCCCTTTTTACCAAAGTCTCAGTAACTTTTTGATGCTGGGCAATCATCAGAACGATCACACTTCATCCATTACCTTCGTCATAAATAGATGCATTTACAGAACTTAAAAAGCAGCCCTTCCATCCAAGAGATACTCTGGAATTAAGCCCTACGCTGTGTTCTCCTTTTATTATCAGCTTGCGTTAAATTAGCCGGCACTCTTACCCAGCACGACTTACATGGCTTTTTACATTTTTTTGTTGCATTTTTGCACAGTAAAACATGGTGCTCATTTCTACAGCTTCAGGCAGCTCACAGCACCTAGCCTTTGGGTACAACCTAATGCAAAGTCCCACATTCTCGATTAAAAAAAAAACCAAACAAACAAAAAAAAAACATACACACACTGCTTAACAAATTTATTAGACCACCCATCATAAAAACAAGAAAACACAAATATTTCAGAAATTTGTCAAAAACTTGTTTAAAACTAAAAATTATACTTTTATTTATTATAGTGGCAAATAGCAAACTGAAACAACAAAATAGTCCTTATTCACACATAAAAACCAAAAAAAATACATTTTGTATGGCCTCCTTGGGCCTTTGATAACAGCTTGCATTCTTGCATTCAACCACTTAAACCAATTTTTATGTGCAGGAATGCAAGTAAATAACTGTTATTTGGCGTCTTAATAAAAAAAATAATAATGTGCTTAACTATTTCTTCAGCTTTTTTGTAAAACAGTAAATTTGAAAATACATGGATAACAACAATAATTATATTTTAGCATTAAAAATATCATTTCAATTAAAGAGCTTGCGCATACTGGTGGATTAACCGTTAGAGAAACATAAAAATGATTTTGGTTATTACCAACACCGTTATTTTAGGGCAGCTGTGGCATAAACCTTACATTGGGTGGTGGTCTAATAAATTTGTTAAGCACTGTATATATATAACATCATGTCCGACATTCTAAATTTTAAAAAAAAAAAAAAAATTAAACACCAAGTATGGGGTCTAAACACTGTTTACTGAAGCAATTGTATGATCCTCCACCCCTTTCCAGAACGACCCAAAAGCAACAGCAGAACTAGAGTTCTAGTTTTGAGGCCTGCACTCCGGCCATCCTTCATCTGGCCCCCCCCAAATCCCCCATGCCTCCAACAACTGCACAGGAAGTACACACTTCATTAAGCACCTCACTTCCTGCAAGCGTCCGGCTGCGCGAGTTAATGAGAATCTGCTAGGCCAGCTCGGAGAGAGGAACATGTCGAGCAGCCCCGCGAGCTCTGGGTCCTGCGTCTTTCGCACCTTTATTAACTGTAGCTTGTGCAAACATGCCTCCTAAGTCATGTTCTTTCATGAGCAGAGGCCAGAGTACTGGCTTAGGTGATGACACGTAAAGGACATGGTAACTGTCAAAATACAAAAATGGAAGTAAGAACACTAATACACTGGTACAATGCTATCTCCCAAGACAATGCTTAATGCTAAATTGCGTAATATCAGACACTAAATTAATAAAATTAGGATTTTCCACAGAGGAATGGTAGTGGTGGTTCCCATTCTGAGGGTTTTCATTCAGCAGTGCAACACGGTCTCGGGCCATCAAATGTGTTGAACTCGAGCATGGTTGGGGGGCAAAAAAAAATCCTTAAGGTGTATCCCCAGGGACCACCACAAAGCAACGTCTTAGCTGACAAATCAGTTGCCGCAGCAGCCACAGTACTGAGCTTTTTCTGAGTTTGACAAGGTGGTTGTAAGGTCAGTCAGGCCGAGTTGGTTTGTCATTGGCCAGCAGAGGAGAGTGGGCGGGGTTCTCCCAGGGAATGCCTTACCTTTTTCGCAGCCGCTAGCGCTCGTCTGGCTGCCGTCGGGACACACATTACACTTCACACCCTTCACCCCCGTCTTACAGGAGCACAGGCCGGACATCTGCTCACAATCGTCCCGCACTGAGCCCATAGCATCGCAGTTACACGCTGAGGAGAGACAACGAGGGAACATCTCAAATGGAGGACATTTACAACACCTTTGTAAAAAATAACCTCCCTAAGTCTGTTTGTATCTACTGCATTCTGGGAGAGGACAACATTGTTATACCCCCACCAGGAGGTAATATGTCTTCACTGGCATTTGTTTGCTTGCTTGTTCCTTCGTCAGTAAACAAGATAGCTCAAAAATAAAGGATGGACATCAATGAAATTTCGGGTGATGATGGATACGGTGTTATGGAAGCAATTATTAAATTCTGGTGAAGGTCTGACTCATGTTCTTGATCTATGAGCCAAAAGAATTTCTCTGTGCATTAAGATGACACTGTCCAGACTCTTTTAACACTCACGTTCAATGATAATTCCTCCGTCAATGAATCGCAACACGGCGGCGGCAATGCGCTCACTGAGTGCCCTCTCACATTTCTATATGTTACATTTTATTTAACCTTAATTTAAAGTGACCTCTTTCCCGAGTTTTTAAAATGGAAACCCCTACTCAGCCATTAGCTAAAACCAGTGATGTAGGTTACACCATTGATGCCCATCATTCCCTCCCTCCACACCCGCAAAAGTTACGTCATCATGTAGAAATCTATGTCAGGTCACTCAGGAGAACATTTTTAGGAGGGCCTGGGAAAACAGCATTTTGACGCTAAAACATAGCTTCGTACTTCGACCAAAATTTCAGTGCTCAGATTTGAATACATAGAGACCACACCTGGGAAGCTACAGAGCGATATTATGTAAAAATCTAAAAAAAAAAAAAAAAACAAAATATCAGACCCAACCCATTATAATTGTATTTGACTACTTATATTTACGGTGTTAACATGCATCTTGTTTTGCATTGATAACGTGCATTGATATTCTGAAATGCCGTTGTAATTGCTATTGGTGAAATGCCTCGGCAGCACTGAACACCTCCCATTATGTCAATAAGGTCTTAAAGCGTAAAATCTGATGAGGAGAAAAGGTAGGAGAGGGGGAAGGAGACAGAGAAAGAGAAAAAGGGGTGGAGGGAGAGAGCGGAGAGAAGACTGATGGATTGGCTGAGCTAACACTCCACTCACGCCGTTCACCTGCGTGTAAACCGAGACGATTCTCAGTGAGTCGGGAGACATTCATCACGAATTGAGTTAGTAAAATGCCTGCCGACAAACTTGTAAATACTGACCTTACTGATCTTCCCACTGACCCCTTAAATGTGCCAGGAGACCGAAGTCGCTCCAGCCAATCAGACTGTAACCTCACAGACACGTGACAATGCACCAGCATCTCCCCAGTCACAAACCTGTGACAGGAGTTCAAAGGTCGACCTCAGGTCAGCCACCGACAAGACAGCGACAACAACACTCCCGGGAACAGAGGTCTGGCCCCGAGCTTCAGGGGTCAACGTTTGTTTTTCCTGTCGTGGTGCCTGTGTGCCGGTGCATAAACGCTCCTTCTGAAAGCCAAAGAGACCAGCGGCTGTTTGTGCGGCAGTGTCTAAATCTTGTTAGTCCGCTCCCAAAGTGAAAGCGCCGTTTCCTTCTAATTGAATTGCCGGAGCTCTCCGGGGGTACTGGAGGTGAGGCCGGGCTTTTCTCAGTACCCGGGCTAGGAGAACAGCACGACCAGTCGCTTGTTATTTGCTTTCATGGCTCTGTTTGCTAGCTAGGCCCCTTAACTGAATTTCACACCATAACAAAGCTGGGCAAGTATAGCGCTGTCAACAAAGCAACTGCCAGTGATGCAGGGCCCAAGTGCGAGAGAGAAATGGAGTCAGAAATCAGAATGAGGTTTGTTGTCTAAATTAATAGAGCAGGAGAAACAAACAAGATCCTAATCAGGACAGCCTACACTAAGAAAAAAAAACACCAGAAAGAATTAGTGTCAACTAAAAAAGACCACGATGAGTCAAGACACTGGTACACAGTAGGCTAAAGCTATGACCCAGGAGTCAAAGTTGAAAAGCACAAAAGAAGACAGAAGCTGAAGCAGGAAGAGAGTCTCTTACGTGTGCAGCCGCTGGTGCTCTCCGTTACGATCCCGCGGAAGTTCCAGAACCCCGGCTCACAGCGGTCACACTTCTGCCCTCCGACCCCCGGCTTGCAGGAGCACTGGCCACTGGTGGGGTCACAGGTGCCCCCATACGAACCGTAGGGGTTACACTTACAGGTACCTGAGCGAGACCAAAGACACACCGTTAGCGCCAAAAAAACAACTGAATTTTCTTACAGAGGCAGTGGACAGAAAAACCTTTTAACCTCTTCGCAAGATTTATTTCATACTGGAATAAAGACGTTGAGCATCTTTTTGTGAACCACAGCCTTGCGCTAATCATGTTTTAGACTACTCTGAGTCATCTGTCACAATAAATATCAGGGCACTCTCCATTAGCACCAGCTGCTAATGGCGGTGTGCTGTACTGCAGGTTAACAGACAATCAAGAGACAGACAGTACTCACTCGGACAGCCCGCGAGTCCCACACCAAGAGCGGCCGTGTTGTTATCAAGACAGCAGCCGTACACCGTCTGACTGCAATGCTGATACAAGCCAGGAGGGGGCGTAGCTGTAGAGAGGGGGTGGGGTTGGTACAGAGGAGGGAGTACATTGTGACCATTACCAAGAAAAAAAATGCATTTGTAATGATTCGATTGATTCCATTTTACAGAGCACTGTTCCATAGCCGCTACTGCAGAAACCAAATGCAATTTCGCGAAATGTTAACGGCCTACGCACAGGTGGGCATTTGAGGCTCAGTTTTGGGGGGGGTTGTGATATTTTGCATTACTGAAAGCTATTCAGAAAAACCTGGTGAAGGTCGGGGTTAGTGCACCATGCTATTACCTGCTCTGAAAAAAAATACAACCGCATTTGCATTCAATATCTGTCGCACAGCCTAGCATTAATGCTCAACCTGAAAAAAGACCACTCTCCCAATTTATTCTCATCAAAACACCCCAACACTTAAAACAAGTCTGCTGAATTGTACTTATTTGTGTCTGTGTGTGCATAAATTAAGTTGTTTATTCTGTATATGTAAAAGATGTACCGCATGTGTGCTAGCACTAGGACTTCTGATCAACACGCTAAACACATCTCATAACTACAAGACTAACTGTGGTTGAAAACCGTGTACTGAGTCGGCAGTGCTATTCACCGCTATCTAACGCTGCATAAGCTTTGGGTTCTTCAACTAACCCTTAGAGCGCTGAAATAAATGTATAAATTAAATGATCTTGTATTGTAGAAAACCTCCCCTGCGGGAGCTCTTTTAAACATGTCACCACATGATAAGTATTCAACAGCTTTGAATTTTATATCTTACATCATTGAACAACACTACTTGTATTTAGCGCTCTAAGGGTTAAAAGTCAATCTACCAGCCATGGCCGTTGCCATTAGTTACTCAGAAGTGACACTGAGAGCCAGAATGGCTTCTTTTGCCCATGTGAGCAGTGCAGACAGGGGGCTGCAAATACCGAGGGGTCCATTCCAGACACAGCTCATTAGAGCAGCTCTGTGGTCTGGTGCCTCTCGGCGATGACGTCCATGAGACAAATCCAGCTCCCCCATATATACGCACCGCGTTCTCCTTATCTCGTTTGCCCTCTTCTCTCTCATCTCCCTTCAGAAAGCTATTAGCAGGCATTCGGCTAATACGGCTCTAACACCGCGGTAAGGTCTCCGTGTGGCCGGAGTAAGTCTTATTAAGGCCCTCAGTGAATCAGCACTGACAGGCCACCCTTTCGAAAACAACTAAATTCACATTTTGAAAGAGACCTCGTCCTCTCGCACGGGAACAAAACCCAGAAGAGGCGCCCTCCTTGTGAGTTCCGAGCCTAGTAACTGCTACTGATTTTGCATTGTGCTCTCGGCATCAAAGCAATTTTCCCAATTGTTTTTAGTTCCTCATACATATGGTCGCATCATATTTAGCCACTTGTTATTTTGGCGTGTTTGGTTTTCAGATTGAGCAAGCCCGTGGCTCAGAGGCGAACACTAACGGCAGTGGATTTATCGCTGTGAATGAACAGTGAATAACTCTGAGATGAATAACCACCACCTGCTTCGTTACTCATTTCAGTTCCCAATATGTTCGGCAAAACAATTTGTGTGGGCCTTACACCAGAACTTTCTCCTGTAAAACCTGCTGAAACCTAATTTATCACAATGATATCGTTAAGTATGTGTACAATAGAATAAGCTATATATTCTTTTAATCTGCCTAAAGTGCCTCTGACCATTGTTTGCATTTGTAATAGCACAGAACGTTAACCTTTTGAGCGCTGAATAAATTTTCAAGGCACTAAAAATGTAATTAACCTGAGCTGTTGAAAATCTATCATGTGGCAACTTGCGGCAGGGGAGCTCTTTTAAACAAGTAGCCGCATGATAGGTTTTCAACAGCATCTGATTTTGGTATCTTACATCATTGGGCAACCATAGTTGCCTATAGCGCTCTAAGGGTTCACAAATAAATAATGCCTTTAACTTGAAAGACGTGCAGCCCTCTCTGTTTGGTGTTCTGACAGCCCTGAGCCTGTAAGGTAGAGCTATGGAGGGAATTTTGCTTTTATCTTGCAAAGGCAGCGCGCAACAGCCCGTTGGAGGAGGGAGGGAGATGTGAAGGAGCTCCAGATGGTCGTAAAGGCGATTGTGATCGCTAGCCGCCTCGCTGCGAAAACCAAAGTCACCCCCTCCATCATACTGAGTGGCAAGAGAAGTAATAACAGCGCTATAATCCTTCTATTGGCTGCTTTTAAAGTATAAAGGTCCTCTTAATCACGGCAAGGCTGACAGAGGTATAAAAGCGCAGGTAAATGATGCGGCCCTGCTCAGTACGACCCGTTTCGACCGCCGAGCATTCACAGCGCTGGTTCCAGACCATTTCTTCACCTCCGGCGCATATTCTGAACCCAATATAGCGCGCCTACTGCGTCAAAATTAACTCCAGCAACGCTCTACTGTGATTCATTTTCAAAAGTCTACATTATTCTGCTAATCTGAACTCATTTGGTAAAGTATACTTGCGAGAGTACCAACAGCTGAACAACTTGTTGAAAAAAAGACTTCAAAGTGCCATTCTGTAGGCATGTCAGGTGCACTTCCAGGCATTTCTATGTATGTTTGGCAACCGGGTCAAGTTTGGGATGACACTGATGTCGAACGCTTTCTGACGAGTGACTCTTGTGGTGTAGGGGGTTCACCGGGGTCCTGGCAAAATTCCCAACCTGGCTCTTGTAACCTGCCACTTAATATCCCCTTATCTAATTGGCTATGCAATTTGTCTGCTCCCTCCCCACCTTAGCCGACGCGTGGTGAGCGTTCTGGCACAAAATGGCTGCCGTGCATCACCCAGGTGGTGCTGCGCATTGGTGGTGGAGAGATGAGATTACCCCATATGACTGTTAAGTGCATTAAGTATCCATGAGAAAGCTCTATATAAAAGCAATGTCATTCATCCATTCATTAATTCATTATAAAGACTCTTTCAGGAGGGCATGGTTCAGGGTCCTAGCTGTGGCCCCTCTAGACGCTCACCCAGACATGGCCCCTGGTTCTGAATCTCCAGCTGTTGCTGTTTCTCACACCTGGCCTTCTTCATCTCACATTCGCTGCTGTAGGTGTGTCCGTCGGAGCCACACACCTGCGCAGGAGAGAGATTTCATTCTGTAAACACGGAAATGTCAGACCAGAGCTCTCGTTTATTAACGGTTCGTAGGCATGTTATTGAAACATAGGCCAATTCCTTTGCTATTTTGGATTTATAAAAATAAACTGAAAATAAAACAAAAAACATGCAAAATTAATAAGATTATGCACATTTAAAAATTTCCAAGGTAATCCTTATTAAGCCCCGACTAAATTAAAAAAAAAATCATTCCGTTTAGCTTACACACTGTTTTATGAGCAATGATGATTTTAATAGAAGTCATTTTTCTTTTTTTGAACATATATTCAGGTTTGAAATTCACGCAAATTTTAATAGATAAGACTGTGTGCCATTACAAGATGAAGCCTTCAAGGTATGTCTTCCTTAGCAGAGGTGGAACATGCTGATTGAGAAAGTAAAAGTATCCTTAGTTCTGTTCCAATCACCCAGATTTGCAAATTACCACGACTGCTCAGGCCGGGGTAAATCTGAATACTGAAGTCAGCTGGCTGTAATTGTGGATGGTAAAAAGATAAACATGGCAGAAGTTTTACATTCTCACACGTGGACTGACTGGCACAGCCCACTTTACACATAACCAAAAGCAGCTTTGGACGTTGCCGTGGAGATACATTACCTGGATACGCGGCACGCTGTGGCAGTTGAACTCGCATACGCAGCGGTCGTCTTCGGCGTCCTCGTCCCAGTATCCGCCCAACCGTCGACAGCGGTCCTGCTCGCAGCTGCTGTCCCCTTCTGACCCCGAGCCCCCCGAACCACACTCTACAGAGAGAGAGACACAGCAATTACAACACATAAAATCCACACTCTACAGAGAGAGAGAGAGACAGCAATTACAACACACTCAAACACCATTCTACAGAAAGAGTGAGAGACACAGCAATTACAACGCACACAAACCACACTCAACAGAGAGAGACAGAGACAAACAGCCATTACAAAACACACAAACCCCACTCTACAAAGAGAGACACAGTTATTACAATGCACACAAACCACATTCTACAGAGTGCGAGACACAGGGGTTACAACACACACAAACCACACTCGGGAAATTCCGAGGTATTGTCAACCAAATATCCCCACCGTGACAGACACCT
The DNA here is from genome assembly GCA_029692085.1 of Gymnothorax javanicus. NCBI lineage: Eukaryota > Metazoa > Chordata > Actinopteri > Anguilliformes > Muraenidae > Gymnothorax > Gymnothorax javanicus. The sequence continues at coordinate 32,103,676 of CM056202.1, forward strand.
AAATGATCCCCAAATGGAAATGGAGGGAAAAATGGATCTTTTTCTCCCCGAATATAGTAGTGCACTATTATACCCATAAATTGTAAAAAAATACTTTTTAATACATCAACAGAATTTTGTTTGGGGTACGGTTTAGTGTCTCGTCATGGAGGGGACATTTTGTCAAAATACCTCGAAATGGCCCACTTAACTGCCTCAGCTGCAAGGCCAATATCAAAGAAACATTCAAATCAAGCTGATGAAGAGCATACCATGCATGTGTAACAACAGTAGTACACCCAAAAACACTTCCTCAGACCACAGGACACTATATTATTAGTGCATTACTCACAGATATTTCAAATTTTCAAAATGACACGTTTTGTACACTTAAAGCTAACATTCCATTGCTGATTTACAGCAACCAAAATTACAACTCTGAGTTCATTTGTGCTAATATATTGCACACCGCCAAGTTTATGCTGTGAATTCACAATTATGAGTTTACAGAATGAAAATAAGTACCAAAGCATCCACAAACTTCCCTGAAATGCTGAGATAAACTCGCATAACGACCGCCGAAACTTGCAGACTGCTGCTTGTTTCCTAAAACTCCGTTTCCAGAACTCACACGTACAGTGCACTAAACAGCTCCAATCAAAAGGACCCAAACATTCAACTAATATTGGTCAGAATATTGAGATTTTATCTGCTTATCCATTTACGCAGCAGGATGCCACATTCAGGGCCAATCGACCACAGGGTAATAACAAGCCAGACAGAGGAAAATTGGGTCTAAAGATTAACGGAAATAAATTAGGAACAGCTTTGCAATGCCGCGGACGAGAACTTCTTTAGAAACCGACTGAAAGAGGGGAATAAAAGGCCTCAGAGATTTACAATGTGCTTGTCCACACGCCAAAATCAATGCGGCAGGTTTAATGAGCATTGCTCTCCATTGTGAGAACGCGGCTAATTGCAGACGTGCAAATATGGAGACATAGCCACAGGCTCTGATGTAATAAACATCAACCATTATTTCTAATAAAACTGCACAACTGAAATCAAGCAAAGGGAAGGCAATGGAAGGAAAAATAGACAAATTTATTGATCATTTCAAAAGGGATCGCATCGTGTCTGACTATCTAATGACGTTATGTTAAAGTAATCGGAAATTTGTCACACAATGTGGTTCTGTGGGGACACAAGAGCAAGGGCAGCTTCCGAAGATTGTGTGGATAAAGTAAAACTCCTGAGAGGATTATAATCAGCCTCTTCATTAAGAATCTCGTTAAACTGTCTACTTTTAACTGCACTTATACTACTACCCCCCGGGCATTTCCTCAATTACTGTCCAAATTGTAAATTACAACACTATGCTGTGCTTTCAACATCTAATTTATAATGCATTAGTACTGTCCAACGAACTACATATGAAAGCAAAGGTTTCATTTTCACATTATTGGTGTACTGAAAATAAACTCATTACATAATGCTAATCAAATGAGCTGGTTTAGCTCTCAATCAATAAGCGTTTAAAACAACTCCAGGATAAAAGGGGGCGAAGAAGCCAATAATGCACATTCAATGTAATTCCTTACAGTATTATTTTAAACTTGCTGGAAGGAATCTACCCCACTTCACCTGTATACGAAAGAGCTATTCTGGCTTTGTAGCAGGAAAAAAGAGCCAGTACATGCTCCTCTGCATTGGGCTGTCCCAGAGCTCCCTGCCAATCAGGAATAAGCGTTCCCTGGAAGCGCTCCCAATGAGGCCCACTACCTTTCAGAGCCATTTTCTACACAGCCCCTCACACTGACGCCGAGGGGAACCAAGAATAATGGAGATTAATTTATCGCCGTGAAACGCCTGCAGGCACAGTGATTTCCAGCAATTCCGCCAAAAGAAAAAAAAAAAGAAGTTAAATTGAGAAACCATTTTTAGAAATGCGAATTTCATGCAAGGGGGTTCAAGGTAGCTCAAACCGCAGAAGACAGGGAGAGGGCTATTAAAATATGGAGAATGATCTCGTGGTGAGGAAATATTTGGCACAGGACATTCCGCCTGGAATACTGTATGAAATGGAGCTGGGACAGGGGAGACGAGAACTGAATATGATTGTGTTGTTACTGTGCGTGCTTGTGTGTGTGTGTCTGTGTGTGTGTGAGTGTGAATGTATGCATTTACATGCTCTTATGTATGTGTGTGAGTGTGTGTGCATGCTCACGTGTGTATGTGTGTGTGTGTGTGTGTGTGTGTGTGTGTGTGTGTGTGTGTGTGCGAAACGTGTGTGTGTGTGTGTGTACATGTTTTTGTTGGTTATGGGGGACCTTTTCTGGTTTAAATACTGTCCATATTGAAACCAGTAGTTCTTATAAGGACCAAAGCCTGGTCCTAATGCAGCAAATTGTCATTTCAGAGGTCACGGTTAAGGTTAGGGGTCAGGTGTTAGGGTTAAGCTGTGTGTGCGCACATGTGTGTTTGTGTGTGTGTGTGCGCGCGCGCGCGTGTGTGTGTACATGTGCGCGCGTGCCCATACATTTCAACTGTGCGGTGACATTTCATTTTAATTGTGGCCTTAGCCTTTTCACTTCAAAGATTCTGCAAGAAAAAAAAGATCAAATGCATACTGTGCAAAAAGCTGCTTTCACACCAGACGCGAAACGAATTTTTCACACGACAGATTACATTCAAAGTCAATGCAAAGGCGCGAATACACGCGTTTCGCGTGTATTCGCGCCTTTGCATTGACTTTGAATGTAATCTGTCGTGTGAAAAATTCGTTTCGCGTCCGGTGTGAAAGCGGCTTTACTGTTATGTGAACCGTCAGTAATAAAGGAGTTCAGGAGCGCGGTACGAACATAAGGAATGTGTTTAAAACGACAGTCTCTAAGTGCTCTTATGGAGCTTCCCTCCAACACAGCAGCATATAACTGCTCCCTGGTGCAGAGAGGCTGTCGCGAATAATCACAGGGTGCCCCTCTTCTCTCCTCCAAACGAAATCCTTTAAATATACATACGACGGCATAACTATACCAAACCACTTACAAAAACCTGCTCCAAAGCACAAACACTGAAAACCAATTATGAGTAAAGAAAATGAGAAACACATTTGGGAAAAAGTGGATGAATGTGTAATTAAGTGATTTCATTTTGTGTGTCCCTGGCTCGTTTTGCGCTGAAATAGATGTGAAGATTTCTGGTCTACAAAAGGTCCATAATGTGTAAACGGGGAGCAGACTTTCTCTTGCATTTGTAAGCAGGTAAAGACTCAGCCCTGGTGAGTGTGCCATTACTGTGCTTGTACATGTCACATGAAACACTCTCCTGAAGAGCGAGCTCATCGCCTGGGGCTCAATGCTGACAGCACTGAATTTTCCATGGTGACACTTAGCGGGAACGCACAAGCCCAATCGAGAGAATCGTAGAAGAGCGTGGAATTCTGACACAGAGATAAAAATAGACCCAGCACCCACACACAAGGCAACACAACACAACAAAACAGCACACCAATGATTCCTCTGGAGAACTCACATGTTCAACCAACCTGCTCTCTTAAAGGGCCTGTGTGTTAGATTTAAGAGGATCTATTGGCAGAGATTGAATATAATATCCATAAGCATGTTTTCATTGGTGTATAATCACCTGAAAATAAGATTAGTCCTGTTTCCGTCAAGTTAGAATGAGTCCTTCGTATCTGAAGAGGGTTTTCTTCAATGGAGCCAGTCATGTTGCACTGCTCTGTTTCTACAGTAACCCAGAACGGACAAACCAAACACTGGCTCTTGATAGGGCCTTTTGCACTTTTATGGTGAGTGTAGGTTGTCCTACATGCGTGTAACAGGAGAGCAACTGAAGAGGTTATTAGTTGGTAGTAGCTTGAAGCCTCATCAACAGATGACACTTTAAGTGACCCACAGAGGTCACTTATAGTGCACCCCAAAAATTAAGTTCCGATTACAGAAAGCTTGATTTCTCACCAATGCAAATTAATAATTTTAATAAAATTTTAAAGGTCTCCTATCATTTCACCAGGCTAGCAGCCCATGAGCTATTTCAAAATCTGTACCTTTGTGACATCACACGAGGAAGTGACTGCCCAGAGGCAGAAAAGACTGATCAACTTTAGCTAACCAATGAATCCGTTCCTTCATTTCTGGGCGACCCCTCCGTCATGTGATGCCACAAAGGAGAGATTATGAAATGGCTAGTAATGGCTAATTGGCTGTGCACCTGGTGACATGACAGGGGACCTTTAATTTAATTTCAACAGAAGCGCTTTTTTCTCAGTGTTAAGCCACTGCCCGTCACTTTACCCTGTTTGTTTTTGAAGCCTAAGGAAAAGGTAAACACAAGAGAAATAAGAAGAGTGATACACCGTTTGCCCACATAAAAGAAAACATTAAAAAACTTAAATAATGAGGATGAAGACAGGAAGAGGTGTAGGGGTGGGATTTTAATTAGCCTGTGTGCTTTGATGGCATTACCACCCCATGCTACAGTCAACCCTTTCAATTAGCGAGCCGCGCAAAGCCGCTCGCATCAGCGATTCCCTCTGTGGTTGCTTAATCACCGAATAGCACATGTTCCTTTAGCTCCTGCACAGACGGCAGTAAAAGAGACGGGGAATGAGACCGACTGGGAACATAGCTCATCCAGCTCTGTGAACATAAAGTAGGACGGAGCAAGAGGAAAGTAAGTTAGATCACTGAGCCACTGGTGGAGGTGCACTGTGTTCTGAGTGCCCAAAGCACATCCATACACCAAAAAATCGGAGGCCATTCCACCACGATCTAAATTCCTACCCTTCCCCGACAGCTATCACAATCTTCCATTCTGACGAGCCCAGGTGTCCATCGATACAGCCTTGATTGGACCTCTCGCAGCACTTCTAGAGACAGTAAAAAGTCGGAGAAGCCCAGGCTACATCATTAGCCAATCAAGAGCCAGCATAAAAGGTTGTAGAAGAGGGCATAACTCAGCCAGGGTGGCATAAGACTGACAAACATTTCATTATCTGAGAAAAATAAGATTAAATCATGTATTGGAACAAGTTAATTTTCAAACCTTGAACTTCACCGTGAAAAGCAATGCTCATCGGCAATTTTAACCACAAAAGAACTCTGCCTATCACAAAACGCAACATATTTTCGTTTATGTAACGGTTCAGCGGTATAACCATTTGATACACCTCTCATCTATGATGGGGAGTGATTGGGAGGAATCTGATCTGAACCTGAAGTGAACCCGAGCACTGTTTTGTTACTGGATTTCTGTGCTAGTCATGGATTAACTATAGCAAACATGATGAACAAGTATAAGGGTGTTCAAAAGTGCACTTGGTAACAGAACACCCTTAGCCAAAGGTCGATGATCGATTTTGTAATCATGCCATCAGATCTGTGGTCGCATGTTTTGGTGAAGCAAGGGGTGGAGCTGTCAACTGATCAGCACCTGGTGGTGAGCAGGATCATATGGCAGGGAAGACTGCTGTATAATTATGGCAAATCTGAAGGCATTATGAGGATTGACAGGGAGCGTTTAGTAAAGGACCCTGTCCAAGCAATTTTTAGCTCATACCTCCAGAAGGGCTTTTCCCCTGTCCCAGAGGAGGCTGGGACATGGAGTCCCACTGATCCCTATCCAAAGTCTCCATTATAGAAGCAGCTGTCTTGAGCTGCGGCCTGAAGGATGTTGGTGGGCTTTTGGGCTTAGTTAGCCCAGGAGACTCCTGATTCAGGAAATCGGTATCAGCAGGCTAGAAGGACGGCAGGAACGGTGGCTGCAGAGGCAAAAACTTGGGTTTGGGAGGAGTTTGTGGAAGCTATGGAGAAGGACTTTCGGTTGGCTTCAGAAAGGTTCTAGCAAACCGTCAGGCGGTTCAGGAAGCAGAGGCACGGCTTTGCCCAGGCTGTTTTCAGCGTGAGTGGGGAACTGCTGACCTCGACTAGGGATATTGTTTGGCAGTGGAAGCGGTACTTTGGGGAAGTCCTGAATCTGGCAAACATGCCCTCCATTGAGGAGGCTGGGACAGAGGACTCTGGTGAGTCTTTGTCAATCTTCCTGGCAGAAGTCATTGAGGTGGTTGAAAAGCTCTGCAATGGCAAGTCACCAGCGATGGAAAAGATTCGTTCTGAGATACTGAAGGCTCCGGATCTTGTTAAGCTGTTATGGTTGACATGCCTGTTTACCATCACGTGGATGTTGAGTGCAGTACTGGGGTGGTAGTTCCAATTTTTATAAAGGAGGACCAGAGAGTGTGCTCCAACTACAGGGGGATCACACTGCTCAGCCTCCTAAGGAATGCTTATGCCACGGTACAGGGAAGGAGACGTCACCCGATTGTCGAACCTTAGATTCAGGAGGAGCAATGTGGGTTCATTCTGGCTATGGAACAGTGGACAAACTTCCTACCTTTGCACAAATACTGGGGAGGTCATGGGAGTTTGCCCACCCAGTCTGCATGTGTTTTGTGGACTTTGTGAAGGCTTATGACTGTGTTCCACGAGGTATCCTGTGGGGGGTGCTGCAGGAGTATGGGGCTCCGGTGCCGTTAGTTTGAGGCATTCGATCCCCGTACAACCAAAGCCAGAGTTTTGTCCGCATTCTCGACATTAAGTTGGACTCATTTGCAGTTGGTCTATTTTGTTCATGATTTTCATGGACAGGATATCAAGGTGCAGCTGAGGCTTGGAGGGTGTCCAGTTTGGTGGCCTTGGAGTTACATCTCTGCTGTTTGCTTATGATGTTGGCTTCATGAGCTTTGGGAAGTGACCCAAAAAAACAAGATCGTGAATGCAAGCGGCCGAAAAGAGCTTTCTCCGAAGGGTGGCTGGGCTGACCCTTAGGAAAAGGGTGAGGAGCTCGGACATCCAGGAGAGGACATCAGAGTAGAACCGCTGCTGCTCCTCGTTGAGAGGAGTCAGTTCAGGTGGTTCGGGCGTCTGGCTCACACGCCTCCCTTTAGAGCTTTTCCAGGCATGTCCAACCTGGAGGAGGCCCCGCCACGGGTCCAGGACACGCTGGAGGGATTATATCTCTCGGCTGGCCTAAGAATGGTTTAGGGTCCCTCAGGAAGAGTTGGAGGAAGTAGCTGGGGAGAGGGACGCCTGGGCCGCTTTGCTTAGTCTGCAACCCTGCGACTCGGCCCCGGATAAGCGGCTCAAAATGGATTGGATGGATACATCTCCCAAGTCCATCCGAATACAGACTACAGTTACACAACACCCCCAGACACTGAGGTCATGTTCAACGTTCTAACTGATGCGGACACTAACATGGCATAGCAATGGGGATCTTTCACACTTTTTAATTTTTTCCTTATGATGTGAAAGCAGGATTATTTCAGGTGGTGTATATTCTTTCACAGCCCAGGGCGACTAATCCGAAGTTCAGGCCTAAAAAAAGGCCCGACCTCCCTGCCAAACCGAAAACCTCCTTGATCCCCCCATGCTACGCGAACCCAGAGCTTTATCAGTGTCTCCGGAGTGGCTGAGCCGCAGCCAGCTGGAGTGTGAAATTAAACAGGTGATAAAGTCCCACACAAGGCCCCCCCGGGTGGGGGCATGTCATTTTTCATTACTGCTAAATAAAAGAGCGTGGCAACCATTTCATTTCTCCTTGTGACTAATGAACTCTCCCCATGAATGAGAGGCCATGAATAAATCACTTGTTGTTTTCCATCTCAGGACACTTAACCTGCATCATATAATACGAATCCTATAAGATATAGAACTTGCCCCATATCATATAATACTTATTCCATATCATATAATACTCATCCCATATAGTAGAATACTTATCCCATATCATATAATACTCATCCCAGCCCACATATTACTTATCCCATATTATATACTACTTATCCCATATCACATAACATTCATCCCATATCGAACTAGACAGTCCAGTCGGCTGCGACCGCATGGGTGTTTCCCCCGACAGCCCCCTTTTTTTTGCGCATTATTCGGCTAATACTGTCGCCATGGCAACAAAAATTGATAGGTGTCATAAGTGAAGTGTAACACATGTCCATACCAAATATGATAGTAATTGGTCAAACATAACGCATTGCTGAATACCCCTCGGCCCGGACAAGATTTCCTGCCTCAAGGTCACAGCGCAAAGGTCAAAGGTGAAATCCAGCAAAAAGCGTGACATTGCACATATATGTGTGACAGTGAGTGACCATACCAAAGTTGGTGAAGCTGCGATAATTATTTTCCGAGTTCTGACCCGGACAAGATTTCCAGGGTCAAGGTCACAGAGCTAAGGTCAAAGGTCAAATCCAGCAAAAAACCTGACGTTGCACATGTATGGCTCATAGTGAGTTACCATACCAAATTTGGTGAAGCTGCCAGAATTAGTTGCCGAGTACTGACCCGGACAAGATTTCCAGGGTCAAGGTCACAGAGCTAAGGTCAAAGGTCAAATCCAGCAAAAAACCTGACGTTGCACATCTATGGGTTATAGTGAGTTACCATACCAAATTTGGTGAAGCTGCGAGAATTAGTTGCCGAGTACTGACCCGGACAAGATTTCCAGGGTCAAGGTCACAGAGCTAAGGTCAAATGTCAAATCCAGCAGAAACCTGACGTTGCACATGTATGGCTCATAGTGAGTTACCGTACCAAAGTTGGTGAAGCTGCGAGTAGTAGTTGCCGAGTACTGACCCGGACAAGATTTCCAGGGTCAAGGTCACAGAGCTAAGGTCAAAGGTCAAATCCAGCAAAAAACCTGACACTGCACATCTATGGGTCATAGTGAGTTACCATACCAAATTTGGTGAAGCTGCGATCATTAGTTGCTGAGTACTGGCCTGGAAAATGTCACCCGGACAAGAATTCCAGGGTCAAGGACACAGCACTAAGGTCAAAGGTCAAATCCAGCAAAAAACCTGATGTTGCACATCTAAGGGTCATAGTGAGTTAACATACCAAATTTCGTGAAGCTGCGATGATTAGTTGCCGAGTACTGACCCGGACAAGATTTCCAGGGTCAAGGTCACAGCGCTAAGGTCAAAGGTCAAATCCAGCAAAAAATGTGACACTGCACATCTATGGGTCATAATGAGTTACCGTACCAAATTTGGTGGAGCTGCAATGATTAGTTGCCGAGTACTGACCCGGGAAAGATTTCCAAGGTCAAGGTCTCAGAGCCAAGGTCAAAGGTCAAATCCACCAAAAAATGTGACATTGGACATCTATGGGTCATAGTGAGTTAACATACCAAATTTGGTGAAGCTGCGATCATTAGTTGCTGAGTACTGGCCCGGAAAATGTCACCCGGACAAGATTTCCAGGGTCAAGGTCACAGCGCTAAGGTCGAAGGTGAAATCCAGCAAAAAACCTGTTGTTGCACATCTATGGGTCATATTGAGTTACCATACCAAATTTGGTGAAGCTGCTATAATTAGTTGCCCAGTACTGACCCGGACAAGATTTCCAGGCTGAAGGTCACAGCGCTAAGGTCAAAGGTCAAATCCAGCAAAAAACCTGTTGTTGCACATCTATGGGTCATAGTGAGTTACCACACCAAATTTGGTGAAGCTGCGATCATTAGTTGCCGAGTACTGGCCCGGACAAAATCACGGACGGACGACGGACGACGGACGACAGATGACAGACGACAGACAGACACGCAGGTGACGACAATACCCCTCCGGGCCGGAGTCGGCCGAGGGGTAAAAATTGCAGGCTGTACTGTGTCCACAAGGAAATCTCTGTTTTGCCACTAATTTGCATGTTATGCAGCCAATACTGTTGCCATGGCAACCAAAATCAATAGGAGTCATAAGTGAAGTGTAACACATATCCATACCAAATATGAAAGTAATCGGTCAAAAATTACAGCCTGTACTGCGTCCACAAGGAAATCTCTGTTTTGCCACTAATTTGCATATTATTTGGCCAATACTGTTGCCATGGCAAACAAAATCAATAGGTGTCATAAGTGAAGTGTAACACATGTCCATACCAAATATGAAAGTAACCGGTCAAAAATTACAGCCTGTACTGCGTCCACAAGGAAATCTGTTTCGCCACTAATTTTCATATTACGCGGCCAATACTGTTGCCATGGCAACCAAAATCGATAGGTGTCATATGTGAAGTACAATAATAATAATAATAAACTTCATTTATAGAGCACCTTTCATGACATAAAATGCAGCTCAAAGTGTTTTACAATAAAAAAGTACAACACATGTCCATACCGAATATGAAAGAAATCGGTCAAAAATTACAGCCTGTAGAGCGTCCACAAGAAAGTGTCTACAGATGCAGACGCGGCGGCGCTGGCCGAGACGGCACACAGGAATCCACAGTAGCCACCCGACCTCGTCCGAGGCTACAATGACATAAGATCTCAAGTATAAGATCTAATGAGACGGGACCCTGTATCCCAAATTAAGGACCCTAATTAGCATAACATTCCAGCCTTCATCCATATTGAGGATGCCATTGTCTTTGAAATATAAGTCAATGCAGGGTCTTCTTAGTTCTGTTATATGAGCCTTCAGCCCAACACAGGATAGATTTGGTTCTAAGACCCAGATCAACCCCAAAAATCTTTGCTAATGGACTGGATTAGTAGAATCAGGTGTGTAACTACATGGCTGAAATGAAAGTCTGTACCCACACTGGACACTTTCTCGATAAGTTTGAAAAGGCCTGCAACAGTCTCTGATATTTGAGGCTTCAGACAAGAGTGGGATAATTCTGTTGACTACCTCCAGGGGACAAGAGTTTCCTGTACAGGTCTCTTTGAGAGACAGTGATCGCTACTGGCTGGCAGCAGTATATGTCAAAAACACCCCATTCTCCATTCAGGGCAATGGTAAAATCCATCCATCCATTATCTATACCACTTCTTTCTCACTAGGGTCTCGGGGGAGCTGGAGTCTATCCCAGCTGACTGTGACCAAAAGTCAGGGACACGCCCTGGACTGCTTGCCAATCCATCGCAGGGTGCTCACACCATTCACACACCGTTAACTCACACACTCATGCCTACCGGCTATTTATAGCCTCCAATTAACCTGACAGGCATGTTTTTGGCATGAGGGAGAAAACCGGAGCACCTGAGGAAACTCACACAAACACGGGGAGACCATACAAACTCCACACAGAAGGGCCCCAGGCTGGATTCAAACCCGTGACCTTCTTCCTGTGAGGCGACAGTGCCACTGTCTTTTCTTTCTCTAATTGTTTCCTGGCGTACGCGTTCACGTTACAGTGCTGTTTAGACAATAGAAAATTGTTGTGTGGATGAAGCAGGCCGCATAACAGCATCTAATGCGCTGAGAGGACGACTTGAACTCAGCCCCTACAGCGCATAGACTCTGGCTCTAAAATATACAACACGCTGGCACTTGAAAATTGCACCTCTGTACGCCAAAATGCTTTTTCCCGACCCCAGAGAAAGTCAATAGCTATCACAATAATTTGGTCTATATTTCTCACACAGTCTATGATTGATACCCATCCTTGGTCACATGCTTTCTAGGTTCTTCCTTCAGGCCAGCGATATTTTTCGATTGAAAAAATGAGCCACGATTGGACAGAAGGGGCAGATGAACACACGTGCGGCAGTTAAAACGGCGGTCAAAGTCTACAATGTCATTCAAAGAACTGAAAACAGGGCAAAGGGCACAAACACTTGCGCAGTGCCTGCTGCCTCGGGGGTAGAAGTCCTCAGCGATGTGCCGACTACAGAAAACATTTATTTCGCTATGAAAAGTTTTATTTTTCATGCTGCGACTGCATCGACCTCCTCACAGATCGTAAACATGGTGTGGCCCAGACCGAGTTTAAGAATGTTATACATATTTTTCCCTCTCCACACAGAGAGGAGGGGAGGAGACCGGATCATACAACAGTGCTGAGAGCCCAAGGCACCCAGACGGCTAAAATGAGCTTTGCGAGGTATAAACACAGTTTTTCCCAGCCGACTGAACCCAGCTCAACCTTTGGGCTGTATGAACCAACCGTCCACTGCCCCTGTTAGGGTGCCCGCCGCAACAGATACCGGCTCTGCTCGGATTTGATCCAAGATCATTGGTGCTCGCTCACACACCAGAAGTCGGGGTTTTTACCAGGCCAGCTACCCAGAACGCCACTCAAGTCATCATAAATATTTTGAGGACGCTAATTTGCATACAGTCCAGGAAACACTGGCTGGTATTTCATCAGTATCCACATGCACACTGTGTGTGTGTGTGGGGGGGGGACAACAGAAAAATGGCGAACTGAACAAAACAGCACGTCAAAAAACAAATGAGATCATTTCGCACCCCGTGGTCGAAGCAAAGCGACAAAGTCACAGTCGGCCGGAGGCAGGCCAGCGCTCCGCGGCGCTCTCCCCTGTGAGCCCTGTCTGTCCGCACGCCCTGTCCATCTGTCCCCGTGAACAAGGGCCAGTTCGGCCTCGGGACCTGGCTCACTCCGCTGTTCGATGACAAAGTGGCGCTTGTGTGGACCTCCTCATCCGCTCTTGCCGCCCAGTGAGCGACAGTCGGAGCGGGCAGTGCTCCCGAATCCCACAGGGAGGCGAAGAGGAGGCGGGGGAGCGGAGAAGCTCGACAGATGGCTCACAGGTGAAGCCCCATGATTGGATATCTGCCCCTCAAACTAAAGGACCGCCGACAATAACTTACCGAGCCTGTGTCAGAGTAAGTGCCCTGACATGGGTAATAAGGGACCAGAGAGCGATTTCTAATGAGGCAGATTCACTATGCAGTAAGGTAACGTGCGTAAGTCAACACAGTGCCTTGTGTTACCTTGCTGCCAAAATTTTGTTTTCTTGCGAAAGCTTACTGCAAACCAAGTGATCAGCTTTTACAGAATGCCGAGTGAGTCTGCGTAAGATAGTGTCAAATTGAGGGTCTTGCGTAAACTTGCGGATGGAACTGGGCGCGCAAGAAGTTTTCTAGCATGTCGGAAAAAAATTAACCACGTGACATGAAGAATCTTCACATCAGAATATGCAGCCTGCAGTGACCTGCTGCTAATACGTCAGAATATCTATGAGACACATATTAATATTAACCCTCAGAGCGCGAAATGCAACTATTGTTATTCAATGATATAAGATATCAAAATGAAAGCTGTTGAAAACCAATCATGAGGTAATTTCTTTATAAGAGCTCCCGCAGGGGAGCTTTTTTAAACAAGTAGCCACATGATACGTTTTAAACAGCACAAGATAATTAAATTTATATTTTTAAAAATGTATTTCAGCACTCCAAGGGTTGAAAAATAGATTCACTCCAAGCTAAATAATTCAACCTTACAGGCAAGTTATCAAGCACGATAGAAAAAGTCCTCCATATTGGAATGTGTAGGTTCCAGTATGTTCACGTGACCACAGGTCCACTGGCACGCATGTCTGCAGATCTTTACTGTCACTTGTGGATCGCTACGGATTCAACTACCAGACGTAGGTGTCGTAAATTTACGCAAACCAAACTCCTCCTGTGGAACTTTACTGCATAGTGGATCTGCCCTATAAGGATTTGTAAAGTCAAACACAAGGGTTCAGTCCATTTTCTACTATTAGTAGTCTTTTGCTGTAAAAGCTACAGGAGGCACAGGGGTATTGAATTAAACCTTGTGAGTGTGCAAAGATGCCCCAGTTCCTTCTCTGTATGCAGAGCCGAATCATTTAAACAGCTCAAACACACTTCTCTGCTCCCGCTCACCTCAAACAAAGTAAAAAAAGAAATGATCAGATTAAAAGCAAAACTCTGGCACAGACACGGCATCAAAACCCTGCAAAATTATTTCCCAGTATCATTTTCATCTCCTCTCATCCCAGCTCACAAGAAAAAATGCAAGCAATTAAATTTACTGTGCATTTCCTAATAATAAATAAAGAATAAGAGGAGCATAATAAATCTCCCTTATCCGGGTAGAATGTTTTTGTTGCACAAGACATGTAGGCGTCAAATAACAACCGTTATCATAAGAAGAGAAAAAAAAAGATGAAAATACAGGCATCCACTCATAAATTATGATTAAAAAAAATACTTGTTTTCATAAAGTTTTGTTCGCAGGAAAACGAAACGAGGAACAGCGCAGGACAGAGAATATAGCTGTAGGTAACAGCAAGAATAATTACTGCTGGAGTTATTGTATGCAGCTGTTTTTAAATAACATTTACTGCATATATAAGCAGTTAGGACTATTAGCAAAACAGTAAAATGGGCAATTTCAGCAGATAATACTACATGGGGGTACAGCTGATTTTTAAAAAATGATGTACCGTACATATGGCTCATGGCATGCATTTGCTTAGTAAAGCATCACGTCCCCACCTTCCAAAACTGTAATTATTTGTTAATTTCTTTATTAATTTTTTTGATCAGTGAAAGTGCCATTGTGTGGCCTGTTTGCTCTTTTTAAAAAAAAACTTCAATAATAACAATAATAAAAATAAAAACTAGACGCCAAGTAGGTGACCACTTGGGCCACCCTTGACCAAGATAGAAACAGGTAGTGACCTTGTGCGTAGCCTCATTTTCATGATGCGATACCCAAATACTTCTGGGTAATTTCCAATTCTCAACGTAGATGATAGATACTGTAGATACATTGATAGACAGACAAAACAGTAGGCTAAGACTTGAGGCACCTCATTATCTTATTAAGTAAAAAGTAAAGTAAGAAAGTTCCTAACCAAGTAATAAACTAATAAACAACAAAAGACAATCAGTTCAATTGCTAAAATACGACTCAGTGACGCACCTTCGTCACAGCCTCCGGTCCGAGCCACAGTGATCTTCTTCTTTAGCTTGCAGGCGGCGGCGTTCAGCTGGCAGACGCTCTCGTAGGTGTTTCCGTCGCTGCCGCACACGGGCGAGAGGGGCACCGCTGGGCATACTGGGCACTCGCACGCGTCCTGTACACACACGGCTCCCCATGTACACACCTTCCCTCCGCAGCTTTCTGTGGAAGCGCACACGCGTGCACACACACACACACACACACACACATAAGGACAAAGTGTGGAAGACATCAATGCACTATGACCCACTCTTAAAAATTGACAACTTAGGGCCTCATACACATTGTCAAAGAAGGTTATATACTGTGCAAGTTCCCTATAGGTCAGTAATTAAGTAAAATACTTTAAATTAAGCACAATCTTAAGATTATTTGCAAAAGGAGAAACTTTGTGGAGGCAACACTCTCCTCTCTGCATGCGAATGTTCACATAAACATACACACACACGCGCACGCGCACACACATGCACAAACACACACATGCACACACGCACAAACACACACACACACACACACATACACACACAGACCCCACACTTCAACAGACCCAAAGGAACTGCCAAATACAGTGTCAGGAAATGCATTAACAGACAAACGATGTTAGTGCTGCTTGTAATCACATGTACATCCATTCCTGTATGAAAGAGTAGGAACAAGGCGCTGTAATCAGGAAAGAGCAGTCCTACTAACATCTAAAACTCGGCTTGCAATGATTCACACCGGAGTGATCTGTCCTAATGTTTCAGTCATGATGGGCCTTTATATACAGTTCCAACAGACGCCTGACCACAGGCCGCAAAGCCAAAACAGCCTGTGGACATTTCATCCGTGAGTACAACATTTCCATAAACCATCCCAACAAACAGGAGGTAAACAATTTACTTTCAGAGGATTAGTTTCAATAACAGAGGGCCAGTTTCCCAGACTAAGATTAATCTTAATCTGAGATTAAATTCAGTTTCCAATGGGTAATCTCCACTCTAAATTCTGTTCAGTCCAGGACTATGCTTAATCCAAGTCAGCAAAAACATCCCCAAGAGGAGTAAAATCCAAGGTCACAAAATAAAAAAAAGTCCTCCTATCTATTTTAATCCAACCACACTGATTGGCTAATTAGCACCATTCTTCAGTCAGAACAGCATAATCAGTGAACCCAGCTGCACTGTAAAAACAAAACCTTTCTCAGAACTTCAATCTTGTACTGAGACTTAAACACTTATTTCTATTACTTTTTCACTTCGTAAAAGAAATTCTGCCACCACTGATTTGAAGTAATTTTGACTTCAAGATTTGTCTAATTTCACTGACCCAGTGGGAAAATCCAGAAATGAGTTAAAATGACTTCAAACCAGTGGCAGAATTTCTTTTTCAGAGAAAAAAGGCAACAGAAACAAACATTTAGGTCCAAATACAGGATTAAAATGCTTGGACAGATTTTGTCTCAGCAGTGAGGCTGAGCCCGCGGTCGACAGGGAAACATGGCGGGGTGTTTACGGGACTGCAGTGGTGTGGGCGGCGCGGGGAGGACTTACTGCACTCTCCCGGGCTGACCACCTTCAGGTGGCGCTGCTGAGTACACGCCTGCACGTTCAGCTGGCACTCGTTCTCGTACGTGACCCCGTCGCTGCCGCACACAGGCTGGAGCGAGTCCACGCATTCGGTGGGGCACACGCAGCGCCCCGTCTGCCCGTCGCAGATCGCCCCGAACGAGCAGTTCCTGCAGGATTCCGCTGGAGGAGGAGAGGGAAGCACAGGTTTAACAATCAGGGTTTTACAAGGAACGGCCCTATAAATGTCTGTTCAACCGTACGGAACTGAGGTATTAGAGAACAGGGCCGAGTGATTAAGGTGCCGAACTCTGACCCAGAGGGTTTGTTGGTGTAGAAGCCCAAATGTGCCCATAATTGGGTCTCTTCAGCTGTTGGGCCCTTGAGCAAGGCCCTTAATCCTTCACCTCCTGGGAGTAAAATACGTACCAGGGCCCTCATTCTTAAGGCAGTTTCAGCTCTCAGCTAATTTCTATAGTACCCTCACAAGTACTGTACAGCAAAATGTACAAGCTAAACATCATGTTACATGTCAAGTTGTAGGACACAAATTTGACTTGCTTCTGATCATAGTTTTAAATGATAAAATTACACAGAGATCATAAAAAATCTGTTGTGACTCAAGAATACTTCCGTTTCACAACTCAGTGCTCAAAAATTATTTTATGTTAACATGCTAAAGCCACTCAAGAGAGTTATATACTTGTCTAATCGGCAATAGGGTTTATGATCTATAATACAACGAGGAAAATAAAGGTAAGTGAGAAAACTAATGTTCAATTAAGCAAAAATTCTTTCATGCCTCTGAAATGAGCACTCTGTGAGTAGTTGGTGAAGCAGTCAAGACAAAGTCAATAGTTACAAGCCATACATGTCATTCAACAAAATTGTGGGCAAAAATTTTGAAATTTTTAACTGTGCATATGCCATGTGATAATGCAAATATCATCTATAAGGCTAGTTCTGATTGGTTAAGACAGGATAGCAACTGATTGAAACTAAGCAACTAAGAGAGTTCCATGTGGCATTCTGAGGTGGTAAAGGGTTAACCACACTGCTCCAGGGGTATTTGTGTATCTAATCGACTGTTGATGAAGCTAAACAACTGAATCTTTAAAATTAGTACATTACACAAGGAACCATTCCAAAAATGTCACGAACATAATAAATGTTCCGTTTTAAAATACCAACACGATAGCACATTGCGAAATTACCATGGACTTGAGATCGACCAGGGCCAATAGGTTGAGGGTTTGAATTCCTAATAAGGTAACAGCCCTTTCTGCTTTAAGATCGAGGAAACTTCCCACTATAATAATGACGAAACATGAGAGAAGGTTCACGGTAAAAGTCCTGTCTGATAAGGGCAACTGCCAAATAGATAAATATTTCCTCCTTGCAATAAAAACAATTCAATAACAGACAGCAGCCTGAACCATGAATAATCTTGTTCTACAAAACAATCGATTCTGAAGCCAAGAGCTCAGGATTGAAGAGCCTACAACATATTTATTTGGGGAAAAATATTATTAGATACTGTACACTGTTCTGTACTGTTTTATATTTATTTTAGACAGCAATCCTAAAGAACCCGGCGGCTGGCTGGTGCACTCAGGATGATGTTGCAGAGCATAATGTAGAATTTACCCATCGTGCACTGAGAGAAAAAAAAGCACAATCCGAGGGAGTTGCCCTTTGCTCGGGCAATCACAAAGCTAATCGCCTGCATGTCGACGACTGTTGTAGAACATTTCTTCTGTCTTTGTTCAGAGACTAACGGTGGGGAAAAAAACAGTAAACTTCAGAGGGACAAATTAACTGAAAGCGCTGAGAGACTTCCGAGGCCTCTATTCCAAACTCTCCTAGCAGGCTACACTATACGGAGTTTTCCGGGCTTTACACTGAGAGAGTAGGCAACAGGCTCAAAAATGACAGCTTCTGATAAACATGTAGCTGTCGCTCAAGATGAATTACAGGGAAAATTGAATTCCGTTCTCAGACAACGCATGGCCTGCGCTCCGTGGCCAGCGTATTCAATTAGAATGTGGGCAATAACTACCATGGATTTACTGCTAATGGAAAGAGGTGCAAGAGCATCATTCTTCCGCCTCCGCCTTAAGCTGCTTTCACCGATGCAACGAACAATTTCCAAGACGACAGATTACATTCAAAGTCAATGCAAAGACGCGAATACACGCGCTTTCGCTGTATTCGTGTCTTTGCACTGACTTTGAATGTAATCTGTCGTCTTAAAAATTCGCTTTCACGTTTGTGAAAGCAGCTTTATTGGCCTGTTTATTATTCATTAACAAACTGCCACAGCCTCCAGCCCTCGACTTACAGCTTCCAGCCCCAGGCAGGTGACAACGTCACGTTAAAAGCCTTCAGCCAATAACAGGCCCCGATTACAGCCCCGGGTTGGGGGGTTGGGACGGGGTTATAAATCACGTCAGGGTAAGAGCGAGAATTCAGGCTCTTTTGGGTCAGGTCTGATTAGAGCCCGAGTATCTCCTCTTGACACCGGCTCAAAAACCTTTCAGGCGCGTCGAGAAACCGGGTGAAATATGGCCGTGCGCGAGCCGTGAGCAGCCCTGGGTTCGGGAAACATCACCGGGGGTACGGGGGTAAGTAAGGCGAGGCCACCAGGGACTATTCTGGCAGTAACAATGGAGGACGGCCACAGCAATGGAGGAGACACAGTTGTTTGCATTATGGATGAGCCAAACAGCATTAAGTCACTGTAAAAGGATGATTCAGTACCTCTGCCTGGGTTAAACCCAGCAGATACTAGCAATGAACAACACTGCAGACAGCTCTGTGTAAACCGTTCCACGTTCAACGAATAACACATGGACAAAACTAAAAAAAAAAAAAAAAAAAAGTTTTTACACATTTTTTCCCATAAATGAATAATGAAAAGACAAAATAATACATTTATATTGTAATCTCTTTCATTGCTGTATTATTTATACATGCATTTATTCCCCGTCTCTCTCTTCACCCACTCTCTACACCCTACACTCACCTTACTCCACCTTCTGCGCCTATCCGTCCCGCTCGGAGTGACCGTTCGACCTATATTCCCTATTAAATATAATTTTCGCCACCCCTGTGAGGCCCTTCTGAAATTACTCACCGCTTCAACTTGCCAGACTGGGCTTAAAACCGGCATGAATTGCCTTTCAGAGCCAGTGATATCCTTTCTCGGTAGCATTTGTAATTTTGACAAGCCAGACAAGGTCGGCTGCCGTTCAAACACTGTGGGAAATAAGAAGAGTAACAAGCGTATCTCACATCGCAGGCGTACCACCGCTGCTCGGCTCAGATAACCGACTCCTTTTTATTGCTTCTCCGCCATTGCGGGAGGGAGCAGAGGAGCCCGATCTCGCCTGCTGGAGCTCGTGCGCGAGGAGGATGCGCGTGCACACGTGAGTGAGAGCGCACGTGCACACATGGACCCAAACCCAGACCTGTGACGCCTCAGTCCCCGCCATATTCACTGTTCCAGCTCTGAAAACGGTCTCAGGAAGGGACAGGTAGCAGAAGGTACTAGAACCGTGTTGGGCACCAAACTCCACACACAGCAACCAAACCACAGGCAGCCGCTGGCTTTTTGTAGACGTAGATTGGAATTCATTATTCGTGGCGAGCACCAGTCATGTGCATAATAATAAATGTAATAATGAGGATGCATCACCTTACAGCACAACACAATGGGCTCCACCCCCAGGGATGTTTTTTTGACTTGAATGCTGCTTTATACCTGATATTAATATATGTAAATCTCTGTATCACCAGGGAGATGGGGGACATCACCAGGAAAAACACTCCTAATCCCAGCTCATTCATCCCCATTGCAGCCCATTTTAAACTGGGAAAACTGAGAGTCGGCTTTGATTGTGTTCAGCTGATATTAAGCCGCTGGGGTAACTCCCAGGAGGCACTCAGATCAAAGGCCTGCGGGGAGTGAGGCTGCCTGTGATAGAGGACCCTGAGACCTTAAATGTGAATATACACTCAAACACACACACGCATACACTCTGTTCACTCACAGACAGACAGACAAACACACACACACTCACTGTTCATACTCACACAAACACACACACACTAAAGAATAAACTCACACTGACACACAACACAGACACACATAAACACGCCCACTGATACACACATAGACCCAGAAACAACCAAACTAATAAACACACACTCACTCACAAATACAGCCCCACACACACATGCGCGCACACGCTCCCAAACACCCGCACACAAGCACCTACACACACACACACACACACACACTGTTCATACACAGACTCACACACACACATTCAGCACATCCTCACACTGCACACAGTCAGGGTCTCTGCAAACACTGCCCCTCCGTACACAGACAGCTTTAGGAGAGACGCTCGCCCAAGTGGCCGCCTCGGGGGAAATTGAGTTTGAAGTGGAAAGAAACGGCGAAGAAACAAGAAAATCGATGTTATCCCGTGTACACCCACAGAAATCACCTTGAGTGGACAGACACGACGCCCTGTTCAAACAGCAACCATAAAACAGCGCTGTGATTCTGATAGAGATTCCGGCGCCTTGATTCTGATGGAGACGGACGGCATCCCTGGTAGCGCTGAGAACAGCATCTGCGGAACATGGAGATCTGACAGCGCTGAGTGACAGGAGCTGTGATTTACAGCCCTCCACAGTCAATCATCAGCCATCTCCCGTTAAAGTCGAGGAGAGAAATCAGGTTTGACGTTAATCGCTGGCGGACACGCGAGGCTCCGCAGTGCCCATGACGGACGGGGCCACCTGTATTCCTGTCACCTGTGGGCTCCATCATACTGCTGTGCTGTGATGATCAGGGGTCTGCTCACTGGGTACCGTCACAGCTCCACTGTGCTGCCTGCTCCCATCATAATCCCTGTCTTCTGTCTGGTGCAACACAACACACACTAATGTCCACACACACACTCAGTGGTTAAAGTGGGATTTGACAGGTGGGGGAACCCTAAAATTTGGTGTCACGGCGCAGTGGGGGAAAATGACACAAATTATTGCAAATTCGCTTTATTTTTGGCCCATTGGGACTATGACACTGAATTTTCATATTCACATAATCAGGAAGTGGGCATAACAAGAGAAAAGCAGTGATGGATTTGGCTGAAAACTTGCAGAATATTGGGAAGTATGACAGTGAAGATATTCTACTGTTACAATATTTTTCATTTCCTAAAACAGAAAATCAAAATGATTACATAATTAACAAAATGAACTAGTAACAGAAATCTATGAATCTTTTTGTGATTTCAAGACACTGTCCTTACACTGCACACATAAATCATATTCTACTTCCAAAATGTTCTGATTTCCAATGCAAAATTATGGCTAGATGTAGCAAGTGATTTCACTAAGCTGTAGCCTTATGTGTTCTGGTTTATCAATACTCTTATGCCGCAATCTAAATCATCCTCAAATCACACTCTGACAAAAGTTTTCTGAAAAGAAAGCTCAACGTTACTGCTGAGCCAGAAACACAAACCAACATTGCTTGCTTAACTATTGCTGCAATTGAGCCTTTGTCAGACTTTGACTGGATCGCTAATAATTTTATTTATGCACTAGCTGGCTGGTAAGCAGCCTGGTTAGCGTTTTGCACATAGCCTAGAGGAGCTAACGTTACCTTTTTTAAATATAAATTCTTTTAGTTGGCCGGTTTGAATTGTTGAATATAACAAAACTTCACCATCGACTTCAACTTCAGTTAATTCACTTACTTGGGTTAAAAACGCCGTTTCACACATTGACAATTCCTCGCAGGCTGGTACATGACCAATGCACTCACTCAAATGAAAAACCGCATACGATACAGCTGCGTTTTAGTGAAGGCGGGGCTAGCAGAGACTGATGTTGCGCTCTGATTTGTTGAGCATCTTGGTGCTTTTGAGAGAGTGCCAGGCAGGCTGTAATTGAAAGCAGCGTGCAAAAATGATCTGTAGTCCGCGGCGCTGTTGTTCAGGCGCTTTTACACTGGATGCGAAACAAATTTTTCCCATGACAGATTACATTCAAAGTCAACGCAAAGATGCCCTTCGCGTCTTTGCGTTGACTTTGAATGTAATCTGTCGTTCGAAAAATTCGTTTCGCATCCGGTGTGAAAGCTGCTTCAGTCAAATTAATATTTCAATTCAAACTAAGGTGGCGGAACGCAGTTCTGGACCGTTCCGGCCCACTTTAACCCCTGCATACACTAGTGTTCACATACCATACTGACACACACACACAAACACACTGTGGCAAAGCGGGGCGTGGCCACGACCCTCGACCACATCAGCACGCCCACAATAGCCAATTCTCCTCCCCCTCGTTCCCGCCGCAGAGCAGAACTTCAGCACCCTGGACAGCAGCAGGACAGCCAACGTCCGTTCAGCCCCCCCTAGACTCGCCCGCTGCTGGACAGTTCCCACCAGCTGCAAGTCGTAAGGCAAGGCAGGCTTGGGGAAAGTGCTCATGCAGCGACACGGTTGCGTCCCATGATAATCAGAGCCAGCCACAGCTTAAAAGAGAGGACCAGGCAGTTGTATAGAGGCTGGCAAAGAGAGCGGAGGTAAAGCTTTTGTCGAATCGTTCCTGTGTTCTTTCTCCCTGAAGATCCTGGCGGTGGAGAGACTGGCGATTCGAACTGTGATCTGCAAAGCTGCACACCACGCGATCGCCTTACAGAAAGCCTGTAGAAGCGTCATCCTGTCCGCGGTGGAGAAAGAGGAAAAAAGCCTTATTTTCTATGTTTAACGTATACACGCAATTATCGCGCCTTTTTGTGCCGAGGGTAAATAAAATCACTACCCAGTGGGCCGGCTTTGACCCAACCTCCTGCCTAGACTGTGCTGTGTTTTCTGGTGTCTCTCTACAACACACACACACACACACACACACACACTCCGCAGGGTCCTCTGTGTTGTATGTGAATATCCCTCTGAAGAGCACACCCCATGGCCTTCATCGCACACACACACACACACACACACTCACAAGCACGCATACACACACACACACACACACACACACGCAGATGCGCACACACAAACACACACACACACACACACACACACACACACACACACACACACACTCACCGCAGGGCCCTCTGTGCTGGATGTGTATATCCCTCTGAAGAGCACACCCCATGGCCTTCATCTCACACTGGCTGCCGTAGGTCTGTCCGTCGCTGCCGCACACGGGGTCCCCGCTCTGGCTACAGGCCCCAGGACACTCACACACGGGGCCCCCGTCCTGCACTACACACACCGCCCCGAACTCACAGCTCTTCCGCTGGCACGGACTGGGCACGTGCAGATCTGCGGGAGGGAGACGACACCGTCAGGAGGAGGATGGGACACTTTTGGGGTGCAGAGAGCAGGGCTTCAGCTTTAAACATGGCAAACATGGTGGGGGAGGGGACAGCGGAGGAGGGGGGTCATTAATGTCAGCCAGGTTTAGGGGGTATTTTTAGGGTGATTAGGTGAGACCAAACTCATAGGGTGCAACAGTTACAGGCAAAGTTACGACCCCGCAAATGTAATGAAAAGCTGGTCAGTCCGTCCATGTCGTTGTCGTTCTTTGATTTTATTATATGGTGAACTCCTTAGACCAATATCTGCCCTGTCTTACAGCACATGTATTTGAGTTACAAAACTTATGTACAGTCAGCTCTAATGTAATATAAACAATTGGTGCATCATTAAATTTAAACACAGACAACATTAAAGGTATAAACACATGCCCAGGCACACAGAGGGACACGAACACGGACAGAGCAGACAAAAAAAAAAAAAAAATTCAGCCTGTTTGGACCAAGATAAAAATTTTGGTTTGCTCTTCCAGAGTACTTCAGCACATTGGTTTAAATACTCCATTAGAAATGGCCTCAGATCACAATAAATGTAAACCGTACGTGAGCAAATCCTAAAAAAATTGTGGCTGACAGTCCTCACTTTTGTTTTTGATTGCAAGTGAAGAGCAGCAAAAACTGTGTCGCCACCCCTATACATTTTCCATTTAGCTGCAATTTATAACCGAAGGCACACATCAACATAAGGTGAGGGAGAAAGGGAAATTCTCTCTGGCTCCAAGCCCCTGGATGTAAACAGGCTGATTTACAGGGGTTAACTCCGCCCACCCTGCAATTTAGCGCAGGGATTTGCATCTGGAGGCGAGACACAGCACAGCCCCGCCCCCAGGCCTCTCCTGGCACAGGAAGAGAGGGAAAGCGCATCAGAGAGGAGAGAACTGCTAAATAATTCAGCACACGAAGCAGCCGGGAGCAGCAGACGTGAAATATGAAATATGAACTTCAGAATCACGGGACTGTTACATTTTTTCCCTTTTTTTCCCCCACTGGCGCCAGCGTATCTTCATTAACGGGTGTCCGTACCCTAGCGTGGGGTATCTGGGTCGCCCGCAACGGCAGGGGTGAGCCGCAAGAGGGAGCGGGAGGGTGAAGGGGTCAGGAGCGTCTGTGCACCAGCGCGTCTCGAGAGACCGATACTGTATGTGCATATCGCTGCGATTAACCGCATGCTTCTACTGTCAGAGAGACAGAGAGAGAGAGAGACTGCGCTCACCAGCTAAAACTGAAAGCCTGGGGGAGGGGGGGAGAGAGAGAGAGAGGAGAGAGAGAGAAGGAGGGAAGTGGGGAAAGAGGGAAGGATTACACTGGTCTTTTTGAAAACGCAGCATATTCCATATATTTCCACCTTTCATCCATATGCAAATGGCGTTTTCAGTCACTGAACCGGACCTTTTGGGAAACGCTCTCCAGGGTGAAGATTTCTAGAAACGCTGCGTTCACTGTTTACTCGTGGACAGGGAGAAACTGAGTTTTTGGCGTGTTACATCACAGTGTGCGCGCCTTATAGCAAGTTTCTAAGGCTTGCGATTGGCCTACACGGTCTTACATTAAATTACATCATCGCCTCCTGTTGTTTCGGTATACTCTCCACACACTTTGATTGCGTTATTGCATCTTCATGTGGAACCAGATTTTTTTGGGAAAATGAAAGGGGAAAAACCCAATTTTTAAAAATATTCTTGTGCGTGTGGAGCAGGCCAGAGAGATGGAGGAGAGAGAGAGAGAGAGTGAGTGAGGGAGAGACAGAGTATAAACACAATCCCTTCTGTTCAAAAGCTCTGTATTGTGTGAATTGCCAAAAAAAGCAGCAGAATCACAGCAGTTTCAAAAATGGATTTTGAAGGAATTATGCAGTAATGAGGTCACTGGAAGTGTTCCCTCATTCTGAGAAAGAGTATGGAGGGAGGGGTGAAGGGCAGAAAACCTCCACCGAGGCACTGCCGCCCCCCCACCCCTCACCCAGGGCTCTCCTGCCTCACCGCCTCAGGGCCTGTCCCGTTCTGGGGCTTATTTTGGGATATGGCTCCACAAACATCGCTGCTCGGCGAGAATTTCATAAGCTGCGCCACGCTGCATTTCACAGCAGTCAGAGAGAGTCAGGAGAATAATACCTCCTCACGCCATTATCGCTCCTCTCCTTCCCTCTGTCTCCCTGTCCCTCTCTGCTCTCGCTCTCTCCCTCCTGTCTGTCCCCTCCCTCTCTCTTCACTCTTTCACTGCTCTCCCCCAGCTGGAGACAGGAAAGCATCCAAATCGAAAGGGTCCGACCCAAAAACAGAGGTCCCAGGCACGCAGATCAAGTCTCCCCAGGAGAAAAGCTTAGCAAGCCCAATAGACATGATACTTTTAACATGCAGCTGTAAGTTTGCACATAATTTGAGTCTTGGTTGGCCATAAAACGGGCTCAGACCATCACAGGAAGATACTCTGGATGTATGACGCATAGACTATAATGGCCACTGTATCAGGGAGTCATTTGAAGATGAAAGCTATACAGTGATTGCTGGCTGACTATTGCCTGACTATCATACTTCTCTTAGGCCCCCTCAAAGAGGACTTTAAAGAGCTAGAAGAGGCTTCATGTCTGAAGGAAGAACTCAGTGAGATTGCAGGAAAGACCCCCCCTTAATCCCCACACTGAAAATCTAGCTGTCAGCTGTATCTGGTTCAGGGTTCACGCCACATTTTCAAGGCTTCTAGATGACTGTCGCTAGTCTGTGGATGCTGTTCAGAGCTGGTTAAATCAGTAGCGTAAGGTAGTGGAGTAGCTAACTGTATAGGTTGTGTAGGCAGGTACACAAGTGAACGGCTGGAAACATCTGAAACTAGCTTAGACCAGCTTTGGCTTACTTCAGCAGGAATATCTGCAGGGTCATCAACCAGTCCCTTCTAACGCAAATCAATTTGGCACACAGTTTATGTTTGACAAAAATTATGACGAAATATGCTTGTCAGTGACCTTTTTTTTCCCCCATGTGAAGACGAGACGATGACAAGCTTAAATTAGATCCTTGACAATAAAAACTATTATGAAATATATATTTGTTTTTGTTGCCGAGACAAGACAGGGTGGACTGAAATGTTAGACATTTTAGTCTGGACACTCAAAATGCAAGATATTTTCCCCCCGGCATGCATCTTAGTCAAATTATTAGCAATGAATGCAGTGCAGCCCTGTCATTGGAAAATAGTCCTTTGCCATTGGTTGGACTGGTTGAATGACAGGGAAATGTGAAGATCAACATAGTGGGTGGCGGCAATGCACTTGCTGCCACCCACCTTCAAGGGAAGAAAAGAAGAAGAAGATGTGCGCAGATTCCCAGCCAATCAGTGGATTATGTTCCAAACCAGTGAGTTAATGACAACCACACTCCCACACAGATGACAACAAAAGATAATTTCAGCGCTTAGTCACAAGACAAAGAGTCGCTCTGTGGACACACATTTATAATTTGGCAGAAAGGAAAACATAATGCCAAAAAAAGATGGCTTCTAATTGGTGCTAAAATTATAATAAGCATTAACTTAATAGAAAAAATGTTTGTAGCTGTAATGGACTATCAAATCTGACTAACAGTTGACCGAAATGTTGACTAAAATGTCATGACTTTTTGTCAACAAAAACTGGACTAAAACATTCTGAGTTTTTCACCACTAAAACTAGACTAAAACTACGAAAGATGAAAATGACTAAAATGTGACTAAAAGCAGTATTTTTTGTGTCTAAATACTGAGACTAAGACTAAAATAGCTTCCAAACTGAACACTTGTAGCCAAATCTGCCTCCTGCAGTGTTCGTGTAACAGGCTGGTGGTGGGTGCTGAATTTTAAAACCTCACACCAAACAAAACCAACTACAGCAATCTTATGCTCCAGCACGTTCAAAACACAATAACACACACCCACGCGCATCCAGCGAACACAAGAGAGCTTGCTGGGTGTACTATGTAAAAAAGAGGCCAGGACGAAATAACAATAATTATAAGTGGAGTGGCACTCAGTGAAGATCACCCCCCAGAGTGCCAGCACCAGCCTCCGATCCGAAGCTTTTCTCCCTCCATCCTCTCAGACCACACACAGCACTGAGCATCACAATCCCTCCCCACCTCTTTCCCCATCTCGCTCTGCTGTTAACAGACAGGGGATACAGCAGTACACCCCGCAGGGAACAGAGCAGTAGACCACACCATAGAGAGTAGTGCAGTACACCCTAGATATACATTGTATTAGAGCAGTATACACTGCAGTAAACCCCGAAGAGAATAGTGCTGTACACCCTGCAGACATCACTGCAGTATACCCCACAGTAACCCCATAGAGAATAGTGCAGTACATCCAACAGATATTAGTGTCTATACCCCACAGTACACCCCACAGACAATAGTGCAGTACGCACTGCAGATATTAGTGTCTATACCCCACAGTACACCCCACAGACAATAGTGCAGTACATACCGCAGATATTAGTGCAGTATATTCCACAGTACACCCCACAAATAATAGTGTGGTACACCCTACAGATATTGGAGCACTACACCACGCAATAGACCCCACAGAGAACAGTGCAGTACACCCTGTAGTAAAACCCAGAGAATAGCGCAGTATACCTCACAATACACCCTTGAGAGACTAGTGGAGTACACCCTGCAAATATTAGTGCACTATACCTCACAGTAAACCCAACAGAGAATAGTGCAGTCTTTAGTGCACCCAATGGAGAATAGTGCCATACACCCTGCAACAATAGTGCAGTAGACTCTATAAAGTTTGAGAAATCTACACAGATATTAACACAGTATACTTTGCAGTACACCCTGCAGATATTAGTGCAGTATACCTCACAGTAAACCCAACAGAGAATAGCGCAGTACACACTGCAGATACTAGTGCAGTATACCTCACAGTAAACCCAATAGAGAATAGTGCAGTACACGCTGCAGATACTAGTGCAGTATACCTCACAGTAAACCCAACAGAGAATAGTGCAGTACACACTGCAGATACTAGTGCAGTATACCTCACAGTAAACCCAACAGAGAATAGTGCAGTACACACTGCAGATATTAGTGCAGTATACCTCACAGTAAACCAGAGAATAACAGATACAATAAAAAAAGCAGTACACCCCGCCTGCAATGAAAGTAATAGCAAATAACGTGGAAATGTAATATGCAGTCATATTCAAATCAAGTACCAAAAAGGTCCATTTAGTGTACAAACTTGTCTCCATTGATGCCTCCCTGTCGACTAAGTTGAATTAAGATTCAAGGGCAATATCTCAGTAAAAAAATACAGTTTCAGAACTCGGTTTCAAACACCCACTGCAAATGTCATTGATAGTGTAGTAATTTCCGAGTAAACTTGTTCCCCATTGACGCCGTCCCAGCCAATTTTCGCACTAAGTCGAATCAAAGATTCAAACCCGTAAAAAAAAAAAGTTTCGAACTGGGTTTCAACTCGTTCAGAGAATAGTGCCTACAAACAAAATTTCATTCATCTAGCAGATATTTGTCCCCATTGTCCAGTAGAATAAAGTCACAGTAAAACCCAGAAAATTGACATCCCAGAAAGCTGAAAATGACTGGATGATAGTTTGTGGTTCACGATTGTACAAAGTTTGGTCAAATATTTCCCAACGGTTTTTGAGATATGACCCGGACGGAAGGACGGACGGAGACAGAAGGATTTGCAGTACACACTGCAGATATTAGTGCAGTATACCCCACAGTATATCCGACAGAGAATAGTGCAGTCTATTGTGAACCCCATAGAGAACAGTGCCATACATCCTGCATAAAATAGTGCAGTACACCCCACAGAGAATAGTGCCGACCACCTGCAGATATTAGTGCAGTAACCTCACAGATATTAGCAGAGGATAACCCACAGTATACCCCACAAAGAAAAGTGCAGTACACCCTGTAGTACCCCCCACAGAGAATAGAGCAGTATACATTGCACTACACCCCACAAAGAATAGTGCAGACTGCAGTGCACCCCAAAGAGAATAGAGTCATACTTCCTCCATCCAATAGTGCAGTACACCCCACACAGAATAGTGTGGTAAATCCAGCAGATATTAGTGCAGTACACCCCATTGTGCACCCTGCAGAGAATAATGCAGTACACTCCGCAGTATACCCCACAGAGAATAGTGCAGTACATCTTGCAGACATTAGTGCACTATGCCCCACTGTGCACCAGGCAGAGAATAGTGCAGTACACTCTGTAGTACACCCCACAGACAATAGTGCGGCACACCCCACAATAAAGCTGTGTTATTCCAGAGGTCCCATGCGAGAGCACAAAGTATCCCATCTCAGCGATGGAAGCATTTCTGCTCAGCCAGTGGAACGGAGATATTGATTTTGTTTGTGTTGAGGGGGCAAGAGGCAGGGAAATTCCAGCCTGCATTCAGCCTGCATTCAGCACACACGTGAGTAAATGGTGGAACTGTGCCTAATTTCACCCGGCTTCAAAGAGAGAGCCCCCCCATTCCAACCCTCCCCGCCCAATCTTCTCCCCATGTTGGCATGTTCAGCAGAGTTATCTTATCTGGTCGAGCTGCAGTCTGAGCACACATGCGTATGTATGCAGAGCGAGGCCTGAAGAGAGGTTATTACCCACAATTCCACAGTCAGCCCACAAAAAACATCAAAACATTACTGTGGCCCCATGCTGTGATCTGGACCCCTCTACCCTTCAGCTGCATGAAAAAGACCCACTTAAAATACTTAATGGATGAGTTTCCACACCCTCCATCCCTCCAGTCTGTATAAGAAATAAAGCCGAGCACCAGAGAGGCAGTCTCTCCGGCAGCCAGAATTAGACCCCTCAGGTTAGAGTTTAGCGAGGGGCCCAATCGCTTCTCAAAATGAGACTATCCACCATGTCCCTGAGGACGGGGAAAAGGAGGGGAAAAAAACAGGCGTGCCGCAGGAAAAAGAGGATTAAAAATGTGCTCGAAAGCCCCGCTCTCCCTGAAGAGCAGGCTTCTATGGAGCTGCGCTGGGAGACAGCTGCGCTATGGTACAGCACTGGGCCTGTGAGTGATGTCATGAAAAAAATACTGCTCCAAAACTGAATGATTTTATTTTTGGTTCTCAAAAGAACCATTTTTTTTTTATTCTCAACAAATCTGCTTTGGGCTCATTTGTTGGGAAGAAAAAAATGTAACTGGTAAAGGACCAGAAGGAGGCCAAAGTGCCAGAGTAAAAATGGCGGAGTGGGGCAATCTGTACAGGAAGGGGCTTATTTATTTATTGTCTAAGGCTTCCTTTTCCAAGAATGTTCCACTGACACTGTTTTCCTTTTCCAAGGATGCCCCGGGAGGAATATTACAAAGAACAGTAGCAGGCAGGGAGAGAAACGAGGTTAAAGCCTCTGGAGCATTCTGGGGCCAAGGGTCTGAAGGGCCCGAAACCAAGGGCCCGAAACCAGAGTCCTCACAAACTTCCTCCCTGCAGATGCAAGTCCATACCCCAAGTTACATTATGGACTTGAACCAGCAACTTCACAGCCGCCAGATAAACCGCTAAGTTAACCTGCTGCCGCACTACTGTGTGTGAACATGCAGGAATTTAGCAGCTGAGGTTGGGCGACAGAGCAGAAGCCGACACTGACAGCGAAACACTCGTCTCGTGCTGTAAACAGCTCCCACAGCGGTGCTCAGAGGGCCGTCCCGCGGGTCTCTCTGTAAACAGCACAACACGGGCTCCCGAGCAGCCCAGCCCAGCCCAGCGGAGAGGCACCGCGGATCAGCTTCTCCTCAGAAATAAAAAACGCCATCGGGCTCTCTCTTCCCGCCATTTAATTACAGCCAAACTTGCAAAGCAGCCGGAACAGCCGTGGATCCTAGTGAGCCCTTGGCACAGCGAGGTTTTCTCTAAATTCTTCTTCTGTTTGTTGGGATAGGATGTACAGGAAGTCTAGCAGCAGCTGCTGCTGATGTCACTGGGAGAAGCAGCTGCGACTGATGTCACTGGGAGAAGCAGCTGCGACTGATGTCACTGGGAGAGGACGTCTGTGGGACACCTCACCCGCTGTGCAGTTCGGACCTGGTTTCCTGATCAAAACCAAACTGCCAAAATGAGATCTTGTGTTTTGAGGCACATTTCTGGGTCTCCTAGACAGGTGTTGCTCAGTAGCGCCACCCAAGCTGGCTCAAAAATACCCTGTTCTCCATTCAAGCCAATGGTAACTTTAACATAAAAATGCAGCATCAATATTTTTTTTGCAGGTTAATGTACACTCATGAGCTGATTTGTTCAGCTACTGTTTTGCGGATATATCTGGAGCAGGTTACACCGCTGCGCCTAACACAGTAAATGCTCGACTGCGCCGCAGAGAGTCTGGCTCCAAACTGTAACGCCTGACATCAGAGTGACTTGGTCCATGGTTTTCATACAGCCCAAGATTGAAACTAGTTTTAGATCTATTCTCAGTACTGCCCATGCGAGATAACTCCCTGCCATCTCCACACACCCCCCCCCGGCCACCCCACCCCAACCACACACACACACACACACAATCCCACCCCTGTTACCGTTTCATTCAGACTCAATGGTCCCCAAAATTCACTGCTGAAATCCTCGGCCCACTGGCCAAAACAAACAGATTTGGCCACCCCCGCGCACACCTTACTCATTACATAACACACTCCAGCGTCCTTAACCCTAGAGTCCTCCATTATTTGCATTTATTTGTCAAAATATCATTTTTGATAAGCCATTATATTCTCAGCCAGACAGACTGGGCTTTTTTCCCCCTCCTAATTTCAATGGCGGTAATGCACCTCTTCACACAAATTTTTAGATTCATTCCTATTTTTTTTGGACTGACAGATACACTCATTCATAATTACCAAATACTTTCTCTGAGCATAAAAAAATAAATTTATTTATTTATTTATTTTTAAATAGGCCATACCTGACGAGATGGCATACCTGCAAAGTTTGAAGAGATTGTGAAAAACTTTCAGTGAGAAAAAAATGCATACATTAGTTAAGTGCTGGCTAAGTTCTGGACCACTTGTGTCAAATTGATACTTTACCTCTATAATTAACACAGCATCAAATCGATAGAAAAACCTTCATAAGTACCAACTTCGTGAAGCTTACAACACTCTGTTTTTGTTGAGAGCGGTTCAGATATGTATTGATTCAAATCTATGGTGAGTTTTTAGAGCAGCAGTACAGGCATCATTATTAACTACCAACACTGTCTCTGTCACTGTCAGAGGACTTTGACCTGCAGCCACAATTCTGGTTCGCTGTGGCTGTTTTTGGCTTTTGGCAAAGGTTGTAATTTTTGACGCATTTCCCCTGGCTGCCTTAAGTAACTTTGCTGTTTTTACAACGTACACACCAGTAATTCTGACATCCACTATTTGGCCTTTGAAACCCCATCATAAACCACATCTTCTCCACATCTTCAGGTAAGTGCAGCCGGTTAGACTTCTTTTTAAGCAGACATAAGCAGTTAATTGTTAGATTTCAAATTAATAAGAATGACTGGTGTACTTTTTTTTTTGTAATTGTGGTTCACAGAGGTCAAAGTTATAACTATTCTTCAAAATATCTTTCTATATTTTGCCCACCCACTGTTTATAAGATGATAGAAGATAAGAGAGAAAAAGAATATAAGATTTTCCCATAAAAGGACAGTGTAGAGAAGGGAAAAGGCAGTGAATACGGATAAAGATGAGAGGAAGGAGAGAGGAACAGCAGGAGAAGAGATGGGATATCACACTAAAGCTGCTTTCACACCGGATGCGGAACGAATTTTTCGCACGACAGATTACATTCAAAGTCAATGCAAAGCCGATTCGCAAGCTTTGCATTGACTTTGAATGTAATCTGTCGTATAAAAAATTTGTTTTATGTCCGTGTGAAAGCGGCTTAATACAGGCTGAGATGAAAATTACCGAGAGACAAGGAGAATAGAGAATGAGAGAGAGAGAGAGAGACAGGTGTGAAAGACGCAGGGGGCAGTTAGAGGAGATAGGGCCTCACATATCAGCTTAGAGGCCTGCTCAATCTTGTTCCTGGAGATTTACTGTCCTGTAGGTTTTCAGACCAACACTAGCGATACATGCCTCATACAGCAGTTGGATATATTATTGTGCTGCTAATTAGCAGAGTAAAGTTTGCTAAATTAGGTCTAAAGTGACAACCCATGGGATTTTAAGGAACAAGACTGGGCAGCTCTGGCTTAGATCTTAACTATGGGAGCACCGCTGTTACTGTCAACCTCCTAGCTGCTGGGCGAGGCCTTAGCTTGCTAACCACTATGCTGTGAATTCATACAGATATTAAGTATTGCTAGGCCTGACCAAGCCTTTTACAGAGCCATTGGCCCTGTCCTATTCATTATAGCTAGAAAATTTGAAACTTCTTTTGAAAATAATGATATTTCTGTTCATAGGCATGAGTTGAGTCAGGTTTACTCTTAGACACCTCGGAGCCAAAACGGCTATTACAGAGCTAGCAGTACTACTATGACAATGATAATAATGATCAAAACAGCAAAAACGAAGAAAACAATGACAGCAGTGGTATAAAAAAGCCACTGTCCAGGGTTGCGGTTTAATTTGGGGCATAGCGAGAAGATCCAATGGCATTTCAGAAAGAAAGCACTAAGCACCAAACAAACAGCTGCCACAGTCTTTCTGCACCATCCACTCCCCAAATTTCCCCCAAACGCACATCTGAATGCCACAGGGAACCCAACATCAGTCTTCACTAATGACCAGAGTACACTGCAGAGGAATGATACAAACTGGCTCCTCAATCTTCCTGTAATTCTCGGTGCCAGCAAGTAGCCAACCCAGAGAAGGGAGGCCCCCGCGTAATTTCTCTATAGTCAGTTGGGAGCTAACGATCTTTGGTCC
Organism: Gymnothorax javanicus; assembly: GCA_029692085.1. Taxonomy (NCBI): domain Eukaryota; kingdom Metazoa; phylum Chordata; class Actinopteri; order Anguilliformes; family Muraenidae; genus Gymnothorax; species Gymnothorax javanicus. The sequence goes on from CM056202.1 coordinate 32,138,287, forward strand.
ATGGGAATTGACCTCAATTTTTTTAGCACTGTAAGTGGATTTGCAAGCTACGACTGGGTCACGACCCGTACTGCCTGACCCATAAATATAAATATTGTCAGAAAGGCTATTCTGTGGTTACATATCATTCTTTGATGAACCTGAGCCTCCAACTTGTCCATTTCTCATCCTGATCCAGCACGACCGTCCAAATATTCCTGCCTCCCACTTCCCTCTGCACAACTTTGGTGTCTAGTCCAATTAAAATTCAAACGCTTCCGCTCTAACAAGCTGTTAATTACTCTTAATCAGACGCAATTAATATCAAATCAGGGAGGATTTAGCCTCTTGAGGCCGCATTCGGTCAAAATTGCTACGCTAGCTTTAATAAAAAGAACGCCCCGTGTTCATATTCCGGAACTTTAATCAGTCCACACAGTTATCAGATAAGAGCTTCCATTTCCCATAATCCTCTCAACGCTAATTATTTTCATGGAGAGACGTTAGATTTCGACTTATAGACTGACTGGTTGAAATTCACAGGGTCTGAAACATTAACGCCTGGACACTTAGTCAAAAGTGTTATTTTTTTTTTAAATCCTGCAAGATCTCATAGATGCTCCTAACAGCCTTGACTGAGCAAGAGACTAGTGGGAACAAAGCTGAAAATATAAAGGAAAGTAAATGAGGTATTGGTTAGCCATTTCTAGGGAAGTAAGCCAGCTATTACAGCGTTTAAGTCTGTATGGTGTTCACATCAAACGCAAGGCTCAAACTTATCTGCTTCTACCATGAGCATGGGAACAGTAATTCAATTTGCATTTGCATCATAATGCGAAATAGGCTGATATCACCATCGGTACTGAACCTTGAAAAAATGAGTAACAGACATCAGTATTCAGCATCTTAATACCATGAATTGCCTCATTAAAACTGAGTAATGCAGGACAAGAAAGCAACATGACCAAGCAGGCCTGTGTTCTCCAGTGTAGAAAGAGAAATTTTTGGAAGGTTCTGGGCTTTTGCGTGGGTTGTGGGGTCACAAGGGGCAGCTGACATGGCCCGTACACTGAAACCCCATGCAGACACCCAATGATTTCATCATCAGCACAGTCCCCTACTCCACCTACGCTAAAATAACAGCACCAATAAGGCCTAAAGCACTGCACTCGGAGTCTAATTAAAACCCAGCAGTGTTACCTTTCACTGCTCGGAGTGAGCATAAACGCAAATATACTTCATAAAATAATAAATATTTGATAAAGAAAACTTGCCAAGGGCTGAATTCGGAAGGAATCCAAACATTCGCTAAGTCAAAAATAATGAAATAAGGCTAAACAAATAACCCACTTTGCAGCAAAATCTATGCAACTGTACCAGGACTTGCAAACCATACTAATGAGGCATATGGCAATGATACAGTGCTAAATAGGGGAGAGGCTAACTTCATACATATTATCCTCAACCACTAAATGCTAGAGAGCAACTTAAAATACGTACTTGTAGTTAGCCAGCATACTTTCAAATTCACCTTTCCATCTAGTATCAAACCTACTTATTGCTGGTCAGGGTCAGACCCTATCCCAGCATGCAATGGGTGAGATGGATAGTTAGCCAAGCCGTCACAAGGATTACAATTACCATCACGTCACATTCTCATACCTCCAATTAGCCAGACATGCATGTCTTTAGACTGTCGGAGAACCCACAGAAAACCCACACAAACACGGGAAGAACATGCAACCTCCACACAGAAAGGTGCCCCAGGCCGGATCTGACAGCACACCCCTCCATCTGTGAGGTAACCATCCCGACAATAATGCCGCCACACTTCTGAATTTCGGAACGGCAGTCATTGACAATCATCATGATCATCATCATCATGCCAGCAAAGCAGAGGCTGTTCTCCAGGCTGTATTGGGCAGGGCTTCAGTCTGTTAGAAGCAAGTGAGGTAGCAGGTGACAGTGTCCAGCTTGTGGTGGAGGAGGTTGCTGGAGCAGATGGGGTTTGGCGTCGTGCGGGAGTTTGGTATGTGGTCACGGGGGGGGTAAGTTGGGATAGAGTGGGCTGGAAAGGAGAACAGCTCACACACCTCTAGTTGAGAGACAACGAGGGAGAGACTTGTCGGAGGTACAGTAAACTCGCTCTCTTGAGCTGTTATCACTGCTCCCACACGCACCAATGGGCTTCTTTCCCCCTTAATCCTTAACCCTTTCAGCGCCGTGGGCAACTATAGCTGCCCAATGATGTAAGATATCAAAATCAGACGCTGTTGAAAACCTGTCATGTGGCAACTTGTTTAAAAGAGCTGTTTAAAAGAGCTCCCGCAAGGCAGCTCTTTTAAACAAGTTGCCATATGACAGGTTTTCAACAGCTCAGGATAACTACATTTTTAATTCCTTGAAAATGTATTCAGCGCTCAAAGAATTAAATCCTCAACACCTCACACTCTCCCATTTCCGCTCTGTGTCCCACTACACACTGCTCTCACTCTTCTGCTGCACGTCAGGCTGACTCAGCTGGTCACAGGACCTCTGGTGACCTTTGACCCTTAGCAGAGAGGTGTCGTGGGTCCATCACATGCGGCATCCGTTACTAGAGCTGAGCAGATAGGAGGCCTACAGGCACGGGAACAGAGATGCGCTGGACAGGAAACAGAAGAGCCGCAGGAACAGAGACAGACAGACAGTGCAAAGCTACAGGACACGTAGCACAGAGGTGACAGGTGACGCGGGGGCAGAGACAGTCGACGAAACCGGCCACGGTGATGTCTCATGTCTCAGGTCACTGAGCGATGCGGCGGGGAATGTTTATGTGTTATCGCCTGACAAAGATCTTCAGTGACATTTGGCCAGACATTTGCATAGAAAGCAAGGACACGCGAACACAAAGCGAACACAAAACACGTCAGGACGAGGCAGGACATCAAAGCACAGCAGCTGACATTACAAATACATAATTATACGGTACAGAACAGTGGCATTATTGAGACTGATAAGATATTTTTTCTTTTTCATCCTGGTGATTATGAAAACAAGTCAAATAATAGTGCAACGCTGCACTGGACTAAATCATTCATTCAACACTGCTCGAAAGTTTGTAATCACTTCTTAGGCAAGTAGTTCTTGTTATTGTAATCAAAGTTTTTTTTTCTTTTAATTTTTCATAAAGGTAACTATAAAACAAATGCCAAAATCTACTTTGAGATACTTCATATTACAAGTATTTGGGGGCATGAAAGTTTTAAAATGATAAATTCATTTATCTTGATATTTCTTATCAAAGCATCCACCCTGTGATCTAATCACTGCTTTGCATCCCAATTTTTAGGCATTTAAGATATTAATTTCATTAAGGCAACATGCTCAGTGGATTTCCATATGGACTGAAATATTTCCCAAGGTGCATCTTTGAAGATGGACGCACTTAACTAACTTTATGATCCAGTAAATGCTACAGTAGCAACGTGGGAGATGAAATCAATTGATTGTTATCTTGTAATTGCCTCTCAAGCTCTTTCCTTTCGAAATTCCCCGCACAGTTTGGGTCGCTCTATTGCTGTGACACAATGTTCCCTCCACTTACCCTGTAATTCCAAACTTTTGCGCAGCAGTGCACCCAGCAGTAGCTTCGTCAGACACTATGGACGCGCCGTCACTGACTGAGGTCACAAACAATGGAGAATCTGTTGGCTTGCAGCCGCCCCACACCCCACACTCACCACACGGCCCCTGGTGCTTGACGGGAATCAGGGCCTTGGTCAAGCACTCGGTCAGTCGCCGCTCGCAGTCGTTGTCGTAGGTGCGTCCGTCCTTGCCGCACAGGGGCTTGTACGTTCCGTCACACTGGATTGGCTTGCAGGAACATCGCCGGGCCCCGACCTCGATCATGCACACAGCGTTGAATTGGCAATCCTCCTTACATTCCTCTGCGTGAGGGACAGGAGACCAGCAGTGCTGCTGTCACTAAACAGCCAAGGCAAAGCCCCCCTCACCCCCAAACCTACCCTGCTCCAGCAGTATGGTTCTGTTGGTTCTGTTCATAAGGAACACTTTCTCGTTGATGCTGTAAAGGTACAAACCCCAATTCCAATGAAGTTGGGATGTTGAGTAAATTGTGAATAAAAACAGAATAAAATGATTTGCAAATCCTTTTCGACCTATATTCAATTGAGTACACTACGAAGACAAGATATTTAATGTTCAAACTGAAAAAAACTTCATTGCTTTTTTGGAAAATAGTTGTGGTCACTACAGTCATTCAGTTGAGGGTCGATAGCACAGGTCTTCAATCAGAACATTACAAAACTTCAATTAAACAGTTGCTTGCTGCAACAGCCGCTGTACATCCCAGCTCAAGCTGAAACCAGAGACGATGAATGAGAAGCGTCAACAGGAGCAAAGGCGGAAAGATGACATTCAGCAGCTCTAGCGCAGCACAGCATATGTGCGCTATGGTCTCTTATGGCATCTTTAGCTGGATAAATATTTGATGTCAAGCCTCACAATCCATTGCACATTACAGATAACAAGTTGTTTTTTTATGGATGAAGACGAAGACACTTGAATCAAAGAAGTAATTGGTAATTAGGCTGACATTCCAAATGGGCTTTGTTCATTTTTTAATGGCCAGTAATAGGCTGAGTATTCGTTTTATAGCATTATTACCCATAATGTTTGCAAACATATGCAACCATTCATTTAGATGGGCGCCTCGACCAATGCTAGCTACTGACATGCCTCATGGTCTTGGAAGTATCACATAACAAGGTAACAGCACAGAGCTTACAGTAAGCAGACTTCCAGTTCATAAGATTTTGTGTATCTGCGCAGGAAATAAATGGGATTTTCACGCAATTGTCTCAATCACAGTATTTTAAGCAGGTGATCAAATTTTCAACCAGACCAATTTCTCTCTTTTTGTCCAGGAGACCAACAGAATTATTATACTGCTTTCCAATGGGGACGTTTTTTTTTTTTGCTAGCAACAAGCAAAGACTGTTGCAATCACGCTATCAGTTCAGTTATGTGGCATCTCCATACAGTTTGGTGATGTCATAACAGCCGGATGTTCTTCACGACCCATTTTACACTGGAATCAATACCCGTCTATTTACATGCCACACTCTACAGAAACAGATGGTCATTTTCGACTGCCCAGTGATTCAGGCCCTCTTAATCATTCTTCCAATAACAGGGATGACTTGTATTAATTAAAACACTAATTATGCAATCAATTGAGCAATTAAGGATGAGATAACTATCTGCCCAGAGATGGTTGAGGGGCTATCTCGTTTTCCCAGCAAATGGAAATGTAATTCAACTAATAAATTAGGACATGCAAATATGGAGCGATGACACATTTAACTCAGGGCTGCAACTGTTATGCGATCACCATGTGATCTTATATCCGCATCAATTAGAATTAAATCGTTCACTTAAATGCCAGTATGAATTAATTAATCTGTGAGGCGCGGCAGTGACAAATCATTACTCGCATTGCGATGGCGAATCAACAGGGCCGCTCGCATTTTACAGCCACGCATATACACGCAGTTTAAGCAATAAGTCATCCGTAACCATATCTAATTAGATGTTTTTTCTTTTTTTTTTTTTTTTGCTTTATGTAATTCATTGCAGCCTATTTCAGAGGCCTGATATCTGTTCATCATTTCCTCTATTTCATCAATTAGTTTTTGTCTTCGCTCTTACTTCCGACAAACCCTTTTGATTATGGAAAACCAGAACCCTTTTGACTCATTTTGATAGTGGGTTTTTTCCCATGGCTAGAAACTGTAAATTGTTTCCATCTATCATCTAGCCCTCACCTTTCTGCATCACTGATAAAACACAGACGTGCGCCACAAATTAAAATCATAATTTGACGACTTGAGAGGGTTACAAAGACCGACCAGTCCCAGCAAGAGCTTGAAACGACTTCCTTATGGTTTGCTGTTACCAAAGGCCACTGATAAGAACACAATAAAGCCAGCGTCAGGGAAGCCAGGGAAAATTGGATTTTTCCAGATTGGGATCAGGCAGGCGTAAGACTGCGCACGGCTTATTTGGCGTATTCACTTCTGTAGCCTTGTTCCAAGAGTGGCGGAAAAAAATTAATCAGGAAAAGCCCCGTAAAACCGCTTTCACACTGGACGCGAAGAAAATTTTTCGCACGACAGATTACATTCTAAGTCGCGTCTTTGCATTGACTTTGAATGTAATCTGTCGTGCGAAAAATTCGTTTCGCGTCCGGTGCGAAAGCAGCTTAAGGAAGATTAGCATCGATGCTCATAACCTCATCAGGCTACGCAAATGCGAACAGGCGCTATGCTTGTTTCAAAGCTGAGTTAGCAATTACACTGCAGTTGTGTTAGTTACACTCGTAAATTCGATTCCATTTGTGACCGCAGCACCGATTAAATTCACGGTGTCCTCAGGAATATATATGGTAGTTCTCTGAGAAGAAAAAATGGCTTTGTTTCCATGCGGTTGCTCAGAACAAATATTTTTTTTTTTTTTTTTTTTACAGGGAATACCTGTGTCCCCCAGCACAAACAAAACAAGTAGACATGGTCAACAACATCCCCCGCCAAAAATGTTTTCCTTTAAAGATACTATTCCAAGAGGCTTTCCCAGAAGTGCCACAAGGGCAATAACTGTGGGAAAAATAATAGTGTGCTTCTTATTTTCGAACTCCATCAGGGTCTTTATGGTCTTAAGCTACACACCAAATTTGGTTATCCTATCTGAATATTTCCTGTGTTCCAAAAGTAGTTCTTTTACATATACCGTGAACAGAGTTGAAAAAAAAAATCAAGGGCAATAACTCCGGGGAAATAATCAACGCTGTCTCTCATTTTCGAACTCGATCAGGTAGGTCTTTATGGTCTTAAATACACACCAAATTTGGTTATCCTATCTGGAATATTTCTTGAGAAAAGTTGTTCTCCTTTATAGACACCTGTTAGTCAGAGTTCAAAAAACCTTTGGTTAATCAAGGGCAAGAACTCTGAGAAAATAATCGGATTTATAATTTTTTTAAACTCGATTTGTGCAAGGCCTTCTCTGGTCTGAACCTATATGCCAAATTTGGTTATCCTATCTAGAATATTTCTTGTGGAAAAACCGTTCTCAGTTCCCGGACGGACGGACGGAAAACGACGTCACGCAAAGGAAAATGATTGAGTCTAAGGACTCAATATCCCCTTGCCACTTCGTGTAGCGGGGATAATAACGTCTTGCCTTTCAGTCTACCCAAACAACCCCAAGCTGCTTTTAAGTGGAGCTGCACTTGATAGCTACTTGGTTGAGGTTAGATGCAGCATCTCGTATCCTGATGATATCACAGGAAGGGTAAATGTTCCAGCGGCAGGGCTGTCAGTACATGGCCACCCTGGAAATGAAGGAGGCACCATTTGAAAACCATCGAGCCGAAGTTCTTAAAACGACCGATTTTGAGGTTTCATTTGATGAGGGGATTATAATAGTTGCACAGATAATGTCACCTCTGAGGATAAGATCAATGAACAAAACTTTAAAGATATTTAGATAAATTGAAGAGTCAAGAGCTAAAAGTACTTCAGTCTCATTTTCACACACCGTGAGGTCAGGATAGGAAAACTTCTTGTACAGTTACCAAAGTCCACTGCCTCGATTTTCTCTAAATGGATATTTTATGACTCAAATATTTTTGGCACTGGGGTTTTCAATCACAATTGCCTCCCCTTGTACCTCAGTTGGTCTATAATGCCTGCCTCAATACAGGGCATCCTTTCTAAGATCACCCCCTAGTGGCAGCCCAGTGAGCGGCAGAGTCACCACATCTCACCTTCCTTCCTGCACTTGCCCGGGTGAACTTGCTTAAGCTCCACCCCTTTCAACATGGCAGTCCGCTGCATGGCGCACTCGCCATCGTATGTCTGTCCGTCGCTGGCGCACAGCGGCTCGCCGCCTGGCGGGCAGGAGGCCGGAAGGGCGAAGGTCAGGGCGCGGCGGGTGAGCGCCTCCACACGACAGGCGAAGTTCAGGTTGTTCTCCTTGTCCTTACAAGGGTCTGGCAGCGGGAGAGAGACAGGGACCGGTTGATAAAGGAGAATTTGTTCAAATACGGCACAGAGATATTTTCCTCACAATACAAATATTTGTGCAGTCAAGACTGTATGTTTGTAATAATGGGAGAGAGAGAGGGTGAGAGGTAGGGAAAAACTCTAGAGAGAGACCTATAGAAATGTTTTTCACCACAAAACAGTACCTGTATACTCAACAAAGTATGTGAGTAAATGGAGGAGAGAGAATGAGAGGGAAAGAGATGGAGCGAGAGAGAGATTGAGAGAGAGAGAGAGACGTAATGACAGCTTTTCAACAATTAACTGAGGTGGCACGGTACGTGGGCAGAATTAATTCTTGAATAATTTTCCCTGAATTACTATCGATCTCTTTAAAGGTTTCCATGTCGACCGAGAAGATAAACCAATTAAATTAAACAAAACTGCAGAATGAAACTGCGGAAGCGAGTGGGTCTGATGTGGACGCAGGAGCGAGCTTTGGGGAATTAAAGACCAGCCCTCGGGTGTAGGAGGTTACGGAGCCGCCCACCGAACGTGATGTAATTACACAGACACTGATGGGACCAGGAGATGGAGAGAAGGCCATTCTGTGTGCAAGGAGACAAAGGGGTTATCTGCACCGAGGAACAGAAAAACAAAACAAGAAAGAGGGAGAGAGCGATAGAGTGATAGAGAGAGAGAGAGACCATGAAAGTGAAAATGGAGAGAGAAGGAGAAAGGGCATGAAAAAGAAAGATGGAAAAAGAGCAAAGAAACATGACCGGAGGGTTGCATGTGCAAGCAGAAGTGAACTGGGGATTGAATAAACAAAGCTCCACAAAGGAAGGTTTCCCGTGTCACAACATGCTGCTTACAGTACTATTTACAGTATTGTCTTTAAATAAGATAAAAAGATCAAAATTTATTCTTGTTTCAATGGACTACTAACTAAGCCTTTCTGAACAGAAAGACCCCATCTTGCCTTGCTGGCCAAAAAACATTAAATGACATTAGGTGACCTTAACAACACACCACCAAATGATCATAGTTAGCCTAGTATTAGTAGTATAACAGTAGATGTATCCATAAGAATGGCATTCAATGATTTTAATTTATGAACTTAATTTAAGTCATTTTAGCTTGACAATTTGAGAGATAGAAAGAGACAGAGTGATAGAGCGAGAGATAGAGAGAAATCAGCAAAAAAATGTAAACTGCAGCTTTATCTGCAACTTCAAGCGACTAACATTAAATTCAGACGAGAAAAAAGAGGGGACTGGTTACGGACCGAAATGTTCTGTCTCTGCGTGGACACAATATTTAGAACTGCCCACACAGCAGCTGAGGTCCTAAAGACACTGTAAAAGCACAGTCAGTCATTCTGTCAGGGACTCGCAGGCCATAATTTCAGAGTTTCTGGTTCGGCTTTTCTCTCAATGACAGCCCTGTGTGTCCCTTAATCAAGCACCGCGATGCATTATCGCATCACATCCGTTTCCCGCGACATTACAGCGCACTCATCTCCGCTGTGTGATTGCCGGAATTCAGCCGGTGATTGTAAGAAATTAGACGTTTCTAATAGCAGAGTATGCTCGCATTATTACACAAGAAAACAGAGAGATGCAATCAGGACCAGAGCGAGGGAGGGAGCAGGGAGAGAGAGAGGGTTACAAAAAAAACAAACGTGGAGATCAAATTAGAGTAAAGACATCATTGTTATTCCTTCCTACAATACAACTACAAAGTGTACGCTTTGAGGAAACCAATCCTGTGGCTGGTAATCTGCCCTCCTGTAGGTTATAGATAGCAAACCTAAAGGCCACATGAGACAAGGCCACAAATCCTGCTGGTGAATGGGGTGTGCTCTGTTAGGGATAGGGTGAAGTACTATTGGACTGAAAATTTCCAGGAACACGGCTGGCAACTCTGGTCAGAAAGTATCCCTGCCTCTCATATTAAACCATACCAATATTTGGAACAGTTAGGTAGTAGAGATAGAGGGAGAGAGAGAGAGGAGTAGAGGCAGTAGGGAGAGAGAGGTATAGAGGAATTAAGGAGAAAGGGAAATGACAAGAGAGAGTGTTGTTCAGTGTTAAATGTATGTCTGTTAACTTTGTATGCTTCGGCAATACAAAATGTCATTTTTGTTTTGCCAATAAAACAAAGTGAATTGAATTGAGAGAGAGAAAGAGTAAGTGAATGTGCATGAATATGTTCAGTATACCCTCTATGCTGTTTAGTTGCTCTTCTTTTTTCATATGGATATGAACAATAAAATCTTTTATGTTCACTACCTGTTTTGGCAATACAAATGGAAATTTTGTCAAGCCAATAAAGCGCACTGAATTAACTGAGAGAGAGAGGGGGAAAGAGAGAGGAAGTGAGAGAGAGAGTGAAAGAGTGAGAGAGAAGGAAAGTGATAGAGTTGTAGGGTGGAGAGAGAGGACAGAGGGACGGAGTGAGAGAGAGCTAGTGACTGAGGGAGCGTGAGACAAAGAGAGAGAGAAAATAAAGAGAGGGACAGAGAGAGAGAAAATATAAGAGAGTGACAGAGATAGAGAGTGAGAGATAGAAAGAGTGAGAGAGAGAGAGAGAGCGAGTGAACACAGTGGCAGCAGCAGTCTCACCGCAGGGCCCCTGGTACTGCTTGCGGATGTTCCTCTGCTCAGCACAGGCCAGTTTGTTGAGCTCACACTCGTTGGGGTAATCTCGGCCGTCACTCCCGCACACCACGGGCCCCTGCGGCCCCTCACAGCTCAGGGGACACATGCACTTGGCCGACAGGCCGTCAGAGGACTGCACACAGGTGCTGCCGTAACTGCAGCTCACCTCGCTGCAGGGGTCCTTCAGTGCTGTGGGAGAGAGAGGAGGGTACAGTCAGCCAGTCAGTCAGCCAGTCAGTCAAACAGCTTCTACATTACTGCAGTGTCTTTAACGTCTGTGGTGTAATACAGCAGAGGCTAAAACACCACCTGTGCATTACACTTTTACAGTGTCGACATCACGCATTACAATGTGGACATTATGTAACAGTGTCGACATCACCTATTGCAATGTCAAAACTGCACACAGTACCAAGCAATAGTTATCCTGTAGTAAATTGGTGGTATTTTCGCCACGATGGTGTAGTATTACTAAAGTGATACTATAGTTATTCAAACTACAGCAATATAGTTATGTGGACTACAGTAATATCATGGTATTGTTGACTGTGGTAATACCATTGTTATAATGTGATGGCTATAGTACTACTAATGAAACTACAGTATGCAAACTATAGTAATACTGTAGTTATGCCATAAATACTATAGTATTACTAAGAAATAACTATGAGATATTTTCATAAGGGCATTACGATGCTGAACCGCAATTCTGTGTGTGAGTCCATCCATCTATTTGCTAAACTATAAATCCCTTTCATTTGTGTGTGTGCGCGTACACTGCAAAAAATTAAAACTAACTCCATGTTGGCAATCATTTTAATCTTGTTTTTACACTGAAACACTTCTTTCTATTATATTTTTTCTCAGTAAGACAAAAACTCTGCCAATGAGGTATAATAACTTTGACTTATTTCAAAATTTGCAAATGAAATAAAAAAAAATTTCACTTGTCAAGCATGTGGTGACTTTAAATAAGTTGATATATTCTACTTCTGTGACAAAAAAAATAGCAAATTAAGACACATAATAAGACTAAATAACTTGTTAAAACAGACTTTTTTTGCAGTGCGTGTAGCTGTGTGTGTCAGCATGTGTGTGTCAGTGTGAGTGTGCATGCGTGTGTCTAGATACATCCATGGATAGAAATACAGGTTATTGTAGAATCTAATCTAAAGGATCACTATACCATGAGGTATGAGCACACAATCGATCATGTTTATATTTAGTGTTTTGCCTCAGGAAATTAACTGATCCTGAAATGGCTGGAGTCAGAAAAGAGACACTTAAATCTTAGAGTCTTTCTCTGTTCTGGAGTGTCTGGTTGGGGGCACCGCCAATGCGATGAACTACATTTCCTCACAGAAAACAAACAAAAACACTAAACACACACACAGACGCACACGCACGCACACACACACTCACGCAAACACACACACACACACACACACACACACTCACAAGACCGGCAGCAGAGTTGCATTGTTTTTTTTTTTCCCATCAAGGCCTGGCTGACCCAGTCAAAGCCTTCCACTCACCGAACTCTGAGCCAATCAGCAACTCCCATCTGCTTTTCCCACAGCCATGAGCCTCTCGCCAGCTGCTCTGAACTCAAACCTGCCCCTGGTTCTAACCAAGATCGATGAGTGGGCGGCGCAAGGGTCTCTGTCTTTTTGCATGAGATAATTCCACGCGCATTAACCAAAATTGCAGTCTGACTGGACTACCCAGTGGACTCGTGATAGCCGTTATCGTCTCATTTAAGACCGGGCGCGAGCGAATGCGCGGATTCGTCCGCTACACACGGCGGATTTGTATCGTAGATCAGCTTCACATACTGACATGGGGAGCTGAGGTACTGGAAGATTTTTTGCACAGTCCACCCAGTAAACAGCTGGAACAGGCCCAAGTGTAGGCCGTCCCTGTGTGGGGGCGGGGTTGGTACGGGGGCGTTAGTGTTAGTGCTGGATATGGTGGGGGGGGGGCACTGAGTTTGGCGAGAGAGCTGTATATTCACACAGTGCAAGCAAAGCTTTCAAACCCCTTGGAACCACGGTCCAATGAGAGACGGCCAAGGGCAGGCTGAACGGGAGCTTAGATTGGACCGTCTCATGGCGGAATGGCAGAGGGATGACCGACCCAGCGCTCAGACAAGCCACGCTCCAGGGGTCCGGTTCTGGCTCGGTCCACTCAGTATTCATGCTCTCATTAGATGAATGCAGACCCCCCTCAGAGCTGAGCTCGGTTGAGGTCGAGGGGAAGCGGTAAAGCGGGAGAAAGCCACAGGCGAAGCTGTGAAGTATAATGGGGGCGGGGTTTGACTTCCTCATCTCAGATAAATAATGGGTCCAGCTCAGGGGTGAGGGGAGGGGAGGAGGGCTGGGATAACGTATGAGGGGGAAAAACATGGGAGATAATGGGGGAGACAAATAACACCCCCTCCCAGCATCCACCCCCCAGAAAATTGATTTTAGTGATACACCCCTCTACATTCATTACTGCACTGAGAGCCCAGCAGTGAGAGGCCACAGGTAGGCAGTGCAGCTCTGCAGCTCTAGTGTGGGGAAGTTGGGTGCAGATGTGACAGGTGCACTGACCAATGAGGTAGAGTGGTATAATGAGGAGGGGAGGGGTTTAGTGATGAGGAAGTGGAGCAGTGGAACGCTGATGAGGTGGTGGGGTTGAGTAATGGTGGCTGAAATTGACTAGATGAAGCTGGTGTGGTGTTCAAGCCTCGAGGCTGAAGATGCCTCTGTCTACCAGTCAGCCTCTGCTCAATACTCTGCTCAATACTCTGCTCAATACTCTGCTCATTCACTCTCCCTTTAATATGCAGTGGACAGCTAGAATGATCAGACTGCTATATATTAAAAAAAAATATCAGGCTGCAATATAATAAAAACTGATAAGGCTGCTATGTAATGATGAGTTATCAGACTGCTATATGATAAAGACTGGCCAGACTACTACATAAAAAAGTGTCGTCATCTTGCAATGTAATAAAGAGTGATCAGACTGCTAAAAATAAAGAATCTTCTATATATGGAATGCTTTTATGAAATTAAGAGTTATCAGACATTTATATAACAGAGTTATCAGAATGCTATACAATATACACTGATCAAACTGCTGTATAATAAAGACTGATCAGACTGCTATTCAGTAAAGAGCGACCAGACTGCAATATAATAAAGAGTGATCAGGCTGGAGTATAATACCAGAATTCGGCTGTTTTTTTTTTTTTTTTACTTTAAGTATATTTTCAGATACAACAAAAAACAGAATAACATAGAAACACATATCTTAACTAGAAATGTACAAAATATTTGGTAAGAGATATACATATTCAAATTTGACTCTCTACAAAGTACCCTCCCTTAGCCTTGATTACAGCCTGGCATATCCTAGGCATTCTTTCCTGCAGTTTAAGGTGAGAACTTCCTAGTAATTCATTCTGGGATTTCAAGAGTTCCTTCATGAGCTCTTTTGACCCTGATGGGCACGCTTCTCTGACTGCCTGGTCAAGTTCATCCCACAGCAGCTCAAGCTGAATTTCAAGATGTACAGTTGTTAGCAGCAACATTTCCACTTCATGCAAGTGTCCATTTGGCATTTTGTGTGCCTTTGTCGCCCAAAATTAAGTTTAAGATGACAACTAGAATTCTGCGAAGTGGATGTGTCGCCTGCAAAGCTGTCTGTAGAGAATGACAGAACAATGAGGGAAGTGACAGGAAAAAAAATTTATTGAATAAGTAGTACAGTGAAGTGACTGTTGTAGTTGTTTGCACCTCGACAAATTTTGTGGATGTGGATGACCGGCAATAAAATAATGTATAATTATCATATCTCATGGGTATGTCTACCCACGAATACCACACAAATTGGCACACAATAAGCATAACGTTTACAGTATCTTACTGTTATAGTGCAATCCAGACACTTACAACAGAAAAGAGAGCACGGAAACCCAAGAACCAATCAGATTGCAGTATGCAAATTAGTTATGGTCGAAACCATTCCGAAATCGAACTCGAGCGAGGTATCCATATAAAAAGCATCCAACCCAAACCTGATCAAAATCCGCCAACTACAACAGAAGATAGAGCACGGAAACCCAACAACCAATCAGATTGCAGTATGCAAATTAGTTATGGTCGAAACCATTCCGAAATCGAACTCGAGCGAGGTATCCATATAAAAAGCATCCAACCCAAACCTGATCAAAATCCGCCAACTACAACAGAAGATAGAGCACGGAAACCAATCCCCGGACGCCGACGCCGCCAAAGCAACCCCTATGTGTCTCTTGCTATCGCAGGCGGCACAAGAAACAGCCAAATTCGGGAAAATGCTGGGTGTTCGTAATATTTTGGCCTGTAGTGTATATGACATATCACACAACTATACAATGATTGTAAATCTGATTCAGATGTTAAAACAGGTTGTTTGTAAATATTAGCCCAATACAACATGGTGTCATAAACTGTCTCCATATGCCATAACTGCTGTATGAAAGGACTGCAGCACAAGAGGCATGAACACAGTCATGCCCAGAGTGATTTACAGACACGGCACACCTCTGCAGTCTGTATCACATAATAATGATCTGGCTTTTCAGTAATAAAGACAGAACAGGCCACCGTATAATAAATAGTGATTAGGCTCCAATATTGCCTAATAATTCATGAACTAGCTACTGAATAACAAAGAGAGAGCTGGTTTCTGCAAGAGAAAGACTTAGCATGTGTCTATATAATAGTGTGATCTAGATGCTATGGAGACTAAAATACTCTGTGCACCTCTATTATCGCTTCAGCAGAACTACTAGGCAATTATCTGTGATTAGGCAATGATTAACTGGACAAAGACTAATCATAATAGTTCAGGTGAAATAGAACAAATTGTTTTTTTCTAAATGAATTCAGCAACAGGCGTCTGATAGCGGACAGAACAAATAGCACCCGAAATGTTTTCCTCAAAAGAACAAGTACAACTCAAACCCCCCTTCAGGCAAATTTATATAACGAGGAGACTGGTGAGAACACTTAACCACATTAGGACGGTTCAGGTTGAACAAAGGAGATTGTGACAAATGCTGCAATTTAAAACATTTTCTTAAATTTAAGTCAATAAATGAGGAACTAAAGATTGAGTAAATTGACCCTGCAGGGATAAAACTCCACAAGATATTTTGGTAACCACAACAAAAAGACTGTTGTAAGATGGGTACCACCATTCAGTCACATCAGAGGTTTACGGATAAAGAAAAATATCGATAAACCTAAAATATTTCAGCAATTAAATTCCATTAATATGCAGCATTTCCACAGTGGGCCCTCTCATACTCTCCTATTTACTATTTTTCGGAGTCAAATAATTCCTAGAAAACTTGAGAAAGAGTTTACAGCACACATCTTCTCCAAATGCCATATAATACTTCAACAGTCAAGATAGTGTCCAAACACTCACTTCATAACTGTCTTCTTGCATAGCATTCCCAGGACAGGGACATAGAAAAGAGTCAAATGTGAGAACTAGATAGTGACCTTTTCTCACAAAAAGACATTATTGTAGCCCCGGACAGAGTGTCCGGGGGTACTATGGATTTGTGGTGGTCGCGCGTTTGCATCCTGGCCCAGAAGTACCTCTGCATGAGGGAAACAATAGAAGATAAATGATAGTGATAGAAGAATAACAGTTTGAATACCAAATTTTTGCTTCAGAAAACCGGTTTTTCTTAACTACTAATTTGAATACCACTGGCTCAGTATAGATGAAGTGGTTGCTACAGAGGACAATGAATTTTTCAGTCACAAGAGAGGATTTTTGGAATTGCTGGATAGATAGTATAGGGCAAGTATATTGAGCAGTTTGCACAGGAGGCTTAGCTGAGGAGTTTCATTTATGCAAGTCTTGAAAAACAGGGTTGGGACTGAACTCGCCAATATTGTAAACTGTGCTCGAGGTCGGCTTGCTGGTGAATATTCAATAACTGGTCTGGGTGTGCCATCTAGTGAGAAGAATAGTGTAACTGTGTGCATAAATAGAGCAGCTTCATGTCCGCTGGCATCAACATCTGCACTGACGGGTTATGGATCGGACCAGAACGTATATACTCGTACTTGCACGTACGAATTGAAAACATAAAAACCACTGTTGAAACCAGTGACCACAAAAATGGTCAAATGTTATTTCAAACAGTACAAATGTTATTTCAATTGTATTTCATTGTGATTCCACATTAGTTCTTCGTAAATATTCTTGATGCAAATGAAATTACTTCAGTTCATTTATTCATGCACTCATTATTCTTTGTAAATTATGTACAACACGACAGGCTGAGCCATGAAGTTATGTATGCGAATATTCCTCAGAGGTTTAGCTTGTGTTAACGGTAACGCTGGCAGACAGATGCTGATGACCTAGCGAGCCTGTATTGTAATTAGTGAAGACATAACGTTTGCTAATGAACCTTGCATTAGGCAAACACTCGGTTTGCAAAGCAGTAATTTCATTAAAGGTAGGCTGCAAACAGTGGCATATCACATTCATGAACATATGTTTCACTTTTTAACGTAACATTTCAGTGGAATGCTTCTTTGTGTTTGATTGTTTGACAAAGAGAGCAACGTTTTAAAATGGCAGTAGCTATTCTTACAGCAACCGTAAAGATACTCCGTTAGGCTATTCTTAAGTCCTTCTGTTCGCACATGCGCAGAGCACCAAATTCTGGACATAAATTTTGATCAAGCCGCCTGCGATTTTTTTTCTTCCACCCGTTATATCCATTAGGCCTGATTTGGCGCCTCTGATTGGTTGCTTGCTTGCTAGGCTTTCTGGGTAGCTAGCCAGCTACCTAGCTAATGTTAGTTCGCTTACTTAGCTACCAAGTTTGCTAGCCTTGCTAGCCAACAGTTTGGTGCACGGATGTCAATAGAAAATAAATGAATAAAAATTATCCATTATTTCGCTATCTCAATTAGCTTGAGAGTTGAATCGCGATCATTTATGTTATACCAAATATAACTGCTCGCTAGCTAGCTGGCTAACGTTAGTTCGCTTGCTTAGCTAGCTAGTTTGCTAGCCTAGCTAGCGGACAGTTATATTTAGCATAACGGAAATACTCGCGGTTCAACTCTAGCTAAGTGAGATGGCGAAATAATGGATAAATTTTATTCATTTATTTTCTATTGAATTCTGTGCACCAAACTGTTGCAAGCTAAGCAAGCGAATTAAGGCTTATATTTTATATTATATAAGGTTATATTTTTGCACCAAGTCCTGAATTCGGTGCTCTGCGCATGTGCAAACGGAAGGACGTAAGAGTATCTTTACAGCTGCCATAAGAATAGCCACTGCCTTTTAAAATAGTGCCAAATTAGCTTACACCTGGCAGTGAAAATACACAGCCTGGAAAATGAGGTAGGTTACCTTTTAAAGATTGGGGATTCATAGCATCGGGCGAATTTCAATATGCGCAAAATCGCTGGCTAGTTTAACTTTGTTCTGATGATGACACACAGGATGCACACTTGTCCACTCGCTCACTCACTGTCTTTATAATGTTTTCAATGTAGAACATTCACAACATAATGCCATACATAGTGGGTGAGTGTACATTTCGAACGTGCCCTATTCAAACCTAATCATCTCCATGCAAACTCAGCTGAGCTGTTAGATATCAAATCAGCCAATCACAGAGGGCCATGGCAGGACTGGTTGGTTCCCCTAGCACAGAGAATCGCTGAGTCGCTTAGTGAAAGAAATCGTTGCTCGTGCACACCTCAAACTCCTGCTACTCACGCAAAAAACTTTCATCCTGTCACAAATGTAACCACATCATTTAAGGCACGAGACTTTGTTGAGTGTGCGGATGTCTTTTTTATTTCTGTGAGTGATATAATGTTGGAATTAGAGCGATCTAAAAACTCTGTGTGTTTGTTGTTCTCCCAAAAAATTTTGGGTGATTTTTGAATGGGAAAGATGGGAAATTAGACATGCCTCATGTCCTTTGACTACTCCCTGAGGCAAAACTATGTACTTCTGTGCTACAAAAACTATAATACTGTGACAACAACAAATTTTCCTACGTTTTTGGGAAATTTCATGAAGAAGGATTCAAATTTGTGGAAGTTATAGTGATATGAAAAGTATTTTTTGCAGCCTCTGTGCTCCCAGCTCCCACTCTAGGTGTGATATCACGCACTCTAGAAATGAGATCCCAACTCCCATTCTTTCCAATGGGAAAAATTTTGTTGATTTTTTGGGAATACTTCGGACACCGCATGACGAAACTCAACCAAAATCGATAGGCTTCATCCTCTAACCACTATCAACGTGTGTGTGAAATATCAAAAGGATCGGAGAAGAATTGCTGTCTGTACAGCGTTCACAAGCTAATCTCTATGGACGCGGACGCGCGACGACCGCAAATCCATAGTACCCCCGGACACCCCGTCCGAGGCTACAATAATATACGCAGGAAGTATGAGATAACAAGTGATGCAGACAAAAGTATTTGAAAAATGAAATAAATCTAAGGCCAATAATTCAGCAGTCTCTGATGAGAATACATCAAAGCTTAAAGATCTTAATCAAGTCTCGATTAGCATATTTGCAGTAGAAGCACAGGAATGAGTACAGAATGCTGATTGAACAGTCTGTCGAAAATGGTGACAGTGACTGCCATTCATAGTTTAGCGAGTACTGCTTAAAAGCCACCGAACATATACCGCTAAATGTTTGCAATAATGGAAAAAAGAGAATAATATTTCATAAAATCAATGAAAATATTCGGCAATGAGCTTATACACAATATGGAAAAACGTACTGTCAGGGGTTCCTGCCTCTTGTTTCTGCTAAAGAATGGAGCTCGCTATTTCAGTCCCGTCAAACCCGTAACATAAAAGAGTAACTTGGAACAAAGAAAAACAATTAACTTAATTCACATGAAAAACAAACTATTAAAATAGAAAACATAACTAGATTGATCAAACCACCCAAAATTTAACTCAATAATATCCTTGCCCGCCAAAGCAGTGACACAGAAAACAATAGGTAGCAGTCATAAAGCAGAAGGTCGTCAGTGCCACCTTCGCTGTTCCCTCGGGCGAGGTATTTAACCTGAATGGCTGCAGTGAAATATCAAGCCTCAGATGAATAATAGAGAAAGCAGGCTGCCCGATGCCCTTGATAAAGCTGCATTCCAGAGAAATAAATAATGCAAAAAATACCCAGAGACAGACAGCAGGCTTCAGCTCGAAGGCCTGGACCCAGAGTGATTCTGGCTGTCGAAAACTTCAGGTCAACGGCAGCGGCTGTGAGCTGGGAGACATGAAGACTCAGCAATCCAGGAAAGCAGGGTATCGAGCCGAATCAAGGATTGTTGCGGGCGAAAGACTCAGAGGATGGAGGGCTCTGCAGTTACCACTGTGTATTGGCAGCGAGTTCATCTTGCGTGCGGATTGGTCAGCGATTCAGGAGATGCAGAGTGAACTGTCAGACTGAGTCTGAAGCAGCAGTCCACAGCCTGATCTGTGTCCTGTCTTCAGTGTTATAGAGATGACATTCATTCTGACATTTATAGGTTTCTTTTCCTAATTCCTGCTCGCAAACACACACACATTCTCGTGAGGACATAACACAGACATTGATTCATTCTTTGTGTGTCTCCACAGCCTTTCCCTAATCAACCCTGACCCTAACCTTAACCTATCCCTAATTCTAACCTTACCCCTAACCTTCACTAATAAGTCACAATTTGCCTTCATAGTTAAGGACAGGCAAAAATGTCCTCACTTCCCAATAATGCTCCCACTTTGTAGGAAAAAAAACATTTTCTTGTCCTCACTGTGTAGCAAGTAAGAACACACACATAAACACACATACACACAAACACACACTTAACAAAAACAGTGCCGTGAAAAAGTATTTGCCCCCTTCCTGATTTCTTATTTTTTTGCATATTTGTCACACTTAAATGTTTCAGATCAGCAAAAAATTTTAATATTAGACAAAGTCAACCCAAGTAAATACAAAATGCAGTTTTTAAATGATGATTTAATTTATTAAGGGGAAAAAGCTATCCAAACCTACCCGGCCTGGTGTGATAAAGTAATTGCCCCCTTAACCTAATAACTGGTTGTGCCACCCTCTGTGACAACAACTGCAATCAAGTGTTTGCGATAACTGGCAATGAGTCTTTCACATCGCTGTGGAGGAATTGTGGCCCGCTTTTCTTTGCAGAATTATTTTAATTCAGCCACATTGGAGGGTTTTTGAGCATGAACGGCCTGTTTAAGGTCATGCCACAGCATCACAATCGGATTTAAGTCCGGACTTTGCTTAGGCCGCTCCAAAACCTTCAGTTTGTTTTTTTTAAGCCATTCAGAGGTGGACTTGCTAGTGTGTTTTGGATCATTGTCCTGCTGCATAACCCAAGTGTACTTGAGCTTGAGGTCACCAACTGATGGTTGGACATTCTCCTTCAGGATTTTCCGGTAGAGAGCAGAATTCATAGTTCCATCAATTAGAACAAGTCGTCCAGGTCCTGAAGCAGCAAAGCAGCCCCAAACCATCACACTACCACCACCATGTTTGACTTTTGGAATGATGGTCTTCTTATGAAATGAGATGTTAGTTTTACGCCTGATGTAACAGGATGCACACCTTCCAAAAAGTTCAACTTCTGTCTCGTCAGTCCACAGAATATTTTCCAAAAAGTCTTGGGGATCATCAAGATGTATTTTGGCAAATGTGAGACAAGCCTTTGTGTTCTTTTTGGTCAGCAGTAGTTTTCGCTTTGGAACCCTCCCATGGATGCCGTTTTTGCCCAGTCTCTTTCTTATTGTTGAATCATGAATACTGACTTTAAATGAGGCGAGTGAGGCCTGCAGTTCTTTATATGTTGTTCTGGGTTCTTTTGTGACCTCCTGGATGAGTCGTTGATGCGCTTTTGGAGTAATTCTGGTAGGCCGGCCACTCCTGGGAAGATTCACCACTGTTCAAAGTTTTCTCCATTTGTGGATAATGGCTTTCAAGGTGATTTGCCGGAGTCCCAAAGCCTTAGAAATGGCTTTGCCACCCTTTCCAGACTGATAGATGTCAATTTCTTTGTTTCTCATCTGTTCTTGAATTTCTTTAGTTCGCAGCACGACATGTTGCTTTTTGAGATCTTTTAACCTACTTCACTTTGTCAAACAGGTTCTATTTAAGTGATTTCTTGATTCAACAGGTCTGGCAGTAATCAGGCCTGGGAGTGGCTAGTGAAATTGGACTCAAAAAATGTGGTTAATCACAGTTAATTCATGATTTAACAAGGGGAGCAATTACTTTTTCACATAGGGCCAGGCAGGTTTGGATAGCTTTTTCCCCTAAATAAATGAAATCATCATTTAAAAACTGCATTTTGTATTTACTCGGGTTATCTTTGTCTTATATTAAAATTTGATGATCTGAAACATTTAAGTGTGAAAAATGTGCAAAAAAGTAAGAAATCAGGAAGGCGGCAAATACTTTTTCACGGCACTGTACACACATTTTACAATTTTACTATACAGACATATATACAAGTACTGCATATGTACGTAAACTCACACTCATTATACAACCCTGTCTTCAGAGAAGATAAGATAACTTTATTTTGATAACCCACTTCATTCCAAAAGTAGTAGAGAAAATGGAGGGGTAGCAAGCGATAAAGAGGCACAATAAATGGGCAAACTAATAATTTCAAACACCAATAAAAAAAGGCCCATAACTGCAGCTAGGGCCCTGTATTTATTATGGATAATAACTAGCACATTTAAACATGGGAGATAAGCGACTCTGCTCCCCGGTCTCGCTCGCCGTTACTTCTATTATTATTGAAAGTTTGAGACACCCAGGTGAACAGATAAAGACAAATACAATTTATAAAATGCAGATTCCCCTTCCTAATCACACGCATTACCCTTGAATGGCAGGAATGCGCTTCAAGGGAGCATCACAGTGATTCGCACACTGTTCACAGCCAAATGACTCTGCCCCCCATCCCAAACTAACGGCCACCAGAGGAATTCTGGGTAATGTGGTTCTGTGTGGTAACCTGGCTCAGACAGAGGGCAGAAGATGCTAGCAAAATGCACTGTCCAATTTAAAGCAAAAAAAAAAAAAGCAGGGAACAAAGGAGATTGAGAAAGAGAGAAAAACAGAGGGAGAGAGACAATGAGAGAGAAATGGACTGTGGAGTTGGGGGGGGGGCACCATCTCGGTTCAGTTAATGGATTGTCGAATGAAGTTTTTTTTTTTCAGCTTGCAGAAAATAAATGCTCCTGGAAAGAGCTCCGTCTGTACCGCAGGGGGGCTTGATGAAGCTAGAAACTCAGAAATGAGAAAGAAAAATGGGAAATGAAAAGGGAGAAACAGATGGAGAGGGAGAGAGAGGCAGTCAAACGAGGGGGCAGAGAATAAACCGAGACTTGTTGCGGCGAAATTAAATACATGGAATCGCATACAAATTCAGAACACAACAAATGCCGTTACCACCTCTGCTCAAACACACACATGCACACACATAAAAAAACAAAAGAACACTGCTTATCTAGAGTATGAAAATGGACCATTGTTTCCTGCTTGTATACGGAATATTTACTTTCATGCTTCCGCATGTTATGCCTTAAGCGTGGAAGAAAACTGCGGTAGAATGCATTATTCAAACCGATAAAATACATAAATGCATAAATCAACGGATGTGTAGTAAGACGGATATGGAGAATGGAGGTATTTTAAAACGGCAAGGTTATGCTCTATTGTGTAAGGCCATAGGTATCAGGGATCCTGATACCAAACGGGGGATGCAAGGTTAGTTTAACAAGCATCACACTGCCTGGTAGGGGGACCTCCAGGAGAATTAGGGCAGGGGTCTGTATTTAGAAACTCCATTTTGATTTGGCGGTGAAAGCCCTTAGCGGTCCATGGGCTGCAGGCGGACGGGGGGCGGGGGGGATATGTACCGGTTTAAGGATGAAGAGCCGCCAGGTGAATAACAAATGCCGCTGAATCACAGATCCACAGTTTATTTATTTATAAACACCCCGGGCCCTCCGCCGTCGCTCGGTGATAGAATGAAGACGTCGCGAAACATCGTTCAGACAGGAAAATGAATTCCGCGAGTGCAGCCGTCCAAGTTAATTACAGGCATGGGGAAGGACAGGCGGGACTACGCAAAACGGCACCGCCGGGAACGGCGAGAAATATGGAACGGCGAGAAACAAAGGGAATCAGAGAATCAGCAGCAAATCAAAAAGAGAGCGAGGGAAAGAGAGGGATGGAGAGGGAAAACACTGGCAGTGGCAGAAGTAAGACACTAAAATCAGGTCCAGTACACCACAGCTGAACCAGAATCAGAGCACGAAAACAAAGATGGCCAAAAAACCCTCATCCGGTCTCTGCTACTAAAACCATCACTGCTTCCAGTCTGGTCAAATTTGGCCTGAGAGGAGAGAGGATCTTGAGTGGTGATCCACTTAACTTGTGAAAACAGAGCAGGTGGCCAATCCCCTCTAGAGTTGAATTTGGGACTGGAGTTAAGTCTATCACAAGTAAGAGCGGTTACCTCCAAAACCAGGAATCTAGCAAGTGTTCAAAAGGCCTGGTCACACCAAGAACGCTGACTATGTCGATGGCTTTGAATAAGGCTAATTCAGCTCATTCTGGCAGACAACCCAAGACATGCCCACTCCCAATGCATATCAGAGACTGCTCCACCGCATCAGTAGGTGGGCTGTATAAACTGCTCTCCTGCTCTCTACATCCACAGAAAAATATGCAACTGCCTAATGCCGCACCACATCGCTCTTGGCTGCTGCATTACACTTGCCTGCTGCTGGTTAACATCCCACCTCCAATCCAGCATCCACCTGTGTGCTCTGAATCTCCCCCAAAGGGGTGGTATCCGACACTCCCTGCTCTCTTCTCTTCAAGCTCAGTGGTCCGCAGGGTGTGTCACAGTCAACGCCTAGATGCCAAACTATCATTGCATCTATTTGTTAATACTACAATTAGCAGTTTACGTGTAAGTTGGCTGACATAAATATATTGTTTCAAAAATAGTTCTTGCTCAAGAGGATGGTGAAGTCCACACTACAATTACAAACAAAAGCAATAGTGAAGAACAATTTCAGGTCAATTTTTTTTTCAAGCAGGGGGAACAAGATGAAAGCTTACAGCTAATGAAAATCCAACCCGAAAGTCAGGCCATCACATTCAAAATTTGTTAGATGACATGGCCAAGAGATTACATTTACAGGATGCTATTGTTCATCAATGTAAATGCTCACTTTATTGTCGTTATAGTTATATCTTTATGGTCACAGTTCTTGGCATGGATGGACTTTTTGCAGGACTGTTCGGAGTCTTAGGCTCACATGGGAGTCGTGAGGGTAATCAAATCTCAGTCACCTCAAATGGCCCAAAATGAAAGATATTCAATGGGAAAATCATTCGATGAAGATACGCTATTTATTACAGGACAGTTTTAAATTCCATCTCCTCATGACTGATAAGGCAAATCAAAGACCATTTCAACAGTCCATAATTGCACAAGACCCGAAATGGTTTTTAAAGGAAGAAAGATTCAGAAAAAAGAAATTCAGCCTGATGAACTAATCTGCCTGGAATTTGGCTCAATGTAAAAAAGCATGACGGAACTTTTGACCCAGTATGTGCTTAATACTTCAGACTTCAACACACTTTCTTAAGGTAGTCATTGAAAACCAATTAAATATTTCAAGACAACCTCAAAAAACTAAATATTCCAAATATTTATTAGAAAAAAGCTAAGTGACAACTGCGAAGGAACAGCAGCTATGTGTCAGGTAACAGCTCGGGGTCAAACGCTGAATGACAGCAGCAGTGCATTATAGTATTAGACTGCTGTGGAGCTGCAGCTTGTTGACACTGAGTGATACTAACTTTGGGGGTTCAACTGAGATGCCATCCCAGGGGAACCTGTGGAGGAGGGACAATAACGTACCTCATGGAGACCACCTCCTAACTACACCCACCATGGGCCCAAGAAAAGAAGTCCGGCCTTCAACAAAAACTGGACAAATTTTCCATTGTAGTCATTTCTCTCTAAATCCGAGGAACTGGCTTAATTTAAGAGAGCGTCCATGAGAGGACCAGGCAGGGGCGGCATATGCCATCTCACCGATTTTGATGAAACTTGGCCGGTTTGAAGGGGTCCACAAAAAACTACTCCAGTCCAATTTTAAGGAAATTTGGATTAAACGGGGGGGAGATGACTGACTCTGTTTGAGAAGTGAAGCATATCCCGTTAAAGAGGAGACTTTATACTATCATAAATAAAATTATCATAGGTAAAATTTTTGGGCACTCGCAATAATTTTTCATAGTGGTCATGCAAATATAGGCTACACCACAGGGTACCCACACCTACTTTTTTAAGAGAAATCACTTCCTTGCCACAATCATGAAATATAGTGTTACTAAATTGGTTGAAAACACTAATATTTATTGCTATCAGCCTAATCACAATCGAATATGTGTATTTACAGCTTAGAGATGTGATTTTGCCTTAAAGTGGAGGCACAGGCTGTAAGTGTACTGAAAATGGCCACACTAGGGGTAAATAATAATGGTGGAAATGGCACTAAATCTTACATATTTGTCTTCACGGATTTCATTTTAGCATGATAATCAAAATGAGAGCATAAAACAACAGAGATTTCATACAATGGGAGTATACGCGTACAGGTTATCTGGGAAAACAAAGCACGAATTATAATTTTGGACCTGTGTTGGTACGCAAACTCCTCGCAATTTCTGCTCAATTTTGAATATCGATAATGAAACTAACATGGAGCAATGTGAAATGTCAGACAGACCTTTCTCGTGATTGTAACTTGTTGCTGCAAAGACCTTTCAAACAGAAGACTCGCTTATGTTTACATCATTTCGTACTAATGACCAAATATGGTCAGTGGACTCTCACAATAGCCGTAACACAGGGATACCATCTCAGCAGCGAATTCCGGCTACTCAATAGCAGAAAAAAAACATCAAATTAGTAACAATAAAAAAAATCAAAAAAAAGAAAGGAAGAAAAAGAAATAAGAAATATTTCAATATGGGAATTATTGAAATTGCTCAGTGGCTTGATTCATATGCATCCTCTCAGCGTACTACAGTGAAACTCCACGATTTAACAAACCGCTTAGGAACGGGAGCTCCAATAAATCACAAGTTTCGTTAACTTGGGTATTTCGCTATCGAGGCTTGTTAAAGTGGGGTGTCACTGTATGTGCACCATACGCATTATCAAGTCAGCCTATCAAAGTTCCAGTTCCCTCCTTATTTGCCGTTGGGTCGTAATGAGAGGTTGCTCTGTGAGATGTAGCTGTTCCTCACTAGCCTTGTCTGATGGTGTAGATGCAGGATCCTCGGGCCTCTGAAGCTGACACCTCTTGTTGAGCGCTGGTAATCGGCTAAAATCGCGCGCGACCTGTGCTGGGGTGAGCAACTCCTTTTTGGTGAAGCACCAGGAACCCTACGGTGATCTCATGGCCTGCATCCTGGTGGCGATGTCCTCTGCGGCTGCCTTGTTACCTGTATCTTCCCCATGCAGGAAGACCTCTTTGAGGAATTTGCAGGTCTTGGGTGAGAAATGAGCGGATCTCTGGGTCTTTTTGATTGCCCACCCATTCTCAGCTACAGGAGGAGCATCTTCTGATGGGGATGCGGGCGTTGCACTGACGTTTGAAGTCGCTGTCGCTTCCACATAGGTACTGCTGACGGTCCTGCATGTCTCAGCCCACTTTTTGTTGATGGTATCGTAGGCCAATTCCCTCTCGAATCCCAGCAGATGTTTGCCCGTGTCCAGGTGCTCTTGGAGGCTGGTCAATGTTTGGTATACCTTGATTCAGCCCTCCTCAGGGCAGGCGAATCGCACCTTATCGCCATCGTCACTAAGTAGCTCTTCTGCTGGTTGCTTGCTTTTACTTCTGGTGGCTCTGAGGATGCCTTGGCTTGTGGCTGAGAGTGGGAGGCTCTGAAGACTCCAGTTGAGATGAAATTGCTGTTTTTTTTCCACAATTCAAACGCCAATAACTTGCCACTGGAATAAGATTTTCAAAAATTCTTTCAGTTACTTTCATTTGCGCCAAAGGTCTTTCATCTGAACCTTACTTGTATCTAGGTGTCATAGGCGCTACTTTAATGTAACATAAGATCAACACAAAGCGACGCAAAATAATGTTCATGCAGAGTAAAGAACAGCTACAGTTCTTGTAAAATATACCTCACTAGCTATATCCTCTTGAAATCGTACGTGCAGGACAGGGGCAGGAAGAGGGGTGGGGCCAGGGGCTTAGATGGGGGCGGAATCTACTTCTGGTAGCACTTCTGGTGGCTCTGCAGGCGTGAGAGCTGTGGGCTGGGGTTCTGATTCCAATGTGGCCCATGGGTGGGGATGTTCACTGGTACTTGGCATGTCCAGAGGTTCTGCAAAACTCATCTGGCTCCTGAGAACTTAGGGTTCGGCTGTGAGCACCGCAACATGCTCTATATACCCCTGCGCAAATACTGAATGGAATACATTGCATGCAAACAGCAAATAGCCTGCTTTGCAATTATGAGACTAGTTTAATCTTATTTCCCTAAATCTGCACTAATATCTCCTTAGGGACCGGGCGTAGAGAATGTCGTCAAGTAAAGCCAAGCCACAAAACTAAACAACAACAACAAAACAAAAAAAAATACTGCATGATATTCCAGCTGATAATCAAACCAAAATGCTACTCGTTAATAGGGCTGGCAACTGTGCTGAGCCAACATGCTGCAGCAACAAACACCTGGTCTGCTAGCAACTGTTTGTTTTGCTTGTCACGCATTGCAGGGAGTGTTGTGTGATTGACACCATGAACGGACGTCACTGCACTCATCACTTCTAATCCTGCACTTATTTGATCCATCCCACCTCTATTTGCATATACGTACTTAACGTCTGAAGTTTGGCAAGCCATCATGTGATTTTTCTCATCAGCAAAATAACGATGATCTGATCTCGCCGCGGTAAAGTACACGAGTACAGGTCATTATTGCGAAGCAAAATAGGACCAACTACATTAAACAACATTTTTGAATAGTTAACGAAACAAAAGAGCTTTTTGATAGTGATAAAAGGTAATTAGCTACGAAGTAAACACAAGAAAAAAGCCCTCTGGAACCCGTGGAGCAAAAACGTGCCATGTCTCCATGATTTCCCTTGACATTTGCAGATTGATGCCAGGGGTCACTTTGCTCTGTCTGCATCCGTGTAAGGGATGCTGGCATTTGTGCAAAGGAGAGAACTTGACACCCAGTAAGACGCGATGTTTTGGACATATTGTCATATCGTGCTCGTCTTTGTTAAACCGATTAATGCGGGTGAGGGTAAATTCCTTCTTGGATAAAACGCATGATTAGGTCGTTTTGAGCGTTCTTAGGTGAGCCTTCACATCGCTAACGCACGTGCTCAGAGGGTTGAGTTGCGTGCGTCCAGGAAATCTAAATGATACATTGAAATCAGTGCTGCATTGCATGGCAAACGAGCACACGAGTTCCAACATCGTGCTTCCTCTTGCAGTGCAAACTCCTAAACAACTAGTGCTAAGGTCAGGGACAAGATAAAATAGAACACACATGCGGATGAGATGTTACAGTAGTTTTTACTGGAAATGGACAAATATGGCAAAAGACAACATCGCATGAGTAAACGCTCATAAACGACAGTGAAGAAAATCTGTATAGCTACTCATTGTTTTTGTGAATTGTGGACGCTTGGATGAGAAAGGATGTTTAAAAGGAGCAAAGTCAACCTCAATGATAATGACTAAATACAAAAAAACAAACTTTTTAATAGAAAGTAGTTGTTATTCCACTTTTCAAGTGATTGTGTAATCACATGGCATGGTAAAAGGAAAGATCCCGACGTGATTTTTGCGGTCTCCCTGTATTACGGCTTTTGTGAGAGTCCACTGACTATATTCGGTCATTCACACAAAATGATATGAACACAACTGAGTCTTCTGTTTGCAAGGTCCTCGCTGCAGCAAATTATAATCACGAAAAAGGTCTGTCAGTGACATTTCACACTATTCGATGTTAGTTTCATCATCAATACTTACAATCAAATCAAATTACAATCAAAACTGAGCAGAAATTGCAAGGAGTTTGTGTACCAGCACAGGTCCAAAATTGTAATTTGCGCTTTGTTTTCCCAGATAACCCGTGCTACCGTTAATACTCCCAGCGTGTGATATCTCCGTTGTTTTATGCTCTGATATTTGATTATCGTGCTAAAATGAAATCCGTGAGCACAAATATGCAAGATTAGTGCCATTTCCATCATTATTATTTACCCCTAACATCGCCATTTTCTGGACATTTGTAAAGTACATTTTGTGCCTTTACTTCAAGGCAAAATCACATTTCTAAGCTGAAAATGCATGTATTCAATTGTAATTATGTTGATTGCAATAAATATTCGTGTTTTGAATCAATTTAGTGACAGTGTATCTCAAAATTGTGGCAGGGAAGTGATTTTTCCTACAAAAGTAGGTGCAGGTGTCCAGTGGTGTTGCCTATATTTGCATGACCACTGTGAAAAATCATTGAGAGTGCCCAATAATTTTATTTCATAAAATGATAGTATAAAGTCTCACCTTTAACGGGATATGCTTCACTTCTCAAACAAAGCTCCAGCATTGGACATATTTTGGCCTAAAAATAGTGTTTTTCTGCATTGTTCGCGACCGAGTGGGAGGGGCATTTTGATTGACCGGTCCTAATTGACAGGAATAAAACTGATTGGGCTGAAACTCTGGGAACAAAATAAGGACAGGCTAGATACCACTCTTGTAAAATATTAAATAGATCCGTGGATTTGCATGAGCAGGAGACTTCATACTTTTAGGCTAATTTTCTGGTGATTTTTGGCACTTTTCCTTGACAAACCGAGGGGGGGCAGTCAGATCCCCCATTTTATCCAAATTTTCGTAAAAATTGGACTGAAGTGGTTTGGGGAGGAACTCTTCA
Organism: Gymnothorax javanicus; assembly: GCA_029692085.1. Lineage (NCBI taxonomy): Eukaryota > Metazoa > Chordata > Actinopteri > Anguilliformes > Muraenidae > Gymnothorax > Gymnothorax javanicus. The sequence goes on from CM056202.1 coordinate 32,169,047, forward strand.
AACTGGCAAAGTTTCATCAAAATCGGTGAGATGGCATGTGCCGCCCCTGCGTGGTCTTATCATGGACAAACTCATAATAATACTGCATTGGGCTATGCAATATGTCAATATTCTATCGATATCTAGATTACAGGAGAAGATGTAGTCTGGGATTTTGGATATCATAATATCGTGGTATGACGTAAACATCACCTTTTTCTTCTGGTTTTACATATTTACATCTGTACCTTCTTTGTCATCACATCCACATTGCTGTTTATCAGAAATTTTGTCATTTTGTGAAAACAGCAATATAAGCACCGATATTTATCTCTACAAAATCGCCACAATACAGTTATTGAGGTATGCAATAAACATATGGAGATATTTGATTTTGTACATTGTCCAGCTCGAATACTGCAGCCATTTTCTAATTTTCTGCTCCATGGTTATTTCAGGGGTTCGTTGCCATAAGTTTTCTCATCAGCGCATGATATGCATGTTAGAATACACTGCCTGGCCAAAAAAAGTTGCACACACTAATATTTCGTTAGACTGCCTTGAGCTTTGATTATGGCGCACATCCATCCTGGAATGGTTTTGATAAACTCATGCCACATTACAGCTTTTATTTCCACCCAGAGTAGCATTAACCCTTAAAGTGATAAATGTTTACTCTCCCTATCCCTCTCAAAGTTAATCATTCATTATTTAGTTGACAAATGACCTTCAGAAGGACTCACAAGTATCTGCGAACCCTTGTGAAGGTCATTGCCAACTAAAGATTGACAAAATTGTGGACCTTCTGAAAGCTGAAGTGCCTTGCGTTACAATAGAAGTGATTAGCACTTTATGCGTTCAGGGGTCTGTTCTCCCATGCGCGTAAGTCGAAAAAAGCGCGTAGCTAAGCACTTTTCAGCCTACGCGTATTCTCACCTTGACTTAAGTCTGTGCATTACGCGCCCCGAAGGCAGTTACGCACTTCGGGCGGAGCAAGACCAAAATCTGAGCATTTCTCAGATAAATAACACTTACGCGAATTCTCCCCCTGGCTTGCGCGCTTTTTCTGTTAAGCACTTTTGAGGGCTGTATTAAGGTCAAGCGCCAATATAAGGCGAAAGAGAATGTTGCGTTTGATGTCGGTTATAGGCCGAATTTAACATTTATTTTATTTAACCTGGTAAAGGTTGAGACATTCAATATTCGATTGTTCATCCTTATTTCTAAACTACATTTCTCATAACCATAATGAATTATCAAACGAAATCATCACATGATACTACGCAACAGCCTGCTCTCCAATTAGTTCAATTACAAACACATAGCAATTAATTAATACGAGTATACATAAGACCATCATTCTACCATGCCCTCAAAATCTAAAACCAAAATGCCAGTCCTGCATTTGCTTGCACTCTTGCGAGAGTGGGAAAGAGTAAGAGGAGCGCGCCGAGCTCGAAGGCGACCACGCATATATCGGCCTCGTCTGGACATCCTGGGACTAACAGACACCGAGTGCATCCAGCGCTTTCGTCTGGACCGTGAGGCAATCATTTATCTTTGCCGACTTCTGGATGAACAGCTATCCAGCCGCAGCAATCATCCACAAAACATACTGGTGGTCATCAAGGTCACAACTGCGCTGTCGGTCCTGGCATCTGGGTCGTTCTAGAGAGTGGCTGGTGATGTCATGCACATATCACAGGCGCCTGTGTGAAGGTGTCTGACTCAGTTTGTTGACGCTATGCTACACCACATCAGCCATTTCATAAAGTTCCCCATACACCTGCTGAAAGACGGAGAGTGGGGGGGGGTTCTACTGGGTCTCTGGGTTCCCCAGTGTTGTGGGAGCCATTGATTGTACTCACATTGCAATCAGAACCCCTTACACTAATGAGAACATGTACAGAAACCGTAGACGTAAGCATCTGCGCCAAATTCCCTGGCTCGGCCCATGACGCCTATGTACTGCGCCACTGCTTGAAATGCCATAAAATACAATAAATATTTGAAACCATATTAAGCTTGTTTCCAGTATTTATCACAATGATACTTTGAGTATGGCAAATAAAAATGACCATTTTACGTAACCCTCCTTCACTCCGAGTTCTTCTCCATGCACTGCCACTGCATAATGAGTGGATGCCACCTTCCCTCCAATGCAGTAAAATGCACAGGGGATGATGGTTGCCCACCACCTGTTGCGTACACACTTCTCCGGTGTGCAGAGAGCCTGGCTTTTACAGCGCCGCGCATCTCTCCATTTATGCTTTAAATCGGGGATACTGCGCTTACATCTCCCCAGCGAAGCCACATCCAGAACGATTCGCAGCCTTCTTCCTCGGATCAGCCTTCAATGCCCCTTGCCATACAACACCTCGTGGTGCCTCTTCACTGATTTCACCAATACCTCTAACTCCCCATCTGTGAAATTTGGTTTTCGGCTTCGGCTCGACGTCACCATCCTTGTCTTCATGTTCTATTAACAAATGTGACTGCCCTATATGTTCGTGATGTAGAGGGAGGAGATTGATTTTCTAATTGAGGATATCTGTATTAACAAACCCGTGTCTATGTAAATATGTTTTTCTTTTTTTTTTAACCATTGATAATACTGTGTATTTTAATGTGTGAATAAATATATTATTAAATACTCTAGTCTAGATTGAGCCCTACCCTAGCCAATACCGAAGCACTGCCCATTTGTTAATCAATTTTAGCCAATAAAGTATAGCCAACATGGGAAGAATCATTATCAGTAAATGGGATAATTGATTATAATAAAGTACTAGGCACAAGTTCAAGTGAATGTATTGCTCAAATCAAATGGGACATAATAGGCTATAGATATGGAATTGTGTGATTGTTGAAGAGGCGAGGCGGTTTTGGGCGGCGGATGACCGCGTCTTGGTAAGAATCCTTTATTTGTTAAAACGTTGCCATGTCCTTTAGTTGCAAACCTGACATCGGAGAAGTTCGAGATTTCAAGTGCGCAATTTCTAAATGAGATCATATGAACTTTCTTTGATTGTTATTTTTGTGTGACTAGAATGTTCTCTTTATTAGTCTTCTTCCCTGACTTCCACGGACCAAACAGGCTTGTGTAGGAGGGACACATTTTCAATGCTCTGGTTGCGCTGGTTGATAAGTGCTAAATTCTTTATTTGTTATTTCATTATTGCGGCAATTTGTTTGTTTGCATAGCTTTAATGCCATGGTGGCTAGAATAAGAAATAGAAAAGAGAAGTCTGCATTACTTCTTGTAATTGGCACAGACATACATAGGCCTACTATTACAGCGGCAAATTCAAATTTAAAGTCTGGTTAGCGTTTTCCATGGACTACAACTGCATTTTCATGGTTAAATCAGAAAATCCTTGTTCCATGTTTTCCTGATAACCATAATCAATGAGCTTGGTACAGAGTCTGCCTCTCTTTTGGGTTAGTCACAGCTCTTTCATAGGGCCGCCTACATTCTGAAGTTAAGCGCTGTGGGCGTGATCGAAGCACGCAGGGGAGAATACGCGTAACTCAAATTCGCTAACTCGAATAGCGTAAAAAAGGACTTACGCGCAAATGGGAGAATAGACCCCTAATTTTCTGCCGCGATCTTTTATTAACAACAGCAGAGTCAAACCACCCTCAAGGGTCTCATGGGCCCAATGGCAAGGTTCCTCCCAACTTCCTCTCTCCAGAATCTCAAACCAACAACTTTTTGGGTGCTAGTCAAGCAACCTGCCACTAGACCATAAAACCACTTCTTTGACTAAGCTTGAGTGGGTAAGGCACTTCTATGCACTTAAAACTGAAATTGCTGTAGCTATCAGTGGCTATATAATCGATGAAGACAAATTATCCAGTACCTGTAGCCGCTTAATACACTAAACTGCAACTGCAGGTGTAACTGCTGACAATAGCATTTTTTTTTTTGGGGGGGGGGTTATTTTTTATAAAATTAACGCGCAAGACATTTCCCTTATGAGTTTTTGAGAGCGTTATAGCTAAGAAACAGGAATTTTCTCCCCCAGTTCAGCCCGAGGCTGGCAATTAAACGAAAATGAAAATATAAGCTAGGAGAAAGCAGCCCCTCCATAGCACAGCAGCTACTGCAAATTGCCTCGCAGTAACCAACCGCTAGCAAAGCGCGATTGAAAAATAATAAAACAAGTTCAAAAGTCGGAGTCTATTGTAGCCCAGGGATGCGATTAGGAAGAGGTGTGCCATCTTCAGGCGAATAAATCAGCGAGAGATCGATAATTTTGCGGGAGAGGGCGTCTCGCGGCACCAGGCAGCCCACATGATCAATCCTGACTGCTCTCCGCATCACTTCCTGCTGAGCAAAGCAGCCCTCAACTGCAACCACGGTGACCAACCGCTCCACATCACTCTCTGACATTCCTGCCAGCCACAGCCAAATTGTGTATCTCCCTCCAGATTCCAACCCAATATTACACAGCGGAACCTGCTCTTAAGCTGTTCGGACTGAAAGGTGCTGTAGTACTTAGTGCTGTTACATTATGAAAAGCAGTTTTCAGGTTCAAGCCTCGGCCAGGATCCTCTCAGCATGGACTAGTGCCTTAGAGTTGGAGCTGATTCCAGGTGTCTCACTGCGGCAGCTCACTGCTTCTATATAACAAGACAGTCCCAAATGCAGAGCTTTAATAAAGCATACCTTATCTTTGGAATGGGGGGGCTTCGATTCGACAACACACTGCTCGGCTGAAACACTTGTGATGGTGCCAGCTCCACCCCTTTGCTTCGAACCTTTGGACTGGTAACTGTGAACGGCTGAGCGACTATCTGGCTCCCATTCCTAACAGCGCCCGAACTGCTAACGAAGATAAACGCGATCCATGATTCTGCGATTCACAGCGTAATTATGAAAAATGCTCTGGAACCGTCCGGGCTTGGCGTTGTTTTCTGTGCGCATCGCACAAACTCGTGGCAACGGGCATGCATGGAGAAATCATTAAAAGAGAGGCGCTATGACTCTGTTCAGCACTTCTAGGCGACTGGGCGCAGCATGTTCTGATTTATCAATATGCCGCCCCCCCCGCCTCCCCACCCCCCCCCTCGTTACCCCCTTCCTCCCATGGTAATTACAGCTCTTTGACAGTCTAGTACACAAAGATCCACCAGTGCTCATAATTACAGACCATGCCAGCCATGTTCCCCGGCTGCAGTACTTTAGTTGATCAAAAAAAGAATAGCGTGCATATTGAATCCAACTCAACAGTGAACCTGAGATGATTGCATAAAAAACGCATTTTATAATAATAATAATAATATTTGTATTGTTTGTAATAGTTTATAATAGTCAGAATCAAAATAAAAATAGTTTTAATTTGGTCAAATGAAAGCATACTCAGCTGAAAGCAAAGAAATATATAATAAAATTCGACACTGGAGAATGCATGGATGGGTCAAAACTGTGGTTTTCTGCGTAATTCTGTCTGAATCATTGTTTTATTCACCCTTCTAAGTACTCAGAATCAGACAAAGCCTTAAAAAAATGCACAGACGTCGTTGATCATTTACACAGCCAGAAAGACACCTGGAGTTTTGTAGCCTCAACTTCTAGTGGAGCACAAACACTTGTCAAGCCTCAGTCATCATTTAATTTCATTTTCACAATTTTTTTTTTTTTGACATGTCACAAGTATATACGGCAGATTAACATATATTGACTTATATATTTTGACAGCTAAAATTTAACAGAAGTAATTCAGGTAAAGAACTTTCCTCATGGGACAGACTCCTGGATTTGCACCTGTAGTCAGCAACAGTAAGCCTCGCATTGCTACATCTCTTATTGACATCTCCTCCGTTATCTCCCTCATAGCACTGACACTACTTTTTTCATGTAACGCTGTATTCGCCAGCCAATCAGAGCATAGGTCATGATCATAGAGGATACGCCACTCGTAACAATCTGTTCCTCAGAGGGGAGAGGGGGCAGTGAATCGCTGGCCAATCTTCATGAGTCCAACATGGCTTGTGGACGAAAACTATGACCTCTCATTGAAAATGAATGGAGCTGATTTCATTGTCAAAACTCTGAAGCATTTCCTCCTAACATTCTCTCTCTACTGACTCACTCTCTTCATTCAAGAAACAGCTCAAGACCCGCTTATTCAGACAAGCATACACAGCGGGCACTTAACCTTCCAAACCAATCACTCACGCCCACACACGCTGTTCCAATTCACCCTCTTCCTAATCAAGAAACATACTGTATATGAACATGTACATGTCTGTATATCTGCGTGAGTGCATATACACTTCATTATTGTTTGTTTCCTAATTTCCGTGTAATGCAACATCTTAGCCATCTATGTCCTCTGTACTGTGTGTCCTTCCTGACAATTTTCTGTTAAGTGGCCTTTGGTGTTCTGAATGGTGCTTTTATGAGAGTAAAAATGTATTATTTTTGTTATTGTACGAGAAATTCTCCTCTCGTTGGAGGAGGAGGTGTAGTATCGTGTACAGCCTGAAGGGGGGGTGGAGAGTTTGTGGGTGCTCACCGCAGGGTCCCTTGCGGACCACCTTGAGCCGCCGCTGCATGTTGCACTGGGCCTTCTCCAGTTCGCACTCGTTGGTATAGGTGGACGAGTCGGAGCCGCAGACAGGCGCCACCACCGAGGGGCAGACCATCTTCTTACACACGCATTCGCCCTTCGACGGGTCCGCCGGACTCTTCTCGCACACCGCCCCAAAACCACAGAGCACCCCTCGGCAGCCTGTTGGAAACAGACACACACACACACACACACACACACACACAGACAAAACAAAGGAAGGCAACATTAGCCACTACTTTCCACGACTGAGAAGGCCTTCAAGGCCACCAACTTAACTCTTCAGTTACACTCGCAGTCTGGATGCAAATGGGAGGGGGTGCGATACGTGCACTTGATTTGGCCTCATTTGTTGCAATACACGCCTCTCAAAAACCAGCAAGGCTATGGATTTTTAGGCTAAAACAATACTTTATTGCATCATTTTTCTTTCAGCGAAAATTGAAAATGGATCAAGTAAATTTGAACTGAGCTCGACTCCAGCATGAATAGCTTGTGCAAGGGGCATATTCTGACTAAATGGAAACCAAACCTCTAGAAAATTCTTCACTATTGACAATTCTGAGAGTTAATAATGTTATTTGTCATCAATATATTCAAGTGTTGAATTTCAATACTTCACTAAAAGTCATTTACAGCAGATATTACAGCTTAGTCTCTCTGTTTATCTAAAGGGCTTTAAGGATTCACCTGGCGAAGATGGAGTCTGGGGCGCAAGCTTCATGTGCTTTGAGTGAATTTTTTTTAAAGGTTCAATATAATGAAAATCATGTTTTCCCTTGTCCACATGCATATACTCTGGCACTCCCTCCACCTAACATTGGACAAAATGTGAAACAAGGGTGCTGCAACAATGCTACCATTGTGCCCTTCCTAAGGAATCATATGCTTGAAAGACCTGTTTTATTTCTGTGCCCCTATTGACATCATAAGGGGATTTATTTGCATACTTGAGCCCAGTACGGACAGGTTTCCATTTCAGTCACCACTGTTCACATGAGCCCTTGGTGAGACAGCCAATCAGAATATAGTCTCACTCTCACTGACTCACCGCCCACTCAAAACAGCTCATAGTTAATGAGGAAAAAAAATAACAGGCTGGAGACTCGCTGCCAATGCTGATTTTTTAAAACTTTTATTTATTTATTTTCATTTTTTTCCGTTGCTACAAGCTTCAAAATCTTGTTTTACAGACAGCAGGGAATTGACTTAAATTGCTAAAACTGTGTACAATATGGGGCCTTTAAGGTGCAAACAAAACACAGTACTCTGCAACTCGCTCCGCATGACTGAGAAAGGCAGCAATTGCAATTAAGAACATTCTGGAACACAGCCTGCAGCGTCTGCACAGGGCAACGCGTCGATAATGCAGAAAAATAAAGTTTATTTAAAGTCTATTTCACCCTTAGGAGTGCTAACACGAGTGCTCACCTGCCTTGGGTCGGGAAAATGTCGACCATCAAGAGGGAACGAGAGGCAGGTTTATAAACCGAGCATTAAATCAGGCTCATATTATTAAAGAGCTTGAAGCCACGGGCAGCAAACACTTACACGAGCTTGTTGGTTTGGTCTGTGTCCCGCATAAGCCTTGTAAATGGATTTTAAACACACTTCTATCAGGAGAGAAAAGCGTACAATTTCACTGCTCAATTTACCGAACTTGGATAAGACTTTGGCGTAGACTTCGGTCAGAGCTGACTAACGATCATGGGAAGAATCCCATGATTAGGCACAATCAGAACCTGTTATCTGTCATTCTCTGGATGTCAAATGGAGACTTTAAGGTGGTGGGGACGGGACGGCGATGGTCAAATGAGCATTTTGGTATCTGGCAGGGGATATGGCTGCAGGGAATGGCTGACTAGGGTTTATAAAAGAGCAAACTGATTAGCGATTGAATCCCACACACAATTCGGAGGTGTAGCTTAACAAAAGTAGGAGTGGTAAATGAGGAAGACCTCCTGATTGAATTTATGGCAAGATCCATACCCCAGTGCGTGTATTAGGTCAGAGTACGCACCACAACTACAAATAGTAACAACACAGTTTGGCATTACTGAGGCGTACAGCTGCAGGTCACCCATCTGCCAGGCCTCAGACGGCCCATCACCTGTCCTGTGACATGTTAAGTGAGAGTGATCGTGTGACCATTAGCAGACAGAGATAGATATAAAACAGCTGCATGAGGGTTGCAGGGTTCAATGACTCAATAACAGCAGCACCCCCAGGAATAACAGAATCTAAAAGCACACACGCAGTTCAGTTCCTGATTCACCAGCACAACCTGAGCCAGAAGGAGGCCAACAGGATGACTAGTTTTTTATTTATTTTTGATTTTTTAACTGCGATGGGAGCATTTTGGCAACCCAAAGCTGCGTCGTCTGGCCCCGCACGCTCCCCTCATCTGTATGAATAATGATTTTTGATTAAAAAGTGCGTTCTGGCAGAGTTTTGGCATTCGTCTTCTCCCCGCCAGCTGCCGGAGAAATCCTTTCGCTGCCAGAGAGGAAGAAAAGCAGACCCGCTCGCTTACAGCCGTGAAACCTGACCCAGCTTACAGCGCAAGCTCCAGCACTGGCGGTTCTGTACACCGGGGGGGGAGAGAGGCACCCCGAGCTGAGGGGCAGATCAGTTGCGATCCAGGCTTTAGCCTTAGAGAGCTGGGAGTTAGCACTGAAAAGATCTCCCTCACTTTGAAGACAGGTCACCGACAGGCCATAGCACGAGGCACTTGAGACCCTGTTCAATTCCAATTTTTAGGAGAGCTTGAGGCTGAGGGACACACAACCCTGCTGATACACTCCCCACCCCCACCCCACCCCATCCCGCCCCCAAAACTGCTGCTCTCTGAATGGAGTCTGGCAGTAGTTAGAGCGCAAGTGTTTCGCAACTGTGGTTCTGAGAAAGTTGGCCCTGACCACCCAGTCAACTAGACAGGTCGATCTGTATCCCCGGATGCTGGCGTAAAGCAATCACCCCCAAAATCGATAGATCTCATGACCTTACCACACGTAAGGTCCATGCCAAGTGTGAAATGGATCCATAAAGAACTGTGACTGGTAGAGCACTCACAAGAATTCTCAACGGACGTGACGGCGGACGCGGCATAATGACCGCTGATCCTTAGTATCCCCAACTCGTTGTCCGGGGATACAATAAAGGAATGGGGGGGCACGGGGATGATAAAGAAAGTATTACATAAGCAAGTGTGACTCTTTTCCCAGCCGCTATATAAGGGCTAAAGAACTCCCCTGAGGTCTAACACAGATGAAGCTACGACAGGAGACATCCATCCATCCATTATCTATACCGCTTCTTCCTCACGAGGGTTGCGGCAGAGCTGGAGCCTATCCCAGCTCGCTATGGGCAGGGGCACACCCTGGACAGCTAACTCATCCATCGCAGGGCGCACACACCATTCACACATACACTCATACCTACAGGCAATTTAATGTCTCCAATTAGCCTGATGTGTACCCGGAGGAAACCTACAAGAACACGAGGAGAACATATGAACTCTACACAGAGAGGCCCCAGGCTGGATTCAACCCCCTGGATTCTTGCTTGTGAGGAGCACAAGGGGCATTATTATCTAAACATAGAGCAAGAAAATCTCACATGAAGATGCACTTATTGCACTGGTACATGCTCACATAAAAAAAAAAAAAACTACTTGAAAATGATTGCACTAAATCTACCCTGACGCTCAGACATGCACCAGAAATAACACATAAACTGAGCACATACGGGCAGTTAAAGCCAAGATAAAGACAGCATTGGGGGAGAACATGAGAGAGCAATTTTACTTATAGCATCTGTTCGTTTTCAGCAGAGGTTTACCAAATCAGAAGATAAACACCATGAGCCAAGGGAGAGAAAACTACAAAAAATACAGAAACAGGGGTTGTGTAAAGAGACCTCAGCCTGACTGTAATGCTGGTCAGGAAATTAATTCTGAGCACAACACACAAAGCAGCATAAAGGAAGCCACGAGCGCCCCGCTGGAGTACGGTGACAAAGCTAAAGAGCTAAATCGAAGAGGACACCATAGAAATCACCTCCGCACCTGACCACTTCCAATTAATCTCCCCGACCAAATTAACCCAGGCCAATTCAGTTAGAATTTAGGGAGAAAGAGAGGCCAGTGTTATCCGATCACATCATTACTGATTACCCAGCTCTGATTAATGTCACACTCCGCCATCCCTGATGCTATTTATACCAGTGAGGCTGGGTTTACATCGGGTGAGGAGAGCGTGCGTCGTGTTTGTGAAGTGTTGCTCGCCGCTGTTCAACATCCATGTTTGTGGACTGCAGTCTTTACACAGGCTCCTTTATCCAAGCGGCCAGTGGAAGACTTCTGCCCCAAAGCAAAATGTATCCTGGCCTCTGTGCACTGCTTTTACTGAAATGCAGTGTGGATGTGCACTGCTGATGTCATACTTGATGATATTACCAAGCAAGATATGTATGGTCATGTGTTTATTGCTGTATGTTTGTAAATAGACTGCATATGCAGTAATGTAATAGCAATATAGCCATTGGAGATTATAGCTGTCAGAAACGCTTTTCCAAATGAACATCGGCTGTCTGACTTTGGTGACAGTAACTCACAAATCTTAATTAAAACGGATCTTCATTATATGTTTTGACAATTATTTTTAAACGCACAGCTTAAATTAAGCAATGTAAAATATGCCTTCTCTGCTTCCTGCAAGGTCGACCAGTGACAAATCACTATGCGTCCTTTTAAAAAAATCCAAAGTAAACATACATTGCGCAAGAGTTGATTAAGAAAGATGAAATACACAAAATTAATTGCCGAGGTGCAAAAGAACTGTCTCCCACCTCCTGTTAAACCACACCAAATAAGCATAAAGTCACAAACTCCAAACTATTTAAAAATGTGAACTTGGCCTGACTTCAAAAATATGACTAGCACTGATACCCATGAAATTTATCAACAATATTGGGCAGAGAATCATTTTAAGTTTCCCATATTAGTTCTGGAGCTCTCCTCCAGAATTAGCACTTGGACTAAGTGTAGAGGAATGCATCGAGTTCAAGTAAACGTCAAGCCCAAACTGCCTCTGCTGGTGTAAATCCAGCCTAAGGTGACATCACAACTGCTGAATCTGGACAAAAATATAGGGCACTGGCGGCCCCAGAAGCTCCCACCGTTATGATAAACAAAATGTCAAAGTTTTAGTTGACGGACGCATGCACGGATGGAGCCCAATACCATAGCTCCCGTGCCACTCGGGCGGCAGGAGCTAATTAGGAGCCTGTAACTGAAATAGTTGATGATATAAAGCAAATTGTCGAAGATTTTGGTCATATTCTTAGGCCAGTGATCTTGAAAAAATGGGCCAAGGTCACCTTTAGGCATGTCATTTGTAGGACGTTATGAAATGCATGTCCAATAAAAATTAGGAGCCTGTAACTGAAATAGTTGATGAGATAAAGCAAAATGTCAAAATTTTTGGTGATGTGTTTGGGCCAGTGACCTTGAAAAATAGGCCAAGGTCACCTTTAGGCACGTCATTTGTAGGCCTTTATGAGATGCATGTCCATGAAAAATTAGGAGCCTGTAACTGAAATAGTTGATGATATAAAGCAAAATGTCGAAATTTGTGGTGACATTTTTCGGCCAGTGACCTTGAAAAATAGGCCAAGGTCACCTTTAGGCACGTCATTTGTAGGCCTTTATGAGGTGCATGTCCAGTAAAAATTAGGAGCCTGTAACTGAAATAGTTGATGAGATACAGCAAAATGTCGACGTTTTTGGTGATATTCTTAGGCCAGTGACCTTGAAAAAATTGGTCAAGGTCACCTTTAGGCATGTCATTTGTAGGCCTTTATGAGATGCGTGTCCAGTAAAAATTAGGAGCCTGTAACTGAAATAGTTGATGAGATAAAGCAAAATGTCAAAGTTTTTGGTGATATTTTGAGGCCAGTGACCTTGAAAAAAATAGGTCAAGGCCACCTTTAGGCGCGTCATTTGTAAGCCTTAATGAGATGCATGTTCAGTAAGAATTAGGAGCCTGTGACTGAAATAGTTGATGAGATACAGCAAAATGTCAAAGTTTTTGGTGGTATTTTAGGCCAGTGACCTTGAAAAAATAGGCCAAGGTCACTTTTAGGCATGTCATTTGTATGGCTTTGAGATGCATGTCCAGTAAAAATTTGGAGCCTGTAACTGAAATCATTGATGAGATAAAGCAAAATGTGTTGACGGATGCACGCACGCACACAAGCACGCACGGACGGAGCCCGATACCATAGCTCCCGCACCGCGAGCGGCGGGAGCTAACTAGAAGGCACTCGGAGAGCACATAACCTCCACCCCTTTGAAATTTGTTGGAGAATAAATCATCATTGAATATGAGTTGCACCTTCGCCAAAAATTTAGTCACTTCCTCCTTAGCAAAGTGTCTATCAACACACAAAACTTCACTGACATCTTGCCATCACTTTTTGGGATGTCATGTTAACTGATGAAAAAAAAAAAAAAACTAACAAACAAACGCCGGTGAAAACATATTACCTCCTAGCGGAGGCATAACAAATCACGATGCCTTGCATGCCACAAATACAGTAGGAAATGCAGTATGGCAACTATAGTACCTCATATAACATTTACCAGGATCCTCGTGATTCAAATGTAAGGGATATTTATTTAACATAGAAATGGCTTCTGTTGTAAACCCTACTACTCTACATTGGTGGATGGCAAACCACATAACTGCAGTTCCAGCTGGGAGTATTTAGACGACCCAAGGCTATTTTTACACTCTGCTACAGTCTCATCTGAACTGAAAATTGCTCTCAGAGCCCAGAGTGGTGTTAAATAAGTTCAGATTCAGAAGGCGTTCATATTCTCCTGAATTCCTCAGGTAGAAATCCCCTCGCTAGGAGCCCAAACAGAGCCTCGGGATATAAGTATGGCAGATAGCTAAGCTGGTCCAATCCGGTTAATATTATTTCAAGATTATAACATGTCTATTACTTCCTCCATAGCCGTAAACGCATTGAGAAAACATCAGGATTTGAGATCCTTGTGTAAGTCTCCAGGCACACTGGGAGCTCTATGCAGATAAACAGATTGATTCAGAGTCAGGGATAAGTGTTCTACCTTTGCAAAGCGGTCAATATCCATGTAGAGAGTTGTTTATGCAGACTGTTAAAGTAAATACATTTTGTATTTCACGTCCGAAACATTACAGTGGACACTGAAAGACTTTGTGCTTCAAGCGCGTAGTCATTGCAGAATCAGGCCCCATTCTTGGATGCTATTGACAAATATAATCTAAATTGTTGTTCACAAATAACCGGATGAAGTGGGATGATGTGGGAATAGATAGAAATGATCAGTTCAAGAAAAACTCTAGAGAGAGTTTTAAAGCCGTATGCACAGAACTTTTTCTACACCCACGATTTTAAGTATTTAGATGCCCGGGAGCTGAGTCATGCATCTTTGCCAATAATGGTTTCTCCCATGGCAGCCATACAGGTATAGGTGCTGTCCAAAGACCCTAAAACATAGAAGAAGAGCAAAAAAGGCATTCTCCCTTCTCTTTCCACAGTACAGTTTGAACAGTTTGGAAGGCAGCGCTTGTCCAAACAATAAAAAGATCAGAATTCAGAAAACATCTAACTGCTTTCAACTGTTTACTCAAAAGGGTTCCAAAATTCTCGCAAGAACCCAAAAGTTCTGTTGATTTTCTTTTACTGAAACAAGTGCAGTTTTGTGTGTTGTGCCAACAAGCAAACAAGACTTTGGATTCCGCGCTTTAAGAAAAACCAGAGACAATTAATTCACTGGTCATAAACACTGTACAGAGGCCATTTCAGCAGTTAAAGTATAAAGAGCTCTGCCTGGTTATGGCATTGAATGTGCACATTTTTTGTCTGATTCAAATCTTCTAATCATGCACATACTGTATAATCATAATTGATGGCCCACAGCTAAGTCACAAGTCATCAGTTATGGGTATATGGAAAAAACATTCAGAACTACGGGCATTCAATTTAAGCTTTATTTATCCAGAGGTTCAATGTAAGCTTTATTTAAAGGGAGAAGGTTGACTGAGCATGTACACTAATTTACAGCGATGCCCAGGACCCTTCCCTCTAGAGTAGCCTAATCTGCATATCTGTGAGTGAGGGGGGAAAGGGAGACCAGTGATGCGATGATCTGTCACATATATTGAACACAGAGAGCCTGTTTAGACCCAGCCCACTACCTTATGACTGGACCAGCTGGCAAACTATGGAAGTGCTAGTTACACATATACATAAACATTATTTAACTTCATAAATGCTTTATTAAGGGTTAAAGGAAAATCGACAGGAACCGACTGGCTATTATTGACAAAGTTCGACTGGTTGGATTTGAGTAAGAAGGCCTGCATAGTTGGAGACAGAGACCGAAACTACACCGCACATAGAACAAGTAATTATGCTGCCATTTTTATATGCTGCAGACCTCTTCTTCATTAACGCTGCTAAATACAACCCACGCCATTTTGATCAATGCTCTTGAAATCAGAGGTATTGTGTCATAAGCTTAACTTTACATTGATAGTGGGGAATTGTCTTATAGCTTTGGGTTTGTAAATCTTTACAAAAATCCTCTTCCCTCTCTTTCAATCAGTTAGAATGCTGAGTACCAATCTTATAACAATCTTATAACACATGTGGAATACTATGAGATTCACTAGAAGTCTCATCATCACATGATATGAGCTGCATCTGAATTTTCTTAAATAGGCACCTTTTTCCTTTGCTCTACTTTTCCTTGACTTCGCAAGAAAACGTCACATAGGTGTATGTAAAATTTCAGAGACCTTTTAAAGGTACCTTGTGCATGAAGGAAAAAAAACGGTACTTTTCTTCAATATTTCATGCAATTGACAGCAAAGACCGCAGTAGAAATTTATTGGAAAACTTGGATACCAAATGATGTTTCCAATCGCTCCAGCTGCAAAGGATTATGGTCCATATTCAATCTTGCCTTTCTTCAAAGGTTGGTCTTGTGTTTCCTTGCTTGAACAAAGCAAATGAGGAGCGAACCGCCTCCTTTCCTTTATGAAATACAACGTAGAAAATTCTGAAGCTCCCTGTCCCTTTATCTCATTACCCAGGTTTTTTTGATACCCTAATTTTGCATCCCCTTTCTATCTCAAATTCATGCTTAGTCAGCTATTTATTCTGTTCACCTACTTTGTAATTGTATGTTTATGTATGTTTTCTGTTCATTTACTGTGTAATTGGTTGTTTATGTTTGTTTTCTTTGCTCTTTATTCGTAATTGCTTTTTGTGCACAATAAAAAATAAAAATAAAAATAAAAAATAAATGAAGTTTAAAAGAAAAAAAAATGAAGCGCCCTGTCATGGCTACCAGCCAAACTATTTCTGGTTCAAGTCAGTTTGCCAGGAAGGTTTCTTGCTCTTTAGAGAATTTCGGATGCAGCCACAGTATTTCTGTTTCCTTATGATGGGCTCAAGGCAGATTCAGCTGTAATGAACACTGCCAGACCTTCCATCTGACATCCTCTGAAAAAAAAAGACATGATATGACAAATGATGCATCTCTTCATAAAACGTCTTTTTTTGTTTTTCTGTTTGTATAACAGCTGTGAGCCAGGCAACTGGAGGTATGAAAGCTACTGTGACAGACAATTCATCTGCTAATCAATAACTAGAAGAACTGCTATTGACATCTTATTTGCAAAATGTTGCACCTGCAAAAAAATAAAGGGGGTGGAATCAGACGTCAAGATTTTCATAAGTTTAATTTTCAGTAAAACCTGCATGTAAAACCTCGTCAGGTGGGTACGGACTGTAGCTTACTGATTTTTGATCTATTTATTTCTTTAAATTTTGCAAATAGCTATTAAAATTTGGTTTGAAGAATAGAAAAGATCGAATTCACGCATTTAACGCAGAAAATGCTGTTTTCCTCCGCAGGCAGTGAGATGTGGAGAAGCATAGCTGGAGGACAGAGTGAAGGCCAGGCTTCATTCTGCAGAGAGCAGATAGAAAACTGAGTGTTGAAAGGACCAACGCTTCTCATTTCCCTGCACTCAAAAAATACCCATCATTCCCTATGCACTCTCTGATCTTACTGAAGCCCCAACGCCAGATAAGCCTGCACCAATGTACTCTCCTGCATAAAATGGCCAGAGGTGATCCTTACACAGACTCACAGTGCGCAGAGGGGGGAAAAAAAGACCAATTTCTGTATCGTTGGAGCAGAACAATTCGCTCAATGGCTTTGGCAGACTGAGCTGAGTCTAACAAATCAGACGGGAGTTGATATGGGAGTGGACATATTCGCAAAAAAAAGAAAAAAAAAGTGAGAGAAATGCTGGTACCGGGATTTCCTTTGTGCTAGCAGATAAACGCATTATCACGACTACAAGTCCTCTGTTGATATGAGGCTGAGTTAGCCGCAGATTATTCAGAATTACAGCGAAATATTAGACGCAGCTGAGCCAAACTGTGGATTGAAGCTTTGGACTGGAAGCAGAACTGGGACTGAGAATTGGGACAAATGGCAAATATATCAAACTATAATGTTAGGGAAGTATATGGGAGAGTTGTAATGTTTCTCCAGATGTTAAAATGAGAAAAAGCACGTATGTTTAACCCTGGCCCACAGCATTTAGAGCTAATGGAGCCTCCATACTGTAGTGAGCCTGATTCCGTCACCCTTCATTGGCGCCACGGCGAAAAACAGGCGAACTATGAAAAGATTACAACTTCCTGAAATATACATGAATAAATCACCGGGGGCTGGCAGCCGCGCTACGCGGGATTCAATTATTCAAACCGTCCGGAGGCTCCTTTCGCAAGAGAAGAGGCTGCTTTTAATCTCCGCGCGGTTTCACGCGGCCTGCTTACCCGCGCCTCTCCCAGACTCAGTCGTTCGCTTTCTCGTTCCCTCTCATCTTTCATTTCTCAACTGGAGCTGCTACGCATTAGCATGTTAGCCTCAGCCTCAGTGGCAGCCCACGGCTCTCTCTCTTCCCTCTCTCTCCCTTCACGCTTCCTCTTATTCCCCCTTTCTGCCTTTCCCCTCTTCCTCTTTTTCCATCTCCACGGTCCTTTCATCTTTTCTCCCGCTCCTCATTTCTCCTCTCCCTCTCTCCCTTTCTCTCTTTCCTCCCATTTCTACCCACCTCCCCTCCATCATGTCCACTTCTTTTTGGCACACCTCCTCCCTATTCCCACACTCGTCTCGAGCCCCACAGGCTTTGCTCTCCATGCTTCTCACTTGCACAGAAAAGAGCAAGAGAACCAGGGGCAGAAACTTCCGGAATAAAAATCAGGCCCAATCACCTCGTCCAAGTGGAGGCTCATCTGAGGTGTAGGCCTGCCTCTAGATCAGAGAGGCAATGAAGACTTAGGCAAGGGGCCTTGTTTTGGGGGCCACGGTTCCCCAGTCAGGCCCCGAAATGTGTCTGTCCAAGCTCTCAGCTCCCTACACAACAGGGACTGAACTACAGTCACAGCAGCCCCCCATTAAAATAATGCATATTCCTACATGTTACACGTGCTGTTTTTGCTTCCTTGAAACAGTAATAGATAAATAGACCCATCTGGTAATAGTAATTTACCGTAATGCTTGTGGTGCACTCAGTTTTATGCTAAATTTGAAAAAATGTGAGACGCTCGACCAACTGCCAGGATGAAGAGTGGTGTTCGAGAGGCAGTGCTGGAGACACAGATGTTTGATCTTATGGTCATTAATCGCTGTGTAAAATTGCCGTCGCATACAAAGTTAACACATAGTGATAGATTACGATTCATAGAAGAAAGCGTGTATTAATATGAGCTCACTGAAGTCTGTTAATCAGTTACAGTAACTAGAGAACACAAAGCATTGCACAGAAAACACATTTCTGAGTGTATTGTCTTTAACACTGAGTCAGGTTTGATTCTTCTCTTGTCAATGGGACAGATGTTATGCAGCATCTGTCCAACTAAACTGCAGTCCATATGACTGACGCACCTGAGCATGCAATCAAATCTATTAGCCTAAAATGGCTCACAGACCTTTTGCATTTCATATTATTATTTATTTTAGGGCTACCAAACAGGAGAACAGGTTCTTTCGGTGCCATTCAAAAGTTCAACAATATACATAGATGGCCTTACTGCTTCAACATTTTCCATCAGGCCTACGAGCAAGTGTTTCAGTAGATACATTAGGAAATTTAGTGTAAACCGGGATTTACACCAGGCGCGCCTGCGCAGCGCCACGGTTTTGTTCCGTCATGCTCGCGACTTCCAATTTACACCAGCAGCGTCTCACAACGCGGAATGTCAGCGCATGGTCCTGCCAGCTGATAAAATCGACTTGCTCAGATTTCGCATATTTCGTCATTTTTACCGGCATATTTGTGCAACGACCTTCAATGCTTTGTTATTTTTTCTGCTTTAATTGCATTTAATGTCATTTCCGTCTTTGTTGTGCTGTAGAACCTACTACAGTCCAGCCGTGAACACCATAGATTTAAAAAAAAAAAAAAAACTGCCTGTGTTTTAGTTATAACAAAATCACAACTTTGAAAAATAAGTTATAAACTAATTTTATATCAAAGATTTGTGGGTGGTTTCTTTTAGTTAAAAGCGTATTCCCCCTGATAGTTACTTCCTGCCTGGCACGATCTGGTGTGCGATTCCCATTAGCACAAATACTAACGTAGTTGGATCCACTAAATGTATATGGTCGAACTATGGGAAACGTATCCCTGCTATATTCAGATCAGCGCGACTGTTGCTCGCCAGCGGCAGAAATAGACTTGTTGCGTATTCTCAGCGGAGCGGAGCGCCGAGCCGCTTCTGGGACGCTGCTGACACGCGCCGCGGCGCATCTGGTGTAAACACGACCATTGACTAGAATGGCTGCGTATTTCTCCGAGTGCCGTGGCGCAGCCGTAATGCGGCGCACCCGCCCCTGGTGTAAATTGGGGTAAAGGTTTGTTCTTGCAGTCCCTCCCCCTGCTGCATTCTTCACCTCCGCCTTGACGGGCAACAGGTGTGGCTCGTTAAGGTGGAGGTTTGTTATTTAAGGGTTGGCTGTGCCTCAGATCAGTACAGCAGCATTTTGTTGAGGAGCCCTGTTGTGTGTGTGCGCGCCGTGCTGCTGCTCCCCTCCTGTTTTTATCGTGAATTAAATTAAAAGATTTTAATATTTTTTCTCAGCCTATGCATTTGGGTCCCTTCATTTGCTTTTGGGTACATGGTCCCAGTGCCCGCCGGCTTGTTGTCCTCTGCCGGCGGGGGCGAAACCATGACATTTAGTGCCTGTACCAATTTCGCTACGTCCACAATTGCGGAGTGATTCAGATGTGATGATGTAACCCTTCATACTATTTGCAGTCCTGGATATCGCTTGGAATATCTGTCAGCCAATCACAGTACACAGTCGGAACCATCTGTTGTATGATCATTTTTAAGGCACATGAAAACTTCTGGACTTTCTCAGCTCTACTCACACTCACGTATTTGTCAGTGATATAGGCTCTGTCAGATGAAAAGCTGCAAATGCTGTATTCGGTAAATGACGCAAACACTCCAGGGGGCTGCTCATCTGAAATGCCATTTGGTTGATTATCAAGAAGAGAGAAAATCTGCGGCACTCTCACTGTGTTTTTATCGCCTTTCCCAAAGTCTCAGAAAGCCAGATTCTACATCTGATATATGACCGTTCATTTAAGGGAACCTCTGGTGGGTTTCTGAAAAATATCAGCTGTTGTTTTTCCAACGAACATGAATCTAATGATGAGAACTTATGGAAGAGCTCTGAATGATGGAAAGTTAAACCCCGGTGTGACCTGTAGCACACAGCCAAAGGCTTCATCCATCAACCATGTCTCTGCCTCAACTGCAGCAGTGAGCCTGGCTTAGTCAGCCTTTTAGTCAATTCTCATGGGAGAGTTGAGCCTGGCTTAACCTCTGCAGATTCTTACAGCAGAGTTGAGTCTGGCTTGACCCCCTTCAGGCCTTCTCTCATGGCGAAATTGCGCTTGGCTTAATCCCCTTTCGGTCATTCTTCACAGAAAAGTTGATCCTGGCTTAACCTCTGCAGACTATTACAGCAGAGTTGAGTCTGGTTTGACCCTTTAAGGCCAGTCCTCAAGTCAAAGTTGAGCCTGTCTTAAGCTCCTTTTGGCCATTCCTCAGGAAAAAAAAAATTCGAAACTAGCTTAATCTCCTTCGGCTTCCCCTCAAAGAAAAGTTGAGCCGGGCTTAAATCTCTTTTGTCCATCCCTCATAGCAAAATTGAGTCTGGTTTAATCCCCTTTTGGCAACTTCCCTTACAGCAGGAGCTGAACCAAGCTTAAACCCACTGACCTGCCCCATACAGCAGAATTAAGCCCATCTTAACACCATGGATCAATCCTCTTAGTGCCACTTAGCCTTAACCACATTGCATTGCAGTAGTCATTTAGCTAAATGCTACATTACTGTGGCTGCATTGAGGCTTCACCCACCAACCTACTGAGTTGCAGTCAAAACCCCACTGGCACTTTGTCCCTAATCGTGGAGTTCAGCCCGGGTTAATCCTTGAATTTCTGTCTCATGCCAAAGTTGAGCCAGGCTTCACCCCCACACTAGCCGTTCTTGGCAGCGGCAGCCTGACCTCGCCCGCCATCATAGAAACAGTCCGCCACGGCCTAACTTTTTCCATCACACACAGAACTCTGATCGATAGCCCCGTGTGGCCCGATCAATGCTGCCGCAAATCACTTCATTCTCTTGCTCTCCCCTTTAACAGCCGTCTCGGAGAGAGAACGAGAGAGAGAGAGAGAGAGAGAGAGAGAGAGGAAAGAAGAAATAATAAACACTTTCCACTCTTCTCCCAGCTGAACCTGAAATAAAGCCCATTAAAGGCGGTGAGCAGTCTGGTGCAGAGAACTCATCCTCACAGATGTCATATGGCGCGCGCCTTCCTTTCTTTAAAATAGCTCTCCGAAGCAAATGTACCGTATCACTGCATTTTATTAAACTGTGGCCGACTCTCAGCCAGCTATGAAACAAACCTTCGCTCTTTTGAGAATATAATGTCTGCCGGTTCATTGAATAAAAGGGTTGGTACAGTGCTATGTGGGTGCTCTGATTGTGTGCTTTGCACAGTCTAGAAACCTGCACTAAGAGCCTTCAGACATAAATGAGTATACCTACAGGAGATGTCCTGTATCGTACAGAACACTGTGTGTTTGCATATGCGAACATACTGAAGCATTCAGACGGCCATTATTACTGAATAGCAAGTGTCCTTTGAATGTGTGTGGCAACACATTAGTTACTTAGTGGTAAGTTAGAATTAGGGACAGGTGTTAGGGGTGGGTGGGTGTGCATTGAGCTTTGGAAGCCAAGCTTTTGGCTTGCAAGCAGCTCCTCATGAAAAACACACACTTGAGCCAAGATTAGAAAATTAAAAGATTACTCTTTGTCCTTAAATCTGCAGGCACAAATTCAGTCTTTTTTCTTTTTTGGTTTCCTGGGCGTATGAAACGTATTGAACTGCACTGAATAGAGTATGAGAGCACATGAGTTTGGTGGTGTGTGTGTGTGTGCGCAGGCGTGTGTGTTTATGAGACAGTATAGGGGTGAGAGGGGGGTGCAGTACCATAACTGTGTGTGGTGGGGGGGTTTATGTTATGGCCGTCTATAAAGGTACAAAGGACAGGTCCTCCCGTAAACTACGCCTGTGGATAATAATAGTATATTTCTGTGTGTGTACATGAATGTATCAATGAATTGGTAAACTGTGGGTGCGTGTGTGCGTGCATATGGGTCCATTTATGTGCAACAGTGAGTGTGAGGAAAGTGTGGCAGTTAAGTATGTGGTGTGTGTGTGTGTGTGTGTGTGTGTGATAAAGCCCACATGTATAAGTGTGTAAGGGTGTGTAAACATGAATGAGACAGTACATGAGTGTGTCTGTGGGTATTTGTACATGCTACAAAGTGAGAACCAAAAAACTTTTTTTTTTTCCTGCTGAGTGGGGACATTATTGGGAAGTGATTACATTTTCAAATGCCCTCACAACTAGTGGCAAATTGTGACACATTAGTTACTTAGTGGTAAGGTTAGAATTAGGGACAGGTTAAGGTTAGGGTAAGGGTTTGGGTTAGGCATGCATTGATTAGGGAAAGGCTGTACAGACACAGAGAGAATGAATGGAAGTCAATGTAATGTCCTCGCAAAAAACAGAAGTACAAGAATGTGTGTGTGTGTGTGTGCGTGTACATGTACTTGCTACACACTGAGGACCGGAATGAGTTTTTAACCAACAAAGTGAAGTCTTTTTTGGGAAGTGAGGACATTTTGGCCTGTCCTCACAACTACAAAGGCAAATTGTCACTTATTAGTTAAGGTCAGGGGTAAGGCTAGAATTAGGGAAAAGTTAAGGTTAGGGTAAGGGTTTGGGTTAGGCATATGTTGCTTATTGTTAAGATTAGGGAAAGGCTGTAGAGACACAGGAAGAATGAATGGAAGTCAATGTAATGCCCTCTCAAGGATAGAAGTAAAAGGATGTGTGTGTGTGTGTGTGTGTGTGTGTGTGTGTGTGTGTGTGTGTGTGTGTGTGTGTGTGTGTGTGTGTGTGTGTGATAAAGCCCACATGTATAAGTGTGTAAGGGTGTGTACACGAATGAGACAGTACATGTGTATGTTTGTGTGTGTGTGTGTGTGTGAGTGTGATAAAGCCCACATGTATAAGTGTGTAAGGGTGTGTACACGAATGAGACAGTACATGTGTATGTTTGTGTGTGTGTGTGTGTGATAAAGCCCACATGTATAAGTGTGTAAGGGTGTGTACACGAATGAGACAGTACATGTGTATGTTTGTGTGTGTGTGTGTGTGTGTGTGTGTGTGTGTGTGTGTGTGATAAAGCCCACATGTATAAGTGTGTGAGGGTGTGTACACGAATGAGACAGTACATGTGTGTGTGTGTGTGTGTGTGTGTGTAGTGTGATAAAGCCCACATGTATAAGTGTGTAAGGGTGTGTACATGAATGAGACAGTACATGTGTATGTGTTTGTGTGTGTGTGTGTGTGTGTGTGTGATAAAGCCCACATGTATAAGTGTGTGAGGGTGTGTGCACGAATGAGACAGTACATGTGTGTGTGTGTGTGTGTGTGTGTGTGTGTGTGTGTGTGATAAAGCCCACATGTATAAGTGTGTAAGGGTGTGTACACGAATGAGACAGTACATGTGTATGTGTGTGTGTGTGTGTGTGTGTGTGTGTGATAAAGCCCACATGTATAAGTGTGTAAGGGTGTGTACATGAATGAGACAGTACATGTGTATGCTGTGTCTCCCTGTAATGCTCTGCACTGACTCTGCCCCTGTGAGAGCTGCAGTCAGTGACTGGAGCTGCGCTGGATAAATGAGCAGATCTCACACTGAGCTGAAATAAATGTTTTCTTCTACTTCTCTCCTGCCCTCTCACACTCAGGGCTCTTCCCTCACTCCTCTCAGGACTGTGCCATTGAACACACACTGTGTCACACCCTGAGAGAGCACGACAACCACAAGAACTGCTTCAGCAGAGCAGTGTTTACCAGAAATGCACAAACATACACACACCAATCATCCTGCACAGGTTACAGATGCACCACTCATGCTGTACACTACACTACACACACACACACACACACACACATGCACAGACCCTTTGTATTATACAGCATTTACACACACACACATGCACCACTCATACTGTACAGCACACACACACACACTCACACACATACACACGTAAACACCTCTCAGACTGTACAGCATAAACACGCACACACACATATACACACCTATCATACTGTACAGCATGCACATGCACACACACACAAGCACACAACTCACACTGTATACCATACACACACACCACTCACTGTACAGCACACACACACACCACTTACACAGTACAGCACACACACACACTTCCATATAACACATTTTATTTCCTGTCCTCAGTATGGATGTGCCCATTAGAATACTTCATCTTCCATCTTAATTTGCAGACATTAGTATGCACAGGGAAGCCACTAAACACACAGGCGGAGGAGGAGAGACTGACAGCTCGATGATAAGTGATGAGTGATTTACTATTTTGAAATAAGAACTGTTTTTGCTCATTTTTAAGATAATCTCTTGATGTTTGAAACCCAGCTGGGAGCTGGAGGATGGGATGGAGGAGAGGCTGGGGGTGGGGGTGGGGTGGAGACGGAGGAGGGGGGTGTAATTTTCAGTCCGAAGCGAGAGCGAGTGGTTTGGGCGACAGTCATTCCGCTGCTGTCCTGCGGCGCATCAACATGACTGGATCAAGAGATTAATGCCACTGCTGCCCCAGGCTTCTTTCGTGCACCTCCCCCCCAGATACTGTCCGCTGCTTTTAACCACCAACTGAGGACCCACTGAATTGGGATTCTGAACAGCAGGTAAGTGCAAATGATGTGGTTAGCAGCATGCCAGAATTAATTTTCAGAAGTGGTCTACAGATGTCGAGCATCGTGACCTAATGAGGGTGTGCGCGTGTGCCGTGAGTGTGAATGTTTGTTTGTCTGTATGAGTCTCGGCTAAATTAGTAAAATCACAAAAACAATTCTACTTAACACCTCTCGTTGCAGCAATGCTAACACTGTTGATAAATCACAACAAAACCGCAGGTGTATGGAAGCCCCAGAGTCACAGAGAATTAGCATAACAGACTTTAACAGTAAAATTTGAAAGGAACGGCACCACTTTTCTCTCAATGCCCATAAAGTATACCCCATCCATTTAAATGGGCTACTGTACATCTTCATTCTCTCTCAATCATGTTTCATGGACTCCAATGTATTGCAGGGAAGAAATCCCTTTCAATTAAAATATAATCACAATCATTTGAGCGAAGGACACAAGAGAAAATCCTTCTAACTTCAACTCGTATCCAGAACAAAAAGAATTATAGAGTATATTGAACCTTGAGATAACACAGAACATTAAAATTTCTAGACCACTCAAGGAAGCACCCTCTGTAATGTCATTCACAGGTATTGACACAGATTGGCATTATCTCAATGGCACACCATAAAATTAAAATATTCTGCAGACAAAGACCTTTTTGTCAAATTTTTTTTAATACAGGAAATGCTATTCCAAAATTTCAAAATGTCAAAAAACATTTTTGTCCCAATGAACTGCATGTATACTGTCCAGACTGTGTTCCCGCCATTTGCCCAGTGCATGCTGGGATGGGCTATCATGTATGAATATTGCATGGCTTACGGGTCAAGATTCTACCTGCAATACTGTTCAGTGTATACATTACATCTGAGGTATGTGGATTTTATATTCATCAAGGGACAAATTTAACTAGGGAAGCTTTCATTGCAGGAAAATATCCATTTACAGCGCCAGATGAATGCTGAAGAAACCTAAGCACATCACTCATGGGTAAACCCACAGTGCCCTATCGAGGAAATGAAACTGGAACTTTGAGATCAGAAGCTGAGAGCCATTACCATCATACATATACTGAAAAGCGTACAAAATTCCACTCATGGGAAAAAAAAACTAATGAAACGGTAATGCTGTAAGCTACGGATGAGCTCATGATATAGGAATCCAGCTTTAGTCCTCAGGAGATCGTCAAAGTTATAAAGCAAGGGCTCCCAATCCATTACCGAGAGGTCTAACCTTTCTTGTTTATGTTAGTTTCCACCATAAAATGGAAGACCTGATTAAACCTACCATGTAGCAGCTAAAAAAGATCTCCAGCGCTTAAATGAGATGCACTTTTTCAGAAGGCTGGGAGTGAAAATGTAGACCACCAGCAACAGGGTTGGGCAGCTGTACCCAAGCTGTTGAATCAGGTCCACTTTGTTTGGGTTGGACTAAAAAATACAGGGCGGTAGATCTCCAGGAACAGTGTTAGGAGGCAGTACTCGAGCTGTTGAATGAGAAGTGCTTTGTTAGGGTTGGAGTGAAAACCTACAGGACAGTAGATCTTCAAGAACAAGGATGGGCAGCCCTGCTGCAGCTGTTGAATGAGGAGCACTTCATTTGGTTTGGAGCAAAAACCTACAGGATGTTAGGTCTCTGAAACAGGGTTGGGAACAAGTTGTGTAGACAGCAGACAGGGAGATGCTGACCCAACACAAAAATGGAAGCTTTCCTTTCACCCTCAAGCGAACGAGATTCCCAGCAGAGAAACCAAGCTGAATCAGGCAGCAGACAACCTCTATTCGCACAAGGCCTGCTCTCATTAAAAGCCTGTGTAGATATGGTGGTACACAAGCATGCTCGCCGAGGCCTTGGGGTGGCAAACCTGCAGCCACCAGACCATTTTTCTCCCCGAGTCTCGTCCTGCGTAATACTGCGCTTCAAACTGACCTCAGGCCAGTGGTGTAGTACAGGAGACCGACTCTCAGCTGCAGATGTGCATGTTGAGGAGCTGCTTATTTTCCATAAACCTCATCGTGCTGACGTCCTGATAGACACAGCAGTTCACAGTATGTTTCTAATGTTTATGTACATGATTGCTATGTTTATTGATGAAGAGTTGTAAAATGAGTGTTTGAAAAACTGCAATTCACTTCCAGGTCAGCCTAAGGGTTCCCATTGGGGTGCCCTCTTGATTGACTAAACCCCTCCTGCAGATAAGAGGGTAAAAAAGTGAACCTGTTTCCTCTGAAACCATCCTCACGTCCCACGAGTGCAGTTTTACTGCGAGAGCAGGATGAAACGGTTTTCTGCGGGGCTGTTTTTCCTTCCCTCATTCGTTCAGCCTGATAAAGGCACAGCCCAGTATAATCATTTTAAAAGACGTTAACGATGGCAAAGAGGCCTCTGCAAAGAAGGCTTTATTCACACTCCTAATTATGACTGTCTGTATTCAGTGAGTCAGGCAGTCATATTCTCTGAGACATGGAAATCTGCATACAGCACACACAGAGCATCATCTGAGGAGAGGCCGCTAGAGAGGTTTCACTACTGATATGCTGGGACACAAAGCTCATTTAAAAAAAAACAAAACAAATACATTTAAACCAGATATGAGGTGAAAAAGAAGATCCTTCTTTAGTTCAATGGACTTCAAGAATTAAATGACAATTACGGTGGCAAGTTAACATGCTTTGGCATATATATATATATATATATATATATTTTAGTCTCGAACTGGAAAAAAACAAAAGATTGCAAAAGTCCCTCACCAAAAGATGCGCATACGGACAAACCGTTGGACAGACGGACAGACACGGCCTAAATCAACAGTACCCCAGTCTATTTGTTGGGTGGCTGCGGACTAAAGGGCAATTTTGAAAGGCCACTACTTTAGTTTGTGAGATATTCTCTAGCAACGGAACTTCGGTCAAGGTCACAAGTCAAAGGTCATATAAAATGTCCTGTTGAAGTTGTAGGACATTTTTAATACTTGCATTGGTTGCCTTGACCTAAACTTAGTAGTTTTTGATGTGCTGTATTAAAAGATCGGACGATTTTTCAGAAAGCTGAAAACTGCAGAAAAAGGTCATGGTCAAACAAAAAAGGTCAAAGATCGACAAAAAATTCAAACGGCACAACTAAAGAATATGGCTAAGCTACAGAAGCTATTTTTAAAGGCCACCTTCAACAGTGTTGGAAATATACTCCAGAAACGGAAAATGGCGATGGAGGCCTTTGCTGAAAGGTCAAAGGTCAGAGGGCACAAAAAAGGTTACGGATATGAAGCGCCGGTAAAGTTCATTAAATCAGAGTAAAATGGTAAGGCTGCACCATATAGTTTCAGCATAATGGATCCGGACGGATGCGCGGACACAAACACGCACGGATGGAGACGGCCTAAATCCCAGACCTAACCTTTGGCCGGCAGGGCACTAATAAGCTCTGTATTTATATTACCCAGGTGATGAAGAGAAATATGGAGAACAGCAATAAACACTTTCTCCTCACTGTAAAGAGATTAATCTACATAATGGATTTTCAGCAGCAAACCAACAAGGAAATGTTAATTCTAGCTTTGGTCACCAACAGCCGTTTGAGCGAATACTGCCATTTTGAAAAAATGAATGAAAACACAACTCCTCTTCCCTCTCCTCGGCACTCCTGAGCCGTCCAATCCCAGCTGTGCATCTTTATACTCAGGACATGATTTAAATGCCTTTATTTACACTCCATCTGCAGTCAACAGCTTCTGGAAGTTTCCTGATTGGAGAAGTTGGAAGAACTGCTTTTAAATGTTAATTATGTTCCAGAAGCCCAAACGGCAGACCTAATTATTCACAGAGCTTGGGTATAAAAGCAGAGGGAAACAGGGAAGTTTTAAACCCAAAAATAAACGCAACCAATTCAGCACTGTGGGTGGGATGACACATAGCATAATAAGGAGAAGATTAGAACCTCCAGGGCACGTGCTGAGAATTAGGACAATGCTTTGGACCACAGCACAAGAACTCAGGGAATGTGGCATCAAAAAGATTGGGACAATTTATTAGCACTCTTTTCAGGTTCAATACGTTCTTCCCATCAACAGGAAGAGGAGTGGCTCGTGAAAAACAGGCGCCCAGATGCACATCACCTTATAGTTATTCAGGATAGTACCCTGCCTTTTCAGCAATTATGGATGACTATAAACAAACTGGAGGCTGGCTGCTCTCAGGCGAGCAGGACTCATTTAAGAAACAAAAACGGCTTCGCAGGAAAAACCACTCAATGTTACGAGGGGATTTGTTTTCATGATTGCAGAGCTCAAATGTGCAAGAAAAAATACGCTGGAAAGGTGTTTCAAAGAAAGTTACTGAACGTAGATTTAACCGAAAAAAAAGATATTACACTAAAATCTAAATAAAAACCGCCTTCAACAGCTGTTTCATGACACGACACTTACCAAATGACCAAAGTGTACACCGCCCCCGCGAATAAGGCCTGTTCTGTTTCAAAGTTCATGATCCCAACCACCAACAACTTGAAGCTGCACCTGATTTTGTCGCAAAAGAAGATAAAAAGTAAGGAAGGCCTGGGGGCAAGTGTGTCACAGAAATGGCTTAGAAGCAGAGGAAGCCCAGGGGCTCACCTGGAGGGCAAACGCGAACGCTACTGCCCCCGCTAGTGCGACAAACACGCTGCTTCCTCTATACTCAGCAGGTTTAGCTACCGTCATAGCGAACAGCTATTTCACTGCACTGACTAGCTACTGCATTAGAACCTGCTTGAGCTACCGCCTTTGAGGAAAAAAATATGTCACGCCATAAAGAACAGGCATTCCTCCAAAATTTATGTGGCTTTATGGTCCTCGCCCGGACGTACTGTAAAAGCAAGTGTAATACCCCGGCATAAATATCCTTCCTCTTAACTCACCAGCCATTGTTCGGCTGAACCCCAGTCGCAGAGCTGAAGCATTTGTACTCTGATGTTGTTCCCTGGCAAGCTACAAGGATGCATTGCAGCGGTTCTGCACCTTTATCGTAATAATGCATGGGGTCTTTGGTCTCGAAGGGGCATTAGAAGCAGGCCATTAGCGATTGCCGTCTGTACATAACGGATTACAGAGCGAGATGGCTGGCTCACGGAGGGAAGCTCGTAGAAGCTGAGGTAAAGAAGTGGTTGTGCAGCCAATTTAACTGCAGCGTGGGTATGAGACTACAGGCCGATGCTGTCGTCCCATGGGTAAAACACGAACAACTCGGCTCATTCGCCACCTAGCAGGTGTTTAAGGTGACAGATCACCACGTCGGACCCAATTATCCCCTTCCCCCCTCTCTGATAAGGGGTCATGGCCATTACATTCACTGCCCTCCCATTCTGTAGCGCTATACCCTCCACCCACCCTGGAACAGTGGTAATAGAAAACATTACGACATGTTAATATTTCATTGTCTGTGTTTCAGCAGGTGGGCGTCGGCAAAGTGGGAGGGATGGGGACGGACACACATATATACACACGCTCACACACACACAAGGGAGCAAGCAAAGGGCCGCTCGGGTTCCATTCCGGGGCCGGGTTGGCCCTCACCATCGGAGGGGCCACGGTAGAGAGCGAAAAGGTCAGCATAAATTTTGCATGAGGTTCAGTTGGGGCAGGGGTTGCCATGGCGACCAGGCCCAAGCCGCCCCCCCAATCAGCAGCTCCAACTGAGTCTCGTCTCTGCGCTCGAGTTCGGCAGACTGTTGAGGGGGCGTGCGTAACGTGCATGCATATTCAACAGGAAACGGTAAAGGCTCGCTTTCTCCTCTTCCACCAATTCCACCGCGATCGTTTCCCTGGCAAGCAACTGCTTTCTCACACCGCTCGCTGGCACGACATCATGGCCGTTTCAAATCTGGAAACGGAAGGCAGGCGACGGCAGGTGTGACCCTCGGCAAAGGCCCTCCAATCAGGTGGGATGAGGAAAAAAACAGGCAGAGTAAGAACTGTTTTCAGGTATCTTTCCGAGTGGAGGAAAATCTGCATTAAGTCATGGAAAAGGAATTGCAAAAGAAAACACTGCCATACTGGTGCACTAAATCTAAAATCTCTTTCAGATCAGAGTCCACACGTACGTCAAACACAACCCATAATGAACTCAAACTCGTACTTTCAAAGGGAGCTGATATCACAATTAATTTTTAACTCAATTTCAGTGTATTCCATAAAAATATTACATTTGTTAAACTTATATATTTTCACCTTGAATTCGAGGAAAACAATTTTCTGTAAATAAATAAAATGGCAGGGGGTGCCAGAGAGCATTGGGTTGGTAAAATATGTCTGTTTAATTATCTGTTCTCCTGTAATCAACATTGTTTTATTGAGGCATCACGGTTTGGAATGCATAACCACACTTAAAGGTAAATCTACCCCCCTCCCCTCGAAAATTGTCAAAAGATGCACATCAAATCTGGGAAGCTTGTATCTTCATTTTCACTGACTCTTTATGAAAAGAAAAGAATTCTATTGGGAATGCCTTATTCAGATCCTGCAAAATCTCATCCAATCAATCAGCACAGACACCTGGCCCCTCCCCCACCAACTCATTTGCATTTCAAGATCCAGCAGCTATTGCACACCAAAGCTTTTGAGGGCCCAGAATCAGGATTTAGGCAAGCAAACATTCTTCAGCAGCCCCAAACAATTATCTCTGTATATTAACGGACACGGTGATCGATGACCTGTCATTCATTTCACTGCCAGTGCTTTTATTGCTGGTCTGGCCTTTTGAGAAGCAAAATGCAAACACTTGAATGTGGCAGGTGTCTGTGCGATAAGAAAATGGGAAAATAATGAACTGAACTTATGTAGGGTCAGTGCTAAAACACTCCTATGCAACCGTAATCGCAAATAATGAATGGCCTAAACAATTTATGCATTTCGATTCACTAGGCATCCACTGACCTATTGACTCCCACGCATTAAAGTTAGTTGCTAAAGAAGTAGCGTTTTGGCTTGCGCAGACTCTCATATAAATTCTCCAGCAAGCATGAAATACTCTGATATCTGGCCTAAAAATGAAGCCCGGCGCAGGGACGGACAGATGGACAAGAGACAGACAGAAGTATGAAAAAACAGATCCACGCGATGAGATATAGCTATATATTAACCCTTAAAGCTCTGAAATAAATTTTTTAAAAAATATAAATGTAATCATCTTGTGCTGTTGAAAACCTATCATGCAGTGACTTTTTAATGCAAGATATCCAAATCAAAGCTGTTGAATATCTATCATGAGGCGACTTGTTTAAAAGAGCTCCTGCGGGGGAGCTCTTTTAAGCAAGTCGCCGCATGATAGATTTTCAACAGCTTTGATTTGGATATCTTACATTATTGAGCAACAATAGCAGCATTTAGCACTCCAAGGGTTAACTTTTGTTGCGAAACATTGAACAGTTTAGGAGTTCTGGCCCAGAAAAAAGCGTAAAGCGCCAGCAGACGAGTGGACGGACGGACAGACACAAGGAAAGACAATACTCATTCCCATATTCCCATCCAGGTTGTGGTGGGGATAATAAAGATACGGGGGGCGTGCAAATAGCAGCAACTTGAAGCGAATGTGTTGCCACTGCCTGGGCACACGGCACACAGGAGCTCTTCAGCAATCATCAGCATGTTTCTGACACTTAGCTGTAATTACCGGTTGCAGCTCTCCATTCTCTAATCGCCCGTGATTCACTTGTTTGTCTGTCAAATTTACTGATGACTTACGGCATCGAAGCGCATGAATGCGGCACATGAGAGAAGACCAATGAAAACAAAATTCGTGACAAGTAGGCTAGAAACGTTGTGTTTTTTCCCCAGGTTTTCAGCCACACAGATACCGGGAGCCGCGTTACATAAATACATCTGTTCGCACAATGAGGATTGGAATGAACGGTGGTCACATGCAGAGCCAGTGGCCAACCTGCTGATTATTTCACACGAATCCCTGTGCTGGATGGTTTCAGTTTGGGCAAAGACAGCCCAAATGCCTTCGAAAATAACTGCCATCATTGTCCCTGACCCACAGTGGCCCCAGGCTCAATTAGACAGCTGCAGAACTTGGTCAGCACATTAATTGCCGGCAGCAAACAACACTGGTGGCTAATGATGACCACTGCCAGCAATGACACGTGACACTGGGGACAAATGTCACTGAGGCAGCCATCAGGCGTACACACACAGAGAGGGCTGGAATGGGATATTCTGTCGTCCTTTATATTTTGCTTAAAAAAGGAAACTGAAGTGTGCAAAAAGGGAAGGAGGGAAAATGGAGGTGAAAGGAAACTGATCATCATTTTATTATTTTACAAAAACTGGGTGAAATAGCCAGCATTCAGAGTCCTGCTGCTTCGTGAAAAAAATTGGCTTGTGAGTCTGGATACTTTAATCCAATAACAGAAGACAAAGGAAGGCATATTACTGTTTGTCTGCTGGCGTTCCTGTAAGGACCCTTTGGATGACTCCCCGTGTGCCTAATTACAGGCAGGGGCACATTACACGCCTGTACAGTCTTTGTTCACTCCAGCTTTTACCCTTCTTCTGCAATTATTCTTCTGTCATTTATTCCCATCATTCAGGGATCATGTCATAAACAAAAACTCGAGCCAGCGGCTGTGCGAATCTGGTATATCTTTACGATGCTGTTCTCTCTTCGCACTTAACTGAGGATACACTACCAGGGCATCAGAATTTACAATACGGACAGTATGTATGTGCACCTGGTGCTAGACTGGATTGAGGGGGCGTGTGCAATGTTTCCACTGATGCCGAAAGAGCGAGGAGTTTGTTCATCACTGAACCAAACGATGCCTGAAAACACAGGTTTGCCGACAGATAACGAATCAGCTAGAATGGCGGTTCTTGCTCACTCATTCTACACAAAGCACGTTCCCCCAGCTTCCTTCACCCATATATGAGATAGAGGCTATCATTAAAATTCACTCACAAAAACACAATCAAGCAACATCGTGAAATAAAGTGCACTTTCAAACCCAACAGGGAGTTGATCATCCATTTTGCTGGGCGCTTCACGCACGTAGGCCCATAGTCAATGACACAACCGAGCTGCAGAAATTAGAACAGTGACAAACTGGAACGACTATTCATCAGCTGCGACTTCCTGTTTTGCAATAGCCACCTGGGGCTAGGGAACATATGGTGATACCAGCGCATAATCCTGTTTTCTGGAAAGAATTTGCACCCTCGCTCCATCTTCTGTGTCCCTCCCCACCGAGGAAAGTATCTGAATTTTCTCAAAATAGCTCGATAGCCCAACACCGTGACAGCCACAAGCTCCTATTTTTCTAATGGAGGGGACATGACAGCAAGGTTAAAGGAATATGGGCTTTTCATTTTAAATGGAGTGAAGGCAACAGCCTTCCCCCAAGGGCAAAATAGATGAAGCCCCCTTTATCCCACTGAGGAATTTTAATGGGCGAATGGGGAGGTCGGGAGCAAATCGACTGATGCAATGGCACCAAGAACTACAGCTACTCACTCATTCCGACACCCTATATGTACATACTGATCACGAGCAGGGCTGCCAAACCCTCATCTTGTAGGCCACCCATCCTGCATGTTTTCATTCCTAATTTTATCTGGTACACCTTACTCTATTAAAGTCATTACACTACTAAATGAGATCTGCAACTATTGATTTGGGTGTTTTGGTTGGGTTAGAGTATGTGGCCAAACAATGGATCAGCTATCTGATTAAGTGGGCTTCATATTTGCCCATATTAGTTTGAGATTATGCAGAATTTTTTTTCTGTTTTTAATATTCAATGTATAATGGATCCACATCTTCTCACAATTAAACCTGATTCCTTGTCAGCAACCATAACATTAGGTAGTGAAAAAAGGTCGTAAACCAGCTACAACAGCTCACCAGTATAGCTAATTTTACTGATCTTGTCACTTAGCTAAATGCTCAGCATAATCACTGTGTCATTGTTGGCATTAACCTATATTTTGACAAATTGTTCAAGTCTTAGTTCACTAATATTATCTGCTATTGTAGCCAGTAAGAATCACACGTAAGATATTGTTATATTAGCTTAAGCTATCAGGTATTAATAATAGCCAGGTACAGTCAGTCAGCTCTGATTGTACCAATAAGCCACCAATGTGCATGGAAGAGTAACTGGTCATAAACTCTAGCATCCAAGCAATCCTAAATCCTAGATTTCAAAGTTCAGCCACGTCTGCCGATTTGATTCATGTTAAACAGTGCATGGTGCCGAAATTGCCTGCCAGTCATACACTATAACAAATGGCTACCAACCTGAACATTCCTCTGAATTTCCATAGTTGCCATCAGTCATTCTAAACACTACCATGCTTTTCTCATCCTAAAAAAAAATCCTTAAAGCTAGCAAATTCAATTTGGATAGTGTTGAGAGAATAATACAATTGCGAAATGTCACTGCAATACTGAAACACATTCTCCTTCAAATCTGAAATGTACAACATTTTTTGTACACATTTTAAGCAAGTTTTTACAAATTGCACTTATCTTTTAAGGCAGGGGCAATTTATTAAGCAGAGGCCATTTAACATAAAAAAGTCAATGTTGGCATCAGATGAGGTGTTCTTGAAGGCGAAGAAAATGTAAATTCAGCAATGTTCTACATAACTTTTAATTACTACAGTGTTGTATTTTACCTATTATACAACCATTATCTTGGCTGTTGGCATCCCTGCTCTCTAAATATAGTGGAATCAATTGGGAAAACCCACATCGGTCGACCGCTAGTTCGAGCGTAGAGTTGGGTTGAGAATGAACTAACTTCACTGTCTTTTTTTAGATTCCGAAGGGGGAGCACTGATATCTGTAATTTGTCGTGTTTAAAAACCTTTATTTCCATTCCCTAAAAATAACAATGAAATCCCCCCACCCCAACCTATTAAGTCCTCACAGCCTTGGGAGAGATATTAGAGGCGTTCTGAAGACCGCCAAACACCAGACCCCTCCCCCCATCTCCCGCTAAGGCTGAGTTTCATTGTTGCCATGGTACTTTCTTCTGTCGTGATTCCTCCACTCTCAGTTTCCTCGTCTGCTTTCTACCTGTCTGGATAGATCTACTAAAAAAATATGATCAATGGAGGACAGGCTGCTAAGCACTCCAAATAATGCAAAAATAAATACATAAAAACCAGACAGCCGTGCTAGGACTTAAAGACCTCGCTTTTTTCTACCTGCGAGGCTGAACGGCAAATTTTCATGAGGAGGGAGGCAGCTTCCATAACTGATCAC
This sequence comes from Gymnothorax javanicus, assembly GCA_029692085.1. NCBI lineage: Eukaryota > Metazoa > Chordata > Actinopteri > Anguilliformes > Muraenidae > Gymnothorax > Gymnothorax javanicus. The sequence continues at coordinate 32,205,315 of CM056202.1, forward strand.
AGCAAGTAAACAGAGATACAGAAAAATAACGAGGTCAAATTTCGCTCGGTAAAACCTACTAGACTTGAAATTCAGCACACTAGATCTGAGGCCATCTAAACATAACCTGATTCACTGTAATGCCAGGAGCCTCAGCTTCAGCAAGGATTATTCAAAGGAAGGCTATAGAGCACTGAGAAGTTGTCTCCAGTAACTTCTTGCTAAGGGCCAATATACTCCTAGAGCCGTCTCCCAATTTCTGAGTGGTGGTGTCAGAGAGCCATTTCTGTTTTACCCCGCTGGTCGAGTGCTGGCACACGCACTGCGAGTTCAGTGTCAGGAGTCCGCCGGAGCAAATGACACGAACCGCCATCGCATCGCACGGCAGCCAGGGGAGCCAGCACTAATCAATAGGGTAGGTGTCACACCGCCAACTGTGACTGCCCGCCCAGCTCAAAGCTGCGGCCAATTACGAATCCCCCACAGGGTTGCCTGCCACGGATATCGCACCGGCGTGGTCCGTCGGAGAGCCAGGCATAATGATGCATCGGCGCTCTGAACAGGGTCCAAAACTATTAAAGATGCAAAAGGGAAATTTCGCTATCGCTCCCGCAGATATGCTAAGATGAGAAATGTGTGCAGGGATTTGGGGAGAGTCTAATGCAGCCTCCCCTTACAGCAGTCAGCTCTTCAGCGCTACAGCTCTTCTAGCGAAAGAGCAGCTATATCTGACCCACTCCCCCACCCCCCAACAAAACTCATCCCATCTGAGAGGGCGAAGGGCAGTATGGTGGTGGCTAACACTGTTTCCTCACAGCAAGAAGGTCATGGGTTTGTATCCGGCCTGGGGCCTTTCTGTGTGGAGTTTGCATGTCCTCCCCGTGTTTGTGTGCGTTTACACCTGGTACTCTGCTTTCTTCCCACAGGCCAAAAACATTCATACCAGGCAAAACGGTGATTCTGAAATAGCAGTGTGTGATCATTGTGATGGATTGGCCTCCTGTCCAGAGTTTGTTCCTCCCTCATGCCCGTTGCATGCTGGGATATGGTCCTGTAACCATCAGGAACAAGTGGTTTAGATCATGGATGGGTGGGTGGCAGGGGAAAGATGATCATTGTAAACATGTCCTCAGGTCAGTGCTCCAGTATTACTGTACATCCACCTAAAAAAGAAAAAACACTGTCCATCCGTCAGCCTAAATCTATTTTTCTCCCCATTAGGTTGACCAATTGATCTGAAACTGCACATGGACATTGAGCACTGCCATAGGCAGGGACTGATGAAGGAAATGCTCACATTATCCCAAAATTGACGCTGTTTTTGAGCAAATTTAACAGGTTTAGGAGCAAGTGCACAGAGTTGTGGCGTGCCCATCCCCCCCAATGCTGCACGTTGCTGTGGCACATGCAGCTCCAGGTGTGGACCAGTATGTTATCTCTGCAGGAGTCTATAAATGTCCTATTCACGATGAGAAAGGAAACATCACTTTCACAGTTGCAGTCGTCAGCGCTGTCCAACAGCTGCCTGAGATGAAGAGCAGACAGATAGCGATTGGCACTCGCTTTGTTTATGAACAAAGACTGGGAAGAGCTGAGCAGGTGTGAAACTATGAACGCTGCAACCAGCCTGAAGGATCTGTCCTCCTCTTCAGTCTTTAACCAGCTAATATGTAAAATTCTGAGCCTTTAATTCATGTGCGAAACATGCACCCATAAATCTATTTTATCTACAGCATAATTATCATCAAATTCAGTGCAGAGAGAGAGAGAGAGAGATATCAAATCCATCAGGCCCACATGCTATTAAGTCCCCAGCATGTCACTGGACAGTGAGAGAAAACCGAAGTACCTGGAGGATGGGCCAATGACATGCAACCTCCACACCAGAAGAATCTGAACTCAGCACCTTCATGCAGTGAAGTGACATTGCTAGAAGCTAAACAACTGCGCCATCTCTCACCAAACAATGATTTGTCATCTTCGCAATTCTAAACACAAACACTTCTCCTGATATGTGCTATCGAAGTCCAAAAAAAACACGTCAACAATGTCAAGTCAATAAAAAGTGACAAGTAATTCTCTAAATTGTTCATGCTTGCCATCTCCTGCTCAGAGAGTGAGAAATCGAGAGAGAGAGAGAGAGCGAGAGAGAGAGGGAGAGGGAGAGATGTGCACTGAAGTGCACCTGAGGATCTTATGCAAATTGGAATTATATGTGTCCCACTGAAAACATGGAGAGGATTCAAATTTTGATACTGGTTCCCCGTGACTGCTCCTCTTTGTCATATGACGTCACAGTTTACAGCAAGACAGTCAATATAAGGAGCCCCATATTTGGATAAGGGCGCAATCTTAAAGGCACAGAATTCCTTTATAGCTGAGAAATTAAAACGCAGACTGTTAGTTTTAACTTGATGATATTCACATTGATACTGAGGGGATAGGAATGATGGCCCTTTTAAGTATGTTCCTGTCCTTAAGTAATTACGCATGTCACTGTACTACAGGTAATATATTCCCAGGCTATAGAAAGTATCAAAAGCTTGTTTTTGCAATTTTATTATTTTAAGTAGGACTGTGTACTATACGCACACTCTTGTAGTAGTCTGCCAGCTATATTCATTTTGATAAACTTTTTCTTTGCAACTGTCCTATAGTAATGGGTTTTTGTCAATGTCTTTAGTTTCATCTGGGAATTTGGACCCGTATGCATTGACATTGTGCGACTCTGTTAGGTAGACAGGTAAAGAAACAACAAATGATTGTTAAAAAAAAGTATTACAGTTAATAATGATATATACTCATGCATGGAAACGCAGAGACAGGTTGACAGAGCTCGGGGAGAGAGAGAGAGAGAGAGAGAGAGAGAGAGAGAGAAAGAGAAAACCAGTGATTTTGTGAGTGAAGCGCACTCCAAGGATGAAACAATGCCATTGGCAGCTCCGAGGGAGGACAGGATAGAGGTGTAGAGGCAGCCAGCACTGAGGGAGTAACAGGAGGTTTGAATGTGCCTGACTGGAGATCCTCTCTCCAAAAGCAGGGCGCCCCAGGACAGCCGGGCTGGAAGCCTCAGTTAGCCGCTCGTACGCCAGACTGCTGATGGACACATGTATCAGAGCGGCTCAGCCCCATGGCCCAGGAGCAGGTAGACAAGCCTGCAGGCAATACCGACCGGAGAGACGGAGAGATGGAAGTATGGAGGGAGGAGGGGAGAGGAGATCAGGGGGAAAAGAGGAGAGAACACAGGCAGACCATGACAAAAAAAGAGAGGGAAATGAGAGGGGGAAGAGGACAAACAACAAAGAGGGGAACGGAAACACCAGAGTGAGAGAGAGAGAGTACATCCAAGTAAATTGGAGTGACTTTAAGATGGTGGCAAGTCGAGGAGTAATGGCAAAAAAAAGCAAAGATAAAGAGAGGCAGACGTAAACAGGGGACGGGGTGCGGAACAATGAGATATATTGTGAGACACTACTTAAATGTAGAAAAAGAACCAGCCAGACCAAGCAGATTAAACAAAGAGAAATAGAACGAGTAAGCAATAGAGAAGTGGCATGTGAGCCTGTAGAGCCAATAAAGGCAGACAGAGAGAGATGGCGACTGGAAAAATACGAAGGATAGAGAAAGGAAACGGATTGGGTAGCATTTAGCCCCGGAGAGCGCTCGTCCTACCCGGCCATTTAAAATGGATTAGTGCGGAACAACGCAAGAGGGAGGTTATGAGTTCTCCACGTGAAGTATCGCGCCAGATGGCAATAAGACCGCGTTGCATTCTCATGGAGCCACCGTAAAAGTGTAAAACAGCACGGCCAGTCGCTTACGACGAGCATTAGAACAGGACCCCACATAATGCAGCGGCAGGTATCAGGAAGTGCCGTCAGAATAGCAGGTGGCAAAAATGGCACTAACGAAACCCCATTGTGTCCTATTAGCCCGTGTTCCCCAAAGCGTTTCGGTAATCTGCTCCGGCTCCCTGTAGCTCCCCCCTGCATGGTCCTGAGCCTGGCCCTGAATTTTAGCTTCCTTTGAGGGAGGGGGGTCTGCTTGAATCAGCCAACCCTTGAAGATGATCATTATTTCTGTCTCTTAAGAACAGAGCGCTCGCTAACCCTGCTCCGCTAGCTGGAGACGGACACTCAGAGAGCTAATTAATTGCACAGTGCCAAGTCATGTTTACAGTAAACATTGGCCACTGATGGGCCCAGTGGTAGGGCGGAGAGAGGCTGTCCCAGCCTCTGTGACGGACTGCAGGGGGAACAGGTGTGTAGTGCTGGAGTCATCACCCGGGATGCACCTTCAGATCGTCCAAATTCAGCCCCCCTTGTTTAAAGCTTGGTGTTGAGGAATTAACAGCTCCTTTCCCTAATTATTGCTCTGACACAAACACCAGACCATCTGGCCAGCCAGGCATGCATAAAAAATTTAAGTAAAACATTAAAGCACACAGTTGAGCGCCAGGGCTCTGGAGAGCGAAAGAGAGAGCGAGAGAGAGGGAAGGGGAGGAGGGGTCAGGATTCTGGAAATGGGGCTGCAGCTCGATCAGCTCCCTCAAACACACCTAATGATCTTCTAAAATCCCTTTCAAAACATCAGCCTGCTCTGACATTTATTACTGATGCCAGCACACTATGGAAGATGGATTATTTTCTTGCCTCAGGTTCGGCGACATAAATTCGATGGAGGACGTAGAAACAGGTTTCCAGCTGCCTGTCTTCTCCCTGTCGTTCGACACTAAAAATCGCTTTGGCAACTGGGGCAGATTTTAGGCTCAGGAAGGTTTCAGGTTTAGCCCAGTAAATACAGACCAGTGAACCTGAGTGGCACTAGAGCCAACGAAGAGCTCGAGTCAGGAGACCTCTGCAGTATGTTACCCCAGGGACAAGTCTCACCCAGGAGGCCTCAAAACCCATCCAAATGAAACAGACTGATGGATGGATACAGTAAGCCCACAGCTCAGCCTCTGTTCAAGGAGGGATCCCTCCAGCCGGTAAAGCATGAAGGATATGCATCATGGCCATTTTTGTGCCAGGTGTCATACCAGAGAAATTGAACGTGGTAGACCATTTGGACAGTCCAAGGGGCGTAAGGGAGGGAGAAATTTGGGAAGCAATGGCTGCAATATAATATATTAAACTGAATGAGGATACAGACAATCCATAAAATGTGGCCTGACACAGCGTATTAGAAGGGATTAGGAAGTTAACGAAAGCAACATTTTTTGGCTAGCTAAACGATATGTAGATATAGAGCAGTCCCTCACACACAGAGGATGCCAGACTCAGGCAGCCCGGCCTTCTCAATCGGCCTGGTGGCAAAACGAAGTCAATAGACTGTTGGCTGCAATCCTCTTTCGAGAGCCCGAGCATCTTGTCATAATTGTGCGCGGCGGCGTGGAGTACTTGTGTCAAACAAGCCATTAAGGGAAAGCCAGGGAAACAATACAGTATAGATTAGATTAGGGCGAGCTGGGAACTCCAGAGGGGATGGTGGTGGGGGGGGGGGGGGGGGGGGTAGGCATCGTTTTTTTTCTGCCTGCATGTGCCTCCTGGCTGCTGCCTGAGATTTATGTTACTGTATCAGCCACAAGTGCGTTTCCAAAAAGCTTGGTTGCTAACTACGTTAGCAGTGTCCATACTTGTCTCAACATGGCTTTGTTTCAAACTATGCAAGTTGCCAACATAGTAACTTAGGGCCCGTCCACACGAGAACTATTTTTTTGAAAACGCATTAATATTTCATCGTTTCGGCCTTGCGTCCACACAGAGACGGCGAAAATGCAGCCTGAAAACGGTATTTTTTGGAAACGGGTTCCAGAGTGTGAAAAATCTGAAAACACCACCCCAGCGTTTGCGTGTGGAAAACCAAAACGGGTTTTTTTGAAACAGCGACGTGACAAGCCCCCATCACAGCCAAACACCCTGCCCCCCCCCCCCCGATTCTGTACACAGAACGCAAGCTTTATACGCATGCTGGCTGCCTTCTTCTCCGTTTTTTGGTCTATTTCCATAGAAATGCTACAGCGCCATACAGCGCCACACACAGGCCTGGAATATTTACTACGGCATTTTGGGTCGTTTTAGTCGTCTCCGTGTGGATGCAAATATTTTTGGAAACGACAAAAAAAGACTCTGTCTTTGTGTGGACGAGGCCTTAGTTAGCAACTAAGCGTTAGGCAAACGTACCCCAGAGCGGTTCCACACATCCGTTACATTCTCTTTTCTATGAGCGAGTGTGAGTATTAGTCTTCTTCTTCTGTTGCATGAACACCACCTGCTGGGACAGTTTGTTCCTCTTCAAAGGAAAAGGCTGCGCCAAAGCTGATTTGTTCTTCGACAGGGAAACTGTGGAACCAGGGAATTTTGTTTAACTGGGCCCCAAGAAGCGTAGCAGGCGCACAGACATCCTTCGTGGCTAAGGTAGGTTAACAACCAACCATTATACCATCAAGGCTCAGCAAAACCATACAAAAATATGAGTGTTGTGAATGTGAGCTTGTCTAATGATACCTATAGACACTTCACTGACCAAAGTAAGGACTTCATCAGTTATAGCATTAACAACAGCAATATTGCAGGTCCAGAGGAAATTATGGGTAGAATAAAGGCTGTTTAATACTTGTAAGACATAGTCCGATAGACATTTTCTGAAAAGTGTCTGACTGCACAGATTCTTTTATGCTTAAAAGAAGTGCTGGTTAACGTCCGCAGTGCAAACTGTTATCTCCATGGTAATTATAGCTAGTCATTTCTTTGTAACCAGACTAACCGATCTCTTTACGAATGATACCATACCAAATGCTACTGTATCATGTCCATGACAACCACCGAACTCTCGGTCCATCCAGCCAATAAAATGATAAAACAGCAACAACAGTGTCTGCGACATTTAGTCTGAAGGACACCATTTTCTTCAAAATCCCCAGCACGCTACTTCAGGTTTGTCACGAAAGTAAAATATCCAATTATAGTTTTAAATTCATATTTACCTCTTAAAATTGATAAGCACTGAGAGTGACTTTTCAGAAGAAGTGCTTCACTGGTAGCATAAATGATAGAAATGGCGAGTCCATAGGTCCCATGGGGTCAAACTATAAATGCTTGGAGATATACAATTTGACACTTACCCTTTTCCTACTCCTACAGGATCATAAAACTGTGCCAGGCACCCTTTAATAATACTTTCACATATTTTCCTCGGTTCATGACAGGCATAACCCAGTGCGCGGAGACCACAGCCCGTCTCAGTACGTCGAGTCCACAACGTCACGGTCAAACGGTTACACTGACATAGGCCCTAGTCCAAGGTGCCAGAAACTGTGATGTTACCATCCAAATCCCCCAGCTAACGCATCTCGAGGCGCAACAGACCGTAACAGACATGAAGGGTCAACTGGCCCTTCAACCCATTTACTGCCGCCCCCCCCCCACTGCCTCTCCCACCCTTTGGGCTTTTTTGCTGACCTTCAGCATATTTTTTGACACACGGCTTCCAAAATATATCCTCCCTCACGGATCAATATCCAGCATCCCGGCTTTTCCACCATTCCGCTCCCCGGCTCATACAGTCAAGGCTTAGGCAGAGAAATGTCAAAACAAGTCAGATATGTTTCTCCTTTTATAAGACTTTCAGCAGAGCCTGCTATATCCCGGCGCTCACACAGACAGCACACATGAAGATAATGAGGTCTGGGAAACTGCAATGAAACGGCACTGAGAGGCTTTCCTTAAGAAATCCAGGAATTTGTCAGTGTAAATTGTACACAGTAACATCTAAGCATCCTGTGTGTGTGTGTGTGTGTGTGTGTGTTTGTGTTTTCCCAACAGAAAGCCTCAAACATGACGCGTCCCAATAATGTCAAACGTTCTACCAAAAGCAGGCTAATATAGCTCATCTTGAAGGGCTCCCTGCTCAGGTAATCTTACAGTATGCTAAACAGATGCTAATCCGCAAAAGCATGTGAACCTGGGCCACCTCTGGAGCAGGGCTGCCGTGCTCCGCGCACCGAAAGATGAGGGAGATTTCAGGCTTCATTGTGCAAAATCAGAGCCACGAAGAGATTTAATTAAGATAGCAGAGCGGCAATAATTAAATCCGCTACTCTCAGGGTGAGAGTCTCACTGTCAAGAACACAGCGAGGATCAAATTAATTACCCAAGGGTTTTTTTTTTCATTTGGTCTTCTTCAGTGCATTTTGCAGTTATGAGGAACTCACCCCTGGAGGTGGCCTAGGCTTGTCGTCCATGTTAAATGTCCATCACCAGTAACACACTTGAGGTGACTAATACTGTACTCTGCTGCTTAATCATTGGGTCACCTTAAACTGTACCAAGCCAAATATTTTACTACATTCATTTTATCATCATACACGACTGGACATACTGTGAATCCATAAAAACATATCACATATTACTGTACACAGTTTTTGCTCTGAGTGTTTGTTTTTGTTTCATTGTGAGAATGGTACGGCGTTGTGTAATACCCAATGTCACCACATAAATTGATAAGGTGATTCATTCCTGGGTCCACATTCATATCTTCAAAATGTCAGCTGCAAAAAAGGGCCATTTGAGATAGTGGGTGTGAAATTCTGCTGGAAGTGGAACTGAAGGACATGCAGTACACCCAAACCACACCTGTAGCCGGGTTGCTGCAGTCATCTTCTCCGAAACGCCCATCTGACACGTCGCTTACAGACCCAAATGATCCAGGCTTAACGTCAGAGCAAGGGTTGGGTGATATGAACAAAGTTAAATATCATTTAATATATAATATTTAAATATTTCTGCCCGTATACCTTGATATCGATATTGTGCAGATATTGTAAAAATAATTATTGGCACCTTCACAAAATATTAAAAAAAGTGCTTTTTGATGAGTAATCATTAAGAATGTAGATATGATGACCAAACAGGTACAGGAAACAGCTAGAACAGAGCAAAAAGTGCAGAAAACTGCCTCTTTTTTTACTGTAATACAGCCTTAAGAACCAGAAAAGACAACCGATATGTCATGTCGCAATATTGCGATATCCAAAATCCCAGATGATATGTTACAGCACAGCATAGATATAATATCGATATATTGCCCAGCCCTGTTATTGCAGAGCTTCAGGCAATGAACATGACAAAAGGCCAAATTTCTCGGCACGATTTTGACGTATTGTTACCAGTATACTCCCTGAATCCGAGATTGGCAGAACGTCTTTTTCCATAAGCCTATTTACAGTAGAAAACAAAGGGAAAAAAAGGCATCCTTTTCTGCCTTGGAACAAATTTAACTAGGCTAAAACAAATCAAAGCACTCTTTTTCATGTCTATGGTAGAATTAATTTAATACAGTTCCAATTAAAAATTTGAGAAATTGGGGCACATAGTTATTTATCTGTAAAAACACTTTGAAGAGTTGGTCTTTGAAATTCTTCCAAGGACTGAATAAGAAACTACATTAATGTAATATCAACGGAACAACAGTCACGGCACAAAAAAAAAAAAAAAAAAAACACATACACGCACACACACACAAAGAAATAATACAGAAAAATCAACAGTCACGGCACAAAACTGTAAAGGGCGATTTGGTGCATAATTCCTCCAGTTCGAAGAAGGTCGATTTAAAAATCACCCACTGTAAACAGCAACAAACATCATGGCGCTTAGGACATCAAAGACAGTTGCCCTGCTTGCAGGAATAACCAAAAGCGCATTCCCCAATTCACCACGGACTTCTTATAACTCCAGCTGCTATTCATTCTTAATATCACAGCAAACCGTTGACGGCTATTTGGCCTAAGTCCGCCATTCCCAATATTCTTGTAAATGGTCCCAACCAGCTTTTTTTCTATAAATCGAGAAGTGATAAAAGCAGGAAGTGAAAGAGAGCCTATTAGATAAAAATTGTCGTCCAACTGAATTGATGCTGATGGACAAAATCCTTCGGTGTTATTAGACACCATCTGGACTGGAATCGCAAATTCCTGCCAGCTAGGGAATCATCCAGTTTTTATTTAAAGCCCAGCTTTGTTGTTGGCATTCAGAACGCGAGAAACACACAAAGAAAAAAAAAAACGTGTCAGGCCTTCTTTATATTCCGTATCCACCAGAGTGAGCCCACATTCGCGGGCCGACAAACGTACGAGCTCGACTTTTATTCTCGGCCCGCATGAGCACACTCAAGCTCCACAGAACTGGCTTTCCCCACGGGAAAGAACAGAAATCTATCATTTTTTTATGTCTGAAGACAAGAGCCTAATTTGGAGCAACTGCTATAATATCTCAACACGACAGGCAATAATTATCTTGCTATCAGACTTCGAATGCAAGCGAGACAGTAATTGGAGGGAGATGCCACTTCGGCACTTTCGAATGCGAAAACGCAGGCTTTTATTAGTAAAGATTTAGCCAATAATCATAGATGCAGTCTGTACAGACAAAAGCTTTTCGCCCGGCAACTCTCATATCTACCACCATTTAATCCTCCATAGTTACTCAGTTTCTTAAAAATGCATGTCACTGCCTGTTAGAGTCCAGAAACAGCCTTCTAAAACCCTGCGTCTGATACAAAAACCACTCAGTGCAACCTGAAAATTTATTTCAAGGGATGCCTCTAAATCTAATAACTATTATTGACCTACTGAGTGCGCACGGAGAGAAACTGCAAGTGCACCTAATTCACAGATGCCCTTAAAACGAAAATCATCACAAAATAAAGACCCTCCAGAACAACAGTTCCTGCGACGGGCTTATATCTGAGCGTGGCTTTGAATATCACTGCTGTTTATTCTGTTCGGAATGATCAATTTCGTCTGTAAGACTTCTCGCCGCGAAGCCTCCTGCCAATTATAGACACGGCGGATTGGCTGCTCTTTTGCCAGCTGCTGTTTCTCCGCTGTCTGTCGCCCACGAGCTGAACCGTGCGCTCATCCCACACGACTCCCAGCAGATGACCGGCCGCCAGGCTCATCAGCCCGTGGGGCTAAGGGCAGAGAGTTCTCGCCCAACTGAACACTAAACCCCGCACTCTCCTGCCCTCGGCGGCCATGAACAAACAGGAGACGGGAGGGCGGGTAACAGTGCATCCAAGGACACTCATTTTAGATTTAAAAAAAAAAAAAAAGACAACTCTTAATAGAAATATTTGGAAATTTTCATTCTTGAGACGAATGCCGCGGCCCTTTTCAAGAACATCATCAACAAATGAGCCAGGCGATCGATAGCCCACCGTTTGGAGGACGCTGGGAAGGAGGGGGGTAATTACAGCATCACATATACCGCCTTTCTAACACGCATCAGGCAAATTTTTTTTTTTTTTTCAATCTGAATAACTGCCAAAGTGCAGCCCCTTGTAATTAACGCTGCTCCTCAACTGACAACCCAATCTTTTTCTGCCACTGAACACAGATTACAAAAACAGCATGAGGACGCGTGAGGTGCTGCTGCGTGTGTGTCGTAATGTTTTTGCAAATACTGAACCTCCTAACAGAGTATGACAAAACCCAATCATACACAAATGTCCAGCCATGCGGCCAGGCCAGATTTTTGCCAAGGTGATGCGTATTAAGCCTGACTGCTGAAGGAAAGTAGTTCTTTAGATTTTATTATGATATTTTAATCTTTTTTGCAAGTGGATTTAGGCTCGGGCTAGAGTGGATTTAGGTGCAATATGCAGGGTCCAATTAGATACACACAGAAAAAAAATATATATTTGAGCAGTATATCATATACAATATACAGTGGGGTGTAAAAATTTGGGCACCCCTGGTTTAAATGTCAGTTACAATTAATATCCAAGTGATTGAAAGCAGACCTGAACACAAAATGCTACAAAGTTAAACATGACACATTTCATCACATTTTAAAGCAAGAATAATTTTTATTTTTTCCTTTTTACAGTTTCAAAATAATAAAACAAGGAAAAAGGCCTTGTGCAAAAGTTTGGGAACTCTGTCAGCTAGTATTTTGTAACTCCTCCTCGGGAAGCTATAACAGCTTGCAAATGCTTCCTGTAGCCAGCTGAGAGTCTTTCAATTCTTGTCTTTGGAATTTTTCCCCATTCTTCCAGACAGAACACCTCTAGCTTAGAAATATTCCTTGGCCTTCTTGCATACACGGCATATTTGAAGTCTCTCCACAGATTTTCAATAATATTTGAGTCTGGGGACTGTGATGGCCATTCAAAAACCTCCATCCGTCTTTCCTGGAGGTACTTCATGGTGGATTTTGAGGTATGCTTCGGGTCGTTGTCTTGCTGGAATACCCAACGTCTCTTCAACTTCAATTTCTGAATTGAGCTTTGAACATTAGCCTCTAGAATGTCTTTAAATTTGGTGGAATCCATTCTTCCTTCCACCAGCACAATATTGCCTGTGCCCCCAGCTGCTACACAACCCCAAATCATAATGGATCCACCTCCATGCTTAACAGTTGGCAATGTGTTCTTCTCTACAAATGCTTCACCCTTTTTTCTCCAAACATACCTTCTTTGGTTGTGGCCAAAAAGTTCAATTTTGGTTTCGTCAGTCCAAAGCACATTGTTCCAATTGGCTTGAGGTTTCTCAAGGTTTTCTTTTGCATTCTTCAGACGCTTAATTTTGTGTTGAGGTCGTAAGAAAGGCTTCTTTCTTGCAACTCTGCCATGTAGGTCTTTGTTGTTTAAGGTATGCTGTATTGTTGTCCTGTGAACAACTAGATTTGTGTCTGCTACTCTTTTTGCAGCTCTTTTGCGTTGATGTGTGGGTTCTTCTGAGCATTTCTCACCAAATCTCTGGCTATTCTATCTGAAAATTTTCTTGGTCCTCCAGATCTTGCCTTGACTTCAATTGTTCCATTTATTTTCCATTTTCTTACGATGTATCTGTCTGTAGAAATGGGTAGTTTGAAACGTTGCGAGAGTTTTTTGTAGTCCTCTCCTTGTTGGTGGAAGTGAATTGTCTTGATTTTGACATCCTTGGACAACTGTTTAGAGGAACACGTGGTTTTTAACACCAGACACAACAACCACCACAGTGGGATACTTTAGAAGGCATGGAGTTACTTCAGAATATATAGTTCAACCCTAGAATTATATTCATCTGACTCATTGAAGCCCTAACCAGTAAATCACCTGGGTCTGGGTCTACGAATCATCTTCTTAATTAAAAAGGTAACAAAGAATAAATGAAGTTTATAAGTTAACTAAGGTTCGGGAGCAGGGCCACGCCTCAACTCTACCTTCAATCACTGGACAAGCCTATTTATGCCTGTTCAGCCCCCTCCTCTCCGTTTGACTCAGATCTCTCGATCGAGGTGATCAGCATTCTCCAAACCAGCATTACAAACAGACCCGCATTCTCCACAACCAGCATTCTAAACAGACCCGCATTCTCCAAACCAGCATTCTATCGGACCTGCATTCTCCAAACCAGCATTCTAGACAGACCCGCATTCTCCAAACCAGCATTCTAAACAGACCCGCATTCTCCAAACCAGCATTCTATCGGACCCGCATTCTCCAAACCAGCATTCTAAACAGACCCGCATTCTCCAAACCAGCATTCTATCAGACCTGCATTCTCCAAACCAGCATTCAACCGGACCCGTAGTCTCCCCGACAGCATTCTATCGGACCTGCATTCTACCGGACCCGTATTCTCCCTTGCCAGCTTCTCGCTAAGTTAACGTTTTTCTGCTATTCGATGTTTCTACTTACCAAGCAACACGGATTCCGGAGTCCAAACTCCAGCTCAACCATCAAATGTCGATTCCGACTCAAATTCAATCATTCAACCGAACCGAAGTATTCTATCAAATTCTCCAATGCCCCCAGTTCAGATGCTGTCTTCGTTCCAGATTAGATGGCCCATCTTCCAAGACGACAGATAAAAAACAGCTGTTCCCGCGTCTCACGGGCTTCTCCCCCAGGCAAAGCTACAACTTCACCGCCTCCAGTCAGCGTCTCCCGCTCTGGTGACTCCCTCCGGCGAACGTAACACGCTCCGAATTAAAGGATTTAATTCGCCAAGTTTTCACAAATTAAACCACTCTACCAAGTAAGCTGTACGTATTTTTTACGAGGTTGCCGAGGTTTTTACGAAGAAAAGACTGAGCTATTTGGCTTGTTTTTGCAATGTTTCGCCTGAAGTAATACCAAGCAAGACTTCCTGGTTTGCCACATCCTCGTAAGCCTGACGTCTCTGAACTACCACATCCACCAGAAAACCATTAACGCAACAGTCCGCAATTAAGGCGGGCCATTCCTGTTGCGGAGGATTGCGTCCAGCCACTTGTCATTTCCATCAATTACTCTGCCAAAGGAGAGAGAGAAAAAGAGAGAGAGAAAAAAGGGGGCAACTAAAATGTAATATTAGTTAAATGGTTTTGCTAATTAAGGATTATTTGGTAATTAGAAGCCAGAAATCTCCAAGAAAGCCAGGAATGCATATGACCTCATTATCTATCACTGCACTAGCCATCGCTTCCACTAAGCTACTCTCCAGTGTTAGGATTCGGACTATAGCCAGCAGCCTGCATCCTCAGTTATTCAGTTACTCAAACTAGCACGACTTCCTGGTTCCTAACGATGGGCCATTGTTCGTCTCTAACACGCAATGAAAGAACGGACCCTAATTTCATCTACTATTTTAACACCGCAAAACAATCTCAGTCCTGTTCCATGTCAGTCTCAAGTAAAGCAACGTCCCATCGTCCAGAACCATTCAACTGCTATACAGTGGCTTCGGCTCTTCACCACATTTCCTGCACCACTACAATGTCATCACGCCAACAGCCTACGACAACGATTCCAAAGAAACTGACCCCTCCTAATGGGCCAGAGACAATCACCGCAAGCCCGTCTCCCACGACGTCACAGAGCCTCCACCGCCTCCAAGGCCACAGCTGGCTCCATCAGCTCCCTCTACCCTTCCTTTAGCACGGCGTCTGCTCAACCTTTCTCTATCATGGCTACCACCACAGCACAACAGCCCCATCGAGCAACACCAAGGGCCCCACCACAGGCTAATCAAATTAATGGTTCTCAACCTCCTCATTCTCTTCATCAATAACTACACTCTAGCCACAGCGGTACCACCTACCCAGCCAGCTTCACCTATTCATCGCCATTCTCCTGTCTCCAGTCTCTCTCGCATTACGCCAGTAGATTCTCTCTGGTGGTTTCGTAGATTTAGCCTAGCTCCTTCATCCCTCTAACATCGACACTAGTCAGCCCAGGGAAATGCAGACTATTCTTGGTCCAGTTCAGCTCTGTCAGCCAAAGCGGTTAATCATAGATCTTTCTTCCTCTCATGGCTCACACACTCCAAGCTTAAATAGTCCTATTCCCAGCTGCTGCAGAAGCAGTCCCAAGATCTTTGATACTCTCTCTGAAGCACTATGCTGGATTCTAATCAACACCTACAAACTTCCCCACATACTCCGTCTTGTCAACGATTTTCTCGTAGTCACTCCATCGTCCTCACCTCCTTGTCTCAGGCTCACTACTCTCACGAAAGCCTTCTCAGATCTCGGAGCTCCTCTTTCCTAAGAGAAACCTCAGGGCTCAGCACTTCCATTGAGTTCCTCAGTATCACCCTGGACTCTCATTTCGGCATCTGTGCCATCTGAGAAGATACACAGATCCCTTCATCCTCTTCCCTTCCTTACCTCACCTCATCCCTACCCACACCCTTCATTCTCTTGTGCATCACTCAGCTGCTTGCAAACTACCTCCTCACAGACAGAGACACAAAATGCCAGCTTTTTGCCCTCTTTGACCACCTCAATTATGCCATTTGCATTATCCCACAAGCAAAATCCTTTCTGTCAAATCTATTAACAGAAATGCAGCCGTTCCCTCTCTCCATGACAGAGTCGCCCTGAATAAGTCCCGCTCCCCTTTATCCGCGCTTCATGAGCTGTACCCCATAGTCATAGCTGCCATTCTTTGGGGGCACGAATGGTCCAAAAAGTCTATACTCATCCACCCTGATAACACCTCGGTCGTAGAAATCATAAATAAAGATCGATCCCATTCTCCTACAATCATGCAGTTCCTGCGCAGAATCACCCTGATCTCACCTCAACATCAGTTCATCCTGAGGGCAGCCTACATTCCTGGTTATCATAACCGCATCGCCGACTCATTATTTCATTTCTCATTCCACAAATTCAGACTCTTAGCTCCAGATTCGGACGTGCATCCCACACCAGTCCCACTGTTTTCAGCCACAACCTTCCCCTAACTCCACAACTCGAAAACCTCTGTAACGCTTCTCAAGAAGCCATTCTCGACAGCCTTGCTCCAAGCACTCTCTCGGCCTACCTAACTGGCTAGAACACTTTCAAACTTATCATGCCACATACAAACTGTCATTTCCCTCCTCAAACGTTACGTCAATCTGCAATTTATCACCCATGCTCACTCTGTCCAAATTCCAGGGCTCCACCATCCGGACCTACTGAGAGGGCATTAATATTTTCATCAAACTAATCACTGACCTCCATTGTCCTTCTACCTCCAATCTCACAAAACAATGTTAATCAAAGGCTACAAGAACAAAGCCACTCTCAAGGCCAGCCGCTTACCTCTCACCTCTTACCATCTTACCCTCTGCGTCCGCACTCTTTCCTGAGATGCTCCAATTCACCCCAACGTCATCCCTCTACAATTCCTCCTGACATCCCAGTCTATCTGACGTAACCATCCACTCTCCTGACTCCTGCATATCCACACTCCGAAGGAGTAAAACTGATCAGTTGGGAGTTTCCTTCTCCATCCATGTTTTCTGGCTCAATTCATATCTCAGCCAATATGATTCCCTGACTAAATATGTAAGCTACAGATATGCTGCAAAAGCATTACCTCAGCATCCACTCATTCTTACTGAAACGGGCAACATGGCCACTCGATTCTGGTTCCAGAAACATTTACATCAAGTCCTCAGCATTTCACGTATTCCCAAGAACACTATTCAAGCCATTCCCTCCGTATAAGAGCAGCATCTACAGCTGCCAGATCAGGCATCTCTGATCAAACCATCCAGGTCCTCGGCCGATGGTCTTCTCAGGCATATTGCACTTACATCCGGAACAATCTTCATCAAGCACATGCATCCATCAAGCACATGCTCAACTCTGCTCAATTTAATTCTGACTCTTTGGGGGCTCGACGTCAGCTCGGGTGGATAACGCCGAGACAGAACCCCCACGCAGAGTCTCCCTCCACCCAGTTATGAACATGTCCTCCAGACAACCTCAACAAACATCCCTCTTTCACTCCCATACCCACCCTCTCATCCCTCAATTCATTAAACCTTTAACTTGACCTCGATGTGGCGTGGTCCTTGCTAGCGAAATGAAGTTAACAAGTTAACTTAGGTTCGGGAGCAGGGCCACGCCTCAACTCCATCTTCAATCACCGGACAAGCCTATATATGCCTGTTCAGCCCCTTCTTCTCCGTTTGACTCAGATCTCCCGACCCACCCACCCCTCTTCCCCTTACCTTCATCCCTCTCCTTCCTATCTCATCCCTCCATCCTCATCAAATCATCCTCATCCCTTCCCACCCACATCCCTCCCCACATCCCTTCATCCTCTCCTATTCATCCTCATCCCTTCCTACCCCATCCCATCCACATCCCTTCCCTCATCCCTTCATCCTCTCCCATTCATCCTCATCCCTTCCTACCCCATCCCATCCACATCCCTTCCCTCATCCCTTCATCCTCTCCCATTCATCCTCATCCCTTCCTACCTCATTTCATCCACATCCCTACCCTCATCCCTTCATCCTCTTCCCACTCATCTGCTCCAGTTAAACCCGATGCATACCTCTCATGTCTCTTCCAGGTACTGTCTGGGGGGCTCGACGTCAGTTCGGGTGGATAACGCCGAGACAGAACCCCCACACAGAGTCTCCTCCACCCAGTCTTCAACATGTCCTCCAGACAACCTCAACAAACATCCCTCTTTCACTCCCATACCCACCCTCTCATCCCTCAATTCATTAACCCTTTAACTTCACCTCGTTGTGGCGTGGTCCTTGCTAGTGAATCCAAAAGGGTTCCCAAACTTTTGCACGGGGCCCTTTTTCCTTTCTTATCATTTAAAAACTCAGAAAAATTAAATTAAAAAGAAACTGCTTTCAAATTTGCAGAAAGGTGTCATGTTTAACTATGTAGCATTTAGTGTTCAGGTTTGCTTTCAATTACTTGGAGATTAACCCCTTAAGCCCTGAGCCTCTTTTTCAAAAATGGCAAGCCCAAAATGAGATGAGTATATCTCTGCAACTATCTGGTCCATTTGAATAATCTTGGTATTATAATAAAGGTAAAACCATTTGGGATTTCTGCCGTGGTGTAAAAATCAGTATATATGTCACTGAGTCAGAGTAAATTAAGATGGAACACAGTATAAATGAAAGATCTCATTTTGCACCAAACGAAGTTTTATTTCTATTCCTTGTGAATTTAATTAGTTGCTGTCTGAAACCTCTAATAATTTACAGCACAGAATCTCACCATTATCTGTGCCAAAGTATATTCTAATCAAGTAAATAAAAACAAAATTAGTGAGGAATATCTAGGTGGGTTCTCCAAATTGGCAATTCCAGGTACCTTGTGTGCCAAATCAGATTTCTCAAATATTAAACTGTAAAACTCATCTAATTTCAGTAATATGTCACTACAGGCATATATTCCACCCAAATACAACCAGTTTTTAATTTTTAGAATTTAGAAATATTCTTTTAATTATTATTTCTGCCAGTCCTATAGCCTATACCATCCCATTCAAAGACAATAAATACAAAGAAAATGGAGTTTGGCTCCACTGGTGCAGATTTATTTTTTTTTAAAAAAAGCAAATTAAAAAGATTATGAATACAACGGAAAGGTTAAAAAATGGAAAAAAGTAAAAAGAACAAAAAACCCATCAATTATTTATACATTTTGACCCTAGTATGCGACATATAAAAACTAAACGTAATCATAAGTGTTGATTGTGTCATTGGTTTTAATCCAAGACACAAAATGCATCGAAACATTTGATCAGATGACTTTGCTAGCTCAAAGCAGGGTACCCACAGGGAAGACCAGAGTCATACTGAGTCCAGACAATCAAATCAAAACGTCAAACAATGTCCAAAGTAATTTCAAAAGCTTGTGTGACCACCATGTGCCCTCACCACAGTGACAGTGTCTTGGGAAGCACAGAAAAAGAGAAAATAACAGAAAAAAACTCAGTGGTCCTTAACTTTTTTTTTCTTTTTTTGCTGAGTGTAGGGGAACTCATTTTAAAGCTGGCTAACATGAAGGGATATTATGACTAGCAAGCCTGATAATTAATGATAATTAGGGCATTACTGAAATGTGCTGAAGTCTTGTTAAGCCCCACTAAAGTAAAAGCGTGAAAAGTGTAAAAAACTTACTGTTCATTTTTTATTTTAATGGTCTTCCACAATGTATGAAATAAAACAATTACCAGAACTTTCCCCGTGGTTTCATCTGTGAGACATGGCCTAAACCCACTGACGTTTTTAGCTGATGGTATCTAGAGATCAGAGCATTTTTTCTTCCGCTACATTGGTAAGAGAGAAAAAGTCGAAATTTGAAGGGGAATGTGAAACATTTGGATTATTACTATTTTTCTTTAAATTTATTAACATTCCCGAATATGAAGTTAATCTCTCTCTCTTCATTTCCGCCTCATGCATTTCCTTGTACAGCATGGATTATGGGAAGACATTCTCTTGACTTATAGCCATAAAGTTGGCAAAACTCCTGTATATAGATTTAATCTCCCCCTTCATTTCCTTATCATGTCTTTCCATGTAAAGCACAGAATTCCAATTCATGTACATCTGTGCTTTACATCATTTAGGCTATCGTAAAACCATGACGTGTTATCTTTTATTTAAATTAACTGAAATACTCATTATATGAGTAGATTTCAGTTGCAGCAAAGGCACTACATGAATATAAATACCATGTACTATATAATCAATACCCTCCAGCCCAGATATGCAAATACCATGATAATCATATGGTTGCACAACACTGATAGAAACAGAAAGTCAGAAACTGCAAGAAGAACAGACATTTCATCGAACATTAAAAAACATGGTAAACTGGTAATAGATAGACGTGTGTCGATACTGATGCTGATATCGCATATTGGACCGATATGGACTCAAATAGCTGGATCAGGTATGGGTGACAATGGTATGAGATGCCATTATTTTAATAAATACAAATTCAGATCATTTATATCTACGTATGTATTAGTTAAATTATGTTTTAAAAATTAGGAAAGCAATACTTAAGTCAAGCCTGATGTTGTCTTTCCGATAAAAGAAAGATCCCTGTCTCTTCAACACAGTGAAGCATACAGCTTATAAATCAAGCAGTGGTATTTGATAAATACTAGGTAGGTATCAGCTAAAACCTGAAGCCCAGGTATCGGTATCGATATTGGGACTGAAAAAGTCGTATGGGTGCATCCCTCTTAACAGATTGATTGTCCAGAGATTTCCAGAAGTTACCTCAGAGCTCAGAGAAGGGTTGAAGCTCAGAGGTAGTTTTACGACACTTTCTAATGCCACAATAAGGGGAGAATGTGCCGCTGCGAACGAATACACAGTCAAAGATCACAATGTACAGTGAAAGATGTGAACAGTTTTAACCCCTGAAAAATGTGCCCCTATTAAAAGGGAGGGTTCCATGAGCACAGATCTGACTCATTTAGTCTAACAGGCGCGCAAATGTTACTAACACAAAAAAAAACCATAACAGTCCACCCTAAAGCGTACGAAAACTCGACCAGGGGACAGCAGAGAGGCATAGCTAGTTTTGTGAATTGCGCTGACCAAAAGCAAAAACAAACAAATTTATTGCAGTTAAACGATGTGACAGTCCATCCAGCACGTGCTGTGAGTCCGCCCCACATACAGTGCAGGGATGACTGGGGTGGGGGGGGAGTTATACAGGATCTAGCGAGGCGGGAGGGAGTGAAATTACACTAACCTATAAAACTCCAGTCATCAAGAGGCGCCATCTAATGGCAGATATTTAGCAAGCTGAGCTATTCCATTACTACTGTTGGGTATCAGAACCAGCCAGACCCAATTTGCAGCATACATGGCTATTTAAGGTCCAACAACCACTAGGGGGCACCCTATTTATCAGAACATAATCAATAACAGTGTTCCCACCCCCCGAATACTGCCCCCCCCCCACATTTTAGACGCCTCCCTGACCTGACACACCCAGTTCAGCTCATCAAGTGCTCCACTGACGAGCTGATCAGCTGATTCAGGTGTGTTAAATGAGGGAGACATCTAAAATGTGCGGGGCAGGGGTTCTTCATGGCCAGGGTCATGAAACACTGGTCAATAGAAATCAGAAACAAACAGTACAAATATTGTAATATTAGGGGGTTGGTGGTTTCCTGAAGCTTCCAAATCAAAGCCCACTTAGGGTTCCTCAAAAGCCACAAAATGACCATTGAACACCACACTCCAGTCTGATTTACCCAGCGGAAAGACATTCCCAGTAAGTAAATGCCAGTAAAGGCATCAGGACACTTACCGTCTGGGGGCTGGACAGGGGCGAAGTGCACTGGCTTGTCTGGAAGAAGAGAGGAGAGAAAAAAAAAAAAACAACTTCAGAATGACGGCCATTACACTGTAGTAACAAAGCAGCTGCCAAATGAACACACATATTTCACTGCTGTCATATCGATCCACAGTTGCGTGACGAGCACCAGAACAGGAAATGAATATCATTTCAGCAGTAGGAACCAGCTGTGGTCTGTAAGGACAAACTTTCCCCAGTTACGATGAGCAAAAGGGAATTAACAAAAGAACATAATCAAAAGACTCCTGAATATACTGCCTCTCAGAAAAAACCTTGTGCTTCATAGGGCTGAATAATGCTCATCATGAGACAGGTTAAAGTATTTATATCACTCAATTCACCTGGGAAGGAAAACTTGCAGAACAAAAGCAAACAATTTTCAAAAATTCTAACGAAAGTGCTGTTTATGTCAAGTGCACTCCATACGCATATCAATCAGAATGCCCGATGAAACGAACTGAATACAAAGACCTCCGTCAACATATTTTGTCTTCCTCACATTTTGCCTGTAAAGGGCTAGGATCTGGATCGCGGCCCGACTTGTTGGCCAAACAGAACACAAATACTGGCGCCAGTGTGTATACGCGCCATCTGCATATTAGGGCAAAGAGGGCCCATTGAAACTGCACCAGTATAAACACTGGGCCATGCGATACAAGAGGGAAAAGGAGGTCCCTTCATTGGACGCCACTGATCATGTGATCGAGTTGGGCGGGAACGCCACCTGATTCATCATACAGGGTAAGATTAAAAAACAACGCTAATTTACAGTGTTTTTTTCTCTTAAAGAAATGCCCCCCCCCATAGACATAATGAGCAGTTTCTGAATTATGGTCCACAAACTCTTGGGGAATACCGACACAGATGCTGACACCGACAGAAATCCGCGGGGAGACATAAATGCTTAATATGGTCCAATAAACTGGCCAATCGGCTACAGGGATGAGGGAGGGGAGGTTGATAATTTACAACCTACCAATTAACAAAGACCAGACAGACTTGGTCATGCCAGCGCTCCCATTTCTATTGAAGGCTTATTTTGTGGTGCGTACAGGTCCTGTAAACCTTTCAGCAGGACAAACGGCGAATTGGAATTAAAATACTGCCAAGAGCTCAGAGAAGAAAAAGTTAATGGTGTTTTCCCCCCTCAATTATACACAGTGTCTCTTATCAGGGAACCTGGATTAGAAAACTTGAGTGTCTCAAAACAGCATCCTGGGGCCAGAATCCCTGGTGTAGATTTAGCTTCCCTTCGAAGAGGCTGCCAGGCAGCTGTGTCAGAGTGAGGTGAGGAGGCCGCTATGCATGGGGGGGTCAGTCTTTTACTTTCAACTACCTCAGTAATGAAGTGTCCACGGGACCAGTTTCTGAGTAAACCGAGACAGCTGTGAGCACTGGTCTTATTAATACAGCCCGGCAGAGCAGAGATGGTACAGGGCAGAAAAGGAACATGTGCGCACAAGCTGTCACTGGTCATATGACTCCGTGATGACGAATGCAACCTGCCACGGCCCACTGGCATAAAGCACACATATGCTTATTAACCATTAGAGTGCTAAATGCAGCTATTGTTGCTCAATAATGTAAGATATGAAAATCAAAGCTGTTGAAAAGCTATCATGTTGCGACTTGTTTAAAAGAGGTCCAGTATGGGGGGCTTTTTTAAACAAGTTGCCACATGATAGGTTTTCAACAGCGCAAGATAATTAAATTTATAGTTATTAAAAACTTATTTCAGTGCGGTTTATAAGGTGCAGCATCTGAGTGCGTATACATGTGTTCATGCACTTACATGTGCACATTTGTCCCCGCATGTGCGGTCTTGTGTGGTTTATGTTCATACACGGTAAAACATGACAGCCTTGTGAAGTTAAGTGAAATTATGTCTTCTCTCTAATGCCACATGTCATGACAAGTTTTCGATGTTGAACTCAAGCGTACAAGTTTTTAAAAGGTAAACCTAAAGTTACCTATTGTCTTAACTAATCCTGAGTTGAAACAAAGCTTATCTTCAAGTTGAGTTAACTCACATTTAGTTCATTCACATTTTTAAGACAGCCAGTAAACTTTTGTTTCCAAGTTTACCCAGACTGAATGTATTAGAGCGTAGTAACAAAACACCTCGCTGCTTTTTTTAAATGATCGACCACAAGCCTGAGGATACTTGTGCGAGTTCTCAGCAATTCACAAGCAGAGACCCAGAGACACTAACAGACCTTGGGAGACAATAGAGTCAAGTCCAGTTAAATGCCCTGAAAAAGCCAAAAATAGATTTAAAAGCCAGAGACAAAGTTAGGCCTACTTGCGCAGTCCCGCGGGATAAAGTTTTGAGACACGTACACATTCCAGTAATAAAATCCCTTGTTGCTTCGTCTATTGATCTGCCAGCTAGATGGCAAAGAGACCAGAGCTGTCGCCCTAGAAAGATACAAACACTCTGATTTCCGAGCCAGTACTGATAAGGCCAAAAAAATGAGAAAACAGAAACCGCTAAACACCACGCGCCTTATGTCCAGTGTTCTCATCGAGTCCCTCAGTGTCTGATATGGTTATTAAAAAGTAATGTCGCACCAAGTTCGAGCCTCATCCCACCTTAAAGTGCTGCCTCAAAAAATGCAACAATACGAGGACACAAATGAAGGGTTTACTGCAGTAACTTAATAAATGCCAATCTCATGTTTTATGGTGTTACACAGAATATACTTTCACCATGTACCAATTTTGCGTACTGGTCAATGTTGTATACTGATCAGGATGACACTGTAAAACGCATCTATTGTTGCTGCATAAATAAAGTAATATTCAAAACCATCCAAATCTTGATTTCTGTAAAATTCGACGTACAACGTTATTGCACTCAACCCTTCCATTTGGATTACTAACATTTATCAAACTAAATAAAAGTGAAACTACGAGATCTAAAGCTAACTCAATATTGAAATGATATCTACAGGAACTAACGCTTCGGGTGAACTATGGAACAACTAGAACAGAAAGCAACTAACACTCTATTTCTACCAATGGCAGTGTGTTGAATTAAAAAGTAGAATTGGCATATTTCTGTTCAGATGAAAGTATGATCTGAATCATTCAAACTGATGAGCAAACAGTATTATATAAAGTTTATACCTCAAAGAAAGAGTTTTTTGTGTGCAGTTTCTCATTAAGACACTGGCTGCCGTATAGAAGCTCCCTAGAAGCCACTAATCCCGCTCTCGTTCCGCAGTTCTCTCCACGCGCTTTCAACTAAACTCTTTTCATGTGCGATCAGACGCTCTGAGAACCGGCTGCAGGGACCCGTAAGGCAGTCGTGTGCCAGAGGACCGCATGCTCTCAGACACATCGTGCACAAGCTGTCATCAATTCAGCTGGATTCACTCTCAGAAAGCTCTCCCATGCAAGTAGCTATTTAATGTTATGCTCATCAATGTTTAATGCTGTCAGGGTGTTTTTCTGTACAAGCAGGATGACAGCTCCGGCCGTTATGGCAGCAAAACTTAATCTGACCCCCTTCTACCTGTAAGTTATTCACACCAGCTACTGTGATCACAGATTCACAGGTCAAGAGAGGCTGTGCTGGGCTACCATGCCGCACCCTACCTCTGTTCTCTATGAGGCACCGTAAGGAGATACGACAGCATGGAAAAAATAACATAAACCAGCATGATCTATGAACACAAATACAAAAGGGCTATGTCAGACTGAGAGGCACATGTGCGTATAGTAAATTGACATTCTCACACACAGTATGCACACACACGCAGGTGCATGTGCACGTCAAGGCACAGACACATATGCACACTCGCACATACAAACACACACACACACACACACACGTGCACACAGACTTATTCACTTGTGCGCACACCAGCATGCGCACACGAGTGCGCAGGCATGCATACACTGACATAAAAAAAACACGTGCGTGTCAATGTACAGACATGTCATGCATACAAACGCACATGAGCAAGCATATAGTACGCATCACAAACTGAAAGAGATTCTAAACTGGCACACACAATCACTCATACAGATAGAGAGCACAATCACATAAATTAGGAAACAAACAAGGCACAATTACACTCACTAAGGCCAAAGATGGCACAATCAAATTCACAAAGACTCAAAAATGGTACATTCATGTGCATTAAGACTCAAACATGACACAATAACACACACTAAGGCACAAACATCACCTGCACCAAGGTACATCACAGCACACCCACACGTACTAAGACACAAACATGGCACTATCAAATGCGCTAATACACAAGCATGGCACAATCAAACAAACAAAGATACAAACAAGGCACAATCAAATGCACTGAGATTCAAACAAAACATGCCACTCAAATGCACTAAGACACCAAAATTGCATAATCAAATTCATCGAGACAGAAGTATGACACAATCACACATGCTAAGACACCAACATGGTACAATGAAATACACAAATACACAAACTTGGCACAATCACACATGCTAAGACACAAACCCGGTACAATCAAACACAAAAAGACACAAACTTGGGACAATCACACGCTGAGACATAAACCGCAAACTTGCAGGCTTGAGCACACTCATTGAGCTGATAGGAGACAGTGATCAGGCATACGCGTCAGGGGTAAGGGGGTATCAGGGGAGACCTACAGTTGTTGAGGAAGAGGAGCACAGCGAACCCCAGCGTGGAGGTGGCCAGGAGGATGAGGCAGATGTTGCAGGGGATCATGAAGTATCGCACCACCAGAGAGACCTTGTGCTGGTACATCCTCTCCCGCTCGGGGGCGGTACCGGGGTAGTGACAGCTCGTCATCCTGCACCCCTCTCCTCCCCACACCGCTGGAGGGTGGAGGGGGGATGTACACACACACACACACACACACGCTCACGCGGAGCGAGCGCAAGCGTGAGACTGTGTGAAAAAGAAATAGAGCGAGAAACGTCAGGACCGAGCGCAAACTCAGCCGGCTCTCCTCAGCCGAAGCCGCCGCGCCGCAGGTCCGCGGGGAAATCTCAGGAGAAAGGAGCCGTCTGACTTCCAGCGCCACATTTCAGCCGCTAATAATCAGCCGTGTCTCATACTTCCTTCGTTCGTCTGAGTCCGTTCACACAAGAGCCTGCCGGGGCCCAGAGGAGAGGGTTACCCAGCCCCCCAGTGTGGGGGGTGAGGGGGGGCACAGGTGCGTAAACTCTCGGGACGGGCCGGTCTCGATGGCGACTCAAGCGGGCGGCAGGTGCACAATCAGCGCTCCGGCACTTCGGTAAAACTCTCTGCGCCTGGGACCGCTCCCCGCTCGTAATCCCTCACCCCAGGGACAGACCGCCGTTCAAAAAACCGGCACTCCGCTCTGAAAACAAATCAAGCCCGGCAGCCGGGGGCTGGGTCTCGCTCCGCCGAAATCCGAGAGCTCATCTCTCCCCGCGCCGCCTCAGAAAACGATTTTAAAAAGTGAAACAGTGCGCGCACCCACAATGCCCCCCTCCCCTCCTCTATCCCTAACTCCCTGATCCCTGTCAACCCCCTGAACCCCCCTACAACCCGATCTGTCACGCCCCCCCCCCCCCGCCGTGCGGCTGCTGAATTCTGGGCTGGGGTCAGCAGTAGCGTTTGTCAGGAGTCCCTGGCAGCACAGCCGCGCATCCCTGGAGTTTCTCTCTCCGACTCTAAATCACAAGTGCGCCGTGGGGGCTTCCAAGTGGCACATTTAGTTCCCCAGTCCTCTCGTACACGCAGGCGGAGAACACAGTATTCTTTGTATCCTCCGCCGGGGGTATTGGGGTCTCCGACAAATTGTTTCTCCCCTCAAGTCGTAAAAAAAAAAAAAAAAAAACAAGAGTGTCTCGGCAGGTGGGGGTCCCCTATCTTGTGGGTCGCTAACGCACAGCGTAGACCTGTATTTCAGCGGCGTAATTAGCTGGCAGAGTGCTAACAGCTGTCCCCGAGCTGGCTAATCCATGCAGCTCCCAGAGAGCAGCGGAACTTTCAGCCCCACATTGCACAACCCCTACCCCCCACCCCCAAAAGAAAACGAAAAAAGTTGCCTGGACTGCCTGCCCGACCCCCTCTTGCGCTCCGAGCGTTAGGTGGTGACCCCCAATGGAGTCTACTGAAATCGCTGTTAGGGACGCAGTCCCAGGCCAGCGCAGAGGGACCCAAAAGGTCACCTGGGGGGTGGGGACACGCTGTCGTGCTCTTAACACAACTTTGATCCAAGAAGAGAACACGCCGTAAAACCACCCGTTAACCCTGCAGAATTATAAAGCAAAAGCACAAATATTTTCCGCCTTAATTTTTCCGGTGTCACTGCTCTGCTTCCACTATGAAAGACTCTCCCCGTCTTCCTTGTAAAGAGCGTTATTTACGGTTATGGTTTCTCTGTTCAGTCGTTTTTCCTTTCAGAGAAAAGACGCTCCGTAAATCCGCGCCTCTGAAAGCTCCTCTCTGGTCCTGTTCCTGAAGGTTCTGATCCAGCCTCTGCCGTCTGGTCTCTCCCACAGCTGGGTCCTGGGAAGCAACGCGTGCAGCCAGCCAGAGCTACAACTTCTGCTCCGAAGCGCGCTCGTCAAATACATCCCCCCTCCCCCCTTCGCCGGCAGCAGGTAGTTCTCCTCCCACCTACAGTACGAGCTGCGCTCAGCCGGCGAGGCATACAGAGCGAATGAACGTGCCAGAGAGAGAGAGAGAGAGAGAGAGAGAGGAGAGTGAGTGTGTGAGCGAGAGGGAGAGAGAGAAGGAGCGGCAGCCAGGTCTTGACACTCAGCCTGGAAAAGAGAGGCGGAAAAAAAAAGGACAGTCAGACGACCACTCCAGTCCCTTCCTCCGCCCCAGATAGCAGAGGAGTAACGAGGGAGAGGGGGAGAGCGTGTAAGACGGAGAGGGGAGTGGAGGAGGGGCTGTCTCTAACACAGAGGGGGGGGAGGAGAGATATATAGAGGAAGAGAGGAGGAACTGAAGGGAGAGAATAAAAGCTTTTGGGAGTATTTGTGCAAACGCAGTGCGCGTATGGCCGGGTGGGGAAGGGGTGCGGCTAGAGCAGGGCGAGGGCTAACGCAGAAACGGCGAGAAGCGAGGAAATGTCAAGACATCGCATAGCCCTGCACCGCCCGGGAATTAAAGAGCTCTCCCCCAGACAAGTGGTGCAAACGGCCTCAATTTGCAAATGTCATACTCCGTTTAAGGGGACAAAACAAACAATGCACAAATGAAAAGGACAGGGGCCGCGGCTTTCAATTGTGTTTCGCGGCATGTATTCGCAGACCCTGGGCTGCATCTCACTGTTCAACATTTTCTGTTTTCTATATTTACACCCTGGCTGTCGCGCCCTGCGGCTCTGATATTCTGTCCATTTCCTGCCCTCTCTTACACCATTAAGACTCATATGAAGCCAGTTAATTTAATCAAATATCAATCGGCACTGATTTTAAAACTGGCCTATTTTTCCCTGCTCCGTTCCGTTTCTTGATGCTCAGCTTGAATTCATCCACTTAACAGTGTTTTTCTCTGAGGAGCTCAGAAGGAACACCAGGCCCCCATATTATCCCTTCCATACTGATCCTGCACTCTGAGAGGATCTGTACACCTTCGAGGTGAACCTCGCTCACACGTTCACTATTTTTTAATCGTCATACAAGCCCATGCACAGCACATGTACACACAGCCCTCATGGTAACAAATTCCATTCCACTGCTGGTATATACAGACACCAGGAGGATCACACTAAACTCAAGTGTGCCCACAGGGAGCTGCGCAAATTTCATTTCCCCTCTGCTCCTCCTCTATAGCAGGGAGTAGTGCAAGTTTCACCCCCTCTCTGCACCTCCTCTATAGCAGGGAGTAGTGCAAGCTTCATCTCCTCTCTGCACCTCCTCTATAGCAGGGAGTAGTGCAAGATTAACCTCCTCTCTGCACCTCCTCTACAGCAGGGAGTAGTGCAAACTTCACCTCCTCTCTGCACCTCCTCTACAGCAGGGAGTAGTGCAAACTTCACCTCCTCTCTGCACCTCCTCTATTGCACGGAGTAGTGCAAACTTCACCTCCTCTCTGCACCTCCTCTACAGCAGGGAGTAGTGCAAACTTCACCTCCTCTCTGCACCTCCTCTACAGCAGGGAGTAGTGCAAACTTCACCTCCTCTCTGCACCTCCTCTACAGCAGGGAGCAGTGCAAATGTCACCTCCTCTCTACACCTCCTTCATAGCGCGGAGTAGTGCAAGCTTCACCTCTTCTCTACACCTCCTGTACAGTAGGGAGTGTAAGATTCACCTTCTGTCTGTACCACCTCTATAGCAGGGAGTAGCTCTGTACCTCCTCTACCAAACGGAGCACTGCAACTTGCAAGCAGTCTAGATGATGCTCTGTATCTACAGCACTTAAGAAAACTGTAACTAATCTAAAACTACGTGCACCCCGGCAATTGAACAACTGCAAGTGTAGACCTCACTCTACTGCAATGGTCAGCATATTCATACCACTCTGAATCCCAGATGAAGGGATGCACCTGTCATATCCTTGAGGTAGGTATGTAACTACTCTGCTGTGTAATTGGATAACATGTAAAGGAGTGCATCGTATATGTAATTCACCGAGGGTGAGAGCGTCTGCTCAGCACATATGCTCTACTAAAATTCATAACACACAAAACAAGTTTGTGAGGAATGGGATTCACATGCACACATGAGGAATGTCTTAGAGACAGTACAGAACACAGGGCAGCAGCCTGCAACTGAATTCCTGTACAGCAGGGGGCACTGCACCAATCCTCTCAGCAATAACTCACATAAGATCAAAGCCTCAACAGATGAATATTTCATGCTGGTGCAATCAGAGAAGATCAGCATCTCTCTCATCACACTTTGAAGGAATTCTCAGGGGTAAAGCCATAAATAACCCCCTCACCCCCCCACCCCCCAGCCCAAATAAAACAATCTGTTTTCACCTGTGTGGAGCTCTACAACCTATTGATTCTCCGCCACAATTTCGGTGTTAATGTGGTGCTTTTGTTGCAGGCTTAAATCATGGCACATCACAGTTTTACTGCCGAGCGGCTAGACTTTCTTTTCTTCCCTCTGAGATACTCAAGGTCCCTGAAGTCGCCAGTCCTGCTGGCCCACAGATATTGGATCAGCCATTTAGAAATGACATCACCTTTAGCACATAGTCCCCCCCATTTTTGGGCACATCAAAAAATATTGGACAGTTCAATACGATATAAAACTAGAAGGGCACTTGGAAAGTGCAGACCTCTGCCAAGGCCAGTGGTCCACCCTTCTGTCCGCAAACGAAACCACCATGGATTCCTCATAAAAGCTGCATTTTGTCACTATTGAACTTTACTGCCATCTACTAGATTTTATGATGTATGGGATTTACTCCACCAAGGCCAAACGCACCATCTTGCAATGTAAACGAAAGTGAAAAATTATTTGTGCATCTGCCTCCTGATTAGGCTCTGCTACAATATTTAATCGGTTCTTACTCTGTCCATCCTACATTGTTCCACCAAGTTTCATGAAAATTGTGCCAGCAGTTTTTCTGCAATCCTGCAAGTAAACGGGCAAACAAATGAATCGGTGGCATTGACTGAGTTTTGTTAAACAGAATGTAAAATAACAAGGTTATATGAACCTTTGAAGGTTAAAATTTGACAAATACTTATCATCTAATTTATATTGAAATATCTCCTGTATTGTGGCTTTAGCAAACAATAACAGAAATCAACAAATTTCCCATTATTCATAATGGGAAACATTTGTTGCCATAGAAACTGGATGTCAATCAACATATTTTTGCCATTTGGACATTAAAAAGATATCTCTGATATCCAATGAATAACGACAATTCTATGGACATTTTGGCCTGACTTTTGGCCTGACCCACCATGATTTTACCTCCTTCTG
Organism: Gymnothorax javanicus; assembly: GCA_029692085.1. Taxonomy (NCBI): domain Eukaryota; kingdom Metazoa; phylum Chordata; class Actinopteri; order Anguilliformes; family Muraenidae; genus Gymnothorax; species Gymnothorax javanicus. The sequence goes on from CM056202.1 coordinate 32,236,794, forward strand.
CTAGAAAGGGGGTGACTCCTCTGATATTAAGTTTCACCTCATGATATGATCCAGTCTTGAAAGGACAGTCAAATGAGTTTAGTTTCAGGTCAATCAGGGGTGCGTTTCCCAAAACCACAGATGCTAACTTACATAGTTGGGCCCATTGACTGTGAATGGACGAACTACTACACTTTTGGGAAACGCGCCCCAGATCATTGAGGGAAGCTATTGCAATTTTTTTTTTTTTTTTTTTACTTCGGTCAAAATCTTAGTTAACCTTTGACCCACATTCACAAAAAACAAAAAGTTTATAGTCTAGACCAAGGCCTACTTGTGTGTTAAGTGCAGTGAGGATTGGAACTGAACTAAAAGCTACAGAGAGGAGAGGAGCCAATAAGCAAACAAACCCAACTGACTAATATACTCCTCAAAATCAAAAATTTCAGCAAATAACAAACAAATTAATCAGTTGCATTAATTGCATTAATAACTGAGAGCTCACCAAGCTTTGGAACTTTGGCCGATATCTTTGTTGAACTTCAACCCACTGCCACGAAAATCAATAGGTTTCTATTCTGCCCAAGCCAGTTGCTAGTGTGTGAAGTTGTGCGATGATTGGTACTGAACTGAAAGTTATAGAGCGGACATAAGCAAGCAAGCAAGCGAACAACCGCAACTCAACAACATGTTTATCGAAATTGGAAATCTCGGCAAGCAATAAACCAAACCAAAAACATGACCTCCTCGGTGGAGGAAATAATCACTTAATCATTTTTAGTATCTGCTTGCATAGCCTCTACATGCAGTGACTGCTCAGCGTCTGTGACTCTAAGACATCAGCAGATGCTGGTCATCATCCCTGTGATGCTCGGCCAGGCCTGTACTGCAGCATCTTCAGCTCCTGCATTACACCTCCACTTCAGCATGTAAAATGCATGTTCAATTGGATTCAGAGCCAATGACTTAGAAAGCTAACAGTACCTATATATATATATATATATATATATATATATAAAAATATATACACGGATGTCAAAGTCCAATGAAATACGGCGCTCACTGTATGTCCAGTAAGCTGATTCAGTAGAATACATGGTAGACGCCATATCGGGAATTCCTTATCTGAAACGCGGGAGAGATTTCTCAGGCGATTAGTTTGATTATGAGTAGAAGGTCACAGACTGCAGCACTTTCGGCTTCTGTGGGAAAACGATAAGGACGCAGACGGCCGGCTAATAACCTTCCCCTTCCGAGAACAGGAATAAAACAGAGTTAATGCGAAACGCTTGTGACCCTCTGGGATCTGTGTCTCGAGATTTATTACATGATTCCGATTGTCGGGAGACTGAAACCCCTAAAATGGATTGAACTGCTCGTCCGTATGCCACAGTTAACTCCAACCGATCGAAGGACCCCGGCACTGAATGAAAACATATAAAGAAACTATGAAGAGCTCAACACTCCCACTGCCAGCAGGAGTTCATCACCAACTCACAATGCAAGCCGTGCTCCGCTGGTAAAAATGAAAGAAAGAGAGAAACAGAAAGAGGCAGAGAGCGGGTGCGGGGGAGAGAGAGAGAAAGCGAGGGAGCGAGAGAGAGTGAGGGGGGAGGGAGAAGGAGAGAGCGAGACAGAGTAATAGCAGAAGGGAACGCTTTGATATTTCCCAATCCAGGTGTTACTCTATACACCATTTGTTAGCCTACAATTAAAACTGCGTCCGCAGTATATCTCAATGCAACAGCTGTGGAAGGCGGCGTTTCGTTAAGCGCAGAGGCTCGGTTTTCAGCGAAGGCGGGAGGGGGAGGGGAAGCAGGAGCACCAGCGAAGAAGTAGAATGCGTTCCCAGCAAGCTTTACGGAGGACCCAAAAATATTTGGACGATGCCACAATCTGAAATGGCTGTAATTGAGGAGCCAAGAATGAGAAGCGCCAAAGTCAAATGCTCACACAACGTCAGACGAGGATGGGGAAACGTCTTTTATAGTTACCCAAGTCCACTGCCTCAATATTATTAAAATTAACTATTTTGATAATTGTTAATAATCAGTCATTATTAATTAATTAACATTGATTAATTAATTTTGTGACTTATGCACTAGGGTTTTCACTTTCTATGCACTTCACTTAGTATGGAAGAATATACCTCATTGCTCCAAACAGATGAAGAAAAACACACTCAGCTTTAGCGTATGGATAAGCAAACCCACACTGAGTGGGCCGTGTAAGAACCACAGCTCTGTAGTTCTGAGCCACTGAGCTAATACTTATACACCTGACTGTAGTTCTCTGAAGCATCAGGTTGCAGGAGGAAGGAAAAGACGTCCACTGAGAACCGGAACGGCCTCCTCGCTGCCAGCCCAAACGGAGTGCCTTTCAGACCCCAAAACCCATTCGGCTTTGGCCCTTCCTTCCGGAAACAGCCGCCGTGATCCGTCTCCTCTCCACGCGGCTGCTAATCAAGTAAATTATTGCCCTGATTATGAGCAGAGTGCCGAACTATTACTCTCATTAAGTCACTGCTTCTGCCTCTGACGCAGGGACGGAGGGAGGGGGAGAGAGAGAGAGGGGGGGAGAACATGAAGAGAGAGAGATAGTATCCATAACACTGGTGCCAGTGTGATCTCCGATGAACAGAGTCAATCTATATGAGAATATGTGACACTAAAAGGGCTAAGTTACACTGCAAATCACATACAAATGACTAATATCAAATATTACTTTTTGACAAGGCCATGCTCAAAGGTAAAAGGTTACTTTCCCGCAAATGAAATGTGCGGCATTAAGCACACTTAGCCACTACAGCAAATAATCAAATATTGCTCTTACTCGTTAATAAACCATCTTTTTATGATGTGATATATTAACTCACTTAGCAGAAATGAACAAGTTTGAGCAGCAACTGGGTAGATAACGGTTATTGATGGACTACGGTCAGCACTGGTAACTGCACTGGTTTATTCTAAATGCCATATCTAAAGTATGGGTTAAGTGTAGACAGAGGAAATGTGTGCAATAAAGAACTGGACCTCTCTCTCTCACTGTGGTACTGAAATCACAGGCAGCCGCTCCTGTGTATAGGAGATAAATGTGGCCACTCTCCCTACTAGAGTGAGGTCATGACATCACGCACCAGGGCCTCAGCCATACAATCAACCTCCACCCCCCCGGCTGATGGAGGTCACTGGGTGAGGATGAAGCCGTCCCAGACCCAGGGAAAACGGTGAGGAATGGACAGAGGTTAGGGCTTTGGGTTGCAGTTTTCTCTACTTGTCTCTGCCTAAGACGATGAGCTCATCACAGACCACATGACGAACACAAGAGACAGAGGCGCGCAAAGGTCCAGTGAGGGTGACATCACCGATTGCCAATCTGAAACAAGGGCCGTCTGGACCGTGACCCTGGCGTCAGCCAGCCAGGCCATGACTGCAGCTGCGTCCACAAACTCCGACCCAGCGCCCCCCCACCGACCCTAGGGAGCGCACTGCCCACCTCCGCCACAATCTAACAACCCAACACGTGTGAAAACACTTCTGATCCGTCTGGATTTTGAGACAGCTGCCCCCACCCTCCACCCAACCCCACCCGCTCCTGAGACTGCTGGCCTCCTGCAGACCAGCACATATGGCGCATCCATCCCACATTTCACTCACTCCGCACCTCCCTGAAGAGCAGACTAAAGCATAAGGCTGCTTTTCATTTTAAGGGGCCTCGTATTTTTATTAAGTGCCATTATGGACTAAGTATTTTTCAAATTGGGCCGCAAATCAAGAAGACTTCCCTTTTAGTAGTCTCTCGGCGTAATACAGCACAAGAACAGATCTGCATGCGATTAACCTTTAAACACTGTTAAAATGCCATATTCCGGAACATTCCTCAAAAACTTAACCTTAAATGCAGAGTAATTGGCTCCATTGAAACTCAATGTAGAACTGTAGCGCCCCTGCAGGCGTGGAGGTGTATGACGCAAGTTTCTCAGAAAATCAGCTAGAGGGATATTAGCCTATCGTGGCAGGGGGCCAGTCTATAAATCTGCCGTCGTGTCGTCGTTAGCGCGCCGCTTTTCCTAATCAGCACTCAGTAATGATGTGAGAACATACAGCTCTCCACGCTTCACTGACTCACTTTATCTAGCCTCTCTTTACATTTCCACAGCATTTAACATAATAGGCCTGGAGGAAATGACACTAAATTGCGTTCCGAGGAGATTACGTTGTTAAAGTTCCGTTTTATTTCCCATCCATTTCCAATAAACACGCGTAAAAAAAGCTTTTGTCTTCGTGCGTCACGCCTCAACACGGCGAGTGGCAGGAAGATTGTTGCCATGTTTATGACATAATAGCGCAGAGACATGCCCCCCATCCCCCACCCCCAAGTATTTTGTAATCAGAAAATTGATGGAAAGTCTGCATTGTACTTAGCAATCGATGTCCTCCAATTCTCTTTATTTACGATTATGCTTTTATCATATTTTTTAATCCACGGTAATTTACAAAAGGCCTGCTCTCAGCAGGTGGATTTTTTGTCCGTGCATTTGTGCGGCAATACGTGTAAATGCCTCTTTTCTGTAACGGCGAATGGACATAAAAAGAAATTTCCAGTCAAACACAAAACTGCTCAAAAAATTTCCTCCTTCCCTTGCAGCCCCTGTTGAGTGATATGCTCTAGGCTCCCTGCACACACATCAGGCCAGAATCAAGATGGAGGACAGAAAGAGGAGCCTCATAGTCTGCGTGGTGAAGTCACACATAGATAGACAAATAAACAGTGTCATGAAAACTAAAGAGGCTGTGTAAACAAAGTAGAAGTCAACACAAAGTGTTGATTGCCATGCCTCTGTCTGCCTAAGCTTCATACACCTAAAAATATTATCTTCAGTCCCCACATACAGTTGACCTAATACGACTTTGACCTTAGACCCATAGGCGTAATTTATAGGGGAGGGGTTATAACCCCTCCAAAAATACATACCAGCCAATATAACCCCTCCAAATGTAATTTCAAATGCTACAAAACATTAACTATTTTAAATGAATAAGCTGTCGATTTTCATCATTAAAGTTCGCTTTTATGGTCAGACAAAGGCATCTCGTCAACCATTTGACAAATATCAGCCCTCCCTAGAAGGAGACTTGGTATGTCCCAAATCGCGTTTGCTCCACTACGGCAAAGAGTGACTATGGTCTTGGCTCGGTCGTAGTCAGTCATTCGTGAAATGCAGTGTGTTAACGAGGAATATTAGCGCTTAGAATGAAAAGAGCGCCAACAGATCAACCAACAATTTTAAGTTGTTGGTCATCAGGGTCTAAAACAAGAAAAATATCTGTCCAGAAGAAGGTAATTAGTCATTGAGTTACCCGATGAACTTGCTTTTATACTTAGCTAGCTGGTTGCTATGCTAGCAGGCTACTTTGAGGTGAAAAACTAGCCTAAAGCTAGGGGAGCTAATGATGCCACCATGGGATAATCATACAGTGCGTTGACCTGTTCCGCAAACGGAATTTGTCTGAAGCGTCTGGTATCGATACAGCATTCGGTGGCGGAAAGTTGTCTGTTCACGAATTTGCGGAAATTACTCACGCACTTTGTGGATCAATTAGTTTTCTTCAGTCATTAGGAATAAAGCCTTGCACAGTCATTTTTCAGTGGCACGTCCTTTGACCGGTTCCGCAAATAATTTCCAGTTTCGCAAACAGCGCCCTTTGTCAGGCCAAACTTATGATATTCTTTGTTTATTGGCATAATTGCGTGCCCATGGCCACAGAGGAACAGACACATGTATTTTCCACCAATTTTAGCCAGCATTACTCTGCAGGGTATATCATAATAATTGGTCAAATTTATGAATAATTGTTCCGTGTGTCGACATTGTGTCAGCTGGAATCCACGTGTGCTGGCCTCAGTTCAAGACGATTTTGTACATCCATCGATATTCAACTGCTATCAGCGACTATGGATGATTCTTTCTACTCTTTCCAATTCAAGTACATACCAAGTGTACATTAAAATTATCAGGATGAGACTATAAATTCAGATTAACACAGGACATGAGCAATGATCAACCCGTTGAGCCACTGAAAAACAGTTATGGCGGGGGAAAAGATGTTTTATTTCACATTGACTACATTAAACTTTAATAAAATTATTTCAGAAAATTAAACAAGAATAAACATATCTCATAAACTACAAGTTTGAAAACCTACAAAATGGCGTTTGCGGAACTAGTCAAACGACAAGCAGTCACTCTAATGGGTGTTGATGAAAAAGTATCAAGAATACGAAATTGGGATTTATATGGTCAAATATACGATAATTTCCGATCATAATGACACTAATAACGTGTGATGAATCCCCGGAATACACGCGTTTAACGGCCACACACTGTGCTGTGCGCCTTATCACAGGCATTGATTTGGTACTGCTGCAACGGCAAGCAATAGTTAACGGGCATGTATTTCTCTATCAAGCCGCATATCTCGAAACGATAGTTCTGAGTTAAATCCACAATAATTTACCGTTCCAGCGGTGTCAAACTGAAGGCTGACGGCGAAGTCGTTTTCCCGCAAATAAAGTTTGATCTCTGCAAATTGCGGAACCGGTCAACCCACTGTGACGTTATAACATGGTCTTTTTGACAGTATCGACATCGCGTGAAAAAGTTCAGCATTTGCGCAGCTCCTAAGATGCCGGCGTGATGCTTCTCATTAATACTCATAGAAAGCTGGCTTTCCACCACTGTTTTTACGTGCAGATATCTCCATGTAGGGATCGATTTCAACGTTCATACTTATTATTGTACAATGTTTCGACCTGGCAAGAAAAGGTTTTTTTTTTTTTTTTAAAAATATCGCACGGAAACGCGCGGACTCGTATAGTGCCTCTTTAAGGACTTAAAACTTTACTTTATCATACAGTTGGCATCCAGCTGGATGTTGAGGTTACGTGCAGGAAAAACAGAATATCAACAGGTAGGTAGGCTATTTCAATGTGCTTCTTTGATGACTGATGACTAGAAATGTACATGTCATCTTGCTGTCTATCCTGTCAATTTACAGTGCTTTGTCGCAGTTTCCAATGCCCTCCTCTAGTCCCCGTAGACAGGGCCGTAACCAGGATTTTTGAAATACCGAGGTCCTATAATGCACGCTTATCCTGGAATTATTTACGTGATCTTGCTACAACAACGTTCTGAAAGATGCATTATTCATTCACTTGCGGTAGAAAACTGGCAGAGGTGTATAAAGTACTGGAAAAAAAATAAAAAATAACGAAGTAAAAGTAGAAGTACCATAACTGAAAGTTACTTTGGTAAAAGATGAAGTCACCCATAAGAAAATTACTTGGGCAAATGTCCTAAAGTAGCTCACATTAAATGTACTTAAGTACCAAAAGTATTATGTGAAAAAATGAACCAAAGTATCAAAAGTACAAGTACAAAGTATTTTTCATAGTACGCAAGGAAAGAAGCAAAGCAACCACTGTTTGTTCTCTCCTTGTGCTCTTTAATCAATTTTCAGGTGAATGAAAGATACAGTATTCAAAAAAACACACAGGCAGTCTCTCCCAGTTGTAAATTTTCAATAACGGATCCTGTTTTTCCATCTAGTGATAGAATATTGTAACTGCATGCATAAATTTGCAGCTCCACGTCCACTGGCAGGCACATCTGCACGAAGATACACCGTTGTTCTTCTCGAACACGCCAGATCCAGATAATCCGTAAATGAATTAAATTCATATTTTAATTTGAAACGAGTAACTAAGTCGCCAGTGTCAAAGTAACGAAGTGAAAGTATAATTTTTATCTTTTAAATGTAGTAGAGTGAAAGTAAAAGTCCCGGTAAAAAAAAAATCTTGAGTAAAGTACAAATCTTCAAAAAAAAAACTACTGAAGTACTGTAATGAAGTACATGTACTTCGTTACTATGCACCTTTGAAAACGGGAGTATCATGCATTTAAAACGCACGGCGACGTGATAGCCTACACTGCACTATGAGGATGCGTCTCTCTCTCTCTCTCTCTCTCTCTCTCTCTCTCTCTCTCTCTCGATTTACTGAATAAATGGGCACAGTGAAGGGAAAAATAAGTGGGGGGAAGAAAACGAAAATTCAGGGACAATTAACCGAGGTCCGGACCTCGGTGTCCTCAATGGTGGTTACGGCTGTGCCCGTAGATGCGTTGATAAATGAAGGTTGGGTCATAGTGGGGCATTCTGAAAACCATACATTGTAGCCTAACATTGACACTGTAATGTTGACTGCATACAACTGACTGACATGCGCAGGCTATTACTGACCAAGATCATGTAAGCATTGAAATTAATGTAATTGGCAAAACGATTTCATGTGTGGTGAAAACCGGGATATAGCGTCCAGACAGGCTTTTGTCCGGACTTGGGGGGCAACTGAAAATCGGCACGCATGGTCACCCTTGAAAAAATCTTAACCCCCCCAATACTGAACCCAAAGTTACGCCCTTGCTTAGACCCGAAAAACTCCAAAACCTAATCGGTTCAGCCGCCCTCTGTGAGGACCTATACCACATCTGATTTGGTCTAAACCCGCCTACTCCTTCAACAGATATTGCGCACGCAAGATACTCACTTGTAACAGACAGACAACGTGATGGATGGATGGATAACCGGAAAACAGAATGCCTCCCGTCCATGGTGTGCGATGGATGCATAACTAGCGAAAACCGGTCTTATGTTTCTATTCAGTTTTTTGACAAAAATGCATTTGCTCGTCATTTGTGGAGAGTCTCAGAAAATTCAGGAATATAAGTGTGATATAAGGTACATCAGACCATTATTTGTGCACCAAATAATCTGAAACCAGAGGAAGCCTCCTTATCTTCTTTTTGGTACCAGACCCCTCCAGCTTTCCCCACAAAAAAATCACCACCCAGAACTCAATTCTCTGCTTATACCACAGGGCTCCTTCAAGAATACTTCAAACCAAGCAGTGGGTTGATTTCTCCTTTAAGAAAAACGTGGCAGTTCACCTAGCAAGAGATGAAATGCCGTCCTTACGTAATATTGCAAAGAGCCCCCATTGAGTGTTGGGAAAGAAAACAACCACCGCAACCAAGTAGAACCAACAGAACAAGAGATCTGTTTACTTCACTGCAGTGAATCAACAATGAACCTCCCGCAGCCGCGACAGTCGCTCCCAGTCACAGCGGCTATTTTCATCGCTTGATTTCCCCCGCAGATGCCGACTGGCAAATACCAAAATACCTGTAACATTTCCCAGAAAGCTAAAGGGAAGCCTGTCAGACACAACATCTCACCTCGGCATTTCAAAGTGCTCGCTGGCAACTTCACCTCTCCAAACCTCCTCAGAGTTCCAAAAGTGTTCTGTCACTTAATGCACATTGATAGAAGAAACCTTTCAAAGGTCACACGACTAAAAGGAACAAATTCAACTCCTTGAGGCAATTTTTTTTCCTTCACCAAAGCTGGATGTCCTAAACCTTTTTCCTTTTGAGGAAAAGGCTGCTAGATACAAATCATTATCTCACCATCTTCACTGCCTTGAGTGTCATATTGGTTTTGATGAAGAAAAATACCAGTTACAAATATTGACTGCAGGGTAAAGTGGAGTATCCTAAAATGTGTATGTGCTATTGCCTACTGGAACCTAATTCTAGTGCCTTCTGCGACCATAAAAATGGCAGATGTAAGTTAACTTGATGGCAAAGTTGAAAAATCAAGAGCAACATGATTTGCCAAAAATTAGGGGAAAAAAAGGAGTTTGACCTTGCCATTGGTAGGACAGAAAAATAAGAGTCTGAATGAACACTGAGTTTGTCCATTGTCGTAATGGTCGGATGATTGCCATGAAAAATCGCAGCACATCCACTTTTGAAAGGAACCTTCCTATTCTCACCCGCAGCACAAAGAGCAAATTTGAATTTGACTGGATGATCTGTTCTTCATGAAAATTACAGAGAAAAAACAAATCTAAAATGATGGCCATGATGGCAAAATTGTAAATTGCAGTGCACCTATTTCGATTGATCCTTCCTCCTAATACACACTGCAAATTCAAATTTGATCGGATCTTCAGTTCACCTTGAAATCAACGGTGCAACCATTTTCATTAGATAATCTTCCACTACCCACCTCAAAACACAGCAAATTTAAATTTGATTGGATCATTTGTTCTCATTGAAATTGACGGAAACCAAATTCAAGATGGCTGCCATAGAGGTAATATTGAAAATGGAGGTGTGGCAATTTTCAAAAGGAACATTCCTCTACTCATGAACAACGCACACAGAAAATTTGAATTTGATCGGATCATTTGTTCTGCTCAAATCTGACGATGACCAAATTCAATATGGCTGCCACAGCAGGCATATTGAAAATAGCATAGTGTCTATTTTCAAAATGAGCCTTTCTCTACCCGCTATAAATTTACACAGCAAATTTGAATTTGACTGCACCAGCCAATCTCCTTGAAATTGGCGGAAACCAAAAGTTTGTGTACTGATGCCTGGACGCCCAACCAGGGTCTCAGAAGGGTGCCTCTGACCGACTCTTTCGATGTAAAAATATAAAAAAAGCAGGGTGATTGTTCCCCCAAAGAAAGAATGAATTAAATTAACTGCACATTTCCAACAAAAATACAACTCAACACATACAATATGTAGGTCAGCAATGGAAAGCACTGACACAAATATACACGCACAGTATTTACACAAGACTAGTATCTGTGGAAAAACTGAAAGACTCCCAAATTTATTTATAGCCTGACAGTATACACATTTTCCTGCAAGCTTCAAGTGTACCCTTGAAATATTTTTTTTTTTTTGATTATTCGTAAAAAAAAAAAAAAAAAAGGCACCAGCAGGCAAGTCAGACATCACTCCTCCGCTCTGCTTCCTTCGCTTTCATCAGTTTCACAAGCGACCGCGGCGACTCAGTCACTCCATAACAAGGCGCGCTGTTGCGCTGGTGCTAGCGTCGTCTGTCAGCCATCACGGGGAAAACGACCCGCGTTCAGATAACGGCGGGTGATGATGGGCGCAGCGTGGAGACGAGGCGGGAGAGGCACTCGTTATTCGGCGGGAACAAACTGATAAACGAGGGGAACGGCAGCGTGACACCGGGAGACAGCGGGGACGGCACTTCAACGGCGGCGAGAAGCCGAGAGAGCAGGCGAGATGCTATCGTGTGTATGGACAGCCCTGCATTACATAAGATATTGAAAGTGCGATCACTGGAGTAAAAAATAAATAACTAGAAAGCACTCAGAGATCACATTCCTCCACCAGGGCATTTGTCTCTAAGAATTCGAATCCATCCCAAAATTTAATCAATTATTCCTTGGCCAGTGGCCCACACTTATGATAAAATGTACATTATTGAGCCCCGTAGGGTAATATGTCCTCTGCATTTGACTCATCCCATAGTTAGCAGCAATGGGCAGCCACAGTACAGCGCCCTGCAACCGACTCCAGTTCCAAAGCCAGTTCCTGGGTTAGGGGCACTGGTGGTAGTGTTCCTGAAATGCGCGTTGTTCTAGGTAGGAGAAAGCAGAGTACCCAAAGGAAACCATCGCAAATACAAGGAGAACATGTAGTATACTACTTGCGCACCAGGTTTCAGCTGTTTGTCTCTTTTAGATAGGTGTAAAATGGCCAACATCAGATTTTAAATATGACCACCCTGCCACACCCACTTTAAGAGGCGCAGGACTGAAATGCAATCCTAATGTAGTTTATGTGCTACAGATGTTGCATACCAAGTTTTGTCAAATTTGTGACTGCTAGAGGTTACAGATCTCATTGTTGACAGACGACAGATGATGACGACAGAGTTCACACCTTCGTAATAACCCCAGCTGGTCAACAGTTGAGATGAAAATGCACATGTGCATCTTTACTCACAGGAGCAACGTAACCTTAATTTGGAAAGAATCCACAAAAAAACTGTAGGACTAACTTATGCTAACAAGAAAACTTCACGCCCGGACAGATGTGCAGACATATGGACGAGCAGCGCCATACCATAAGATGTCCATCATTTGTGATGATGGGAGAGTAATGAGTAAAGCTAAGCTATTTATAAATTGCATGCATTCATGCACAGAAATACACCCCAACACACGCGTGTGCACACACATACATGCTCACACTGACTTACACAAACACACACGCGGGGTGGGAGGATCTGAACGTGCTCAGTGAAGCCTCTTGATTTTTTGACTCCAATAAATTCGCTGCCATCTAGCATATTCTTCCTTTAATCTCTGCACTTCACACAAAATCCTCACACTCCGAAGCGGCATAAATATTAAAATAAAATAGAACGAATCCTCTCGGCCGTATTCTCTCTGCAATGCTGCCATCTAACTTTTTAAAACTGCATGGAGCGCATTCTGGATTCCATTTGATTCTCAGAAAAGTCAGCCATTTTCCATTTCATATGGCTTCACAGATAGCTATAAAGGAAAATCGTCCGAGGCGTGTCAGGCACAGGACTCAGCTGCCACTGTCACAAGTTTTACGAGCCCAGCCATCACATCACAGCATCACATATTTAGGGGAAGACTCCAAATACCTAACTTAACCCTTAGAGCGCTGAAATATATATTTTTTAAAATATAAATTTGGGGGCGCCCCGGTGGCACATCGGCCCAAGCGCGCGCACCATAAAGGCTGTATCCTTCCCGCGGCGACCCAGGTTTGATTCCAGTTCGGGCTATTTGCCGCATGTCTTCCCCCATTCCTCTCCCCAACCTTCCTGTCACTTTCCACAGTGAAACCATCCAATAAAAAGAGAAAATCTCCAAAAAATAATCTTTTACAAAAAAAAAAAATAAATAAATTTAATTTTCTTTTGCTGTTGAAAACCTATCATGTGGCGACTTGTTTAAAAGAGCTCCCCTGCAGGGAGCTCTTTTAAACAAGTCGCCATATGATAGGTTTTCAACAGCTTTGAATTATATGTCTCACATCATTGAGCAACCATAGCCGCATTTAGCATGCTAAGGGTTATTATATCGTTTCAAACGCCAGCTGAGTAAATAAAGGTGATATTTTCACAAGAATAATGATCCCCCTCTTTCACCTCTCCCTCATTCCTCCAGCCTCGACCCCCTCCAAAATCAGTCTTCTTTCTCTCTCTCGCTCTCTCCCTCTATTTCTTGCTCTCTCCCTCCCTTTCTCACTCTCTTGGTCTCTTTCTCGAAGTCCCTTGCTCTCTCTTTCTCTCTCTCTCCTTCACACGCACTTAACGTCCTTCGCTCCCTCTATCATGGCCCTCTCCCTCCACTGTCATTCAGTCTCTTTCTCTCTCTCTCCCTCCCTCTCTCATTCAGTCTCTTTCTCTCTCCCTCACTCTCACAATGTCCTTCGCTCTACCACAGTCTTTCTCTCTCTCCCTCTCTCCTTCTCTCCCTCACTCTCTTAATGTCCATTGCATTCTCTACCACAGTCTCTTGCTCTCTCTTTCACCGTCTCACTCTCGCCTCTCTCTCGTGTCACCATATAAATCCACATAAATGTCAATCAAATCCATATTTGACATAAGATCTCAGGCCTTCCCTGACCTGAAACTCCCAAGGGCCAGAGGAACATGTCATGTGATCCATGTTTCTCAGGGACTAATGGGCATTGGTTTTAACATGTTACCCTGGTAACCGCTGTCAATGGTGTAATGGGACCCTCAGGAATTCTCTGCAAGTTCCTCTCTCATTCTCTGTTCCTCTGATTATGATACGCAGGGAACAAATATGGAAATATGACACCCAATCCATTTTCTGGGCTCTGTTTTCTACTTAGCTGATGACTGCGACAATAAGAAACAAGAATTCCTGAAGTATTGTTGCAATGTTTTATTAAAAGGATCAACCGCAATAGGAAAAAAATATATTAATCCACATTGAAATAAGTAAGTCTGACTCACCCGTCATCCATTCCTGCTTTGAACTGAACGTCAATGCTGCACAGTAGAGAACAACAGCGATTTCTGAAATCTGTAATTGAAAGCCCAGAGCCCTAGCCATTACTGTACCGTCTATACCTGAAAGCTGTTGAATCAAAACACAATTTAGTATAGCTGCACAATCCTTCCAAATAATTGCTTGGCTTTTTCCGTCCATTTTCACATGTTGAATTAGTCACTAATTTGATGCATCACACATTGAGAGAAGACCTGTTACTCCATTTAATATTTGAGTTATGATAAAGCTACATTAACCGATTAGGACCTGATGCTACTTTTGCGTGCTTCTCTCTCGAAAACCTGATGTGAGTGCATTGTTGATGATGCCAACATTTTCGAGAAATGTGACCAATGACGTGTATCACGATTAGCTTAAAATACAAGTGGGGAAGGCGAAATGCATCATAGGCTCTGTGTTTTTAAATTTTTCTTTGCCTCTGTGTGAACCACAAAGTTTCCAAAGCATCATTTCAGACAGTGACAATGACTGACGATCTGACTGAGGGGAGAAAGGTTGACTTTTTATTACAGCGCTACATTTTTTGGTAAACTGCCACAAGAAAATTGTATAATGTTTATTTTTTTAATTTATTGTTCATCATTTTGATTTGATGTGAAGTATGTTAATGAACATTCAGACAATGCTTATTTCCAATAAAAGCCAACTGTTTAAGCTCTCAAATGATTTCATTTAATATTTCTAAGGGCTGCAGCGGCTGAAAAATAAAGGTTTTTCTGAAAGTTGACAATCCTGTCAGGTTTTTTAGAAAAACTTCAGGTGTGGTTGTTTTCAAACAATGCTTTAAGTGTCAGAATGCTTCTTTTGAGGGCCCCCTGGGTATTAAAGAGTTAAGTAAATTATGGTTCACTGATTGTGCAGAGAGATAAGTTGCCCAGTGATATTACATGTGACTACTGATTTCTACCACTTCTCTGTACCAAGACAACATAAACAAGTGCAAGAGTGTGTCTTTGACACTGCAGGACATCATGCACAGAACTCATTTTTACACCGCGCAAACAGAGCCGAGCAAGGCGAGTCCATTCCGACAAACCCAGAGGGCCCTCGACGCTCGCACCGCCTGACTGCAGGCAGCCAAGACGAGGCACCACCGCATCGCGAAAAAGTGAAAAGTTCACGAAAGTGAGCGACGTTCACAACCCCGAGAATAGCTCAGAGGCATTTCCCTTCCCCTCTTCCCCGAGGGCCAATCACATGACAGACAGCTCCTCCGTCAGGGGAGAGAGGAGAGGAGGAGTGCACTTCTGACTCCCGGGAGCGCGAGCGAGCGTGCGGCGCACATCACGCAATCGCCTGTCATCTGAAAAACACTCATCTCTGCAACTTATTAGCACTATTACTCTTCCTCAGTGCTAAAACACAGCGAGTGCGTTTTAAGCCGCACATTTCAGACTATTCAAAGAAAAAATGTATATAGCTGCAGAAATGTGGCTTGGGCACTGAGGAGAGAGAGGGACAGATACACGGTGTATGTCTTCCTACACTGTATATAACTTGTACACTAACAACAACATTAAACTAAAGTTGCTAGTTTTTAAAATTTATTTAATCATCCCACCACGCATCCTTTATTTAATCATTGTTATTTATTTTGTATGCATGTCAAATTTACATTAAAATATTAATTACTTAACTATTTACATTACGTTGAAACTGTTTATAATTGTAATTTGTTACTGTATGAATTGCATTGTTTGTATGTAACTTTCTGCTTTGGCAACATGTTTGATCCAAACATCATGCCAATAAAGACAACTGGAGGGAGGGAGGGAGGGAGAGAGAGAGAGAGAGAGAGAGAGAGAGACACTTTGGACTTTTTATGTTTCTTCATTGAAACATTAACACTCCACTCAACCCTTAACCCCAAACCCCACCCCTATTCACAGCCCTCCCCTGCCAACCACCAAAAAGTAAAACAACAAAACAAAAATGCACAAAAAAACTAACAAAAATAAGAAAGCGACACAAAACAGCTCCGTCAACCTAAAAGAGTTACAATCTCATCATCCTCTATTATACAAATTGCTCCACCAAAACACCACATCTGAGTGAACAGTTCCACATTGTGCATCATTTTATAAAATTCAAACTCGATCCTTAGGCGCGCAGAGACATACCCCTTAAACACCTCAGCTACATTTGTTGAGCCCTCACCCCGCAGCATATTTCTGTGTGTCACCCAGATTGCCAGTTTAGCTTGACCAAACAAAACATTTTGCAGTACAATGCGGTACCGATGCTGCACGTTATACTTCGGCCCGCAAACAAAATTCCCCACAGAAAACCTGACCCCCAGCCGAGCACACGCTGTTTCTAACAGGAGAAATAAACCCCTCAACCTTTCACAAGAAACAAAAAGGTGCATCATTGTTTCACGGTCAGTACAAAAGGGGCAGAGAGAGAGAGATTGAGAGAGAGAGAGAGACCATTTATTGAATCAATAGATTCAACAGTATTTAACAGAATGCATCATAAATTAAACAGCAAGTTTTAGCAAAAAAAATTCTCAAAACAAGCTAAAACAGGAACGAAAAAAAAAAATAATGAAAACACAATACAAAACCTGTACAGAACCAAGACTGAACAATAAACTGCTAAAGCAACCAATATAATTTTTTAAATAATAAAATTAAATAGTATTAAAATAAATAGTAGAAAGTACCATAAAAAGGACAATAAAACCAGAGAGAGAGAGAGAGAGTGACCCATACCACTCGCTAATTGCCAGAGAAAAAGACTTAACAGATCCACATAGTGGAGGAGTACAGGAGAAAAACATGATGAATGAGAGCGGGACTGAGAGAAAGGTTAAGAGGGCCTGACAGATGAGTGCAGGAGAGTGAATGAGAGAGGAATAGAGAGAGACAAGGTGAAGAATGAGAGAGAGGGGGAGAGGAATCAGCCCGAGAGCAGAGGAGCCAGGTATGGCCGAGGAGGGGGGAGATGGAGTTTAAGGGAAACAGCGAACACAAGATAGAGTCCTGATTTAAGTGCTCATTCAATCCCATATGCAGAAAACCGGTTACACACAGGGGTATAGAAACACCCAAACTTATCTTATAATGCTCTGCGGCAGTGTTCCCTCACCTTTTACAAAATAAAGATGTTATCGGCATGGCGTAACAAAAAAATTCATCAAGAACAGCACTAAATCCCCATCTTAACCCCCAATCTCAAAGTCAAGCACAATGCTTAATAAAGGCCAATTAACTAAAAAACAATCAATGCTATTTCCACTGACATTTAAACAGAATATGAGCACATAAACTTAAACATACAAAACATTATTTTTTTTTCAGAAATCAGTGAGTGCAAACAATCTAGTAATATAATCGCCTGACGCGAGTAAATAATGGCATCATCAAATAAAATTGTGAATAATTAGCTACACCGTCTGGCGTTGATTCCTGACCTAATTAAAAGCTTGTTTGCTCATGGAGGAAAATATACAGGAACAGGCAGGGAGCGATGATGGTTTCCACAGTATAGCCTCCGCAGTTCAGTTCCATCTTAAACAGCCGCTGTTAGACCGAACCCCAGCTAAGATAAGACCCAAATCTCCTCGCTCCGAGACCAGCTGGGGCCTGCTAATGAAAAGAAGAAACAGCCCTGGATTGATTCCATACCGTACATACTGTACGGGCCTCGTCTTCCCCAGGACGCGCAGCAGCGCCTTTGTGTAAGACGCAGGCAAGTCTTTCTGGAAATTTCTACAGGCCCCGCTGAAATCCCCCAGCATAACAGTACATAATCATTTCCGGTGTATTATCACTCCTGTTGGCTCGTTCAGTTCACTTTAATGGGAACTGGTGTTCAAGACACAATAAAAAGCAACCAACAGAGATATTTTGTTTTGGGAGCCTGTTTCCATGGTAATGGCATAATGGTAAATACTTAGCACAGCTTGTTTTGACAATGATCAACTGTTACTTACGGCAGACACAAAGCTCGTTAGCCTAGCGAGATAGTTAAGCCAGTGAGAGGCCTGCATGCCTGTGGTATGTCTTATACTCCATGGGCTCAGAGGGGATTGTACTGGACAAGGCTGCCCTCATGAGGGCGCTGTGTTACGCCTGGGCTCGAGATAAGGCAAGAGGAACAGTCCACTCTCACACAGCTGCACACTGACATTCGACTCATAATGTGCTCTCACCGCCAATTCACCTCACTGCCAATTTTCTGACGACTTCGCCTCAGATCTAAAGTCATCACTGTCTCTATCCGATACATCTTCACTGCTTCTCAACTTGACTAATTCGTTAGTCTCTGCCTACTGTGTCAAGCGATCGTGGACATCGACTTGAGCTCTCATTAGCAACAGTCTGAAGAGAAGATCAAAGCAGCTCTAAATATCACATTCAATCGAGGGACAAATTAAGTGCTTATGCCATCGGAGGTCGGCTCTCGTAGGAAAAGGTTATCGGCTCACTAAGGGTGGAAAGGTCTTTTGCTTGGTGGGAGGGAAAATTTGACCCGATCTCCATCCTGTAGCCCCACAAAAGGATCAAACAGTGCAGGGCTAAACGTTGGGCTGCCACTCAAGATAGGCTGCATGTAGCTGTTTAGCTGCTTCATAAGGTCCCAAACTTTTTTGGTTTGGTCATGGCGAGCAGTAAGGCAGACTCTGGTGCACCATTTAACTAAAATGGAGGAGTCCTCATCATTCTGTGTGAGTACATGTCTGTTCCTCTCTTTTCTTAACAGCTGTTCATTCAATCGACCTCACACGTGGCGGGTGAACAGGACCCGAGGAAGTGCAGTGTCCAGTGCGAAGTCCTCCTGCTGAGAGGTTCTTCAGAAAGCAACAAGTGGCAAAGCCGGTGGCCAGGCAATCAGCTTATTCCGAACGAGCATATTTTACACGGGCACTGCCCTCGTCACTGTAAATTCAGAACCCTGCATATTGTCCTGGCATTTCAACTGACTTTGCAATCCACCATTTTACCGCCAAAATGCCCGCAATTAACCCCAAATATTTTCCAAAGATGAGGGCATGTTTCAGGATCAATAAACAGTTTGGCTGAATACGCTCACTACGACAGCAGAAATTGACCCAAACTTCACATGGAAGCAACTTGAGGGGAAAAAAAAGTTCAGTGGCGCGCCTATCAATAAGCCGTTTTATGATGCAGGACCAGCAGTTTTTGCGAGGAAAAAATTTCATGGGGACAGATCGATCCACTCCACTGATTTCATTCCCGGCCATGCTACACATTACGTGCCCGATCCAAACGGCACAGCTTCAGCTTAACAATTCAATTCACCATTTCTCTCCTTTTTTTGTGTTAGCGGTTCAGAGAGCTGGGCCTCAGCCAGAATCATGGCAGTCTGGAGAAAGGGCTTACTGCACACTGAGCTCGGGATAAAGGTGGGGGAAAAAATCATAATCCTGCTGGAAATGATTATACAGTGTAAATAATTTATGTCTTTTCAGATGAGGCGATGCTCCACAGACCTTTGAGGAAACACGCAGTTTGCGAGCTGCCCATTGGCGCTGCGCCCATTCCCAGCGCGGCTAGGCTTAAGCCTTCCCAGCTGTGCACCAATTAAACAGGCATGCCAAAACTGCCAATTACCCTAATCACACCCCCAACGCCATCCCCGTCCCCCCAAAACACACTCTTGCTTTCCTAATTCCCAGTCATTTAAAGGTCATCAAACAAATTACCTTCCGATTTTTTTCCCCCTAGTTCCCTAATGCCGCATAGACGAGCAGAACAACACGAGCGTAATGTGACCACTTGAATTTTATGCTCGAACTCGACCCGAAAACCGTGTTCTTTCCAGCGCACGTTCATTTGGCCCAGAATGATTATTGCCGTCAAAATCACTGCGAGGGAAACAGCTATGCTTCGGAGTTGCATCATTTCAAGAAGTTAATAGTGTGCTTCCTGTTATTTGCATTCTGAAGATGTTGGACGAGTGTAAATAATGAGGCATTAACTTCGCAATCAGCTGAATGAGAAACGAGCTTCCCATCGGAGACGATGGCGTCAATCAAACGAGTCAAAGAATTAATCCTGGATTCATTCAATTATCTTTTTAAGGATTACATTTTAATGCATACGATAATGTGTGAAATGTGCCCGCCAGTTTATCCATTGAGATTGAAGAACGAATTCTTTTTTTTAATTGCCTGAATGTCGTAAACAAATAGTCGCTATCAAATGGTGATGGTAGCACCTGTGGCATTTGTTTTCTCGTTATTTCCGCCTCAATTATGCAGTTTCACACTCAAAGAGCGGAAGAAAAAAAGCGTGTCTGTTTTTTCAGACAAGAAAAGTGCTTTCTCTTCTCCCCGCCAGTAAAGAACTGCCAACGCCCACATACAATAGACTGAACAGTATAGCTTACAAGAAAACTATCATTATCTTCAAATGTAATTTCCGTACATAATTCCACAGGTAAACGCACCAAGGGGAAAAATTCCACAGGTCTGTGCAATGACAAAGCGTGCAGTCCTTGTGAAGCCTTAATTTCACATCGGCACTCGGCACGGTAATGCAGCGTGAGAGCCACAAATGCATCAAAATCTGTCTTAATCAGTGTCATAACTTACAGGCACAACTGTGAAAGATACTTTTGGCGCTGTTCCTCAGCAGTGGCAGCTGGGGGCTTTACAACCAGAATGTTTCTGAACCACTACCACATTTACAGCCCCCCCCCAAACAAGTGATGCAACATTAAACGCATTTATTCATTGGCCTGAGGCAAAGACTTGGCCAGGGATTGTATAAAACCTCAACTTTGCCAAAAGGCATTAAAAGCAATATGCACTCCATCACCTACACAGTTACTGTAGGTACTTAACTATCCACACTTATCGGTGAGTACTACAACACACTTGCCAAGCAATGATTTTGGACAAATAATATATACAATGTTAAGAATGAATGCTGATTAAAGGCAGGGTAGGTAAAATAATCAAAAAAACAGTTTTTGTTACATATTTTTTTAAATGGTCTTTGCACTCCGACAGCAATAAATAACTTAAGAATTCTGAAAAGGGACCGAAAAAGATCCATCATCTGTAGCTGCTATTATCAAGTATAAACGCCAACCAATCACTACTTCGCGGTCCAGTTGGAAAGAACCAATGACAAACCTCCTCACCTCCCTGCGCATACTCTAGCCTTCCCGTGTAAGAGCGTGAACTCAAAGCGTTTAATTGCTGCTGGTAGAAAGTTGTTTGCTATCAAATCAAAAGAAGAAGAGGTTGTTGGAAGTGTACCAAAGAATGCTCGTGGCTAGAGTGCATTGCTGAAGAGGCGACTATCAGGTGCCCTAAGTAACACCCGCCCAAAAACCTTTGATTGACTCGAGTGCATGACTGAAGAGGTGAAACTGAAGGACTTAAAGGTAACCGATGTGTTCTTTTTTTAATGCAATTTAATAGATATTACCAAAACAAACGGGAATAAATGAAGGTTTGCTCCGAGAACGTTTGCAATCCCCCGAATACTGAATGTGAATATAGTTCTTGCGACCTGCAAAAACTCCCCTCCCCATCAGAAATACCTCATTAGTATTCATGAGTATGCAAAAATAATGTCATGCGAAAGCAGTTGTGTGCAGTGAACACAGAAATGAAGAGAAGTTGGCCAACAACAAAATGCCGCTGCCAAAAAAATATCTGACTGATTTAGCTAGACTAAGTGCTAGAAAAGGCCAGGAAGAAGACAGATTGAAGGCCAGGATAAATATAAAAGGCAAAAGTGATCGCTGGCAAACTTTTAAAACCAGGTTTGGAGATATTTCCGATGAAGATGTGGTCAAACTTTTTCTGGATACGTAAGTAAACTTGATGCCTGGTGCAAAATGCCCGATTTCCCTGTTTCCTAGCACTTTCAGATCGTTAATGTACTTGAAATCGTCCCATATTTGTAAATAGAAATATTTATAGTAATGACTTTCTGATGCATAAACGTAATTTAGGCCTATTTACTAGCAGTCCAATCTGATGACTGATCTGACGTGACTTTTCATGCAAATCGCTCAAGTATATTAAGTAGTAGGCATGTCAAAATGGCCGCGGTCCAACAGCCACAATGGCTGATCGAAATGGTCGAGTCAGATTGACACCCTGGCTTATGGTGTGATTTTTTTCACTTTTGCTAAGGCAATTCGAACTCTGCCAAAACTACTACTGCCATGGTTACTTGTAACCGCTTGCCCAGCCTAAAAGGCCGGGAAAAGAAAGTCCAAAGCAGAGAAAGCTTCCACTAAAAAGGCTGCCAATATCAGTGTAGCTTTTTAACTATGGAGGCGACTAAGGGAGTTGAAAGGCCTGAAAAGTGATGCAGTGGTTGACGTCTTTCTGTTGGACAGGTCAGTAGCTGTTTTGCTTTCGGTGGAGGATTAGTGGTTTCCACAAATCGTTTAGCCAAAGTAACTATTTCTGTTACAGTAGTCATATTATCACAATGGTAATTAAGGCTTCACTGTCTTTCAAGACTAGTGAGTTACATTAGCTAATGTATACTTGAAAAAAACGCTTACTTGTGTATCGTTATATGGTTGCTGGTGTCAGACCATGTGTTGTTTACATATTAGCTTTTCACAAATGTGCTGATACAGGGTCTATTTATCATTTTATTATTATTTTTATGTGGTCATGAGAAGGATCACTCGACCTCCACACCATTGAAACCCGGATTGATTACTCAGCCTGTATACACTGCAGTGCTCGTGCACAACGGTGTGTGGGGTGTGGCTTTGAAAGGAGCCCTGAGGGCAGGGGGTGGGCTTAGGAGGAGCCCTGAGGAGATGCTACTTTCAAATTCTGCTGGCTTTAGAATCTTACATACCCTGCCTTTAAGCATGAGATTTAAATACTTATACCAGATACTTCACTCAAGATTTCATGCTCACTGGTATTCTACACCCAATGGTCCGGGGACTCAGTCATGCAAATGGGTTATATTTCAATGACCCAAAGAGGGTGAATCTGTGTCCATGGGGCTATGTGCTCTTCAGCATTACATTACATATTATAAATAAAACTCTAACATTTTAGGTGATTTTACCTGCATTCGCCAAAAAGTCTAAAGAGGGAGGAAATTCAATTTACCAGACCAAGTGCTACCATGAACATCAATGATTTATGTCCTTTTTACACAGGGAGGTCCTCCTGATACTTGATGCTGTTGTGAATTTCCAAACAACATAGCCTACAACTGTGTAGGCTAACATTACGTAACGTCAGCTAGGCAAGCTAGCCTGCAACATGTTGGTAAGAATGGGAACACCACGCATTTAGAGAGCTAGAGTGGTACAGCCATACATATTGCTGTTAGCTACTCAAATACGGAACAAAGCCAGATCACTGAAAATTTAAATGCACAAACCATTGTGAAAGGGGAACTTTAGAAGTCATTCAAACGTACATCATTAATTACAAACTCATTCCAAAAAAATTCGGGGTAGTATGGGCTTGCAAATAAAAAGAGAGTCATTTGTAAACAACCTGAAAACAGAACAAGACAAGATATGTCATGCTTTACATCACCAATTTATTTATTTATTTATTTGGAAACTACATGCTCCCCCTGACTTTCATGCTTAAAACACCTTCCAAAAAAATCAGGACACAATTTGAGACGAAGTAAGTCTTGGAGCACCAACAAAAAATGGGCAATAGATTTAGAACAAGCAATACTGTAATGCTTGGGCAGAACAGGAGCATTCACAAAAGGCTCAATTGTTTTTAAGGAAAGGCTGGGTAAAATACAATTATTTGTGAAAAATTGTGTGATCGACAAATCAGATACTTTAAAAGAATGTTCCTCAATGTGCAGTTGCAAGGGTTTTAAAGCCCACCACAATGGGACAGTACAAGATTGAAAAGACCTCTTCGGCTCGGAAGAATTTAGATTTGCTCTGTGGCATGCAGGTGGTAGGGTCAGAATTTGGCATTAAGAACATGAAACCATGGATCCAACCCACCATAAATAAGTGGTTAAGGCAGGTGCTGGGGGGTAGTCGTACCCAGTATTGGAAATGCGTTCCTAATAAAGTGGCAACAGAAAGTACATGTACTTTGGGGCAACAGAGTCCATCTTCTAAATGGCGTCTTTTTCAGGTGAGTCCCAATATAACTAGCCAAACAAGTGTTATAACAGCGTGGCTTTGAAATCGGTGAATGTAGGTGCTATCCCAGCCTGTTTGCAATCCACTCTTGTCTTGTCTCCATCAGTAGAAGCATTATGAAGTGCCATACATGATAATAAGAATACTCTGGCCATAAGACTAGCTGAAGACTTTTATCAAGGTGATTTACGAATCAGTTTTTTTTTTTAAGTGCATTTTGCAGACTTTCTCAGCTTTTCTTGAAATGAAGTTCGCCAGCCGACATAGCTTCTACACCCATAAATTTGGTGAAGTAGCAAGTGGCTGTTAGCTAGTACCTCTAATGTTACTGGAAATAGCATGAACCAACCCAGCCTCAATTATCAAGCTAAAATGTGCAAAGACCATACTGTATCTACTGCTAATAAATCAGGCTCACAGTGTCATTATACTCTGTAGGCATCGGTCTTTACTCTCATATAAAACATTTTTGAACGTCTATGCAAACGTCCATGTCGATGAGACGACGAAACTGGGAATTTTGATGGTTGGATTGTCAACGGCTTAACAAGGAGATTCGCAATGCAAAATGCAGAAAAATATATCAGGCCAGTGTCTTCCAGATTGAATGGTTATATGCTCTAAACTTGCACTAGTCCGGGAGACAGTAAGTTGCATGAAGGTGCACCGTTAACCCTGTGACCTGTCGATTCATCGGGAGGCAGTATCCATAGGCACTTACCTCCCACATCACCCCCAGAGCCCTGACCTTTTCGCAACCCCAATGCCCGGTCCCCGCTTTGCCCTCCACACCCTGCAGCATTCTCACCACCTCTGCCCTCAAACGCCCCCCCCCCCTCCTCGCCAAGCAAGCACGCCCTGTAACTCCACGGTCATGGTCACGGCAAACTACCCCATTCAGCAGCCCGCTGGCCAGGGCAAATTCAGAACGCTCCTGTACAAAATCAATCAGCCTTAGACAGTAGGGGTCATATTAATCAAATCTTATACATTTTACCAATTATGTGTAACAGAGCATCAACCACACATATGTTTGAGGGAACACTGATCTGGCATCCAATATGCAATATGGGCCAAATGTATAAATTAATCTCAATATTCGATTTTGACAAATAGATTTTGACCAATTTATTATTTTAAAACAAAAGTTAATCTGATGTCTGACCAGCTCATGCAATGCATTGGGCATGTAGAATTGAATGTTAGAAGAACTGGCTGTCTTCCCGTTATACAACTCTGCCCCCAAGTGGAAACACTGGGACTCACAGTCTTAATCGACATTGTAAAGCAGTGATCCCAAAATAGCGCTGACCTAAAGGTATTACCGGCAGAAGTATTGTATAAGGCGAGAAAAAACTCGATAAATTTAATCTTATCATACGCACTGCTAATGGAAACATGGAATCACTGTTAAATGTGTTTTGAAGTAACAGGAAGAGTATCATTCAAATCATCACTGATTACCTCACCCAAAAACTTGCGAGGGTTTTTCCCTGACAGTGTTCATTTGTGTCATTACTGCAGAGTAAAGGGGAGAGAACAGGAAATATAGAAACAAGCCTTGAGTTCATACACTGCCGGTCGAAAGTTTTTGTACACTTTACTCATCGATCGTGAAATAGTCCATTGTCATTAATCCCCACCACAAAGTGGACAGGGATATAGGAATGAGTGTTGTCTTTCTGCATGTCCGTCTGTCTGTCACACCTCTTTTCCACGCCAGGACTCCTAAATCCTTAAATATTTCTCAACGCAATTTAGTGTGTGGCCACATCTTATTGTGTAGATGTGCCTTTTCATACTTTCATCTGTCCTTCCATCCATCTGTTCGTCCCTCCACTGCATTTTGTTTCCAGGCCAGATATCGGCCATCCCGTGGCAGGAGATCTGAGTATTTCCTGCTTGTGCCAGTTTTAACCTGGATAAATAACATCACCATGATACGAATAGTGTGAAGTCAAGGAGAATCTGTCCTTTCACAGGATAGTGGCACAAATTTTGGAACAAAAAAAATGTGTTTGGCAAACTTTGCAGTTACAAATTATTTACCTTTCCCAGCACTGGAAGTAAACTTGAGATAGTTTGCCACAACTTGTGCGGAAAAAAAATCACGAAGAAACCGCTCACAAGTGCAGCTCATCCGCAGGAACATCCACAAGGAGTTAACCTTCATAGCCATCGCTGTCTTACCACCAGTTACTTAGGTGGCTGCTTTGAAGATTAAATGTTTTTGTAAAACAAATGTTTACATTACTTTCCCCCATCTCTGTCAGCTTAAAAAAAATTTGGCAACCAAAAATTTGACAGCACGGGTGCAGGCAGGTCTCAGATGTGGGCAGGCTCTGATCCCATATCAGCCGCTTCTCCTGTTGACACAATACTTTTAGGCTGAGATCGCGGCCGATGCCTAGGCTGTCCTTGAGCCTTCAAGGGAGTGCTGCTTGTACATTTGTTATTTGCTTAAACAGACAAATGTCATCCAGAGTGACTGTCAAGCCACAAATGTATCCACAGCTGGACATTTCCAAAAGCAGCTAAGGCCTCCTCCCAGCTCCCCCTCCCTTCAGGGCAGACAGACTGGCACTGCCCGGCTGAGACACTGTACCAGTCCCCACACGCCCAGCATCTTACAGTGTGCTGCATCCTAAGTGACGTAAGGACCATCATAAGCAAATTCCACATTCCTCGCCATTGTTACGCTGAGCAATATCTACCCAATTTGGGTGTGAGATGCATCGCTTGCTATGTAAGTGTGCACGCTGCAACTTTCAATCACATATTATCCCCCGCCGCGCGTTTAGCGCGAAGCGGGGGATATAGCATTGGGCTCTGTCCATCCGTACGTACGTCCGTCCGTCCGTACGTCCGTATGAACACATATCGTACGGACGGCGGGGGATATTGCCATGTTAGTGGCAAACACTTGTTTTCCTTGGCTTAATCCAGACAGAGGGCATTTTCCAAAAGTCTATGTCTGCATTACAAAGCTCTCTTTCTTAACATATTTCCTGAGAAAACGGTAGCGAAGTACACTGATTTGAGACAAGCTGTTAACAAATATGTGAAAAATGACAAAAATCAGTAATTATTATGGTCAGCCAGTAAATTGCATAGGGAAAAAAAAACAAATCAGTGTGCTTGCGCCCTCTGCTGGACAGCCACTTGATGCCACTGAACGAGTCTAAAATTATAACTCGCGGAGAATTTAATGGTCACCAGATAAAATTGTCACAACAGTTGCTACAAGCAGGAATGTAGAGAAATGAATTAATTCATGATACAATAATATATAGCAATGTATTCAGCATATATCCTATAAAATCTACTTGCCAGCAAAAAGAAAAACTAGTTTGATTCAATGTGTATGACAGCTATATAGTGCAGAAAGTAGCTAATTTATATTTATCTATAAGGCAGTCAATGTTGCATTACAAAACTTAATCTGCAGGGCCAATTACATTCTAGATTGAAACATCTGAAATTGAAATCAATTCCTATTGACCGATATTTTCAGCATGTCGATTCAGACTGACACAATTACAATTCTAATGCAGTTCAATCTCTATTATTTCTTGAATTTTCACTCACTGAGTTTGCATTGTGCACTGAGAAAAAATAAAAACTATGAATGCACTCAGCAGAATACAGAGCTTTGCAATGAATGCAGATGAAGCATTTGACACAATTATATCTTTTGGTCAACTGGCATGAAAATTTTGTTAACGACCCACTTTTCCACAAAGTTTCATGCAAATTCGATCTGGACTGAGATATATTGATAACAGACAGACATACAGATTACAGGACATGACAGAAACACAGTCCCCACCCCCTCTTTGGCTAAGGTCAGTGGCAGGGCTTTCTTATTTCAGCACATCTACTGTAAGGCATTGGTTCTCAATGCTAGTCTTGGGGGCCCGCTGCATACTCCAGATTTTGTACCAACCACAATCGCAATTGCAGAATTTTAACAAGATGTTAATTTGTCTTAACTAGGTGCATTCCATATTTGCAGCGATTAGTTACCCTCCTAAGCCACATGTTGATGGAAATATCCATGCCATGATTAATAGAAATTTCATGTCCGTATTGTGACCCATTGAAAACAACTGAATAAAAAAGGGAAAAAATCAGTTGGTCAAATCAAAGAACTGGTTGTTGAAACCCAGTTGAAGAACCCAGTTGTTGAAAACTAACTGACACATTGGTGGCGAAAACCCTTTATTTATTTTGAAAGCAAATAAGTCATACAAGTTCTGTGTCATGACTAGGAAATTAAGTTCAAGAAAAGTAAGGAAGAACTCAAAACACTTAGGTTCTGCAACCTAATTTGGAGCTCACTGATTAACCTAATCTGAGCCGCTTAAAAATCTTTTAACCAGAAATTACTTGCAATGTAGAGAAACAGCACAACTTCTCCCAGGGTCTTTTTTTCTTCCTGGAATTCATTGATATTTCTGTCAAGATGAGCCTTGGGAGTAAACAACTTTCCTACAAATGAAATGCACAAAATTAAGACAAATAAACAGCTTGTAAAACCCTAAAATTGCAATTGTGGTTGGAATGAATACCAGCCTACACAGCAGGCCCCCAGGACCAATATTGAGAACCACTGCTGCGAGGGACAGCGATTGACTAAGGGACTGTGTCAACCAGGAAGCACCACCAGATGGCAGAGGTTGAACACGATATGCAGAACATCATACAGGCCAGCTGTCGAGGGACAAACTCAACTTACCCCAGACACATGAAAAAAAAAATGCAAAAGGCAGCCAATAAAAAGTTTTACTTTGTCTGCTCCCTCAACACACCAGAGTTTCAGACTCCAGCCAGACACCCCCAGACACCACCCATCACTTTGAAACATGTGCTTCTCCCACAGATCCTCAGAACAGAGTGAGGACTGGTCAGCTTGCAGGGCAACCGAATTTCTAGCAAGTGTCTCTCACTTCTGGCAGCCCCAGCGGGCTCCTGGGTTCGACAGATGGAAGGTGGCACGGTGCCCACAGCCACTGGGGCCCAGGCGTGCCAACTTTTAAAATGAGACGTGCACTCTGTCGCGACTGAGTCAGAGCGAGAAATCCCGGGGCTTTCGCGAGAACCACTCGAGCGCAGCTTTAAAGTCGAGCAGTTTGTCAGGAATTAAACTTCGGCACTTCAACGGCGGCCATTTTCTCAGACGGGCCATCAGGCCTGGAGCTGTGGGTGACTCAGCTGAAACTTATGACCCCGGCCTGCCACCACACCTAATCGCGCCACATGAAATATGACAAAGAGCCCGCTGTCTCAGGGAGAACTGCCCTGGTAGACTGAGAGAGACAGTGTAAACCACAGAGTGAGAGAACATGGATCCTGGTGGCACAGTCTGCCTTACCAGGGGATGAAGTATAGTCAGGGTCATGGATGGACAGCGCGGTAATAGCGTCTGTCATACACTACACTATTTTTAACCCTTTTCATAAGATTTTGTGCTCAAATGAGAGTGCTTGATTTTGTGCTCAAATTTCACCAAACCTCAGTTTTAGGAAGGGGAAATAAACCACAAACTGCAAGAAAGGAAATCTTACCAAGCATTATAATCTTGCATTTAGACTTGTTTCTAACACCTTTTCTCTCAGTAAGACAAAAATTTTGCCACTGAGGTGAGATAATTTTGATTAATTTCTGGATTTCCCGATGGGATAAGAAAATTTTACTTTTCAAGCAAATCGTAACTTAAAATAAGCTAATAATTTCCACTTGAGAGAGAAAAATAACTCTTGTAATAAGATTAAAAGACTTGCTGAGACAGACACTTTGCAGTGCAAAATACTGTGTGCTTATCCGCCATAAAATGACCGAAATACAGCAAACATACTGGTGGAGCTATATGCCATTGTATAAAGAGCTAAAATTTGTAAAACAATACAAAAAAAGAGGCAAGCGACCCATATATCACCAGCAGATGTGTACATGCAAATGTGCATTTCGCACACAAGAAAGAACAAGTCCAAAAATATGCACCATGGATTCCCCAAATAGCCACTGGGAAAATAATGGCTGGGATTCTAATCTGATTCTTCAAGGACCCAGCCAAGTTCCAGTAAACCGCTACTGTAAACAGCTCCGACATTCTCAGATTCACTTAGCAAACAACCTGAAACAGTACGGTAAGTATAAGAAACATCGTGCTTGCTAAAACAAGCATCTGAATGGGAATGCAATATTGACAGCCAGCGGCCTAGTGCGGTGACAGGAGGTGTTATCAAATGTTTCTATGCCCCGTGGGAAGGCTTGCAATTACAAGGAGCCTGAACTTCAGGAAAAGGAGTGTTTGCAAAAGCTGATAGCAGCTTGCTAACTGCAAGGTCATTCATAGAATGCAGCCAGAGAAGGGGGGAGGACGTTTTAAAGTGCATCACAGTCAAAAAAGACTGAAATACATTATACAAACAGAAATTCTTCCAGATGACCCACAGACATACTGTGCCTTTCAAGAGAAAATGGCCTTGTTATAGAGCATGTTTAATAAATTGAGATTTAAAAGATGGCAGATTTTCCAGGTGATAGCACTGATTCAGCTCTTCAAAAAGCGACACCCGATATGTGGATCGTGTCCACTGCATCTTGGATAAGACTGGAAGCAGGGCCCACCGACTGCACAAAGCCAGCCTCCTGTACCCTCCCACGCCAACCCGGCGATAAAAATGTCAAGCGGTTCCCAAGGATTCCTTCCTTCCCAGTTCCACATAATCTCTCAAAATCCCATGTACAAGAAATTGTGAGTTAGGTCAACCAGACCCACACAATGGCCAAGTGTGCACCAGTGATCTTCAACCCTGTTCTAGAAGATCCACCATCCAGGTGGTTTTCACTCCAGCTGCAAGACAGAACACCTCATTCAACAGCGAGGAAGGCAGTTTTGCTGCTTATTGGTCAGAGTCACGAGAGCTAAATGAAGGTATGAAAACCTGAGGAGCGTAAATCTCCAGGAGCAGGGTTGATTACTACAGGTGTACAGTCAACACTGAGTCCTGAGCAATGGCCATTTGAAAACCCTCAGCAGGTATGAACATTCCATTTATGTATTCCTTTCCTAAGGAATTATGTTCAAATGTGAGAGTCTGACTACTGCAGGATGCAGCGAGCCAAGAGCCTCACACAGATACTGGTCACGCTATGCGATTCACCTTAACACTGTAAATATCACTGACTGTGTGACGGTGCGTTCAGGAACCACTCGCGAGAACAGGAATTCCAAAAATCATAAGCCTTTATTGCAAAATGGGTCGGGACCAGAAGACACAGGAATTGCCAAGCCAAAAACAGTATCCAAAAAGCGAAGTTGAAATAACAGGCAGGGGTCAGAACCAGTAAGGCAGATATGCAACGGTATATAGACAGTAAGCCAAAAATCGAAGTCAGAATCCAGAAGGGTAGGTCATACACAGGGCATCAAAAACAGGAATCATGGTCGTACAAAAATAGGTCAAAATCCAAATAGTAGTGATGTGATGTTCTGTGCCGATGCTTCGAGGCGTGTGCCGAGTAATTCAGGAATTATTTTGTGAAGCGCAATTCGAGGTGTGTATTGATGACGTATGCGATGACATCAGCCGGCCGTACCTCATGACCGGTTCATGAAGTGGTTCGCAATTTGGTGCGCGATTCCTCACGTGGGTGGTCTATGGAATGTTGGACATTACCCAGAAACACTTGCTGTTTCAATGACGATATCAACAGCTGAATAAAATGATCATTGTTTGTTTTATGAAGCATTTTCCAAAAAGAAATCTAAGCTATTTCATGTTATAACGACTTATGTATAATTAAAATGGTCAATAATGTACCATGATGACATCGACTTGCCAGCACCATGACTGAGAAATAAATGCAGTTGCAGTGGTATATATATCCAGTAGCTTGACATGCAATTGATGTAAACGAGGCCATCAGCGTCCCCATTATTAAGTGGAAACACTGATAAATTCATCGGGCAGTATGCCTCTCAAAGCTCTAGTATGGTTGCTTTCACAGCAGTCTCTTTTTTTTCGATACGCCACGGTGGTAATATAACCTGCGATATTTTTGCCTGTTTTCCATTTTTTGTCCAGTAGATGGCGTAGTGAGCAGATAAAGCCTCAAGAAGCGTCACCCATTAGCGAACCACTTTGGGAGAAAGCTTCAATGCTCCATGGGGCTTCATCTCGCCATCACTACCAAATAGGCAAAACAAGAATGGTAAGGGCAAGGCAATCTCAAGGTCAGACAAAACAGTCGTGAAGAAGCAATAAACAAAAGGCATACGAGGAGCTCTGCACAAATGAATACTGATCAACGTTCTGACAGAGAATGAACAGCAGTGAAGACTTTAAGTAGACAAGAGGGAAGTCACATGCTATGCAGAGAACAGGTGAATTGGATAAGAACTAATTACAAAGGGAAGCACACATGGGGAGGTCCTTAACCACAACAATTGGCAAAAGCCAAGACACAGACAGGATCCATGCAGACAACCTATGACAGATAAACAGCTCCGGTCAAGGAGTTCTAAGTGCACAGACAAAGAGTGCAGGATAGCAATTAAGCAGGTGCGAGAGATCTCGCGGAAACGCAGGGAGAGGCAGAGAAAGCAAAGCAAGAGGCAGAGACTAGAACAGGGCGAGAGCTGAGATTGCATTAGTAGTAATTAGTAGCGGTGCAGTTCTTCAAATTAACCCAAGTGCTCGTTAGTAAGTTAGTAATATCTACATGGATTAGTTAAGTTAGTAGACTATGATACAAAATATAAATGTTAGTATTATTAGTAATCAAGGAAAGCAAGGTGAAGGAAGTAAACGAGAATTGAAGTAATAAAATGAAACATGAGAAACCATTGAAATCACCCGAAGCCTGTAAGCACACAGACTGGGAGAACGGACTGAACCAAACTGATCACAAGACAGGGGTGACAAGTGCAATGAAACCTGAAATGGCATGAACAGAAAACCGGGATGTATAATAAGCAAAAAGAATAAAGAAAAGACATGGCAATGAACACATGATCATGACATCAAAACACAGAACCATAACAGACTGAGGCATGAAGTTGTACTGTAAGTTGAATCTTAATGGGCAGTCCTGACTCACGTGCACTTTGACCTCACCAAAGGGGGAGGAGCATCTCAGGCCACTCTCTGTGACGGCGTATAGTTAGGCCCCAGGTCAGATAAGCTTGAATGGAATTACAGGCACATCAACCTAAGATCTTCTAACCACGTCTAACAGCAGGGACTATGATAAGGGCTCGTCAGGCCAGTGCTTGACTCCAGTTCATGTAGCATGAAGCCACTCAGAGTATTGCTACTCCCCCTGGATGGGATGCTAGTCCATGGCAGGTTTCGCCAACCATTTGCTGGTACCCACTTGTACTCCAGAGTGGAGTGGGGCACTGTGGGGGTAAAGTATTTTTGCCCAAGAACACACCACGAAAGCCGAGGCAAGGACTTAGCACAGGACCACTCGATCCCAAGTCACTCACACTTAACGACTGTGCCACTGCGTCCCCCAGGAACTATGACAGGTTTATTCTAAATCCACGTGTTTGTGGAGTAAGACACAGTCAAAACAAAGGAACCCAAAGTTAAAGAAAAAAAAAATCACAACTCAAAACGGAACAGTGACCTGCTAAAGTGACGAACTGTTAAGGCATTCCAGTGTCACACAAACGCTATCAGCCGAAAAGCCAACAACACGATAGCGCACTGGGGAAGCGGTCAGGAAGGGAAGGCACCCCAACACGCCCTGTTAGTGCAGAAACAGATAAGAGAGAGTCAACAACCAAACCAGATGTGTGTAACATGAGATAGAAAAGGCAGATTCTGGTTTCAAAACCCTGACTCGAGCCATTTTACGC
This sequence comes from Gymnothorax javanicus, assembly GCA_029692085.1. Taxonomy (NCBI): domain Eukaryota; kingdom Metazoa; phylum Chordata; class Actinopteri; order Anguilliformes; family Muraenidae; genus Gymnothorax; species Gymnothorax javanicus. The sequence continues at coordinate 32,270,716 of CM056202.1, forward strand.
TTTCTCCTGGGGGGGTGAGGGGTTGGGGGCGCGAACAGGCCCCTCGGATACAGCGGCAATGTTCTCTGTGGAAATTATTACTGCTTTTTGAATAAACAGAGGGCAAAAAGGTGCTAGAATTAGCATGCACCACTGCTCTGCGTAATGCGTGAAATTAGACAGCAAATTTAACCTCTGTGAAATTAAACTTCACATTACGTCGCAGAATAATTCTCCTGTTGATATGAGGAGGGAAAAAAACAAAGAAGTAACAAATATTTTACGCATCAATGAGCAGCAAGATACGTGCATATTTTTCAGTAGAACATGAACCGTAGCTGTAAAACGAGTGATGTTGCACTAAAATGTGTGACACCGCAGTAAATCAAATCCGCTGTTTCAATGCCTGTCAGAGCGTATGGTTTTGCATCAATCGCAAATAAGGTAACTCCTACATACGGTTTCCTGTTGCTGTTTTTTCTTACCAACGCAGTGCAAGGAAAAAGCCATAGTAATATCATCACAATGGAAGATCACAAGATTGCAAATGTGTCCATTAGCATTCTCCTTCAAGATGCCTTTAATCTTCTTCTGTGGTGACGCGAAAATAAAAGGAAAGCAGCAACTGCCTGAAATAAAATGACATGCCCTCGCCTCGCACCATAATTATTCAGCCACTTTTACACAAACCTCATTTGGAAATATGTACATCAAAACATTACGGCTTCTCCGTTTTACCGGGTTGATTATTACTGTTTTACCATTCAGCAGTGGCTAATTCTGCCTGTGCACGGTTATGATTAAAATAATCACCCAGGAGCAGTAAGAAAGCGCAGCTTTTATAATGTTCTTCATACTAAGGAGATCCTTTTCATCAGCACTATGGTCTCCTGGCGATCTCTCCCACTGCCCGCCCAAACTCTTAAATTCAATCAGCTCTGTCACAAAATTACAACAGAGTGACTGAGGAACTAAACAGAAGACAGGCTGACAAATTTCCACTGTTCTGAAGGTCAGTCTGTGGTTTCAGGAAATGTAATCAGTCCCACAGAGAAGGGAGACAAAAACAAAATGAAGTGGCCAAGGAAACGCCTCATATCGGTTTTTTGAGAGGAAAGAAACCGTTTCAAACGGCTATGGGGAGGGACGGGAAAATATTGAGAAGCCAAGTTAGCTGATGGCAATATTAAAGTCGCACTCCTGAGATCCATCCAGGCAGAAATTCCAGCCACTAGCCTAATAAGAAATCTAGGTCAAGTCAAGTCATCTTTATTTCTACAGCACATTTAAAAGCAATCTAGAGGGAACCAGGTTCTGCTCCGAGTGGATGCCATCTGGAATTTGGTGAGGGTCCGTTGTCGGTGCCTATCTGGCCCATCAACCGGGCATCGTCTTGCCAGTACGGTTACTTGCCAACTTGGCCATCTTCAAACAAACTTGAATCCTGCTGGTCACTGCTGAACCTGGAGCCCTGCTGGACACAGTTAAAAGCAGCCTGGATCTAAGCTGGAATGCTCATCACAATGTCCATGAGCAGATGTGTTAACCACAGCAGGAGAGCACACAGCCATCAGACACACTGCAGGCTCTGAGAGGAGGAATTTGAGAGCACAGCGGGACCGATACACCATCACGTTCCTACTCACCATCTCCACCGATCACAAATGCAGCCATCGTGACCTCGTTTTGAGAGAGAAGGCGATGTGTCAGGTCCTGGACCTACACTCCTATAAACTGGCACCTTTTTTAACAGTTACTTAATTGACCGTAATTTTACAATCAGTTTATGACAGAGGTCCTGTGTATGTTAACTGTAAACCACAGTTAAATGTGCGCAAGACTCTACTTACAGTTAAAATAACAAGGAGACAATGCTAATTAAACTGCATTGGGAGCGTGATGTCGAATGTAACATGCACCTGCAGTGCAGTAATTAGCACCTTAAAGGTGAAAATCCCGCTTCAAACACCCCCCATCACGTCGTATGCGTTAACCTTACGCTAATGTCCTAAATGTACTACACCAATAGACAGCTAGATCATGAAGTACAGAACCTTGGTCACAGGCTGTGGAGGAGACATTAGGTCGCCGAATTTTATTGCAAGCTCGTCTCCGATCTGCTTTTGATCATCTAGCTTGCCAAATATGGCCCTCAAATCCACATTCAGCCCCAGATTTCATTTCTCCCGCGTAATTGACTAATTAAATGAACAGTTTGTGCTTCTGACTGGCCAGACTGTCTTTACACCTGACTCCCAGGCAAAGGGACGGAGGAAAACCAGTGGCTCCCAGTCCTTGAGGACTGTGGGTTTATGATCCCTAAACATAGCAGGACTGCTGCAATTTGCAAGGAAGTCTTCCTGACTGTAAGCTACAACCAGTGCCTCTGGTTTTAAAGCTGGTCTGAAAGGTTTCAAAGATGTTGATTAAAGCTGGGGCAGCATAGGGCCAATGTGTGGTGTTGACTAGCCCAACACTGAGCAAAACAAACCCAAACATGATGCTTATCCACAACCCCCTCGACAGCTGAATCAGATTTCGCCCCCTACAGCGACGAGCAGCCCTGCTCTGATGCAGGCGACAGATACGCCTCAGGCCGTTCAAGGTCACCACTTTGAGGAATTCCATGTCTGCCAGGCAGTTTGTCAATCCGAGAAAGGCTCACAAACCACGGACACAGGGCTTGGTCATGGCTCCAAAACTCGGCCCATACTCGAGCCAAAATGGCGGGATGGTGAATGTGTCCCTTTGGGGAAAGACCAAACAGCCCCTTACAAGTACATAATCAGGTATGGCCTGACTGTGCTTTCCATGCTATCAGGTTAGTGACTTAGCGTGGTAAATAACTTGATACAAATTAAATACTAAATAAAGATCAAGGACCCCTACAGTATTGACACATTCTTCTGAGAAATAATTTGGTCAATAATAATTGTCAAGAGGTTGTTAGACTAATAATTCTTAATTGGATTTTTAGTATTGAGTCTTGACTGCAGAAAACATTATACAGTACAATACATCTTATTTTTTTCTCCCCTAAAAACCAAAAAAAATTGAAATATTCAATATGAATCAGTAAATAAATTGTAGTTTTTGATGAGTTTCAAGTACAAGAGAAATTACTGTTGTTCTTCACGAACAATATTCAAGCCCATTTTATGTTCATTTTGAACCAAAAGATGCTCTGGAAAAATGGTTTTGTTTGATTGTTACTCGGCTGCCGCTGAAAGCTCAGGTCATTTAGAAATGTAGAGCATCAAATGGCATGGCTTTTAAACTGTGCATATAATGTATACAAATATAGATACAGCTATTCATGATAAAAGCACCAAGGCCATTTAACTAACAGAGTTAACAATAATAGCTTCCTCTCCACCTTTGAATGGTGTAGTGAGGGACACAGGTGAATAAAAGAAGTGTGCTTTCATACACGCATTTAAAACAGTCAGCACTTATTTTCTGAGCTCTGAGACATAGATCAGTGGACAGCAGAGAAAAATGCTCCGGTTTTCAGCACTGAGGCCTGTAGACCTGTACCTGCAATCTAACCTCCCCCTTTAGCACCAGCGCTAGAGGCCTGTAAACCATCTCACACATTCACACCCTGAACACCAGGAGCACCCCGCCACCCCCACAACCACAACGCTGCTTCACTGTAACTGAATACTCTTCTTCTCTTAAACGGTTCCCTGTCATGTCCCGAGGTGCACAGCTAATTAACCATTAAAAGCCATTTCAAAATCTGTTATTTGTGACATTACAAGAGGGAGGGGTCACCCAGAATAAGGAAAGGACTGATTCACTGGTTGGCTGAAGTTGATCAGTCCCTTCTTTTCTCAGGGTGGTCACTTCACCATGTGATGTCACAGACAACACAGATTTTGAAATGGTTTGTGATGACTGATTGGCTGTGGACCTGATGACAAGATTGGGGACCTTTAAAACTAATTTGCATTTATTAAATCTGGAGACGAGGGGGGGGGAGAGAGAGAGCAGAACAGACATTCTTCTCGGATCCTGACGATTGAAGCGTGAGGTGAACTGTGTAACAACTGATTTAATGCAGTGATAATAACTATAAATGTAATCAAAATTTTATGTTCTGACAGTAAAGCACTGCCAAAAGATGACCCGATTGGTCAAAAAATGTCGCCGTATACCACTAATTGTATTTTTTTAAATCTGGCTTCGACGGCAAATTGTTTGCATTACACACAACTCCGCTGAATAATAACAGGGAGAACGGAGGTATTGCAGTGTCTCATGAGGTTTGTTAGCCCAGTGAATTCATACAATCTCTGTGGGGTCTTCTAATGCAAGCCAAAGCTCCACCATTTCCGCTGAACTTCACATTTGCATGTTGAAATGATTACAAGAAAAGCACAGGAATTTGTTCGCTATTTAGCGATGCGGGCACATGCAAAAGATGCTGATGAATCTAGATGGGTGATTTCCATGAAAGGTTCAGCGATCACGGCCCTGCATCGCGTTTAATGATTAATACGACTGAGGGACAGAGAGCAGGACTTACCGGCAACAGTAATCCTATTGTCTTCAGTTAGCGAAAAACAAAGAGAAACAGAGGATAAGTATTAGAAAGCACCAGTGTTACTGGAGTGGAGCGAGACCGGTAGGGGCCATCGGGAACATAACTGTGACAGGGATGGAGATGATTAGAAAAGTAAGACTGAGGGATAGGGTGAAAGAGAGAGAGAGAGAGAGAGAGAGAGAGAGAGAGAGAGAGAGAGATGGAATGTGATATTGACAGACTGTGAGAATCAACATTTGAAGGCTGACAGTGCAGCTGGGGACAAGGTATCCCATAATTCCACAGTCCTCGCCCAAAAGTGAAGTCTATCTTCGCAACAAAGCACAGCACTGACCCTGAAGGAGACTGGATTATTAATTAGTCATTTTAATTAAATTCCAAGAGTTCCACAGAGGCTTTTCAGACATTAATAATCCAACGATTCAGGACTTTCCTTTCTTCGCAATAATTTACTTTTGGTATGTTCCGTATCTTCTTCCAAACGTGATGAGTAAAGGTCCAAAACAATGTGACCTTCAGAATTATTCAGCATAGCATTAAATAATACATCTGATTCACACCTAAAGCAAAATGGTAATGCCAGGGAGATTCTCCATGTAGAGGAGTTTGAAAGTTCCAATCAGTAAAAATGCTGTTTGAAACAAAAGTAAACTGAAACAACACATGAAAAAATGAATAAAAACCTGCAGTCACCCCATGTTCTATTTCATCCTAAATAGAGCTCAAAACCCCAGCAAAAAGTACTACCTGATTGGTGTGAAGGAACTGGCTGACAGTTGTAGAGCAGGAGGTCACCTCTCTGCTGTGTATAGTGACAGGCTGTGGTTAAATCAGTGGAACGATTTGTTTACACAAATTTCTCTCGAAAGCTTACCTGGGCAGCATATGTCATACAACCAAGGCAAGGCAAGTAGATACGATAACCGTTAGGACCGAGGAAGGGAGAGGGAGGAATATTCCACAAATTTGTCCATACTTGTGCTCGACCATTTATGAGGAACCACAGAGACGACTGCAGTTGTTACGTGTGATCTATGTGCCAGGCATTGAATACTCATGATCACCTCCGAGTTGATTCTTTGAGTAGCTAAATCAAGGGTACATTTTCTAGCTTATTCAATATTTCAAATTAGAATGAGTACGTTAGGCTGAAAAATCACCACTTTCCCAGAGTAACAGGTAAGACGGCAGCTAAAAAAATTGTAAACAGAAACTTTGGCCTGACGTACAGTTTCATTCTGCAATACCGAGGAGGACTCATTCCCTGGAGCCAGTTGGAGGGTCGAGGGCCTGACAAGGAGTTCTTCATTTACATTTCATACTAATTTTACCGCTTTGCAATTGTTTGCGCAGATTGACCCCGGGTGGGCGGGGCTATGAGGAGTCGGCAAGGCCATGAATTTTCATCAAACAGACCACAATTTCGTAGCCGAATCAAATTCAGGATCATAACTCCTGTATGTAGAATACAATGGACAAGGTTCATAGGGTAAGAGCAGTTACCCACAAATAATGAGGCAAGAAAGTAGAGTCAATAAGATGCCCCTCATAAGACTCCTTCCATGTAATAGACAGTAGTTGCCTGTGATGTAGAATTAAGCATTAGTCAGGCAACATGTCTCAAAGGAGAAGTTCCTGTGTAGTTCTTCCAGTTTTGTAGGACCGGATGGCTGCCACATTGGACATGGCTATGCTTACAAATAGTTGGACATCCCAGTTTGGGGTAGTAGTGGGATTATATGTACAGTAGGGCCGGGCAGTACATCGATGTTGTATCAATATCGCGATTTAAAGTGTCGTAGAGGATTTTGGATATTGCAATATTGTGATATGACATAAGTGTTGTCTTTTCTGGTTTTAAAAGCTGCATTACAGTAAAGGGATGCAGTTTTCTGCACTGTTCAAGCTGTTGCCTGAACCTGCTGGTTCATAATATCCACATTACTAATGACCGTTAATCAAAATTCCATGATGTGAATACTTCCTGACAGCTCCAATAGTCATTCCTACAATATCGTAAACACTACTGATATCGAAGTACTGGGTCAAAAGTATCGTGGTATTTGATTTTTTACATATCTTCCAGCCCTGATGTACAGTCTCTGGTTGGGGGTGGAAATTCAAACTTGCCATGTCCCTATTGTCTTGGACTGCCTCTTTAAACATTACAGAAAAATCCAATGATAAAGCCTCAGCAGTCACTGCATCGCAGGTTACCTCTTATTCTCATCTATCTCTGTCCCTGTGTTTCATTGGCTCCATGTCCCAGTGTTCCTGTACTCATGAATAATGCAAAGCGTCAAGCTGCAGCCAAGGAGAGAGGCACCGGGTTAAGTGACTTTAAAGCTTTATAAAATCAGACGATAAAAAAGTTGTACAGCGAGGTGGGTTCTCTGGGAACCTTCACTTGACACACTCTTGTTTAGCGCCTCTCACACAAAGCTCAATCGCGCACCAGGCAGAGACACAGAGGCGCCGAAGAGAATTGACGGGGTCAGGATCAAAATGGCAGGGCCGTCAAAAACTGAAGAGGAACATTATCAATAAGTAGATGCCGAGGATAGATGCTCATTTTTCATTTTTATACGCCTCCACACACATTTTTCAGCGAGTGATATAAGCCAAACACACATCAGCATGGGATTGCAGTCGTAAATTATGGATCCATAATGGATTGTTTCCACGGCAGATCAGGCTGACAGCCAGTGGTGCTTTCACAGGAAGCGGCTGGGCCAAGCCCCACCCACGTCAGGTACACGGGTCAAAGCCCCCACAAGGGGCCAGAGAATGACAAACCAGTTCCATCCCTCATTGATCGCCATAGTAACTCAGCCAGGCCCACGCCAAGCAGGAAAAAATATGCAAGAATACTGCAAAAATAAATACTATCAAGCATTTTAATCTTGTGTTTAGACTTCAAACATTAATAACCTTTTTTTTTAAAGAAAAAAATTATGGCACTGATGTGAGATAAATTTGAAATTTATCTTACCCCATGGACAAATCTATAAATGAGTCAAAATGATCTCAAATCGGGGACAGAATTTTTTTTCCTAGAAAAATGGTCATATTAAATAATGGTTTTAAGTCTTAATATGAGATTAAAATACTTTGTAAGGCTTTGTTTTTGCAGTGAAAGTATGTGTCGCATATGCGAGAGTTTGTAGGCAATACACCCCATATTTACCCACTATCACCATTTCAAATCCCCCCGTCTAAAATCATTGTTTACTTCCCCACCCCCGCCTCCGCTGGCCAATTGGTATCTACCCAACTGTTACCAACTTTTTAGAGCAGAAAGATAGAAAATTGCCTCGCAGAAGTGACAGCCGGCAACAGAGGGGTTTTTCCACGGGGAGCTGCACCCTATGCTCTGACCACTCTGCTAGGTCTGTGTTTCTTAAATTCACAAGCAAAATATGAGGACTGACAGCCCACAATCATGGGGGAACTTCTTATTTGCAAAACTTTTCCTGAAGTGGGATACGCATTTGCTATAGCGGAAAAAGCCCACATAGCCCAACCTACACAGACTAACAGCTCAGAGAGTTTCAGACCCCGGGAAAATTTCAGCAGAAGAAAGGGAAATCATCTCCTCTTTTAATTACCGCATTCAAATCTCCGTTCAGCTCCGCAGCAGGTACCCAGTGAGACGGCAAAGCGTTTGTCTCGATTCCGTTAAGTTTCCAGCGTTAAAATAGTTATTTTTGGTTGAGCGAGCGAGCCTTTGTTCTCATCACACAGTCAAAGTCAGAATACTAAGCAAGGCATCTGCAAATCCTAAGTGACTGCAAAATCCCTGATGCTAATGCACAGTCATTTTGCAAAACTCAAAAGGAAGTTACCGTAGGGTGTGGCTGTAATGTATAATTGCTGGATTATGTGTATGTGTAGAATGCCTCAACTGAAGTATTCCAATGACACACATGCACTCCAAGCGAACAAGGCTGCCATGTAGTCGACAGACATGTCAGTAGTTGTAGAGGCACGGCAAATAATCCAGCTTGAGTAAGTCTTCACAGTTAATGTCTGAGAGAGAGACATACTTCATGAGCACTTACAATGTAGTATGCAGGTACCAGAGTGTCGAAAGTCATTGACTCCCCTTTAGGCAACCACTGAAAAAATTATGACCGCTGCAGCCCAGTAGCAAACTCCACAGGGCTGTTTGGGTCAGCCCGCAATCTCAAAACAAAATGGTTTCTACATGGAAGCGTCTGATTCCAAATAGGAAGCCTACAATGACTAAGGGTTTTTTATCAGGAAAAAATGGCTCAATCGAGGAGCTTTCACAGTTTTCACACAAATGACAGAGTGTTCCATTAAGGACTAGAGAGTTCCTTTAGAAAGACCAACCAAATCACTTCTTTTCTTTTCCTGACGGGGGTGAGGAGGAATCTCCGGGAGACGTGGGCTAGGGTGGAGGGGTGGGGGGTTGGGGCATCGCGACTGAGAGGTGTCGAATCCAGTCATGACAGGTTCTCGCACACCAGGCTTCGCGGATAAGAGAACCTCGGTCAACGTCCAGTCTGTGCCTCTGAGTCAGTGCCTCTGAGTCAGTGCCCATCTCGGCCCCCTTCCTGAGGCTCACGCCCAGAGAAATATCATGGGAGGATAAACTCTAATTTTTCACTCTTCTCAGAAAGTCAATTTCAATTTTCACATTTTTTGTCCCTTGGCAAACTGTCTCCACGGGATGCACTCTATTTAGAATAGACCAGGGGCCTTATTATTAAAAATGTGCGTGGATTTTACACTTATATTGTGTACACTGAAAAAAGGAAAGTGTTGAAGGAGGTAAATATCCTAATTGATAGAATTGTGGATAAGTTAAACCACTCACAATTTTTACTTCATCTGAATTAACTCGGAATTTTGCATTTATAGTTTGCATAATCTTATTAATTTAGCATGTCTTATAAATCAGGTTTATTTTTATAAATTCACAATCCACAAAGGAAGAGGCCTTTCTGTGCCTACGTACTGTTTATAAATGACGCCTCAGGAGAGCAGTGTCTGTGCTTATCTGAAGGCCTGGCTGTCACCACAGAGAGATAATAGTAAAAAAAAAAAAAAAAAAAACAGGAAGAAGTCTCACCCATCATGACAGGAACCTCCACAATCGCTGAGCACTGATTTATTTATTTTTTTATTTGTTTTATCTTTATTTTTCGGGGGTATTCAACACTACCCTTCAGCATACTTTCTATTGACGGTGATTCACAATCTGTGAGGCCTGCAGTTAAGCGATTGAGGACAGAGTAGAAAAATACTGCTTTGCCAACACCCTCCCCACACACACACACACTGACACACACACACACACACACTCACTCCCCAAAGCTAAAGAAGCAGCCTCTAACAAAAGTGCAATTTCACGCCGAGTAGCTCGATTCAGCCCCTTCCTGGACTGCCTTGTGTGATTTAGTGAGTGTAAGTAGATTAAAACTTCATCGCTGGCGTCAAAGCACAAAAGCCAGAATGCCAATGAGGATGGAGCAATTGCTAAGATTTCTTCTGCTTGTTTTGATGTCAACTCACCCACATTTTTTCAAAGGTAAAAGCAAACATCTTTAACACGAGGGTACAAAAGAAATTTCAAAGGCTGATCTACATACTTAGCTGGCTTTCTGAACAGGAGACCTTGATAAATGTATCCAAGGTTACAGGTACATCCAATTAATAAAGATAAATCAACTATATAAATCCAAATCCATTTTCTCAAACACTACAACATACAAGTCCCCATTCCCTTCGCACTTTAACACCACAAGAGCCCGCAATTCAAATCAGCATTGTCTTTAGGGTCTTTTCATTCTGACTTAAACACATTCATCAAAATTGTATGGTAATTCAAAGGCATCCTTGCAATCCATTATCTGAGTATCAGGACACTGAGCTCTAAGAACTTGCATCTTAATGAGCTCCGATTCACAAAATATGCAACCTGTTCAAGCTAATGAAATAGATCTTCTTCCTTCCTCTTCAAAATTCAGGGCCCTACTTTGACAACTTAAATGCAGCTGACATACGCAAGTGCTAACGGTATCACAGATCAAAACTTGGTATGTCTAACTACAGTCCGGTAAATGGGTGACTAAAGGCGATAGCACAGCTGTGGCACTGTTGTCAAAAGGGGGGGACAAAGACAAACAAATTACGAGTGGGCGTGATGGTAGTTTGGTTTCATTCAAGCCAAATATATTAGTTGATGTTATTCCCTTTATAACCAGAAAATTAATGCCATCACAAATTGATAATTTAGTCAGGTTCAGAACAAGCAACCAACTTGCGTTATCGCCACCTCCTTTGGCCCGCTGAGAACCACACTCCGATTTTGTAATGTGCGGAGGCATTTGGAGGGATTGAGCTCAATTCACCACGTAATGCATAATGTATGAAAAGATGTGGGCAATTTAATCCGTATATCAAACCCCATTCAAGGTACTAAAAGTAGCAAAACAGAATTTATTATTTGTATTTCCTCCACACAAAGAAAATATTCATGTCTATAAAAATGCCTGCTCTCCCTCCCCTTCACATTTGACCCCACCAGTGTTTCTTAGGCATTATTTACAGCAAACCAAACAAATATGAAATGGGAAGGAAACAATATGCATTTATGTGCAAAAACTCCATTGGCTGTGATTCAGTGCTATGAAAATATTGAAGAGTGACAGTGTTTGTGTGAAAATGTGGTTTGAGAGAGTAAAATGCAAACAATGTCTGAGACACAAAAATTCTACAGTGCCAGCTTTATTCATTAACACACCTCCTCTTGCGCTGTCCAACCCCTTGAGATGCAAATGCTTTTATTTTAGAGCAGAAAACTACAAAACTGAGCGAAGGTAGTGAAACATGGCATTAGCAAAGGGCAGAATTGTGCATAATGTTAGAGCAACATGCGTTTCCTTTTACCAAGGCACAAAAATAGAGCCCTCAGTGTTTCTGTACAACTTTTGATTGTTACCATTGTGAACAAATGATAGAGCAACAAGGCAGTACTTCATGAAACTTTCAAAGTGGAAGCCAACATCTCAAGTCCACATCATTATTATAAAAGCTCAGTTCTTGAAAAATTTCCTGCCTGACAAAATCAGCACAACAGACCTGTCAAGTTTGGCTCGTCCACTCCTGCATCTCTTTCCTCTCTTCATAATTTTCCCTCAACATCTAAAATGATTACATCCTCCTGCATCTCCATCCCAACACCCATTTTAGGACTCACCTTTTGGACAACGCTTACCATCACACTGTACCATATATAACAACTCTAAGGCTAAAAACAATTAGCATGAATGGCTTTTAATAATCACGATAACCAGATGTCATAAATCTGTGTGCCTTTTGGGATGAAAAGATGACATTATCAGGGCTCACAGCGAGCTACTGTGTGTTTTTTACCCACCTCGCAGTCTCATATCACACCTGGCCAAAGGCAGCTATGCCCACAGGTGCCTAACGCTTAAAAAAAAATAAAAAATAAAAAAATAATAATCAGAACTTTGTGCAGCTGACATTCAGGCATTTTAACACTTTTTTTCCAACTTGATGCATTTTTTATTGAAAAGTGAAACAGTCATTGACAAGAAATAATCATTGAAAACACATTTACCCTCCAGCCAGTTTCCTGTTCTCCATTGAATTTTATGCGCAGATTAAATTTTAAATGTCTGCACGCTTACCTGACACCATTCAGTGTGAAACATGCAATGACTGAAAAATGGGGTAAAACACTTTCGCTCAACACTGCAGGGTCAAGAAAGAGGCAACTGCCATTTTGAAGCAGAACCCAAGGATGGCATTAAGACCAAGCACACACTCTGTAGAGTCTAAGGACCTTGTTAGGAGGATCAGTAAATGCAGAGCATGTCCAAAACAGCCATGGCTTTCTGAGTTTATCTCTTGGGAAAGTCACTGCTGGGGACTGTCAAGTGCCTTCCTTCAAAAAGGGCCAGTGAAGCAAAGAGCACACAGAAATATATCAGGGCTCTGCCTGAGTTATGATGAGGGCTCCGCTTATTAATGCTTTAGCTATTCGGGCGACAGGCATCTCCTCGTGCATATTAAGCGAGGAACTACTTTAATCTCTCGCCGGGCTCACCCAGGGTGCCCTGACAGCCACTTACCGCAGCTCAAACGCTGGACCACATTCTGCGGCTGGTACAGTATTTCTCAACTCAGAAATATGACAGCGTTAACGAGGGGAAAATGACCTGTGAGCCACAGCTAGAGCGAAAATCATGGGATCGATCTCGCAGTTTATCGGACGTTTAAGGGCCTGACATTGATTGCGTGTCTCTCTGAAGTTCGTCCTTGGAAAGGAACATGCTATAATCCACGACAGACAAGAGCTCGATAGCAATTAGCTGGAAGCTGGAAATGTTCAGCATAGCTTGGGAAAATACGAGTCATATGTCAAAAGACAGTTCATCTGAGCTCCGTAAATTAGGCTTTAGCCTGCAGTGAGTCTGCAGTAGCTTTTCAACAGAAGCTGACAAAAAACTTGTTTCAATATTCAAGACCATATAAAACGAGTACATCAAAATGATTTCAGAAAGTTTTACATGTACAGCATATTAAAAGCTCAAAACGTTACAGCAGGCTTACTTAGAGTGCAGTGCTAAGTTCGTGAAGATCGGACTATAACTGAATTTCATCCAGAACATAAAAAATAGTCACCCACTGGTAATTTCCCTGAAGTAATGTTTTAGCTGTCAAAAAAGCATGAATCATTCAACAAAAAATGCACTAATCAAGGTCTTTTTGATAAGGCAACAATTCATGTGAGTATTGCTCCCATTATGCATTGACCTTCAGTTTATTTTAAGTGAGGACTTGAATGAGACAATGTGTTAGCTCATACAAGTTATGTAAAATTTTGCAGGGGGGTCAAAGAACATTTTACCACAGTTTATTTCTTTTTCCAACTATCCATTGCTGAATGGCAAAAAATGATAAAAAGTTAACCAAAGAAGTTGGTTCTATTGCCATCATGGATAAGACTTCAACCCATAGCAGCACATAAGACAAGAACATCACACAGGCTCTGAGGTCTTTGAATAAGCAGAGATGTATCCTAGAAGATTTCTCTGGTTCAAACGAGAATAGCTCATCAGAAAAGGACATAATCACTGGTAATGGATGACCGGGTTAATCGAGTGCGACCATCCTTTTCCAGGGGATCGAGGGCCTTAACAACTCAACGAAAGGGCCATCACACCAATCTGGTGAATGGCACCAGCATTAGGCTCTGCATCGTTCTTCATAGCAATAAAACTGTCAGAAGTGGAGTGTGTGGAAAATGGATAAGCATTGCGGATAGATGGAGGATAGACATCTCACTGATACAAGGGTCCCAGTGAAGTGAAAATGACTGACGGACAGCATGCATCAGTGAACAGATCATCCTGAGAAGTAATAAAAACACTGTGCTACAATCACCTAGCACACACTCAAAGCGACTAAAAAAAAAACACATGGATCACAGAAGTGGCCGACCAAGTACAGAAGTGTGACATCTCTTTTCCTTGCGGAGGGCATAGTGAGCCCATTAATGAAACACTGACATACAACTACATTGCTGGCCTAACTTTACACACAGACGGGTGACAAAAAATAGAAACACCAACATAAACAGTCTTAGTAAGGTGTTTTTTTTTCAAGTCTTAGTAAGGTGTTGGGCCTTCAAAGGCTGCCAGAACAAGCCTTGGCATGGGGTGCTCGAATACAAAATACTGGAGGGATGGAGTCTCTTTCCTCAGAAAGATATTCCCACGATTGGTTTTTCGATGATGCTGACAGAGCGCTCTGTCTAACACATTGTTCCAAAGTGTCCCATATGTGGTCAGTTGGTTTAATCTGCTGACTGAGAAGGCAAAGGCCTATGGTTAGGATCTTTTTTTTTTTTTATTGATAAAAACATTAAGTGACCCCTTGTGCCCAGCGGCACTTGGGCCACTGTGTCATCCTGGAAGAGAGCACTCCCATCATGGTAGGAATGCTTCATCACAGGATATTAAGGTGACCACACAAAAGAACTTTGCATTGATCTGCAGTGACTCGTGCGGCTTTAAGGGCCCATGTGATCCAAACCATGACAGGAGGAAGAACAGAAACATCTGCATTCGTTATGTTTGCCCACACTTTTACTAAGGTTTGCTCCTTTGATTTGTCACCTGTCTGTAGGTACAACAACTATATTATTAATACCTTATAAACTAAATGCACGCGGAAGTGGTGGATGACATCACTAATGAGTGAAATGTCCCACGATTTGGTTTATCTTTTTTTCCCCTATTTGCTCAATCTAATTCACACCCAAAATATCCAGGCAAACAATGAATGCTCTGGAAATTAACTTCTCCATTTAATGGCTAACAAATTGTGAACAGGAATAAGTCATAAATGCCAGTGACATCAAATTTTTATGTAACCAGGACCATAAACATCTAGGCATCACAAACCTACAGGGCCTAAATTATTCTTTCAGTTTTGGTGCTACTATTCACTTTTTGTGCATACAGTCATAGTATACGTAATAGACCTTATCAAGTTACCATCGGTGCCAGAAATTCACACTCTCAGATAACTCTGAAGTGGTCTTCAGGGCATCCAATCAAAGCCCTTGTCTCACTGGTAATTATGAATCTCTTAGTTCGTTCATTTCATTGTGTGACCAGTTCGGACAAAATGGTGCACAAAAACACATACTCACACACATGCATGCGCGCACGCACACAAACACACACACACACACACACACACACACACACACACACCCCCCCACACAAAAGGTGCCTGGAACATAGGGACCAACATGAAGGCCCATCCAAATTGTTATTCGGCGACAGGATGTACATACAACAAAAGAACCATCCCTCTTTTTATTTTGAGTTTAATGAAAGACCTTTGATAATGCCGCCCAACAAAAGGATTCACAGAGAGAGCCTGGAGGGCTATAATTGGCTTGTTTTCAAGTTGCCCAGGCATCGTAATGATTAATAATGATTGCGATATTATCGAATACACCCACAAACACACCTGCCTTTGGTGAAAAACCTCTAAATTTCTCAACTGACAGACAAAAATGTAGAGCCAAAACCAAGATGCATCCTATTGTTAAATGTGTGCCACAGTTTTGAGCTAGACATCCCATCTGAGCAGGCTAAAAGGACAACTGCATAGCAAAGAAAAGGAGAAAATGATCACTGTAAACACAGTCAATGTGGAATTCTCACGAAGGGACTTCCACAGAAAACCATCTCCAAATAACATTTAACCTGAATAACAGCAGCAGGTCTACCAAAAGAATGTGAGTATACAATAGCGCAAAGGTCAAATTTGAAATGATTCAGATTCAGATTCACACAACTTTATTTATCCCCAAGGGGCAATTCATTTGATACACATAGGATCAAACGACCATCCAATGAGAAGCCTTTAATTGGACAAAAATGCATTAACACCGCCACACAGACATACTCTGTAACTGAGGGGAGAGACAGGCGATCAGATCCTATATTTTTGATCGTTTTGGGCAGAGAAGGGAGAGTACAGGCAGTAGATATTTCCTTTTACGTTTAACATTTTGGTTCTCTGGTAAGTTGCTTTATGTATGCTCTTCACAGCAACAAGTGACACTATAGTGATAAATATGCTTTGTTACTTGTTGATTGAGGCCATCAAGCAATCAACTGCCAATCGGGGAAAAGATATCAGAAAGTACATGCGATTTATCTTTACATGGCCAATCAGGATTGGCTAGCCTCTAGCCAAACCAGGAAGAAGGAGGACATTGTATATCTGATGTGTAATAGCTTCAGGAAGCAGGATTTAGTCTGTCAAATTCCTGGTAAAACTCTACCGACCCCATAATCCACGACCCATGATCATGATATTTTCTTCTGAGCAGGTAGTGTCTTAATAAAATAGCAGAGGTCTGGGTCAGTTACTCAGAACACAAGCAACTGACATGCTCATGCATCAGTGACGCATCAACGTAATTTCTAGCTAGTATGTCCAGCCATTGGCTCCCAACAAGAATAGCTTATGCTTTAGGCCACGCTTGAATCCTGAACTCAAAGAGTGCTCTGAATACAGTGCTCTGGCACTAACTGAAGAAATGCAGCTACCCTTAACTGGCTGTATCACCTCTGTGTCAGTCGCTGGAGTTTTCATGACACCATCTGTGCCCAGTTATTAAAAGAGGGCTCAGGGAGACTGTGCTGTACCTTCTTATTAGTGTGAAATTTATGAATATGAAAGTCAAATTAA
The DNA here is from genome assembly GCA_029692085.1 of Gymnothorax javanicus. Lineage (NCBI taxonomy): Eukaryota > Metazoa > Chordata > Actinopteri > Anguilliformes > Muraenidae > Gymnothorax > Gymnothorax javanicus. The sequence continues at coordinate 32,287,520 of CM056202.1, forward strand.
AACGAATATCACTGCTCCGATTTGGCAGTAATAATTGAATTTCAACCGTATTTGAATAACCCCACACCAGTTGTGGTGCTTCTGTGAGCATCATTAACAGTTTGTCAGGGCTGATATCACCTGTGATCTGGAAAAACCTAGTAAGTATGTCAATTTTGGTAGAAACAGAGTTTAACCTTCATTCGCAATAATTAAGAGTGGTGAAAATCTTAAAACACTAGCTATTAGTGTCATTTGAACTTTCAAAATCAAGTTTCTATCATATTTTTTTTTCTGTTAGGAAAAGTCCAGTGCCTAAAATTTTTGTTCATTTGTGAGATCTTTGCCACTGATAGACTTAACTAGGTTTTTCCAGATCACAGGAGAAATGGTGAAGAGAAGAGACCTAAAAGCTCCGGAAATTCCAGACACTGCGGAGATTTGCGTCCTTAAAATGACTTCGCTGAACCTGACTGACCCGGCAACACACACACCTGACAGCCTGTTAATCTCAGTTTATTTACACTTCATCCAAACAGTTTAAACCCACATCTTCACGTTCTCAATGTTTACCACGAGCAGCCCACTCAACATTCCAGTCTCCACCAGTCACGGTGGCAAAACAGGCACAATCCTGACCCTGACCGGCCTTGTTTCAGTTGAGGAGTGTGATATCTGCAGTGAAAAATAATGAGGCTATCGCCCAAAGTGAAAAGGGATTTAACCTGTCCAGCTGGCTTGTTTAAAAACTTCAAAAACTCGATTTTTCAAAGAAGAATTTTCTCGGTTTCATCAGTTCCTTTCTGGGAGCGCATTCATTAATGAGGCTTGGAAGCTCAGTCCTTCAGTAAGGCGCTGCCAGGGCGGCCTATCACTGGTCCCATTTAGATATGAAAACCTTTGTCTTCAACCCCCAGCTTATGTGCCACTGAGACCAGTGAATGCCAATCAAACTCTGCTACAGGGGACCAGCTAATCCAGGCTGACCTTTGGGCTAGCGTGGCTACTGTGGAATGCAGCAAACAATGCGCCATCCTGGAAGTGTTAATATGATGGGAATCTTGCAATGGAAGCTGCAGCTCTCTTTCACAGTTAAAGGATAAAAGGAGAGCTCGGCGTCATCACGACACAAGGGTTAGCTACAGGCTCCCATGTAGGGTAGACACTAATGAGATATTCGGCTAAACCTTGTCCGTTAAAGCTGCAGCGTGCTGTTTTTAAAAAGAGTGGAAGTATATATAACACATGGTGCTGACTATAGTATGAGCAATGGGAACACCAAAAACCAATAATGTCCAGTTTAGTTGTCCTCTAATATAAACTATGAACAAGTAAAGCGTGTTCTGGCCTTGTAGCTAGGAGAAAGCATCAATTTTAGCGAGAAAAACTGAGACAATGTCTGCTTAATACATCGAGGCTTGGGAAAAAATACCAACTGATCAATGGCTGGTGCTGCTAAATTTTAATGGAATACCTCTGGCTTGGAAAAAGTATAGCAGGGCAGTAAGAATGGAAGGCTAGAAGATACTTGTTCAGAACAAAGTGACACATGATGCTTGCTACTTCAGGCTAGTGATACAATCCAAAACAATCTGGCTTAATAGCAGCAGGACCAGCATCTCTATATGAACATAATGCATACAGATAAACAAAATCTAACCTCATTTTAAAGACTATGCAACCTGTCTGCTGACTTTGGGTGTTTCAGAATATGGTAGATGACCAGTGACAACTTGGAAGTTCAGAGCAACAACCTGATCAAATGTCTGAGGGATACTTTGGCTGTGGCGACAAAAAGCTATCACTAGTAGCACCTAAAAACCGAGAAAGTGCACCTTTTTCTGAGAAATTCCCACAAAAACTTAGAATACACCAAGGTTTACTGAAGATTTGAGGCCAACTCGGTTAACCTTAGAAAAATTTTACCAAGGTATCCCGAAGTCTGTCTGGTTTACTTAAGTTTGGACAACACCTCAGTAAACCTCGGTTAAATTTTCCGAGACACACCGAGGATTGTCTGGCCCACTGAAGTTCAGAGACCACATTGTTATTCCTCGGGCCAGACAATCCTCGGTGTATTTCGGGAAAATTTAACCGAGGTAACCGAGGAATTTATCGGAAAAAGGTGCACTTTCTCGGTTTTAATGCGCTACTAGTGTATATACGACAATGAGGAATGTGTTTTTATAAAAAACGGTAGGAACACAGTAACGTAAACCATGCACTAGTGGTCCATAAACCACACTGGCTATTCGCAGGACCAGAGTCTTGACCTTTCTATGAGTACACTAAAGACAGACTGCAAATCACAAAGAATGAGATGCGCCAACTTTCTCCAAGTGCCCAAGCATCCTTGAACCCAGTTAAAAAGGCGAAAAACCTCTTGAATTTGTATTCTAGCTTCCTCTCAGGAAAAGCACAATGTAAGTCATCACCACGGCAACATCGTACCCAGTGGGGGGGGGGGTATTGCAATATTACAAGATGTCAATAGGCCTCTCTTCCTCTCACTCTATCCTCCCCATGACGGAAATTTCTAATTAACTGAATAAAAGAAAGCGTCAACTTTATTTGCAAACCTTTAACAAGCACCTGCATAAGGAATCAACACAAAGTGAAAGGCGTAGATAGAAAACAACACAAAATTGATAGCATCTGTAAAGGAGCCCAGGAAATTAAATCAGCGACCCGATAATTGGAGACATCGGCGTGAAACAGAAAAGCAGGCGGTCGCTTTGCATGCGGGCGAGTGAAGTCTGCCATTGTTGCAGAGTACAAGCTGCTCAGCATGCAAAGGGTGACCCCGCCTTCCGAGACACAAACTCCACTGTCTTTTATATCCCCCCGCATTTGTTTACTGTGTAAATGTCAGAAAATGAGTTATTGGAAGGCAGGCCATTAATAGCTGCTATGCTCCACTGATTAAAGCATATTAAATGAGATGACAGCTGTTAAGTGCTAAGCGTTCGATGAAAACTGTGACTTATGGGTGAGACGTCGCCCGTTGACGCGGACATCTGCTCCTGGGTATCAAATGTTTCTGTTCAGCGCAGTACAAAAGATTGTGACTGGCCTTCAGAGATTGATTCTGTAAAACTCATTAGGCTTCATAAGTATCCAATAGTCATCATACGCAATCGAACAGCCAAATAAATCCAGTGAATCTTTCCTCAAGCGCCCGCTGGGTAATTTTGGGCTTTGAGAGTTCAGTCATGTCAGAGCCAACACTTCACCCAGCAGTATGGCGGAGAAAAGCATCTGTAGAATGATGAAGCCCAAGCGTACACCATCGGAGAAACGGACGGAGGGCCTATAGCCAGGCCCCGGTGCGGCCGCACTGATTTCCATCAGCCCTTCCCTGGGTGAGCAAACGAGCAGCAGATGTGGAGGAAATTGGCAACACACATTCCGGATTAAATGCATATGATTCCCATTTCCCAGCTAACACCTCTGGGTATTAAATCCAGATGGGCCTGGGAATGGCTGTGGTTTGTGAGTCAGAGGGAAGGTGGTTTCTGTGGGCGGTGGGCAGAGGGGGGTGAATTAACCCCCAGCCATGTCCCTCCACTCTTAAGTACCCCACAATTATCTGCTCTTACTTCTACAGAAATGCATACTCCCCAGTCACCTTGGATGGCAGACTTTGTGTTTAATTTGTCAAGCACCTCCTAAAATCAAATCAATTTTTTTTCATTAAAAAAACTTGCTAGTCATAATTTTATTGCCTTTTCTCCAACTCGACAAGCATAGAAAATTTCGTTGAGCCATTCCATGAAAATAAACTGGGCAACGGACACAATTGTAATGATTAACTTTGTTTGTCCGTTATCCATTTTATTGCCTTTTCTTCAACTTGACCCACATGCAAAATTTCTGCGAGCCATTCCACGAAAATAAATCGGTCAACGGATACTGTTTTAATGATTGACTATGTTATCAATTAAGCCCTGCGTAGTGCAGGTCAGCTTGTTTACTTTGAGCAGGTAACAGAATCGGGAACTCAAGTATTAAAACACACAACTTAATGTAAGCACCAGCGCTAACCAAACAAGCCAGATAATAAGTCTGATTTTTAGAAGTATTCGCTCAGGCAAATAGTCACTGAGGACAATGCTCCCCTTAAAAAAAAAGTAAGAATTTCAATATTTAAGTAGGCGTGAAGCCATACAAACACATTCATTTGCTGCTCTGCTGAAGTGCAGCATTCTTTCCATTGAAAACAAGCACCATATGAAAATGTATCAACAGAATGTCCAAAGCAGTAGCAGTACAGCAAGATCTATACTGCAAAACTGCCATTCAAAAACAAAATCCCAGTTCGGACTGCCTCTACTGCCAAACAAAGTATGTACACAACGCCATTAGGCCAGCAGCCAGCAAGAGATCGAGAAAATGAAATGTCAATCATTGCATTTGCACCAACAAAGCTACTCAGAACAGTCCCCAGGGTCAATAGTCTTATTGGCTGGCAACAGCTTAGAGCTTTTTGTCTGATAGAAAGCAGATTTCTTCATCATTAAGTCATGTAAATCAATGACTGGACTGTGATCCAGGAGACAAACATTATACTCCAGACGAAAATGGAATGGAAGCAAAGAAGTTTCCTACACTGTTCGCTCAATCAATTTTTAAATGAGAATTCGCTACGCAAAGTTTGTCTGAAGCCACATAGCACATTGAACCATATCCTAGAGCACCATTACGCGTGAATAAAAATAACACAAAATCCTCCACACAGAGGAAAATGATCTGAACAGTCATATACAGGTATGAATTCTTTTTTGCATGCCTTACATCTTTTGTGAAGTTTCTTGCATGTCATTTTTGGTTAAGTGTTCAGCAGAGTGCAGCTTTTAATTCAAAAACCATGCTCTTGTTTATAATGTCTCTGGGGTACAATTTCAGAATTTTTCTCAAAGTACTTCAATACAATATTTTTTCACAAGAGAGTACTCCAGAATGATAAATAAATATTCTTCATGCATAAGCTAGGCCAAGCTTTGGAACGAACAAAGGCAGCAGTTAAATCTTATAAATTGTCTGGAATCATCCTAACTGGCCTACAATGGATCGTCATCAGTGAAACACAAGACCTCCCTCACGGCGAAGCTAATTAACTTAACAGAGATGTCTGAAAAAGAGGAGATGATTGCACCGGAAAGAGTGAGAGAGAGAGAGAAGAAAGGAGGGATGGTGGAGGGGGGGCTCCACAGTTTTGGGCTCCCCTCCAGTTCTCATCAGGGGGTCACTTCTTGGGAAAACAACTGCAACCTCAGGCCCTTTCCCAAACTGCTCCCTCACCGCTAGCGCTTCTCAACCGAGCATCACGCCGAGCGAAGTCGCCCGGTGAGCCAAAGAGGACACTCCTCATTTAAAATGGAAGTTATGTATATGCATGTGAACTTTGAACTTTGTGACGCCGCCAGGCATGATACATCAGAAAACAGAAAGAGTCATAACCGTTGCTACTGACGGAGGCATTTTGCTGTTTATGACGACGCTTCCATCATTTTCTATAAAGAAGTGCGAGACTGAAAAGACAGTGTTGATGCAGACTCCCTGTTGGAGAGTTTTATAGTTCTCTCCCAATCTGAGATTACTGGATAGGCCATGGCTCTCCCTAACACACACACTTGCCCTGTCCCACTGGTCACAACCGGTTCCCAACATCTGCTCTTCTTCAAAAGGGCACCACCACAGAAGAAGAGTGTTTGTTTACGTGCAACGGCCCAGTATCTTGTCTGTGATCGACACTTATCACCAGCGTCAAGATCCTGAGAGAAGAGACTGGAGAGTTTCTGTTACACTGCCACACTGTAACAACACGTAGTGTATTCTCAATCTTACCAGGAATGCACCTCACTGTGGAAAACAAATGCTCAAGAAAACAACGATAAGATTTCACAGACCAAGTATGACTACTCCGCTAACAAAGACTGCCCAGAATTTGAAAATATCAATACGTCGCCAGAAAAAAGCCGTGCGATCGTCTTTCAGGGCATGATTGTAATCAGAGATGACTGAGGATTAAACGGGAGAAAGGCTTAAAAACAGCTGTCCTCTCTTTTCCAGAGGCAAACGCTTAATTCTGGCTGTTGCTGTAAACCCATGGAACTGAAAGTGTGGATTTCAGTTATCCCTAGGGGAAGGGAAGGAGAGAGAGAGAGGAGATGTACAGACTGCAAACTAGAGGGAGTGATAAAAAAGGAGAGAGTGGGACGGATAAGAAGACAGTGACAGAGAGAGAGCAAAAGAGAGCAAGATATATAGAGAGCTGGAGAGAGAGAACCCCCATCATAGAGGGAGAGAGCAAGATAGAGAGCAGGATATATAGAGAGCTGAGGAGAGAGAACCCCCCATCATAGAGAGAGAGAAAGAGAGAGAGAGAGCAGGGGGTATAGAGAGATGGAGAGAGAGAATCCCCCCATGAGACAGATTGTTTATCTCAGTAGCAGGCTGGTACAGCTCATGAAATATCCATCATAATGATCAGTGAAGCACTTCCATGAAGACGGACAGATTTTCACGCATCACATTTTACCACAGGCAATGCCACGGCCACCGGCTCGGACCTCAGAGCAGCGTCCCGCGCGGAGACAGCCCCGCTCCTGTAAGAGCAAGCATACGGAGGCTCCTGTAGACATCTACATGCCATTCCATCCCTCATCAGTCAGGAGCCGCACTGCGCTGAGCTGAGCTGCCCAGGAAAGAATGCACAGCAGGCCAGCACTCGTCTCCCCAGCGCGGGCCCTTTACCTCACCCCGGTCCTGGGGAGGGCGGCAGGGGGCGGGGGGCTGGCAGGGACGAGCTAAAACATGCTCCCAAACCGTCTGTTCACAACGCGTGTCCATCGACCGACGCTATAACTCTCATGTAACAATGAGAGATATCAATGATATACCAGCCAGTTGTTCGGCATTTAAGCAATCCGAGAAGAAACCACTGGCCTTTACGTGCTGTGCACAGTCCCGTGCCCAGAGAGATCTGTGGGTGGAAATAGGATAGCTTAAATTCCAGCCCAGGATGGCAAATCCTTCATCTCATTTTCTCAGCAAGAACAAAGTCCGCATTCCAGCATGACCCCCTCCGGCCCCCCCACCCATCACAGCCCACCGCCCACTCTCTCAGGTCCGCTTGCAGATCGGAGACCGCAAGACCGCGAGCATCGAATCCGACCAAACTCGTCCATTTCTTAGAGCCGTTTTATACTTGTAAGACGAGTCTACAGATGTCTTTAGAGAAGAAATGGAGGACACAGATGCTTTTATGCTCAAACGAAGTGTCGGACTACATCTGCAGCGCAGTTGTCGCTAGGGTAATTATTCATTTATTCTGTTATAACCAATCGATCTTCGTGCAAATGCTAAGTATCGACTTTCTATATCCATGACAACCGCCAAACTCTCGGTTCATTCAGCTAATGAATATAAGACAACTAACAACTACATCTGCTATGTTACAAACATTTGGCAGGTTACAAGACACTGTGGGACCATGCTGTTTCTCTGATATCATTTTGGTTGTCAGGCACTGTCGACTGACACCTGTCTTACACCGTATAAAATGGCCTTCGCACACAGAACCCTCCCCTCCAGGACACAGATACAGCCCGTTTCACTGTGCCCTTATCCACATCTCATGGTCTGGAATGAAACAGAGTCAAATGGATCAATATATTTATCGCAACAACTGCCTTTGCAACATAGGCCTATTGAAAATACAAATTCCCTGTTTGAAGGGATCGGCCAACAGAAGAATGCCCATCATTGTTCAGTCCTGTTGTATCTGTGTCGAATAAACAATAACAAGTAACAGATACTCGCTATTCTCAGCTAACACCATAATTACAAAGCAGGTCTGTGCGTGTGCGTATTGCACGCACATTCCTTCACAGTATACAGTGCCGTTAATCTAACGTAAGCCACACAAACATTGATTATGGGCCCTGAAAGTACCCATTAGTATTGATATTAAATGTCTGGCTTTTTTTTTTTTGAAGGAGGGGCGGGGGGCGAAGTTCTTTTCAGAGGGACGAAGGGGGAGAATGCCCGAAAATGCTCAAATCATAAACCGATTTTACAGCTGACATGCCCCACTGAATTAAGCTGAGACTTTGTTTTTATCTCACAGAATAACGCAGCACTCAGAGAATACTTAGTAATGAACAAAGTGTTCCCCCAGCAAGGAAAATTTAAATAAAAAAAAAAACAAATTAAAATTAATTTTCGATCTGGAAGAACATTTTCAGCATTTTCTCAATTTAAATGAGAAACTCGGTTCTTCGACTGCTCAGTTTAACAACGAATATTTACAAAAAAGCATTGACTCATTTCTAAGAAAAAAGCTAACAAATTTCTGGATGCAACAGAAGTAAGTCAGGCCTTCTGTGACTCCAGGGTCACGAGGAGGTAATAAAAAAATCATAATACCTCAACAAAGGTGCAGTGCTTAGCTGAGAAACTTTATCGAGCTGCTTTAATGAGGCTTCATGCTTCACAGGAACTATGCTAAAGTAAACTTACAGACGAATAATTTAAATATGACAGGTCAAAAGGTCTGAACCTGTTACTTTCAGAACAGGCAGCTTTGGTATTTGAAAGCATAGCAAAACAAGCAAGAAAAAAACCACCCCACAGCTAATGAGCACAAAACTAGAAGCTGTGTGTGTGGGCAAGGTGGTACACTTGACCTGTACCTGCCTCCATTCCCAACTACATACGGCGTGGCCAAGATCAACTTCTATTCTGTAATACAAACAGGCCATGTTGTTTGAATACATTAAAATATTCCTCATCCCAAATTTGGATACGTTTTCTCTATGAAATCCTTTACCCAAATAATGCAGACTATTTTTTTGACAAACTGACACTTACAATAAGATTTTTGGTTGGGACTCACCGATGAATTGCTTCATTCGTTACGAAATTTTTCCCCCACTAATAACACTGTTGTTATATTTCATGCTCTCACTAAATAAATACTTTTGTTGATTATCTGGGGAAGATATGATGAGACCGAGAGTGAAATATCACACAAAAGCAATTTTTCAGGGATAATTATGTTTAATGCTTTGTCACATGGCTAAGAAAAATGTACGTGTCAAAATACTGAAGTGTCCATACCCCCGTGTGTAATACTGTATTTCAGAACTGATTCGAATGTCTTATGGCTTCTGCATCAAACTGAAAATAGAAAGCACAATATTGGAATAATTCATTCAACAACTTTTCAGTAACAGACTTCTATCCTTCGCGCAGTGTCCATACCCCCTATCAACTGGATGCTACAAGCATCACCTATCTGCATGCTAATGAACAAACTATTTTGATAACATCATTGACATGGCTATGTTTGAACATGTTGAACATTTAGAGGAACGAATCTATTCTATATGGTCTTATGCAGGCTGCATGACATGTATTTAGTGTCCATACCCCACCCCGATACTGTGGACTTGGTGACACTGTAACTTATTCAAAACTTGTCATTACTTAAAAGTATTTCAGGAAGAGTTAAAGAATACTTCAATGTACAAAGTTATACAAATTTAAACATACCAATGTGTACGTCACTTTTTGGCAGTTATGTCCATCTAGTATAATGCAGGTTGATCAAGGCCAGGCTGATAACAGGCTAAGGAAAATCAGGACTTAACTCTTCCACTGGCTTCATAATCCATCACTTTTATGTATCATTAAGTGATGGCAATGTGCTGTATATCAAAAGTGCAACGGGAACACAAACACATCCTGGTTCAAAGACACATGGTGATCTATAAGGTGACATGAACCAGTGCCATCAACCATAATGCAGATACTCCAGACAAGCAACGATTCCATACATTCATTTCACAAGAGCAAGAATGGAGTGAACTGCTCAGTTTTTGGCAGCATCAGTGGAGAGATGAAGGGCTTTTGTTTGTTGTAACTTCAACTTGAAAAGAGGAAGACTGTGAGTGTTTTTCACAAAACAACAGCATTCAGGAAATGTGAGAAGAGATTTCTCATAGTGAATATCATAACATTTAAAAAATAAAACAAACAGAAAACAGCAGTAGCAAAAATCAATACTCGAATGAAAAATCCAGAAGAATAAAGTAACTTTTTAAAGTCCAACAAGCTAGCTTGGCAAATTATGAAAACACCCGCCACTATTATTATAATGCCACAGGAAGGGTTATTTAGAATCACTAAGACAGAAAATGGTTGCAAGCCAGAGCACTATACTCCAGCACTACAAAAACAGAATCTTACCTAGCATTTTGATCTTGTATTTAGACTTAAACATCTATTTCTATAACTTTTTTCTCAGAAAAAAAAAATTCTGTCACTGATTTGAAGTAATTTCTACTCATACTGGATTTCACCGAGGGCAAAGAGAAATAATCTTCTAGGTGTTTAAGTCTAAATACAAGATTAAAATGCTCGGTAAGATTTTACTTTTGCAGTGAGAGTTTTTACAAGTGACAACTGTATTCATTTTCATAAGTGAATACTGCTGTGTTTCGTACACATTGAGGCAGGGTGGCGTGAGATTAGTTAACTCTGTGTGAATGGTAACAGACATTACTCTCCTGACCACATTTTGTGACAGGTGAAAAATGCTAAGTGTAACCACCACAGTTCAATATAGGGCCTTCCCTGCCGTGTTTATAAAGTGTGATTCATTCATTCCAAAATCAAACAGAAGAGAGCTTTTCCATTTCCGTAAGATAAACTGCTATCAACAGAAGTTATAGGTTGTTCAGGAATTTTCTTATCTGAGCCAACATACTTTGTGAATATTGTCAGCAGGTGTGCTACCTGTACCTTGCATCACACGCAAATAGATCTTTATTCAGGTTATAAAATGAAGTCCTCAGACTAACCACAAGAGCACTCAAATTCAGTAGTCAATTCCTGACATGTTTAACACTCGGCGCTTTCATAGGGAGTTACAACTGCCATAGGGCCAGGTCACGCGGTAACGGAGTTACAAATTTGTAATTCCATTACAGACCAGTTTTTTGCCGTTTTTACCCAAAATAAATCAAATGAACAAAATTGGCTATTTTGTTTTTTGAATTACTAGGGAAGACCTACACAAAGCCATTTAAATTGTAACTCTATCTTACTTAGTTTTAGAGCTCTGATACAAAATACAACAATTTTGTAACTCCGTTACCGCGTGACCTGGCCCCATAGCTAAGTCACACCCATTGATGAGCACGCAAAACAAGTGTCAGTGAATATTTATACTGTATAGCATGCGTATTTATAGTACAGGTCACCCATGAAATCAAACACGCACCCCATTTGTAGTCCAGTCTAGATAAAGTATTGATTCCAGGAAGATAATTATGGAAATCAGTGGTTATTTGGAGGTTATGCAGTTATATTGACAAAATCACAATTTTTCTGCATTGGACACATGTATTCATAGCAGACAGTACGCTATTAATACCCAACACATCTTCCCTCACTGAATATGAGCCTCTTACCTTGTGCTGTAGGATCTTTCCCAAGGCAGGATAAAAGCAGCACATGAAAGAGAGAGAGAGAGAGAGGGAAGCGTAAGAGGATGTGTCATTTTCTATAGGAATGAATTACAGCATAATATAATCAAGTGGTAAGAACAGGCCATTCAACCCGGGAAGGTACTGTATCAAGCCTAGCGTTTTTGAAAAAAAAAAAATGCTCTCCGATACGACCTGGCAAGCTTTTCCACATTGTTAATTCACAATATTTGGGTTCAGCCACCCATTTATGATGCCAAGTTTTGCAAACACAACATCACCTAAATGAAACAGTTAACTTTGTTAGTCCTTTTTACATGTTCACTGGCCACACTCAAATCACCCTTCTGACCTCAATAAGACCTCCCACTGTAAGACTAAAAAGATTATGTCTTTCCTCCAAACTTTTTCTTTTATGCCAGGAATTAAACAAGTTGCCCTTCTTTGAACCATTTCCAGAGCCCTTGTATTTTTCTTATCTTCACATCTGCACAGCCCTCTAGTAGCAATAAACAGAAGTCTGGAGCACAGATGGAAGAAATAACCTCCTCATGCACAGCATCTAAAAGAGGCCGATCACATTTCACCAAAGAAATAAAGTCTTGTAATTCATGTCTATCACAGTATTTCAGGACCTTGTAATGTTGGGCTCGGATGAATATTTCACTACTTACACAGATACGTCAGTCTCAGCAGCACAGTTTGCATTACGGATAGCAGCACTCAGCAAAAAACCCAGAGCAGGGTCCACATGAACTTTAGTTCGAGGCTCAATTTAATATCTCACACCATCACAGATACTGCCATCCAACTTTATTTCACAGACACACAGAATCTCTTTACACTGTGAGCCAATAATATTAAGCGCGCTCAAATATTAAGTTTAGTGTAAAACTAGAAGGTGTTTTTACTCATAAAGACATACGTCTCCCCCCGGCCCCCTTCCCTGCCTAACCCACCGGACGGATGGACGGACAGACAGACAGACAGGCACATGTGAAAAGGCAGCCCCGCAGGACCTGAGCAGTAAGTATGCAAAGTTTCGTTGAGATCAAGCAAACAGTTTAGGAGTTATGCTCCGGACAAAAATTGATCACATCCGGACGGACAGACGGACGGATGGACAAACAAGCACATACCTAAAGGCGCCACTTCAGGTACAGAGTAGTAAGTGTGCAAAGTTTCATTAAGATCATGAAAACACTTTTGGAGTTACGCTTTGGAAACGAAGTGGGAACGCGAACGGGAACCGAGCCTAAAACACTATGTCTCCCCTCTCCCTCCAGGGAGAGACATAATCAATCGGGAAAACAATCGCATTCGTCCTCCTTCTTATGCTAACCCTCTAACTGCCAGTGCCATTTTGGTCGAGCACATTTTGAGTCACTGCATCTAACTGATAGATGAGTCGAACTTAAACTGACTGAGCCATCTGTAACACTCGGCTGAGGTATGCTATGCTGAAAAAATCCAATTAGTCAAAACCAACATATCTTTCAATTAGATAACGTAACTCATAATGTGCTCTACCAAAATGTTGAGCTGGCAGTGAAGGGGTTAAGCTATGCCTCCAGCTCCTCTCCTCTGTCCCACTCCTCTTTATTATCCAATCTAAGTTCTCGAGCCAGCCTCACGTCCTCTCTACTATAGAATCATCCAATTATGAAGGCCTAAATCCTCCATCTCCTTCTTCAGTTTACGCTCTATCCAATTACTAACCTGTCCCCTCTTATCACAATACATCAGCAGTCCCTGTAATCCTTTCTCCAGCCCAGATGCCGATACACTCGTTTGACCTCCATCATCCACATGACCAACACCATTAGTTCTCTACTCGACATCCAGCAGCCCACCTGCCAAATTAGGTTTCAGCAGGACTTGCCATTTCATAGAAACTACAAATATCACCTGAGAAAAAGAAAGAATTCACGTAGAACTAATTACCTCGCACCATCGAACAACAAAAGTGCAAGGTTTAACACTGTCGCTGTAATTATTAGTACACATATCATAATGGTGCAGCACTAACACAGCTATGATGATACTCATGTTATCTGAGCTTGAGCATTTGCACGGTTCTACCTGTGGTGTGCAAAAGCAGGGACTGATCTGAATTCAGTCCATGCTGATGGTACGCTACTCAGGCAGGAGGGGAGTGTGCATGAGGGCAGCGATCTCTCCAAAACACATTTTCAATTTTGTAAGACCGAACCCCGACCCCCGCCAATACTCCCACCCCCATCCAGGGCCGCAAGTCCGGTGGGACGACGCAGTAAATTTCCCTTGGTCCTCCACAGCCATCCAGAACAATTTCAGCTACCCATCCAAAACAAAGGCCCCAAGCATTAAAATTCTACTACAATGCAATACAAGTGAGCCTCCTAAAACAGCTACAAACCCTTGATTGGATGCCGCATTTAGCATTGTGAGTTATGCAAGTTTGTAAATAATGAGATGCTCACTTTATAAAGACAAAGGGCTGGATTTGCTATGATCTTTAGCAAGTACAATACCTTCTAGCACATGCAAAACATGTAACACTGCCAGTGATTCGGGAAAAAACAAATAACCTGACCAATCACTGGCCAATCTATTGGTTTTGCCAGAGCAAAAAGATTTGTGAATCCGGCTCAAAATGTTGTACTAAATGCACTTAAAGCATGTTTGAGACTCAGTGCAAGGGTCCGTTTAAAGTAATAGTGACTAAAATTTAATGAGAGTACCATCCCCCTCCAAACCCCCCCCCCCCTCCTATGACAGAAAAGCCACTGAGGCCAAAAAATGAGCAGCTGAGCTGAACCCCATGAATACACACATACACACTGGTCTGGGGAGAGTTGATAATGAACTGTGGTGCAGAGGTATCAGGGACACAGTGACGTCCCATCGAAGGCACTCTTTAAACTTTTATTTCTCTCTATAATCAAATGCACAGCAGATGTGCACTGGCAGTTCAAGGTCTCTACAGCTGAGAAACTTCAACTGCAGAGGCATCGCTACTCCAAATCCTGCAGGACTGGAATACAAGCAATCAAGTGGAATGCTATTACAAACTAAAACACACAAATGTGCACTCACACAAACACACACACAAACAAACACACACAAGCACACGCACACACACACACACACATACACCCTTGTACAACCCCAATTCTGAAATAGTTGGTACAAAAAGTGATTTGTGAAAAAAATAAAAATGCAATGACTTTCAAATCACACCAGCCAGTATTTTATTCACAATAGAACAGAGATAACATAGCAAATGTTGAAACTGAGAAATTTTACAATTTTATCCACAAAATGAGCTCATTTCAAATTTGATGGCTGCTACACGTCTCAAAAAAGTTGGGACAGAGGCCTGTTTACCATGGTGTAGCATCCCCTCTTCTTTTTAACACAGAGTGGAGGCGTCTGGGCATTGAGAAGACAAGTTTCTTGAGTTTAGCCATTGGAATTGGATCCCACTCTTGTTTAATACAGGCTTCCAGCTGCTGGAGAGTTTTGGGTCTCCTTTGACGGACTTTTCGTTTAATTATGCGCCAAATGTTCTCAATCAATCAATCTGAAAGATCAGGACTGCAGGCAGGCCAGTTCAGCACACGGACTCTTCTACTACTAAGCCATGCTCTTGTAATAGCTGCAGTATGTGGTTTTGCATTGTCCTGCTGAAATACACAATGCCTTCCCTGGAATAGATGTCATCTGGAGGGGAGCATATGTTGCTCTAAAACCTTTATATACCTTTCAGCATTCATGGTGCTTTTTAAAACATGCAAGTGTCCCACGCCAAATGCACTAATGCACCCCATACCATCAAGAGATGCTGGCTTTTGAACTGAACACTGATAACAGGAGGGGTGGTCTTTCTCCTCTTTAGCCCGGAGGACAAGACGGTCATGATTTCCAACAAGAATGTCAAATTTGGACTCGTCTGACCACAGGACACTTTGCCACTTTGCTACAGTCCATTTTAAATGAGCCTTGGCCCACAGAACACGGCGGCGCTTCTGGATCATGCTCAACAATGGCTTCCTTTTTGCATGATAGAGTTTTAGGTGGCATCTGTGGATGGCACGGCAAACTGTGTTTACAGATAGTGGTTTTTTGAAGTATTCCTGGGCCCATTTAGTAAAGTCAATGACAGAATCATGCCGGTGAGTGATGCAGTGGCGTCTGAGGGCCCAAAGTTCACGGGCAACCAGTAAAGGTCTTCGGCCTTGTCCCTTACGCACAGAGATTCTTCCAGTTTCTCTTAATCTTTTGATGATGTTATGCACTGTCGATGATGAGACCTTCCTTTGCAATTTGACGTTGAGGAAAACTGTTTTTAAAGTATTCCACAATTTTTTTACACAAGCCTTCACAGGTTGGAGAGCCTCTGGCCAACTTTACTTCTGAGAGACTCAGCCTCTCTAAGACATCCCTTTTATAGCCAATCATGTTACACATCTGATGCCAGTTAACTTAATTACTTGCTAATTGTTCTTTCAGCTGATTCTCTTATATATAAATAACTTTTTCAGCCCCTTTTTACCTGTGTCCCAACTTTTTTGAGACTTGTTGCAGCCAGAAAATTTGAAATAAGCTCATTTTGTGGATAAAAATGTAAAATTTCTCAGTTTCAACGTTTGAAATGTTATCTGTGTTCTATTGCAAATAACATATTGGCTCATGTGATCTGAAAGTCATTGCATTTTGATTTTATTCACAATTTACACTTGGTGCCAACTATTTCGGAATTGGGGTTGTACTTTAATCCTTGCGAAGACATTACATTGACTTCCACTCAATCTTTGTGTCTCTGCAGCCTTTCCCTAATCTTAACAATAAGCAACACATGCCTAAACCAAACTCTTACCCTAACCCTAAAGGTGCACTGTGCAAGTTTGTTGACATCACTTCTGTTGACATTTGAATTCAAACAAAACAGAGGTAGCCCGCCCCTCCCTCCCATAGTTCCCTCCCTCCCATGCATCCGTAACTGTCAACTCTTGTCGGTGATTGGCCAGGACGGTTTGTTATGTTATGGGACACAGCCTGTGCCCCTTGTGTTTATTTGCAGTTTGTGACGCCTGTGCGGTCTCCAGAGCCCGGGTTTTTTTTTTTTTACAGTGAATTTAGGGGCAGGCAGCTAGCGGATCGTGGAGAGATATCGGCGAATTGAGACAAAAATATAATCGCGCAGAAAATAAACAAACTTGCATAGTGCGCCTTTAACCTATCCCTAATTCTAACCTTACCCCTTACCTTTAATAATAAGGCACAATTTGCTTTTCAAGTTGTGAGGAAACAAGAAAATGTCCTCACTCCCAAAAAAAGGTTCCCACTCTGTCAGAAAAAAAAAGAAATTTTTCAATAAATAATAATTCAATCCCTTTATAACCATGTATTTATTTGTTACATTTTGTTTCAGAATATTAGGAATGCAGCATTAAAACTAAGCCTGATGTTGCCCCAGTCTCCAGCACGAAGTGATGCATACAGCTTATTAATTTAACGCTGGTGTCGGATAATACTCAGTATCGTCGATACCCAGAGCCCATGTATTGGTATCTGGACTGAAAAATTCACACCGGTGTATCCCTACTTAGCCTGTATTATTAAAAAATAGTCTTAAATGATTCCAAATCTGAGATACAGCTGTGTCTCTAAATTTTTTGCCAGGCAAAGGATATGCTACCCCATTGGTACACCAGATTAGGAAATAGCCATGTCTATGTCTGATTTTGTGGATATGGTGCATATGCATACACGCTGTACCTATTACATGGACTATTAAGCAGAATGTATCAAACCAAATTCAGTATATACACTTTTAGTTTGGATATTCAAACGCACCTCACTGACTTGTATGCAACTCACAGAACTGCCTGCACTTCACCATAATAATGTGCCTGCCTTCATATCAGGGCATCAACGCATTGCAAATCAGACAGCACTTGCTGGCCCATTTTACAAACAACAGCCACACGCCAGCCTGGCCCAGCTGCCCTCAGCCCCCTGACTTGAAAAGGACCGCAGGTAATCAAGTTCCACAGCAATCTCTATTAGGACAAGGGCACTCAGCTTTATTGGGATTCTCCGCAGAATAGAGTTTTCCAACACGCTAAGGGGATTTATTGATTGCACTTAGTGCAATAAGTGTGCTGGATCCACAGAAGAAATTTAATTTGTTTTTCAACTGAATACAGGGCCTCTGTGTACACGAGTCTACATCAAACCTCTGTCGGAGTGAAGAAGATTTCAGACGAAACACGACAGGACAGGAATGGACATTGAACAGGACGGGACACATGGTTCCATGAAACCCTGCCACCATTACGCGACCATCAAAGACAGTCTTTTTCTTAACAACAGACAAGAGCCGGCCATTTTAGATGCTTTGACGGACATGTTCTTCCAGGCCTCAAACATGCACAGTGACTGACATAGCTGCCAGAACATATGAAGGGGATGACGTTCCTGGAAAGGAAGACAGGAAATGATGCGCATGCTGTGTTGAAAGGTGTACAGCCTGGCGGTCAGGCAGTTTATCAGAGTCCTGAACACATGCCCAGTAAATGCCTGCGAGGAAAAAAATTTTCTTGAAGAAGAGGAAGGAGTGCGAGCAAGATGTCTTCCATTTTTTTGTCACGTTCCAACTTGCCCTTTCTAACTCTGCAATTAAAGGGCCGCTGTGGCTTTTTGACGTTGACATTATTTAACAATACCTCATCGCAGCTTGAAGTATTCAAGAAATAGTGCTTCTCAGTGAAATGTCAATGTGTTTAAAAACAAACCACATGGATATTATTTAATTGGAAGAACTTATTCATTCCCATCTGAGCATGTCTCCAGAGTTGTCTCACAGATTGCCATTAAGCGCTTTATAATCTTCTGCATTTACATCCAAACAAAATGCAAAGGATACAAAAATACAGGCCAGGAAACAATTGAGGATACCTCAATATGGTAATATAACAGACCAATTTCTCTTTCGTTCATATTACAAGCACAAAATATATCCTCTCGACAGAACGAGGGGAGAAGGGCAATAAGAAATAGATTTTGACAAAAATCATTTAATGTAATCCCATTAAGTTTAACAAAGCATACTGAATCACTGGCATTCATTGTCTACCTAGTTTGTCTGCAGTGAATCAAAAGTCATTGATTTACGTTCGAAATGGCGGCACATACGATAAACTCAGCTCACCGCTCTCTCTTATACAGCTATTAAAGGTGCTCCAACTACATTTTCAAACCTGGGCTGAACATCCATTTTATGCAACATGAAAACCAAAACCAATATTAATAATATTAGAGTTTGGGGACTACTTCAGTGTTTGAATATGGTTTTTTTTTTCATACTGGCGTAATGTTTTCAAACCATCATGAACATGGGAAAATAACATATTAGGACAGACAGGAACTTAGCCAGTGGGGTGCTTAATCGCAACAGGCTTGGACAAAAAGATAAACTTAATATGACAGGTTTGCCAGCTCGGCTGAAACATGAGGGGGCCCAAATCTGCTGCTAGTCAACTGTTAGGCTAACTACATATATTCCAATCTCCCTCCAGAAAATAATTTACCTTTGTGAAGGTAAAATTCAATCTCGCAGATGGGCGCAATAGCAAATCTTACCTACATGGGACAGGAATACGGTAGCCATTTTTCTCTTCAGCTGCAGTTTCAAAAGGGTGGGGTGTATCTGGGGGGGGGGACTATATGATTCATGTTCCTCGCATTAACTTACATACTCAGGAAGCCCTAAATCAGGCCGATGTTTTGCTTTCAACAGCGCAGCTAATGAAATAAAGAGAGAGGCGAAAGGTGCTCCCAGATGGCACTTAGCGCTCTAAAAACAGATGTGAACAGAACATATGCACACCCCGAAACGTATCCAATCTGTTCACCTGACACCTAAAAAGACACACACAGAGCCACTGACAACTCTCCTGCTACACAACCAAGGGTATAGTAGGCTATATCAGCAACACGTGCCGTGCATGAAAATGAAGACAAAGACACGTAAAGCCGCAGATTTGCAACAAGATAGTTTAACCTCTTGGAAACAGATACTGTAAATGTCCAGCGCACTGGCTTCATGCTCTCAGAATTTTAATTGGCAACTCTTCAACCAATCAGGACTCAGGCTTTTTTTTTGTTTGATAAAGACCTGAAGTGGTTGTGCCGTTACCCATGTAAATTCCAGGAGCATTAAAACTTGTGTGCCGGACATCTGTCTTTATTCCCTGAATGGACAAAAAGGCCTGTTATTGGCCTGCATCACAAAGTAATGAATGTCTTTTGCCTTTGTAAGGGGTGGGGCTACAGCCTCACACCTAACTTACACAGAGCCAATTGGGACGTGTTCAGCTTCTTTACGACCATTTAGACGCACTTCATGGTTCACAAGCCTTGCCTTGGAGACTGCTCCCTCGACCACGAAAGCGCCAGTAAGATTCAATCAAACAGGAAGCAGCACTTCCAAAGAAAAAAGTGATGACCGCACCAGATGCATGACCCCATTTGAACAGTGATTACATAGACATGACAAAAGGCAAAAAAAAATGTGATTTAAAAGTTCGCAAAAAATGTAGCGTTCACAAGTTCACAAGCCAGTTTTCTAAATAATTTTTTACTGGGACATGAGCATAACAGTGGTGCAGAATGGTTTCCATCCTACAGTTATGAAGAGTAATTAGCTGTTCCGCTAGGCTGGGGATAATTAGCAGAACATGCTCAATCATGCTCAATTGTGAGAGCTGAATCATGTTACTTCAAGGGACCAATGTTCATCAAAATGAAGTCTCCTCAAAACTTGTACTTCACCTCCTTCATAGGCAGACAGCTCTAAATACGTGTATCTTTCCCTTATCATTTACAGTGAAGGTGTTGGGAAAATCCAAGAGTTATTCAAGTTATATTTGAAGCCACTTTAAAATAGCCCATTTTAAAATGAACCTGCAAACTTTGAGGGTTTGATGAGAAACAGCCAATAAACCTGGGCTCTAAGCAATTTTCAAGAAACCCACCTTTAGTGCAAGCTCATTTGAGCAGGAAGCAATGTGTATGAGCTCAGCGTGACATCCAGTGAAGTCATATGAAGTGATATGTCACAATCAATTTTCATCAATAGCTTATATAACCGCTAAATTACTCACTTGTTTAAAAAAAACGATGCAGAAACCCACCTTGTTTCACTCGCCGATCAACATTTTGGGCTTAGGAAAAGAACTGGGACAGAGATATCAAGAAGATGTATGCAAGTAGGATGAAAAACACAAAGATTATTCTGCTTTCTACCACTGTCAAAAATTCTCCTAAGCTAGATCTCTGAGTACGCACTGGAAATCTGAGAACCTGCTCTGGCCAGATGAGGTCGCAAGAGGGAATTCGGTCTCCATAAACAACATGAACCTAACAGAACCATAAGGGTCTGTGAAAAACCATGATTCAAAAGACCTATCGACCCTGTCCGAGGAAGACATCCAGAGATTCCTGCATTGCGCAACGTATACGAAGGGGCCTCATGGAGGGCTTAAGAAGGCATGGTGCACCCTTGCCAAAAACATCTCTGTTTGCACGGGAAGGCAACCTAGGGTGAGGGAATATATCATCAGAAAAGACAGGGGAGCAGAGAAGAAGGCCAATGCAGGAAGTATTTCAGAAGTGCCAAGAAAAGAACAGAAGGGAAAGGGACTGTCTCTTTCCCTCATGCTTCATGGGGAATATTCAGTTATGAAAATCATTGCATCACATGGAGTTTTTACTGCAATGCAGGCCTTCCCACACAGACAGTCACAAAAATCTCTATTGACACTGATCTGAGGGGATCACCTGAAGTGTTCCAGAGTATAAAACGTGACCTTTGAACTTTGACCCCAATCACATGCTCTCACAACCGAACAGCCCATACCTCTCAGCAACTCTTATCAGGAGGGAAGAGGAAATTGAGAACTAGAGGGGAAGTTGGACCTCACAAGAGGTCGTGGGAAGGCTTGAGGGAGACCAACAGCAGTGGTCAGTAATCTGTCTCCTCACACAAGGGGACTAAATGGTCCTTGGCTGTCATCTTTGTTTCTGGGCAAGAAGACACAACAGGTTAGTCTCCTCGATCATAAACATGACTTGCATTCATTGCCTGGATCACATTCAAGAGATCAACAGTCAATCAAATATGAAGAGAAAAGGGCATATTCTTCAAGGTGTAAAAACATCCTGCACTAAAAAACTAACTTTTTCAGTCAGAACTCTTTTTGTCATTTATTATCTAAATAGATAAAATTTTATGGAAGGCAGAGTTCAGAGGAAAATAAATATGGCTTGTTTTGAATATTCAAAGTCATAAAATATCAAAATCTATTAAAAAAAAAAGCAACACAACCAGCCAAACTGCATTAATTAGGGAAAAATCCAAGCTGAAAAACAAAACCATGACAAATACAGCATATTTTATACCAAACACAACTGATAGCGAAATATTATCTTTAGAGCAGAATGTATTTATGTCCATTATGGACAGGAAGGCGATATTTTAAGATGACTCGCGAAAGAAAGGTTGAAGGCTGGCAACGAGGCAGGGAGAAAAATAGATTTAGGGGGCTTAGTTCAATTTCTCTTCTCTGAAAGGATTATGTCTGCATACAAAGAACGTAGACTTGTGTGGACTGCAAAGTTTCCCAGCCCAAGGTTACTCAAAAGACATCTAATAAAATTTAACTCCCAACAGGATCAGCTTTTAAAACAGAACAAGTCAAACCTAGAATTGCGACCGTACTGGACAAACCAAATGTCTCGACTAATGGTCATGCCCCTGCTTACATGACCATTTGACAGCGTGGGTCGTACCGGCACTCTTGGCTTCAAACCACAATAATTGTTGGACTCAATTAGAACATTGAACAACATACTAATCTTGAATATAGCTCAGTCAAGTAACACAGACGTAAATTGCTAATTGCAGTATTAACCAATAAATGCAAAGACAGTTCGGCATCTAGTTTGTGTACTGGGTTTGAGAAGAATATAGCAAGGTGCAGGAAGATAAGTCTAACCCTTTCAGGGGATTAGTCAGAGCCAACAGGTGGATCTTGGGAAGAAGGTTGGATGTAAATAGCTGCAGGCAAGAGTGATGCAGCAATAGGCAATGTTAACTGGCAGCAGCAGAGCTTGTTGCAGCACTGCAGCAGGCAGAGGCGTGTGTTTGCAGCAGAGGCAGGGCAGGAGAGCAGCTTAAATAGCCTGAGTTACAGAGGGGTAAAGCTGTGACAGAGGTGTATGGGAGTGTTGGGAGTATGAGAATGAGGGCATGGCTCGTATTGTCAGCCTGAAGTTGTGTTACCAGCTTCACCTCATTTGTATACATCTCAAAAAACATCACTACATCGAAACGTTAGTCTTGGCACCTAAATAAATTGATGCAAGTGATTTGTGTGCTCCAGTCTCATCTTTTATTTGTATGTACTGTCCTTTCTGAGAGCACTGACCTCCGCTGATAGAGGGGCTAAAGCGCAAGGGGTTCCTTCATCTTAAACATCACTAATACTTGGTATTCTATGGCTAAACTGAAGGCCGGAAGGTTGGTGTCACACACATGTGCCAACCATCAGACCCAAGCCAAAGAAAACGATACCCATTAACATTTTCAGCAAACGCCCTGACTAAAAATCTTTTATGTGGATATCTACAGATGTCACAAGTTGGTCTTTGTTACAAATTTCTAGGTCCGTAGGTTTTTATAGCAGACAAAAACCCACAAAACACCTAGCTTATTAAAAATCAGGAAAAAATGTTTCAGCACAGTACTAAGCAAGTGGGACGAGGTCATTGATAATTCTCACGCTTTACCACAGTACATTGTGCCTTCTTTCTCGTATGCCAGAGAACAAACCTGAACATTTTGACCGCTCGGATTCTTATTTATGAAACGCCAATCTTAGACACCTGTTTTGTTTGTGCTTTTCTGGGCTCATAAAATGAAAATTACCATTAAGGTAGGCTAACAAAAATGAGCGAGTCTCATTGCAGTGTTGACACAGTGGAGCTGCAGACACATTCAGACTGGCCAGGAATAGCATAAGTATAAACAAACAGCAAGCAGACCACAGAAACCTCCAGATTTACTTTGGAAACATACACAGCAATGCCAGACTGACCCCAATGGAAAACACTCCTCAATCAGCTGTGGTCTGAGGTCAACTTTCAACTGCGGGTTACACTAATGCCGTGAGTATATCTCTCAATTCATCAGCTCCCTGGTGGCCGTGAAACAACAGCCCATTGGCAGGATGGCGGTTCTAAGCCCAACCATCTCAGGGGAAGTCATTTTAGAATGGACACATTATTAAAAATGACATATTACTCAGGGGCTGGTAATTCACTGGAGAAAGCGAGAGCAAGTGAGTCGCGACTCTGAGAGCATTAAAAACATTAACTATGCTACATAAATTGAATAATTGAATTTACTGAGGGGCTACAAAAACGAAATGCACTACAAACCTACATTAAATTATCCCTACGATAAAGTGTGCCCATGAAATCAAATGAAACAAAATGGCACACTCAAGCTAGATGGAAAGTTGGACTCAGGAGGTGGAATGCAGCGGATAGGCTGAGGTTAAGAGCAGAGCCTTTCCTGTCCCCGTATAGACTATAAAACCAGCCCAATGCTACACCTGCAGGAACACAATATGTGAGAAATGGGGTCCAGACGGATACATGTTGTCTTACCATGTCTATATCGCATCTTTCATCAGCATGACCACTAGAAGATCGAAACTGTAACAAGTTAACTTCATCGTGTCTGAGTGACATAGCCGAGACTCTTATACCAAGAGTTTTAATCGGGACAACATAAATAATCATTCTCAGCCTTCCTCTAACAAATTTTTCCCTCTAAGAATTGTAGAGTACTTTCTATAGTAAATTGAGTTTGACAAGAAATACATAATAATTTATTTTTTGTTTAAATTCTGGTTGTGGTATGAAGCGTCCCCCTAGATAACAATTTAAAGAATAAACTATATAATTAAAAAATTTGCCACCCGAAGATTTTCAAATGCAAGAGCACTTTATACTTGCCTTATTTACACTTCAATGAAAACCTCAGATTTTACTGTATTCAACCTGAAGACCATCAAATATCTCTTGCCCAGCTCTACTTGGCAGTAGCAGTACACCAACTTGTCATGTGTCAACATAAACAGGGAAAACTGAAAATTTGCTTCACTTTCAACAAAATAATCGTCTGTCCCTTACCAGAAAAAAATTGGATCATATGTGTTCTCCCCTTGTTAGTGTGAATTAATACTTACAGGAAGTAGTACAGTCTGTTACAATAAATTACTTGCCCATTTTAAAGATCAAAAAAAAAAAAAAAAAAAAAATCAGGGACAGAAGTACAGAAAAACAGCAGGCAATGAATAAAAGAGGTCTTTGTTCTAAACAAATTCTGGGAACAGGGGCACTCTGACCCAGGTATTCTAGAAATATGGCTGGTATCGCAGAAAAATAATGACAGGATGACTAAGAGACCTGTCATGGATGACAAGGCGGCAGGTCTTAAAAAACATCAGCTTTTTTTTATCTACTTACTTATTTTTTTTTTTTTTACTGTTACTGTTAGGCAAAGGGCTCAGTAACATACAATATGAGCCGAAATTACATAGCACCTGTTCTTCTTCCATTCCTTGACTCATATATTTCATCAAAATGCCCGGGGTGATACGATGAGAGGATTGGTTGGCGATAGCTCTCCAAAGCCCTTCACGCTCGACTGATGGAAAAGCACATTACATTCCCCTGAAAGCTAATGAAATAAGAGTGAGGCTGGCCGAAAAAAAAGAAAAAAAAAACAACTCTTTCAATACAGAGGAAGTGGTGACCACTAGAGAAGCTCTAAGTTCTGAGTCATCCTCTCCTACAATGCCTGCAAGTTCACTGGTTGTTCCAATTTGCCCCCCCAACTGACAATTGAGAGAAATGGAGCTGCTTTTACCCACCGGCGCCTCCACTTCATATGTCAGGCTGACCCCATCCAGTACCCACCTGCAGCTGGACAAATTACCTGCAGGAAAATGATTTCTTCCCCCTTTTCAGAGCATGGACAGCTTATTTTTCTCTGTGCCTCAGCTCCTTCTCTCAGTCCCTCAGGCTATCAAAGGATTTTATACTGATACAAAACCACACTATACAAATAAATGGCAAAAGTATCGGAACTATAACATTTTACATTGCATTCAAGAAATTCTTAAAAGATAATATAAAGGTGCATTCATTATCTCAAGCATTCAGCAGCCAGATGTTAAAACTCTGTCCTTCGGTCAAAAACTATAGTGTTATCATACAAACTGCTATTCTTTTTTTAAGTTTGGCTTCTCTAATCCCACCCGAGTCTGGAATGCCCAATTTGAGAACAATGTACAAGGCTTGCTTGTATGTGACCCCATGTTGCCAGCTTCGGGAGAGTGAAGACAATTTGCTGCTCTCCTCTGAAGCACGTGCCTGTCAGCCCCTGCTTCTTTACGAGTCGAAACTTCGCAAGTTCAAATGAGGGCGGAGGATACCCGAACATGAGCAAGCTTAGAATCTCACTGACGAGTGCCTGGCTGGCCAACAGGAGGCGCTTGAGCAACAAACAAAGCAACTATTTTTAGTATCCCATCCAGCAGTCACTTCCCAATTTGTTTTCCCTGCAGCGCGAAACCAATTGTCCGCTGCTCTGAAAAAGCTGCCGACCACTGCTGGCTGGTACGACCGGGGATCGAACCCGCGCTGTGGTAGTCACTACTGTTCCACAATTAACCGAGTGAGCTAACCTGGCAGCACAAACTGCTATTCTTTACTGAAAGACCAATCAAACGCATTCACCAACACTGTTCCTAACTTAACCAACAATCAGCGTAGCAGTGAGATTATGCCCAGCCTCCTGCAGACTTGATCTCCAGTCGGCTCAAGGAGATGCTTGCATGTTCAAACAGACGAGAGCTCAGTGACAGACCCATCCACCTGTACAATAAGACCCCCAGCGCAAGCTAAAGCACCCTGACCTTTAGCATTAAATTAATCTGCATGTCTGGGCAGACCTATCTGACAGATGGAGTAATACTGTCTGCACTATAACCACAGCATGATTCATCTGAGCCAGTAAAATCTTACACACACACTCCCTAGTGCCGGTCCAGGAGACTCACGGCGTACAGTGCTTTTTGTTCCAGCCACAACTGCAATCGTGCGATTTTAACAAGCTGTTTATTTGCCTTAATTAGGTGCAATTCATGTTAAGAGAGGTTATTTACACTCCCAAGGCACATGTAGACAGAAATATCCATGCAAACTATGTAAAATAAAAATTCCATTGTGAATAACAGGAAACAACTGCATAAAAAGAGAGGGATATTTTAACCCAGTCAAAGAATTAATAGGTTTCCAACTGGTGGGAACTAATTGACACATGAGCGGGAAAACTAACCGCATAACCGTTTTGGACACAAGCAAATGATAAAAAGCCAAACCTGTTCTGTGTCACACATTTAAGTTCAGGCAAAGTAGGCCTTATTTGAAAGAACTTAAAACAGTTGTGTACAGCAACCTAAGTTGGAGCTTACTGATTTTTTCAAATTTTTAATTCAATCTGTTTCAAAATGTTATCTGAAATTACTTGCAATATTAAAAAAACATAGTGCGTTCAAGGGTCTCCCCTATACCTCGGCCAGGAGATAATACATTTCCAATGGTGTTTATTTGCTTGTTCGTTCATTTGTTGGTTAACAGGATACCTCAAAAAGTAATACATGGATGTCAATAAAATTCCATCTATTGATAGATAGAGTGCTCAAGAGGAAGTGATAAATTTTGGTGAAGATTTGACTCATGTTCTTGATCCAAAGCCGAAAGAATTTCTGTGTGAATAAAGACGGCACTGGCGAGACTCATTTAACACTTACGTTCCGTGATAATTCTTGCGCCAACCAACTGCAACACTGCGGAGGTGATGCACTCTCTCAGTGCCCTGTAGTTCGTAATGGCATGCATTTGTAATTCTTTCAAAATGTGGCTTAGGAGATAAAAAACCGCTCTAAACAAGAAATTAAACTAATTAAGACAAATTAAGAACTAGTTAAAATTCTAGGATTGCAATCGCAGCTGGAATAAAAACCAGCATACACAGAGGGCCCCCCGGACTGAATTTGAAGAAAACTACAGTAAAAAGCCAGGAAATAATTTCATATCAATAGCAAAGACCTGAAAGCTTTGAGCTCATGGCACCTGCCCATTGCAATGGGTGAGGCAGACGTGTTAAAACACTATTGAGCTTCACCACTTAGCTGGTTTAGTCGCCACTGACCCGAGAGTAAAGTACTGATTCCGCCTAAAGATAATGAGATTCACAGATTTACAGAGACCAATTCTTCCCCTCTCAATGGAAGAGGCTTCTCTGCATCACGCAGCGGAGGAACAGGAGAGAGGATGGGAGCCGAGGACTCAAAGCACACGCAGGGTTTGCATAATCTTTTCCCATTATCCCTTCATTTTTTAAATGACATCTTGCAAAGTGCTGGAATTTAATTTCAGCCAACACCTGCCAGCGAGACGGATTGGGCCTGACACAATTACAACTAAGCAGAAGCAATTAGAGCAGTGGCAAAGAGTGAGCGACAGTATCAGATGGTGAGATTTGAAGGAGGGGGCCGTGTGGTGCGAGGGCTTTTCGCAGGAATGTCAGCAAGGGAATTAGTGCAGGTTTGAGAGTGCGTGCGTACCTGCTAGTGATGCTCTACAGATAGTGACAGAAAATTCCTTGTACTTGCTTGAATGCCTGTTGCATCTTAGTAAGTGCTTAACCAGTGTTCAAATGCATGTCTGCTGGTACTCAAAGGCGAGACCGGGCTTGAATGCGCATGCACATAAGATTAAGCAGGCTACTCTGACATGGGTTCCGGTGGAAAAGAACTGCATTGTTGTGCCCATCAACACAAAGCAGAAGTTATGTGGATATTTTCTCCCAAGTCCACTTCAGTCTAGCCTTCACCATTTTCCTTGCTCAAATGCTTTGATTTCCACAGATAAGGCCACTGTCAGCAGTTCAAGAGCACCATGGATGCTAGCTAATAATAAACTGAGCCAGGAAATAAAGAGCAACTTATGGTTGTCATAAAACATCTTCTCATTGGGAAAAGCTTGTGCATGTATACATTAAGGCGGCAGATGTGCCCACAATGTAAGCCGTTGCAGCACGGCCATTTCGAGATGTGCTGTCCTGAAATGTCTTCTTTCCATAAAGAATGCCTGAGCAGCGAATGTAGGAATGATTTACCGTGGGGGTACAATTATAATGGCAGTAACGCAGATCTACATTCCTCGCACTGAAGACCTTCATTATTTTGGAAACAACAGAGAAGAATAAAATGAAGGCGAAAATGAACAGAGAAGCACATGGAAATATCGTCCCGCAGCGAGACGAGGATGTAGGACCCAGCTCTCTGATCCGGTCAGACAGCAGAAACACACGGCAGGGAGATGAGACCAGAGACCAGACCCTAATCAGCATTCTCACCGACGCTGTGCATCCTGTTCCAGTCTTATCTTCTCAGCGCTCAAAACTATGTGAAGATACAGGCAAGTTCAGACGTGCGAACCAGAGAGGCCCCAGAGAGAACACGACCATACCCATCCCTAAAAAAGGTTCAACAAAATTGTGAAACTCCTCCAAACCAAACACAACTTCATAACACATTTTATCTGTAATTCTGACCATTTATCAATGACGGTATAATATCATATTAAAAAGCACATTGTAATAGAGTCCTGAATATCCATTAGGCTGGTCTAGTCCCATTTACTTCACATATTTCTAAAGCAAAGACATTTCACAACTCATGTTAATCTAAATCAATCATTTGGTCGATCGCCCCGAAAAAAAAAAAAAAAAAAAAAAAAAAAAAACTGAACTCACAGACAGATGTTCCAACCAGCTTCGTAAGCCATAACAGAGAAACTTTAGCATACAACGGCTTTTTAAAGATTAGGCCCATATGGAGTCTAGGTGCAATTAGATCGAGACAAGATCATTAGGCTGGGACAGATCCTCTGAAATGGGCTAGGGCTCAGGGCAGCTGATCAAATCCTATAAGCAAGGGACCGCAAGCTCTGAGAGAAAGTGTGCAGGCAGGACAGTAATCCGAAAGGAGGAGCAGGATGGAGCTGCAGGCCTGGAAAAGGTGATGCGGCCATTTTGGGTGAGGGGTCCCCTCTGTGCCGTCATTTGAATACGTGACATCCATTAAATGAGACTTTATATACTGAGATGGGGGGGCAGGGGATTAAAGGGCCCACTCATGCCATACTCTGTTAAATATGACTCAGCCCATTTCCCAGCAGGCTCGGCGTGCGTAGGAACAGGGCCCCTATGACAGGGTTTAACTGCACTTTTCATTACAGCACTGATACTGCGGGTGCTGGTTTACAGGCGTCCTTGGGGAGGCTGCAGAGACGGACACACAAAGAGAGTGAGCTGGGGGAGTTTGACAAGGATATTAAGTGTTTGTCAGAGCCGTAACGAAGGGAAAAAGGACAGCAGGGGCTCAGTGCCTCTCGATCTTCATATGACACAGGTGTGCATCTGCACCCAGCGATAGCGATATCAGTTAGCATCCCCGCGTCTTCGCCTCGCTCTTGAGTGCCGCATCGTATTACGAGGCACGTTCCGCATCATAAATCAGCCCACGGCTGAAAGGCCCATGAACGTTATGATGAGAGCGGCTGACGAAAACGAATACAAAATTCAAGAAAGTGTCAGTTGAATAACAGAGCAGTTTTTCATATGGCATTTATGAGTTGGGAGGCTTTGTCTGGTAAAAAAATTTTGGCGGTGCTCACTTATAAACTACCAGAGAAGTCACCACTTGTAAAGGTCTCAAAAAATCCCCAGTGCCAGTCAAAATTTATGCCTACATTATATTAGTCATCCATTCATCCGACCATCACTCATCTCACTCATCTTACCGAGTTATGACATTATTTACAAATGCTCCGAGTATTGTAGACACATGTAAATTAACATTTAGTGTTTGTATTTTGGATCCAAGGCACCAGCAGTCATTATTACATTATCAGGTGTGAAGTTATTTTTTTTTGTTTTTTTTTTGTTTTTTGCCTTTTACATATTTAAATAAAAACACATTAAACATATTCAGTCCACTGGTAGTTCATAATTTGTTGAGGCAACGTTCATCGACAGCCACACAAAACTGCTCACAGCAGATTAAAATCATTCAGAAAAGTAGATCCGTAGAGATTTTTCCCTGCTGTTACTAGTCTCTGATTTCTGTTATCATATCTACATGTCGTGAGATACAAGAACACCAACCAAAAAAATGTAAATAAGACCTTTGGAATGAGAGGGGAAAACATCTAAAATCTTACTATTGAAATTTTTAATACAATTTCATCAGAAAAGTTGGTCTTCCCAACTGCCTACATGGGTCAAAATGTTTAATTAACATTATTTTACAGCATGCTGGGGGAAAATAACACTATTCTAAACTATTCCCCTGCTAGATAAGCTTTGCCTGGCTAATGTTTGAGAAGTAGCGAGTGAATCTGAGGTAAGGTATGTTTCCTCTCCCACTGTGACCTGCTTGAACTTTTTCATCAATGGTTTCTGTATTTTGCTGTTAATCATTAACAGAATATGAGCTGAATTCCTTGCCACCAGCTTCCAATGTCAAAGTTCCTCGAGGTAACCCGAAGTGAGTAAGAGATTGGCAAATATTGAGTCACTCCACGACACGTCTGCTTTTCCGACCCACAATCAGCAAGGCCGATTGGGAAAGGCTTGTTTAAAGCTTCCTCACGTTTGCGAAGTTTACTTCCACCTTCTGTAAAGGCTAAAGAAGCAAATGACACAGGCATAGAAACACCCAGTCAAAGATGTGAAAATCACAGCTTAAGAAAAAGATTTAAGGAAAATTCTTTGCCACTTTTCTCATATTTTCTGCAAAAACGCATACGAATAAAATATGTCCGCATTGCTAAAACTGTTTGAGTATCAAACACAATGACAAAAAAAAGCATTGATATTAATTCAAGGGTGTTCCAAAAAATGATTGGCTGCCACTTAGCTAGTGAGACCCTGATTGGCTGGGGCTGGCTTCTTTTTCCCCGGTAATATCACTCATTGCCATTTGCTCATTCTGAAGGCAAAGCAAGTTTATTTGTACAGCACAATTCATACACAGAGGTAATTCAAAGTGCTTTACGTAAGAAGACAGAGACAATAAAACTTCGAACCAAATGAAACCGAAAATATGTTGCAGAAAGAGAATACAGAAAACTTACAATGATTTAAAAAAATTATTGGATGTTTGGAAAGGCAATGTCACAAAGAAAAGTCTTAAGTTTCGATTTAAAAGACGACAGGGTCAGGGGAGACCTCAAACTTTCTAGTAGATTCTTCCAGAGCTGCGATGTGCAGTAACTGAAAGCTGCTTCCACATGTTTACCTCTGAACTTGGGGACAAGGAGTAAACCTGTCCCTAATGATCTTTGACAGTGGCCACCAACCCTATTCCTGGAGATCCACCATCCTGTAGGTTTTCATTAAAGCCTTAATCTGGCACAAATTAGGAGCTGAACAGAATCTCTTACTTTGGTGTGAAGGGTGCTTGTAAGGGTCTGCAGGAAGGCAGATCTCCAGGAACAGGGCTGGTGATCACTGATCTATGAGCTCTGGATGGTTCATAACAGAGCAGCACATCAGAAATGCAAAAAGAATGAAATGAAGACTATCAAAATAATGCACAGAATGTTCCCAGAAATTCTGCAAATGCTGGGATCGACATTTCAGATGCGGTAGAAGGCCATCTGAGGATTCTTAAAAGATATCAAAGAACAGCTGACAAGTTGACAGGTCAGCGATGAAGTGAACACACGAGGAAAGGCCCACAGCAATTACCAACACGGCTGGGAAGACAGCGGCTCCCAAATCTCACAGAAAGCTCTGGAAAACCCCGCACAGATAAGTGATGTGATCAGTCAGATCTCTCTCTCTCTCTCTCTCTCTCTCTCATTCCCAGAACTCTGAACAAGTGGCCTCACGCCAACAGCTGAGTTTTTCCCTCTTCTCCTTTTTTTTAAGAATGCCAAGCAGACATGAGTTAAAACATGTCCTGTTTAATCGGGTCAATAGCATGACTGCTTTTCTCCAATAACACGAGTGTTTAATAAATGTGCAAACCGCATATTAGCGTTGTGATGTTGACGATAGTCGAAACGGGCTTTTTTCCAGACTGCAAGTAAAGACTAAGGGAAACTTGAATGATTTTGTATAAAAAAAATTGAACTGGCACTATTATCCAAACTGGCATCCTGTCATTTTATACTCTCTGATTTGATCTTTCTCATTGATTCTGTTACAATGTGCACCCTTTTGTTTTAACTGATACAAAGAACCATTTTCAGAGGGACAATTACGAGCACTGGACACCCGCACTAGTGCAGTGATGTTCATGAAACAGACACACATGCACAGACATGCACTCACACAGAGACACACATAAACACAAACACATACACACACACACACACACACACACACACACATACACAAATGCATACACACGCATACACAAACACACATAAACACAAACATACACATTCATGCACACACACAAACACACACACATTCTTGTACTTCTATCCTTTTTTTTTTTTTTTTTACATTTGGCATCTCCAATCCCACCCGAATCTGGAATGCCCAATTTGGAGAACTATGTACAAGGCTTGCTCGTGTGCGACCCCTTGCTGCCAGCTCAGGAGAGAGAGACAGCTTGCGGCTCTCCTCCGAAGCACGCGCCTGTCAGCCCCTGCATCTTTACACTCATTACGTGAAACTTTCATAAGTTCAGAATGAGGGCGGAGGATACCCAAACATGAGCAAGCTTAGAATCTCAGCGACGAGCACCTGGCTGGCCAACAGGAGCCGCTTGAGCAACGAACAAGGCAACCATTTTTAATATCCCTTCCCGGCAGTCCCTTGCCAATTTGCATCTCTTGAGTGCTGTAGCCAATCGCGTGCTGCTCTGAAAAAGCTGCCAACCAATGCCGGTTGGTATGACCGGGGATCGAACCCGCACTGTGGTAGTCACTACTGCTCCGCAAATGCGCCGCCTTAACTGAATGAGCTAACCCGGCAGCTTGCTTGTACTTCTATCCTTGTGAGGATAATACATTCACTAACATTTTTTCTTCGTGTCTCTACAGCCTGTCCCTAATCTTAACAATAAGCAACGCATGCCTAACCCAAACCATTACCCTAACCTTAACCTATCCACAATTCTAAAGATTTTTTTTTTGGGGAATTTTTCCTTTATTTGATAGTTATACAGTGTAGAGAGACAGGAAGGTTGGGGAGAAGAATGGGGTAGGACATGCAGCAAATGACCGGAACCAGAATCAAACCCAGGTCGCTGCAGGACGGACACAGCCTTCATGGTACGCGCGCTTAGACCGATGAGCCACCGGGGTGCCCCACCTATCCACAATTCTAACCTTACCCCTAACCTTAACTAACCATCCACCCATTATCTATACCTCCTCTTCCTCACTAAGATCGCAAAGGGAGCTGGAGCCTGTCCAAACCTGACCATGGGCGAAAGGTAGGGACCCTCATTTGACAGCTCGCCAATCCATTACAGGGCGCACACACCATTCACTCACACACCTATTGACAATTAAGAGTCTCCAATTAGTCCGAAATGCATGTCTTTGAAATGTGGGAGGAAACCGGAGTGCCTGGAGGAAACCCACGCGAACACAGGAAGAAGATGCAAACTCCACACAGAAAGGCGTCTGGCTGGATTTGAACCCACAACCTTCTTTCTGAGAGGCAGCAGTGCTACTCAAATGCTTTTTTGATCTCACAACATACCAAGAACAAACACAAACACACACACACATACACATACACACACACACACACAAACAGACCAAATTTCTCATATCCCTGCTTTCAGATGACAAAGCCCGCACTGTTTTTATTCGTCACTGTCTTATCCCTCCTTTTATTCGGCAGCACACACCTGTGTCCACACCTTGACATATGTCTAAGCCCTTTGCAATGCAGGTACCCATTTAGCAGAAACATGACAAGCCAAAAGGCTGCTGTCTCCTTTGAAGTTCTCCAAAAATACCCCAGCTCCGATGCCATTATCTAAGCCGAGGCTTAACTCCAACGTTTGTAAATAAAGAGGTGAAATGGAGGACCTTTCTTTGTAAGTCTGTGTTGATAGAAGCTTCCAAGGGACTTCATAGCGAATTCATGGCCAACCTTTTTCATCTCACAAACGTACGGTCAAAAACCTGTTGACAGAGGATAACACTCTGGTGTAGAGAGTATTTAAAAGCTTAAAAATGGGAACAGTTAAGTCCCAAAGTTCGTTAAGGGGGTTCCCCAGACTTCTGGGATCCGAGTAGCTGATGTGGGGCTCAGTTCTTGACCATTTGGCGGGGTTCAAGGAGCGTGCCAGCGATGTGGAGAGCTCTCCGCCTCCAGATGAATAATTCATGGCCAGGCCCTCCCTTTTCAGAGAACCATTCATGCAACACAGCTCCCCTGGCAGAGCTCAAAATGGTAAGTAGACTTCCAGCATTTAAAAAGCCGTTGGATAAATGGACTTTACTCTCTCAAATTCCTTTGGAAAACTGGAGTTCGCTCATTCAAAAATTGCTTAGGAAAATGAACTTCGCTCATTCAGAAAAATCCTTTGGAAAAACGGTTCCCCTACAGAAAATCCCCAGGAAGAATGGACTTAATTGAATGGGATGGGAAACTCAGAATCTGTTTCTCTGCAAGACACCGTCAGCCGGGGTTTCAGTTCGGTGTGAAAAGCTCTTGGATCATTCGTCACGGTCTCGGCATCCAGTGTTTCAGATCTCACGCATTCTAACCACGGGGGAAGAGGTCACTCGAGGTCAAGCCCTCTCGTTTAGAAGCTTTCCCAGTGAACAGTGTTCTCTCACACTAAAATTAAATAAATCAGATCCTCTGCCACACATCACACCTTCCAGTGTTACCATGCAGGTGAAGACGCTCGGGTGCTAAATAGCCCAGCTCATATTTGTATATGAATGCTTTTCTGTTCACAGTCTTTCAATCAGCTGCCCTGTCTTCTTTTCAAATGTAAAATTTTCCTGTTGTACTTCACCAGTTTTAAACAAAACAAAATGTCAAAACCATCACTTTCGGAACATCAAAAATACACATACAGAGTGCCAATATTCATCAGATAGTAACCCTTTTCTTTACTTTGGTTCTGTACTCTACTGCAAGCAATACTACACATTTCAACATAATGTAAAACAAAGCAATAATTTTGAACAGCTGGTCACAAATCCTTTGCATGCAATGACTGCTTGACATTTGTGACACTGAGACATCAACAGATGCTGAGTATCTCCCCTGGTGATGCTCTGCCAGGCCTGTACTGCAGCCATCTTCAGTTTCTCTTGTTTTGAGAACTGTCTTCAGTTTCCTCGTCAGAATGTAAAATCCATGTTCAATTGGATTCAAATCTGGTCACTGACACAGGGAACAGAAACAAAATTTTTCAAAAAACTTGAGATTGTTTTTAAGACAAAAAAACAAATGTCTCCTCCCACCCCAACGCAGCCCCCCCCCCGACCCCCCATTGATGCTCACAGACATTAAAAGGCACATCTACATACAATGTTGAAAGAGTGTGCGAGGTTTGACGTAAATATTTTAAACGGTTTCCGAGTTACAGCTCAAAAACAGTGGGAGCGCCGATGCGAACGCGGACGCGGACAGGAAACCATTCAAAAACAATATGTCTCCCCTCCCTCCCTTGGGGGGAGACATAAAAATCTGCCACAGTCCAATGAATAATGATGCTCTCGGTTAGGCCAGGGCGATGCGGAGAGAATCAAATATCACGAAATTCTAGCCTGAATACCTCAAAATCAATATTGAGGCGATATTGCTGGGACAACTATTGGTGCTCACACAAAATATTTACATGTTGTCATTTTTGACGCACAGTCATTAGTAGTGTAGATATGATGACCAAGCAGGTACAGACAACAGCTAAAATAGCCTAATAAGTGCAGAAAGCTGCATCCGTTTGCTGCAATGCACCTTTTAAAACCTGAAAAGACAACGCTTCTGCCAAATCACAGTATTACAATAAATAAAATCTCAGACGATATCTAATATTCTATTGCTAAATTGATATAATATTAATATATGGCCCAGCCCTACTCTCAGCACATTTCTAACCCATGGAGTCGAGCAGCTCGTTATCAGTATGCGTGTGAGTGAGTGAGCGGTGCTGGCAGCACAGTGAAGATCTGGAAGACCTCCAGCCGTCCATAATAATGCCCATTAAACACCTGTTTTTCCACAGGGTTTGGCCACAGTGAGCGCCCAGCCCCGTGTGAGACAGGGGTAGAGGGCAGCCGAGGGGAACGGCTCCGAGCCCCCCATCGCTGCGGTGACTGGTGAATGCATACAGGAGTGGGCGGGAGACGGGGATTATCCAGACCACAGTGGTGGTGATGGCTCACTTCCTGTCTCAGGGGCAGAGGTCACCAGAGACCAGAATCGCGCTGTCCAGGGCGATTCCAAGGTATTTTAACAAAATGACCTTTCCGTGACGAGACACTAAACCATCCCCCAAACAAATTTCTGTTGATGTATTAAAAAGTATGTCTTACAATTTATGGGTATAATAGTGCACTACTACATTTGGGAGGAAAACTCCATTATTCCCTCCATTTCCATTTGGGGATTATTTTAGTGTCTGTCATGGTGGGGATATTTGGTTGACATTGACAATACCTCAGAATTGCCCTCCAGCAACTGCAGCATCACCAGGCAGCGGAGAGGCTGCCAGGCCCAGGCAGCCAATCAAAGTGCCACCAGAGAACTGCCAGCCAATCACAGTCAGTCAGGGTGCCTCCAGAGAAATGCCAGCCAGCTACAGCAAATCAGGTTGCCTCCAGAAAAATAACAGCCAACCATTGTCAATCAATATGCCTCAGGTGAAATGCCAGCCAGCCATAGCCAATCAAGATGTCCCCAGAGAAATGCAAGCCAGCTATAGCCAATCAGGGTAAAATACCAGCTAACTATAGCCAATCAATATGCCCCAAGAGAAATGCCAGCCAGCCATAGCCAATCAGGGTCCCATAAGTGAAATGCCAGACAGCCTCTGCCAATCATTCTGCCACCAGAGAGACAGAAGCTGACCTAAGTCAATCACAAAACCATCCGACAAATAAAATTTTACAAAGCTAATGCCAGCAAGTATGAGGCCTTTGTAAAAAAAAAAAAAAAAACATTCTTTATAGGATTCAAGGTTAATAGAGGGTAATTACTGAGGAAACCAATGCTTCTAGACGAGAGATGTTATCATACAGAGGAAAACGCAGTTGCGCAGATGCCTGGACTGTGTGACAGACAGCCTCAGAAAAAAAAAATCTGACAATAGAAGGTCCGAAAAATACCAAAAGAATTCTAAGAATGCTCAGCGAGGTCAAGGAGTAAGTAGAGGGAGAGGTGGTAATCCTTAAGTGCACTCTACTGTGTTTAAATTTAACAGGGATATTTGCTTAGTCAGCTTGACTGCATTGCAAACAACCAGGCCCTCTAAACTCAGACGTCAATGACCCACTAGGTGCATGTGGATTGTAACGCACAGGTTAAGTGCGCTGCAGGCCAAAGCACACGTGTTTAACAGTTAACGGGCCTGCTAAGTGATCAGGAGACGGGATGGGAGGAAGGATTTCAGTCTGCAAAGCAGTCTAGTGACTGTCACAGCGATCTTGGGATCTGCTACCCTGGAGAGTTGGGCTGCTGAAGAGGCCATAGAGATAACAGCGCGTTCAGAGGAAGAGACGGTGAAAAGGAGGTTAAAGCCGCTTTCACACTGGACGCGAAACGAATTTTTCGCACGACAGATTACACTCAAAGTCAATGCAAAGTCTTCGCAGCTTAAGGAAAGGAGGAGATGGATGGAACTTTAATCACTTTACAGGCTTTCTCAAGTGCAATCTCTCACTCTCTCTCACTCTCTCCCTTCCTCCCTCCCTCCTTCCATTAAGCAATATTAAGTGACCTTGTTACCTACGGCATTTCATTACCTGAGGCCAAACAGCACCATTACATGAAGGCATTACTTAACTGTGGTAAAGAGCTGTCGCAGCAACCAGTGACCATTTTCCCAAGTAGAATAAACAGAGTCAAACGCCTGCATGTATTTCACCAGCATCTTTACTCTATGCTGCGAGGTAATGCTGCATTTTTCTCTTTCACTTCTTTTTTTACTTCCCATTAGCATTTTACTTCATCCCCTCCCTCTCCTAGTGCTCTGTGAAGCAGATGGAGCCAGATTTTATGTACTGTATGAGAGGTTCTACACAAACCAGATGTTTAAGTAAACCTGCAACTCAACTGGTCTGCCCTCCGGCCACGCCCATTTGTGAGCGGGGAGCAAAGCTGACAGGAAATATTAAAGTAGCGTATGTCCTACAAATGTTGTATGCAAAGTTTACTCAAGTTTGATCGCTATTAGCGACTGCTAGACATTATTCATTCAAATAGATTTCTACGGGTGAGAGACTGTCAAAGGCCACAAAACGCCATCTTAACTCATCAGGTCAACAACCAGATGAATTTATAACACTGAAACTATTACTATCACTATTATTATTATTATTATTCCTTTTTCTTTGTTGCTTACTGAGTCTCTGGAGCACCGGGTCCAGACCATGGAGCTTAGGTACAAAAGAGTTCACTTCATTGACAGGACCTTCCTGAGGATGTGGGCTGTTCCCAGAAGCGTAATTTTTTGAACCTCGCTGATGCTGGCTGTGCCTGGGATTCTGTCAACATGCTTTACCAGTCCCTTCTTAATGACCCCAAGTGCACCAATGACGGCTGGTATCGTCTCTGTTTCTGTTCTCCGCATCCTGGCAATTTCAATCTCTAGATCTTTATACTTAGAGAGTTTCTCGACTACCTTAATAGATGTGTTTCTGTCCGATGGGACTGCCATTTCTATAATCTGGCATTTCTGATTCATATGATCTTTGATTAAGATATCTGGTTTACCCGCTATTTCTCTATCGGTGTGGATTGGCATATTCCACAGGATCGTCGCTTGTTCGTTCTCTACAACAGTTTCTGGCTTGTGTTCATACCATTTATCAGTTTTCATGGTGTTATAGTTTTGGCACACCTTCCAATGGATATATGATGCCGTGTTTTCATGCCTTATTATTACCTCCGCCAACGAAGTTGAGGCGGAGGTTATGTTTTCGCCCGTTTGTTTGTCTGTCTGTCTGTTTGTGAACAACATAACTCAAAAAGCAATGCACGGATTAGGCTGAAATTTTGTGGGTGCATTGCTGTTACATCAAGGAAGGACCCTATTGATTTTCACCGCGATCAGTGAAACAATATGGCCACCACGGCAGCCATCTTGAAATTGTATGACATGCGATAACTCAGCTTTGCTCCCACTCATGAAGATTTGGACTGTGCTGCCTTGGTGGAGGTTTGCGCTCTACGAGTGCCTCTAATTATTATTATTATTATTATTATCATTGGTTTTTAAAAGGAAAAGGTTCTGGTCCCTTCATTTATGCCAACATCAGGCAGTCGCAGTCATAACTGAAGCCTGATTCATGCTTTGACCGCAGTGACACTGTCTCTGCTCCTCGGTTGTCACGGTAATGACGTTACAGTAAAGCAATGAGGGCATACGTCCACAGGGACCCTGTCACTGGGTTAGAGCGCACACGCGCTAATCTAAAGTGACCTCCTAAAAGGAAATGGACCCCTCCGCTCCAAACCGAAGTGCCTGAGCTTGACAGGCAGACAATCAGGACTCAGTGCCGCTCCATAAATGATTAATCGCTCGCCCCATTTCTGCTGGGAGTCGCCCAGTATGCAACCGTCGACTCAAGCACCCCTTTTCCAGCTTGGCTATCATAGCGACACAGCCCAAACAAGCACCTCAGATCTGCTAACAGTACAATTGGATGCTTTTATACAGTTTTCCCACTGGGCCCTGAGAGACATTTACTGATTTATTTTTCATTTTTGGGATGGGGGGGGGGGGGCAGGTGCTCATAAATCGAGAGCAGGAGGGAGAGACCCCATAAAGACTTCACCCAGAAGGAGGAGGCAGACGAGTACACAGCCCAGGCAGTGAAGATGATGGTTTCTGCCCTTGCAGGAAAACAAGGGAAATTTATGCTCAATATTGTAAGACCGAGCAGAAGCCGTCATCTTCAAGGACAGGAGAGCCTGTCGGGAAACTGCACACAAGAAACACCAACCATACCCCTGCCAAAATTTCACAGACCTTCCTAAATCAAATATATTGCAAACCTTGATAGTGTGGTGATATCAAATGTTTTGTGAAAACTGATTACCTCAAAAAAATTGTGTAGGCCAACTTACTTGAATTGTGTGTAAGAAACTGAAAGAAAATAAGGTGAAGTTATTTTTTACATGTTTTTTTAAGTGCTGTGAACACAACAATCATTAAGTTGGCATTCTCAATTTTTTTGAGGTAATCGTTTTCCTCAAAACATTTGAGTTCACCACACTTGTCAGGGTTTATAGTGTATATGCCTGATCATCTCTCATTACCCAGATGAAGACCCCACCCTCTCCTGTCTGACCCCAGTCAGTTCAACCTCTAAGCCACCTGCGCTGAGCCCCTGCATGTAAACATCACTCAACCCCTAAACATGGCTGTAGGGACAGGCATCCTCCAGTGTAAAACAAAGTATAAACCAGCAGGTCAGAGGTGTAGTGGAGGGTATATGTAGGCATACAGAATTTATATACCCACCTCTTTCTGGGTCAATGACATGACTTTGTCCGAGTGCACTACTTTGTTTTAAAATAATTTTAAATTATTCATATTAAGCATCATTTTATTCTATAAAACCTGTTTAATTTGAACATATTTCCAGTTTATCATAAAAATGAAATATATATTTTATGTTTTGCCATCTCAAACCCTCAAAATGTCAGGTGGCGCAACCGTCCGAGCAAGTAAACACTATGTGAAATGTATTAAATATGTAATTTAAAATATAAATTAATATAATATTAATATGGGGGCACAATTTTATATTGAAAACCTTTGAAATAAACAAGGTTTAATTGTTTAATTGTTCTTAAATTGTTTGGAAAACCAAAATACCCGCCCATTACAATAAAGAATCCATAAGTTACTTTTAATACCCAGCTCAATTACAAAATAGTAATGTTTTAGGCAGAGTAGACACTCTCAGGTATACTTACTAAAAAAATCACTTAGAAAAAAAAGAGGGAAGTGTGTTTTTTTTTCAAGAAACTTTTGGTTGCGCCATCTGACATTTTTTGGCTGGTGAAATTGCAAATACAGTCTAAAACTGTACTAAAACCCTGTAAATGTTGTGCAACCGTTAAGACTTGTTTGAACACACTCTTCCAACTTCAAATAAATGTATTCTGTACATTTTAAAAGATTTATTTAAAAAAAAAAACATTTTTAAAAGGCGTATTTGTCATTGACCCTTCTGTCAATCTGCAGTATGACCACCTGTCTGCCAAGAAGTCATTGCTATACACAGGAGAGTATACCCACTTTCTTCTCAGTGATCTATACTGGACAAAGAAAGTCAGGGATCACCCAACTTTTCAATATTAAAATATGATATGGAAAAAAATACAAACTATCAAATATTTCAAATTCAAAATTTGGGGTGATCCCTAACTTTATTTGTCCAGTATACCTATCTACCTGATAAAGTATACCTACTTTTCCAGGGACCTCTACAGCACTGCATCATATGACCTTTAGCATTTTAACTCATTGGAATGTACTTCAGCATGTTATTTATTAAAGTCATTATTTTTAACAGCAAATATATGAATAACTTCAAAAAATAATATTTCAGCGCACTGATGCATTTTGGAAAGAAAAAATCTAATCGGAACCAGTTCCTAACAGAAAAATGTGATGTTCTTGACTGTTCTCTCACAGTAAGGAGAACATCACAGTAAAATAAAGTTGAATCCCTTCAGTCACACTGGTTGCTCAGAGAGTGCCTGGGGCTTCCATATCAAAAGTAAATCTCAGCTGCCATGATTTACAGTGTTTGCCAATATAGGCAAGTCAAACTCAGAAGAGCACGGAGGGAAATAAGGAAATCCCAAACTGCAGCCAGCGAGTGTTTGAGTACTGTTAGCGGCTGTGATCCTGCTGCTATAGACGCCCACCTCCCACTCACCACACCCAGGCTAACAAACACAGCCACAGAGAGCTGGGCAGGCCCTGCTCAAATCCCTGCCTGTTAGCACAAACCAGCTTTATCAGGTGCCACTTTTGCTTTATTGCAATTATTGTCAGACAAACAAAAATGTATCACCACACAGGAGGGACATCCAGTGAAAAGACATAGAGTGCGTTTACATGATGTTACACAAAAATCGATTTATTGCGTTAGACTAAAACTGGACTTTTGAAATACAAGTTAACATGTTAGTCCGACTCGAGTCATACTAAATTGAATTTCTCGAAGGCAGACCAGTACGAATGCGGTTAATCGTTAGATTATTCCTCCTTGTATACGCTTCAATTGAGCTGAAATGGAAAATGCGGTCTTTTCATGCTCCATAATTCATTGTTCACGGCTTTGACTCGGAAGTCTTGAGGACTTGTGAACACCTAACTGATTAGCAACAACTCTGTACTCTGCACAACCAGCAATTTTTGTACAGAACAGTAGCAATCCTCATCAGCAAAGGTATTGGTGCTGGAACAGTCAGGTCATGGGGGCTCATAACTTTTTCCATTAATTCGCATAATTTATCAAATGACCTGCATGTCATCCAAAAATTTTCCTTTCACTCGCCATCGGAAAACTCTCTCACAATGACTCTCTCCCACCAGCGTTTGCTCCTGACCTGCATCCAACATCCAACATAAAGCACAGATGCTAACTTAGTTGGAACCACTGACTGTGAGTTGACAAACTCTCTTAGTTAGCAACTACGCCTTTGGAAAACGCATCCCGGGGTAGCAGAGAGGGCATAAAGTGGAGCGTAGTGGAGGTCACACTGTTAAAGCACTGAAGCATACAACGTTGCCGCCTGCCTTTGACTAATGTCATTACCGCCAGGCCACCAGGGATAGCGTGCATCTCAGCTGTCCAAAAAACATAGTGCACAGCACGTACAAAATGTACAGAGTCGTATAGCTGCCCATATTCTCACCTCTCAACATGCTACCAGTTTGCCGCCAGCTAACTTGTTTGTCAATTGTTTGGTCTGTGATAAAATAGGTCAACCAGAAAAATGTCCAACACGAACAAGCTGAAAGGCGGCATCGCTACCTATCCTAGCAGAGACGGACATGCTTCACTCAATAAACCGGTTTCCCTAACGTGCACGTATACTGAGACAAGGACAATAGTCCAATTAAATTGTCTAATCGAGCTATAACCGTAGCTTGACTTAACTGTGCATGTAAACGTACTGACTGATTTAATTGAGATAACATTGTCAAAGCAAAAGGAAGCACTTCCCAAGGCATATTTAATGGGAACAGTTTAAGTTGCCGCAAGCTTATCTTAAAAGGAAAATTTATAAAACAACAACAAAAAAACTTGTGGAGTGCAAGTAAACAAAGTCAAACAAAAGGAAAACTACTGAATCATGAGCTTAATAAACTGAAATCTGATATCAGCCGTGTCAACTGTGGAGACAAAATAAATCTATTGCACATCAGCAGTCAAATTTCACTCGGTTACGTGTTACGAACCAGGCCGGAGGAGCCACGCACAGATCACAGACAAAGCCAAAATGGGTCTCTTCAATCAATGCAGTAAAAAGTTTTTTAATAAAAATGGACAGGAAACCCGGATAGAAATAAACATTAAAGATGCGAGGGACTATATGTCAGGCACAAAGGCTAACAGTCTAGCCGGGGGAAGATGAAAACCAGGAACTTAAATACACAAAGACAACGATCCAAAATGAAGGAGAACAAGTGAGCAAACACAGGGAGGACAAGAATGAGACAATAATTGAATAACGCGAAACAATAACCAAAATGAAAGCGAAACTGACACAGGCAGCTGGATGCAGGGAAAATCATTAACTCAGCG
Organism: Gymnothorax javanicus; assembly: GCA_029692085.1. NCBI lineage: Eukaryota > Metazoa > Chordata > Actinopteri > Anguilliformes > Muraenidae > Gymnothorax > Gymnothorax javanicus. The sequence continues at coordinate 32,332,174 of CM056202.1, forward strand.
AGCGGGACACGACAGTTACTCCGACCACTCATGGATTTTTAATGTCTGCGATGGCCATAGACTGAGAAAAATGATTTAAAAATTGGACATTCCAGGCAAAAACCACCCACCTAGCCCCCTTTTCTTATCTCATACGTTAGAGATTAACAGGCTCCCAGTGTCCGAGGAAGCCATGGTAAATTCTGTATTCCACCCATTAGGCAGTTCAATGTCTCTGTTCCACTTCTGTGTGGAGACAGACCTGCCAAGCTGCCCATCCATGGCTAAGAATAACCAGTGGAAGTTAACTTCAGAGCGAGTCCATGGTGTGGGAGGGAATATATGTGCTTATGGGTGAATTCATGTGTATAAGCACATTATGTGCCAACCTGTTAATGTGTTTAAGTGAGTGGGGGAGAGAGAACAAGAGAGACAAAGAGAGCAATAGAGAGAGAGCTTAAGATAGAATGACAGAGCTAGAAAGAGGAAGTAATTGAGAGAGAGAATGAGAGAGAGTAAGCTGTAGTATGGTTCTCCAAGCCAGGACAAAGTGTGACCACAGCAGAATAGAAGAGTTCTCTGCCTTCAGTTTACCCACTACAGTGCCCCACCACCTTATGCAGTGGCTATCAGACCTGTATCGTGTGCCGACTCAGCGCCCTTTCCACTTAACTGTGGCCTCCGCCCCTGCTCTCCACCCCTGCTCTTTAACCCACCTCTCCAACCCATCTCTCCACCCCTGCTCTCCACTCCATCTCTCCATCCCTGCTCTCCATCCTATCTCTCCGCCCCTGCTCTCCACCCAATCTCTCCGCCCCTGCTCTCCACCCCATCTCTCCACCCCTGCTCTCCACCCCATCTCTCCACCCCTGCTCTCCATCCTACCTCTCCACCCCTGCTCTCCATCCCATCTCCACCCCTGCTCTCCATCCCATCTCTCCACCCCTGCTCTCCATCCCATCTCTCCACCCCTGCTCTCCATCCCATCTCTCCACCCCTGCTCTCCATCCTATCTCTCCGCCCCTGCTCTCTATCCCATCTCTCCACCCCTGCTCTCCACCCCATCTCTCCACCCCTGCTCTCCACCCCTGCTTTCCACCCCATCTCTCCACCCCTGCTCTCCATCCTATCTTTCCGCCCCTGCTCTCTATCCCATCTGACCACCCCTGCTCTCCACCCAATCTCTCCACCCCTGCTCTCCACCCCATCTCTCCACCCCTGCTCTCCACCCCAACTCTCCACCATTGCTCTCCATCCTATCTCTCCACCCCATCTCTCCACCATTGCTCTCCATCCTATCTCTCCACCCCTGCTCTCCTTCCTATTTCTCCACTCCATCTCAGCGCCCCAGTCTCCCTGTGCTGAAGGCCAGGCTCTCCAGCCAGGTTTAACTGCCTTCTCCCAGCAGCCCCAAAGCCCCTGTTACTCCACCCTTTCACTGCAGTCAGGAAACTGCTCAGCAGGCCCTGCGTGTATGTGTGTGTGCGTGTGTGTGTGTGTGTGTGTGTGTGTGACTGCATGCAGCTGTTCGTGTGAGTGCGCATGTGCGTGCATGGATATGCGTGGGTCATCATGCAATGTGTAAACAGGTAAATGTGTGTGCGTGAGTTTGTCTGCGTTCAGGTGCGTGCATTTGTTTATGCTTGTGTGTACGCATGTGTGTGTATGTTATTGTTTCATGTGTTTGTGCTCATAAGGGTGTATGCATTCATAACACTACCTATGTGTGAACTGCCTGAGCACCCAAGTTCAACACAAACACCGTGAACAATCTCTGCATTATTCATGTAACCCTGAACACACTTCAGTGAAAGGGTGAACACCCAAAGCAGAGGGAATCAGCGCTGGGCCAAAACAAACACAGAACCAAGCAGCCGTGTAAAAGCAACCGAGCGTGTACCACAGTGCGCTAACCGAGGTCTCTGCAAAAGCATCAAACGATTCATAAGCCAGAGAAGGACACATGCTAGAACAGAAAGCGCATTTAATTGTGGCGACACAGCATTTATGTCAGTTCATTTCATCGCTTTCCAATGGCACTGTGTAATCGATGCAAACTGAGCACGTGCAGAATGGACTGACTGCTCATTCACGGTTGCTCTCAGTTCTAATCGCAGAAAAAGTCACAACAGTTTATTTTGAAATTTACCTCTTTCAGTACATTGGGTCCACTGAAACTGACTCATGCCGCAATCTTTAAGCATTGCATTTATCCTTTATCGTCATTAAACTGCCTATGTTTGATGAACAGATGTTATTTTGGCAGGAGATTAGCCTTTCTGCAACTGGAATAAAAATTTCTTATCATAATTTACCTAAGTCCCAATATCTAATACAGGTTTGCACCAGCGTTTATCTGGCTCTGCATCCAAAGAAAGTAAATCTGCCCCGTAAAGAGCCCGTAATTTTAAGCATGGAATCAGATTTATTCAGTTCTCATTTAATAAACAGCACATTAATCGAGTACAGTTTTGTGGCTTTAACTGCTCACAGGCTTTAGCATCGCAACTTAGATCATTTGAATGCAGCCAGGCAGAAGCAGCCCGGCACAGAGAACAGCGATGTTAGAATACAGTGGAGGAGTAACTAAAACAGAGAGAAGTAACAGAAGGTTCCGGATAGAGTATTCAGTATGGATAGGGCATGAAAGGGGCTTTTTCGCGGACTGGAGCAAACAAAGCATGCTAAAATATTTTAGTTCTCGGGTTGCTTGCACATTGCACAGCCATTGCAACATTCCCATAGTCCCTACTTACTGACAAAAGAGGCAGTCAGAACTAGCCAGCACTTGAAAGCAAGGGAAGCGGACGGATACGCAATATAAACTGTCCGACTCGACCAAAATAGCAGGGGACATACATCAGACGCTTTGCAGTTGTAATTTTTCTTAATTAGTCCATTTTATGTGTTTAGTCTTTACTACAGAGGCGCAGCCCAAATCAGTCATGCTGTCAAGCGGCAGTTCAGAGCCGCTTTGATCATCCAACGGTCCTGCAATGGCCGGTAACTGACGTCAAATTTATTTACACTCCGTCCAGAGGGGAAAAAACAGGGCTTAGCCGCGATGACCCAGCGTGACCTTGTGTCTGCGGCCTGCAGTGGCCTGAGAGTAGAGGAGAAACAAGCCCTTCCCCCGAGTCGTAAAACTGCCCAGCTTCGCTCAACTCGCCCGCGCCTTCACCTGGGACAGCGCAGTTACCCTCACACACCCTGCCGCACTGCAAAAACACAATCTTACCCAGCAGTTTAATCTTGTATTTAGACTCAAACACTTATTTCTATTACCTTTTAATAGAATAAGAAATTCAGCCACTAATTTGAAGTAATTGTGAACGTATTCTAGATTTGTCCATGGGGTTAACTACTGTAGATAATTTCACATACCCCATTGATAAATCCAGAAATGAGTCAAAATTACTTCAAATCAGCGGCAGAATTTCTTTATCTAAGAGAAAATAAATAAAAATGAAATAAATAAAAATACGTGTTTAAGTCTAAATGTACGTGATTAAAATGCTTGGTAAGATTCTGTTTTTGCAGATACCCTGAGAACAACACAAAAGTATCTGCAATGCGAGAGACATAGAGAGATTTCATTTTAAAACTTTCACTAGGACACTGTTCTTCTCAGAAACAGGGAAACAGAGAGGCATAGTGAGATAGAGTGAGAGAAACCCAACAAGAAACAACAGCTCTTCAAAGGTTAAGTTTGCCGCTCTGTGATCGGCTAATCCATTTCCCACCACCCATTTGTACTGCGTGCTATCCGCTGAACAAGGTGTAGAAAAAGATCATGTGCAGCTTTACGGCTGTAGGTATGTCCAATCAGCGGCCAAACTACTTTCACCACCGCTAGCAGGACAAATGCTGGGGAACTGGTGTAAAATTGCCAATATTAGCTTTAACTGCAGGGTGCCAAAAGGCCTTGGGGCAGTCGTCAGCTCACGCAGCGATCGGCTTTCATGTCCCGGCACATCTCTCTCAGGCTGATGCAGTGCTCTCCAGCTGAGATCACTCCTGTGCTCCACAGCCAACCTTTCAATGAATGAAGATGAACACAAACCTCATAAAAGAATACAGGCAAGGATTTTCCTGCAGGACTGAATGCACTTTCATGCAGGGTAAAAGCAGGAGCGCACACCGCCTTCTGTGACGGGAATCTTTAAACAAAAGCGGTCGTCTCCCCTGGCTGTGGTAAAGCACGTTGGCTCAGGCAGCAGCACCTTCTCAAACAATGTGCTCCCAGAGGTTCGTTTAAAGAAGCAAAGCTTTGCTCAGCGTGATCACTCTCCGATGGCTACGCACAAAGCCCCTCCAACCGACAGCTCGGGTTTAATTTGCCCATAAGAAATATCTGCTATGAAAAAGTTCACATCCAGAAACTGTCAGCCCAAAATCTGAAGCTGCGTCTCACTTCCTGAGATGGAAAAGTCTCCGACCATTTGACTAAATGAGGAAAAAACGTGTGTCCACAACACACCTGCCTAAAACGTGTTTCCACTGCAGAGATTCACCTGGTCACCTTCTAAACATTGGCAGCGGGCTGTTTTAAATAAACGGATTCGCAAGGAAGTGGCCTGTTTAATAGCTATAAATATTTTTAAAATGTTATAAATATATGCTCAGCCCCACTTCTGCATAGAGTAGGACAGAGAATTATGACAGAGACTTTTAGTTGTGATATTTAAGAGATGTTTTACATGTCTGCATCTAATCTGACATGCAATGGCAGTGGGCATCACTCCAGTTGCACCTGGGACTGGCAAACTCACAGAACGATCTGGCCTGGGCATGTTTACGGTGGAAACACAGCTCCCCTCAGGTACAGTCTACCTCAGCAGATCTGTGGAAACTGAGCACGCACACACACACACACACACACACACACACACACGCACGCACATATACACGCATACATACACATACACACACACAAACACAGGCACATATACACGCACTTGCACACACATGCAGGCATGCATTCACACACATGCAAAGATGTGCCACTGAAAACAAACACATGGACAAAGTTCAGTCAGCAATTCAGATGAAATATAAAAAAATGAAAGAATGAATGAATGAATGAATCCTTCATCCTAAGCCATGTGTAAGTATGTGGTTCTGCACTCATAGGATGCGCCATGACTTGGCTCCTATGACACATGCCCCATGTAGTGAGTGTTATCTCGCCTTCCACTGTGCATTTTCAGAGCTGCACTGACTGCAGGAAAAACAATGAGCTTCCTATAAGAGGGCTAACCATTTCGAGGGAGGAGTGCAAGAACGGGGGCACCATGGCATGACATGGCCTTTAACCCCCATCCCCATCTCCAGGGGAGACTACTGTTCAGGGAAGATAATGCATTCACAGAGTGTTCACTGCTGCGTTGATTTAAAAGCAGCTTTTGCAGGTAGCAACAGTCCCTGAGGTTCTAGCAGTAACTATCTCCCACACATGTGTCACCGGTCTTTTCATGAAGGCGAGCAGCATGGCTGCACCACGCAACACAAAAAGGATTTTCACGCCTTAACGTTTGAAAGATGATAGTGGAAAATGGCTGGAAACTCATCCACCGTGCTGTAAAACGGACGGCAGATACATTTCCCTCAGCTGACCCAACACCTTGAACATTTTTTATGGTCCTTCTTTTCACTGAAGTTCTTCAACATTTTTGCGCCCAATATTTAGATTAATCTGGTCTTGATTCGTCCCTAGCTCCAACACTCAGTCTTGGTTCATTTCTGAATTTAACATCGCGTTTTCTGTCTTGCACTTTCGAATTGATATGACATCAAGCTTCGACTCAGTAGCATTCAATAAACATTTCCTTGATGAAAACCGTACTTAGGATCAGGAAGGTAAACGGTTTCTGCAAAAGCAGGGACCACTACTGACAGTCAGACAAACAGAGACGACTGACGTCTTAAAAAAAAAACAAATGGCAGAACAAGAAATCTTCCTCCTCTTTTTTTTTCCCATTCCCTCCTCCATCTCTCCCCTTTCTTCTCAAAACTGCCCCGTGTTTCGACTTGTCCCCTGTTGCGAAGCGGCATCTCGGAATTCCTGCTCTCGCTGAAATATGGCAGGTATTCAACAGCTGGAGAAACAAAGCAGTTGGGCTCAGACGCAGAGGAAACAGACCAATCAGGTGTGGGGGGGCGTATCTGAAATTTCCCTCAAATTTGGACACTAGGCACTCAAACTAGCCGACCAGGAGAGCGTTTCGCGAAATCACAGATGCTAACTTACATAGTTGGAGCCATTAACTGTGAATGGACAAACTACGCAAGTTGCTAACTTAGTTAGCAACTATGCTTTTGGGAAATGCACCCCAGGCTGGAGAAGACTTGATGATTCCTACTCCAATTTCAGCTGAAAACTGCGTCAATCTGCTGAACAAACTGAACTCCTGTGCCAGCCCAGGCAAAAAAGACATAATTATGCCAATAAATGACACATTTGACACCCATCAAAATGCATCAGAAAAGGGATTCCGCATTTTTCATACTAATCGCTTTCTAATGTGTTACGAAGTGCAGCCATAACAGGTAATGCAATACTTCAACCCTTTGAACTGTATAGGCCGGTCTAACAGCCACGTTGAGAACGCGCAATCACCTGAAATGCCAAAATATTGCCCTCAAAACATTGACTTCGATCACATGTTCTTTGGTTGTCGTGTGACATTGTTTACAATCAGGTAAGTAAACAGTAAGCTGCATTTCTGCATAGGTGGGGGTCACAACCTCTTTTTATAATACAGGTTCAAAAGGTCAAACGTACCCTACAATGCTATGAATTATTAGCCTGGAATCCATACTGATAAAGTGCTGGTCGCTCCCAACGGTCACTGACTTATCAGTCTGGCCTCAGTCGTATAGCCAGCGTTTAGCCCTTACGTCACTAATAAAGTGAATACATGAATATTCATGTTTTCTGCTCTTGGCGAGAACCACCAATCGAATATGAGTTAGCTGGCCAGCAACGGCATTTGTGAATGTTATTTGACATGAGCTTAAAAATTAGATTGTGGTTTGCTTGCATTTACTCTTGGAGGGGTTGTTAGGTTTTGAACAGGATAATGTTTGGCCATGTCTACATTTTGTTTATTTCAGTGGGATTCCCCGGTATAATAAAGGCTAAATTAAATAATACTCAAATTACATAACGTATTTCACTGTAATTGGCATTAGCTATAGCTCGAAGGGCATGATTGCATCAGCTAGATTAAAGTGATACTCCACCCAAAAACTATAATTTGTATATCACTTACTCACCATTAGATGTCTTGAACGGACGAAGTTGTTCTTCACCTGGCGCAACTTTATGGCCACTGGAGAGTTTTGAAAAATTATCCAAATTCCTTTTTTGCTGGAAGCAAATAGGGTCACGCAGTAGCAATGGGAAAACTCCACAAAACGGCCGTTGACAAACTTTCAAACCACCATCCAATGCATCGTCCAGTATAATCCAAGTCAGCTTTGTCCACTCGTATCCTCAGAACTCTAGAAACGCGGTTATTTTTCGCTAAAAATAATAAAATACCAGTTATGCTTCAAGTAAGCTCGCGCATTCAACGGAAGTCCCGCCTCGCGGCTCGTTCATTGCCCAGAGACTCTGCTGCTACTCAGATGAATACTCGTATAAACACGAGCCGCAAGGCGGAACTTCCGTTGAATGCAGAACTGTGGTATTTTTCTTTATTTTTAAGTCTGTCTAAAGGGGGGAGGGGGGCACCCTTGCGACTGTGAGCCAATCACAGATCTCGCATGGATTTTGCGCGAATATTTGAAAGTCAAACACTGGTCTACCGACTGAGGCCAGACATACAAGCAAGTGACAGTTGGGAGCATCCAAAGCTTGATACGGATGGATTCCAGGCTAATGAATTATTAACTCCTGCTCTCCAAAACTCCATTCCACCACAGCCTACTCTCACTGGCCTCCTCCAAGAATGCCAGTTTTAGATGCTTTACCTAGCCTCTCCTGATTGGACAGATTTCTCACAGTCTTGGCTCACGTCCTCCCATAGATACAGTCGGCAACAACGGGAACGCCCACAAAAGTCACATCCAGTAGAGCCGAGGGGGAAAACAAACCAGTCTCTGCCATTAGCCATAATGCCGAAGAGTTGCTGTGTGCCCTTTTGCACCGCAAATAAACAAAACAGTCACCAATTGAAGTTTTGCATTTTACCAAATAATAAACCGGAACCACAAAGGAGGACAAAATGGCTTCAAGCTATCAGAAGAGAGGACGAGTTTGGCAGTTATGGGACCCAACAACAAAACATGCGCGTCTGCATTTCATTTCACTTCAGGCCACTGAGTCGGACCATTCGCCCCGTCTTTTAAAACGTATGGACAACAATCCAACCCCAGTGTATTTAATTTTTTAATATATCGATCCTTGTCAGCAGGCAATAGCGACTCAGAGTATGTCATGACAACTTGTTAGCGTTAGCAAAACAAGTTTATATTCCGCGTTTTTATAGCATAGCGGACAGGGGGGAAGGATTGTTTTCCCCCTCGGCTCTAACCGTATGCGACGTTTGTGGGCGTTCCCGTTGTTGCCGACTGTATCTATAAGAGCTCACTGTTCGAAAAGGCCAGAGTAAGAAAGGCTCCCCGTTTGACTCAGAATCTTCAAATGCTTCTTCCTCCATGCCATCCAGGAAGAGTTTTGTTGCCTCCCTCACTTCTAGCTTCATTCGTTGGTATTATGTGAGGCTCCATCGTGAAACACATCTTTAAACATGTTTTTAGCCTTTTTCCCCACCAGGACAGTTCCACTGAGATCTTGTTTCTCTTTTTCAACGATGCCCTGAGAGAAATGCCTGATAAAATAGTTTCAACTGGGGAGCAATAGATCGAAACAGGGGTTAAGTTTAGGGGTTAAGGGCCTTGTTCTAGGGCCAAATATGCAAAGGTCTTCCTAACCTTGTTTCTCCAGACGCAACTCAGAACCCAAAGCCCCAGCGGGGCTCGAACCAGTAAGTCTTCAGACGCCAGTGAAGCAACCCGCCCCTAGGCTACCGTGATGGCCCATCTGTCACATCATGACACGTTTTTAGTCCAGTCCGCTGCACACATGAATGTGATTTAAATTGTTTTTGGACGATAAAATAAGTTAAAACTGAATGGACCAGGTGATGCATGGAGTCACACAGTGCCAGGTTGCTGTTGATACAGACCGAGGCTTTGAACGAGCGACTGTCGACCGCCCTCCGGCAAATTTTCAACAAATCAAAAACTGAGGACACTACACAAAAGTTCCATTATAAAGGCCCATAAACCTGCCAGCTCAAGCTGAGGGCTTGGATTTAGGAGGGCTCAAATTCCACCTGCAGACCCTCGGCAGACCTCTCCCGAAAGCACGGCTGCTATGATACACGCGCAGCGGCCGAGCGAGCCTGGAAAAGAAAACACAGGATCCCTTTTATGGCTGACCTCTGACCCCCGGGGAGAGTCACAGGGTGATTCCCTGTCGAGCAGACGGGCGTGACCGCTGACCCTCTAGTCCGACCGTGAAATTCTTCCCCACTCAAAGGGATGATAAAAGCGCAGACACAATCCATGAAGTGGGGAGCCCGCAGGTTAGCAGCCCAGTCTGCCAACACAGGCTCCATCCAAATGACCGAACTTCGCCACATTCGCAGACTGAGACACTTAACAGCCAAGCTCCCGCAAAATCTGGAGCGTTTACGCTGTCCACTTTTAAAATTAATCAAGTCCGCAAAGGCGATTTAAGTTGCGGACGTTCCACTTGGGTGCAGACTCCACTTGACTCAAGCAGTAGGATTACCCATTGTTCATACGGTACGGAAAAGACGATATAAAATGTCGCAGAACTATTTCCAAGAGAGAATTTGTCTAAACAACCAAGTTAGGTCTCTCAAAGTTGAATGAAAAACCTGATTTACGCAGACTAAACGTATATTTATTCTGGCACTGTTTTATAAATTTTTGTCCACTGTTATGAGTGAGGTCTGAAGTCCAGTCCCGTTAGCACGTTTATGCTAATAGCATTGCACTTTCTAAAAATTCCTGTACTGCTGCAGACCACTTCAAGTCAGTGTTACAGGTAGAAAGATTTGGTAAGGTCTGACTCCCCTAGACTAGAAAGCAGACATTTGGATTCAGAAAAAGAGCCTTGTCATGGCATTAGGTAGTACCTGGCATGCATCTCAGAAGGGCTTGCATGCCTGTCAGTGCGGCTCAACCAACAGACAGCAGCTCAAGGGCTCCTTGTGCAGCGCTCCTCTTTGAAAATAAGATGGCAGCCACATGCGAAAGCTCTGCTCGCCAACTGACATCTCACTCTTAATTCACTCTCGGGGCCTGCTTCATATTGCAGCAGATATCTACTTAGCCGCAGTCTAGGTAACACAGCTCCCACCGATAAGTGCAGATTTGGTGAGGAGGATATTAATTAGAGGACAGAAAATGTCAGCGCTGAATGGATATCTCTGTCTCTGCTGAGTTTATCTCCATCTCAAGGCAAGCGCTGCCAATGAGGGAGGAGATTTAACACACTGATGCATCACCAGCAGGGACAGGATGACTAAGTAGTTTAGACGACCATCTGAAGTGAGCATAATGGATCCATCAAATACAAATCAGAGAATACGCACACTTTTCTCCGCTGGTGTGTAAATGAATGCCATTTCTGGGCGTAATCCGACAGCTTTACGCATCATCGGTGTGTGTAAGTGTGTGTGTGAGTGTGTGCGTGTCTGTGTGGGTGTACTTGCGTGTGGCCGATTAACGTGCCGCTCGTTGCCAGAGCTCCCTCTTGTTTGACTCTAAAAGCTATCGCTTCCGTGTCATTGTTTGCAGAAACAACATCATTCCGGGTGGCAGGCTTCATCCCGGCTCAAATGGACGGTGGTGAGGATGGGGGGTCGGGGGTGTGCGTGTTTGTGAGGGGGGTGCACAAGGGTGGCACTGCATTCCTTAGTCTAATGGAAGTGACCAGCAGCTTAACAGAAGCATGATCACATGATCCAACCAGAATCTGGCCCTAGTCCTCCTGGGTGCCCTCTCAAGAGATCACAGATTCCTGAAACTCTACAGCAGAGGGGCTTTCACTTAACTGGGTTGTGCAACAGGATTGGATGTCAAAACATAAAGTCAGGTTAGGTAATGTAGGTTCAGAACTTCGCATAAATTTGTTCCTTAGTAACTTAATACGAAGTTTGTGTTCTATGCACAGTAATCTTCCACTTAGCATGAAAAACAAGGATCCTAGCCCGTACAACCAAAAGTAAACACTGAGATTCTGTGCTTTAGAGGCCAAATTCTTTTAGCATCCCTACTGTTTGACAGATCTTTAATCACTGCCTTCCTGAAGCACCAAGACCAGCCCTCGAGAAAACTCCAGACAACTAGTTATCTGGGCAATGTCTGCCCGTCAGAAAGGGTGCATTATTGATGTAGGTCAGTTAAACACAGGGCTTATATGTGCCCAACACTGCCACAGTTAAATCCGCTCATGAATCACACACATGCTCTGGGGGACATGTTTAGGGGGCGCACCAAGAAGTAACTGTTCTTTCCTCGTGAGGGAGCTGCACTCTGGGGAGTCCTTGTCAACACCACCCGACAGGCCGAGACGGTTGGCTGCACCTTGTTATTACGCCCGCATGTTCGCCATCACAAAGCCTTGTCTGATTACAGAGGTGACAGGTCTGGAAGGACCACAGCTGTCCAGGGACGTGAGCGAATTTGAGAGCTTAGTCAAGTTACAAGAACACCCAGGCTGTGCCACTATCACCCAATCAATCAAACAGCCACTGCAGGAGGGTCATTTGGGTAATCAGTCAAATCACCCCCTTTACATGCACTTCGTCAGTGAACTGTCACAAATCCCCAGAACACCGTTTGCATTCCCAAGGGGGCCGGAAGGTGTGTAGACCCCAAGCGTGCAGGGGAAGCCATGGAAAACTGTGCATTTTCTGACCCTGGGAAATAGTGCTGACTGGTGAGGTAAGATGCAGAGATGATGATGAACATGAGGATTATGATGTGGAATGAATGGGGCTTACAGACTGATGTTTGCACCCACGCAGCCTCACACACACATGCACTGGCAGAACCCCCAGAGGCAGAGGATCAACACACTAACAGGGCGGGAGACGGCGTGTGGAAATCAGGCTCAGGGTTCAGAGCGTGTACCTGCATATCCCGCTCCTCGGTCAAGAAAACTTCGACTTACCTTGCTGGAATAATTTAGTACAGAAAAAACAAAACCCAATCACTCTGACAGCCACCTACAGAACTACAATGAAACACCTGCGCGAGGCCACAGCACTGCAGCATCTGTGTGTGCGCTCGCGTATTTGTCTACGTGTGCGTATCTACCGGATTGCAGCCGCGTGCGCTTGTGCCAGCGCGTATATTTGTGGGTGCCCGTGTGCACTTGAGAGGTCGTTCTTGTACTCGATATATAGTGAAGACCAGAAAAAACCAACAGAGTGGGGACTTGTTTATGGAGTGAGGACATTCTAGGCAGTCCACACAACTACAGAGGCAAATTGTGACTTATTAATTTAGGTTAGGGTTAAGGTTAGAAGCAGGAATAGGCTGAGATCGGTTTAGGTGAGGCATGCATTGGTTATAGTTAAGATTAGGGAAGGACTGTAGAGACACGCAAAGAATGAATGGAAGTCAATGTAATGTCCTCGCAAGGATAGACAAGGATGTGTGTGTGCACGTGTGTACACAAGACCGAGATCAGGGGAGAAAGGGAAAGACAGAGAGAGAGGAGGACGGAGAGTAAACGAGAGAGCAAGAGCAGTAGAGTGGCACAGTGGGCTCCACTTAAATATTTATCGTTAGCTAAGCGCACCGGGGCTGTAGGGTGGGGGGAGAACTAAGAGGCCCATAAGGGCACATAATGTCAATCCACCCAGACACAGCATGACACAGGGATCAGGGAAAGGAGAGATCACCCCAGTTACACAGAAAAGAGTCTTTTCACTCTGTTTTTATTGCTCACAAAACTAAGAGCAGGGGAGAGGGGGGGTCTTAGCCTTAGTAAGGGCAGCAGTTACAGCACTACGAGACCCCTGCTGAAGACCCCTAGATGACCCCTGGACTAGTGGGAAACATCAGATCCAAGTGAGAGGACTCTCCCTTTCGACTCCTTCTGCTTCAGCGCTCATTATTCAACCTGAAAAATGGCTAAAGCCATTTTAACACCTAATGGTCCCACAATGAAGACCAAGTATGCCATTACAGAGAGTGCCTTGTCTTATGTGAATGCCTGCGAGAGTTTTACAAGGAATGTTGCACGCTACCCAAAGTAAGATCCAATGTTTTCTGAAGATATTGGCTGTATAATATCTTGAACAAACTGTGAACCATAGAACCTCTAGGGTCATAACAAATATCAATGATAAGACAAGTAAACTGCTCCCAAAAACCAATCAGACAGGGTCCTGGTGAAATTAAGGCCAGCCAAACTATGGCTAAACGTAGCTTTGCTTTGCTGAAAGGCCTTAGACTCGTTTGGAGCGTGTTCACAATGCTGGTCATCATATGTCTAACACCAGGAGAGAAAAATAAACCTTTCTATATTCCAAAAACTTCTGATTTTTTTAGAAGTACATAACCCATGCAACTGAGAACAAGAGGTGTGGAAACAATCTTTTCACTGGAACTATCAATTTACGTTTCATGTTTATTGAAAATAGGCCTAAAATTGATATTCCTGCAACATTAGTCACCACTGAACCACAAAGCCGAATGTTCACACCGAGGAAGAAGACCAACGTTTAAAGTTAGTTTAGGATATGGGCAATTCTATAGGCGATCATCAAATGAAGGGTTCTTTCTCAACATTGGGTAGTCGGCATGGACAGCTCCATAATTTTGTCATTTGCAAGCAGCTGCATCATTTCATTTTATGTCTCCACTAACTACTGTGCAGAAAGAAGAAGAAACTTTATTGAGGTCACTATAACTTAATAGTGCTAAAGCCCCATGGAAAAGATTTTGCCAGGAAGTCTACCATAAAGCAAGCAAAATGGATTAAATATGTGTGATGGGGGGCGCCCCGGTGGCTCATCGGTCTAAGTGCGCGTACCATAAAGGCTGTGTCCTTCCCGCAGCGACCCGGGTTCGAATCCGGCTTGGGTCATATGCTGCATGTCTTCCCCCATTCTTCTCCCCAACTTTCCTGTCTCTCTACACTGTATAACTATCGAATAAAGGGAAAATTCCCCCCCAAAAAAAAAATGTGTGATGGACAGACATTGTGGGACTGTGGACATGTGATGGACAAACACTGTGGGACAGTTTTATGATCAGCAGTAAAATCCACAACAAACAAAAACTATTATTGTATGCAATAGATATTTTATTCAGAAGAACTTGAACACTGGGAATACATCTGGCACCCTTCAACATGACTGTCTGGCCTCAGGTTCATACACAGTTACGAGATCACATTATTTTGAATTTAAACTGAGATACAAATGAGGAAATAAGAACTACTACTCTGCTAACTTCAAAGACCACATTAACAGCAAACAGGTGAAATGGCTCAGGTGGATCAAGCTACATCAATTAATATGTCATACACATTATACAGCATTGTTCATACCACTGTAATGGACAGACACTGCGAGACATTCCCACGTCGGGAGTTTGTAATTTCTGGTCTTAAAGGGGACCTATTATGCTGATCCTTCTTTAATACATGCAAGTAATGTTATAATGTTGGATGTCCAGACTCAACTTCTGTCAAGTTTCTAAACATAAGATACAGGGGTTTTGCCGTAATCCGAGAACGTGATTTCCTGAACGTGATTCCCTCTCTGAACAGCTCGTCCCGAGATCTTCACGAGATCTGGGCAAAACCTGACGTCAGGTTGTGCCGTCTAATTAGTACAGACCTAGCCAGAGCCAATCACGGCGCTGGACCTGCCCCGGAAAACTATTATAGCAGGCACAAACAACCGCGGATCATATTACGCCTTAGTAGTGTCTACACTTCTGGAAATACAAAAGAAGAAGAAGAACCGCGGATCATTTGAGGTGCGCTTTCGTCAGTATGTCTCCCAAAGCTGCTGGTCTGTGTTGTTTTGGATGCAAAAAAAATGCTCAGCTATTTTCTCTTCCAAAAGACGATGCCACCAGAAATCAGTAGGTAGCTTTTTTGTTTGCTGGGGGCCAATGGCCACACTCAAAGGGAACGTTAGCGGTTTGTTTTTGGCATTTCACCGAAGACAGCTTTGTCAATAAAGGATAATTCTACGCTGGATGTGTGTCTCAGCTGCTTCTCAAACCTGGAGCAGTTGCATCGATCAAGCGCTCGGAGCCACAAGCTGTAAGCAACGATATAACAGCAAATAATGATGTGTAAGTGAAGCCAATGCATTACGGGTGGCCAGCAGGATTGCTAACGATAGTTGGCACGAAAAACTGGCCTCAAACGCAGGCTTTGTAAAATATCTGAAGATGAAGCCTGGATCGGTAGCAACTGTCCGTGACTCACAGACGCAGAATCAGCAAGTCTTACCATTTTGTCTTGCTTTACTGCATAAGCCTACCTAACGTGATAGCCTGTTGAATGTGGCTGTAGCACTGCGGCTAACGTAGCCAAGTTACTGTTGCTAATGTTTGTGTCGTAAATATGCAAAAGTAATATTAGGGGAAATTCAACAGAAGGTGTGTGAACATAAACCTCATATGAAGCTAACTTTTTATACTTGTTTGTAATTTGGATTCTTGGTACAACTGTTCACGGTAACGGACCTTACTGTCTGTAAAACCTGTATTGCAGGGTAACGTTTGTCTCTGTCGTTGTTAAAATAGCTCCGTTATTAGCTACTGCATGGTAGTTTGCATGCCGTGTGACTTAAGAAATGCTCCTGGTTAACTTATATGCAGTAATTCTGATTGGTATGCTTGTGTTACTTTGGTTAGCGTCAATGTGGCAGTATCATCACAATGTTGCCGGATTATAGCCACTACATTTGAAGCTAACTGGAGAGGTGTTGTATATGTCTGCAAAGTTCGGCTGAAAAGGCTGCAGTTAGACCAGACGTAAGTAGGGTATGTGTTTGGGTTTGTTTACTGCTACTGTGAAATGATCGTTTTACTTATCCATGACCGGGGTTAGCAGAGTACTTTGCCATTGTGTGGGCTAGTTCTATGAGGCTACCGCAGTAAATGCAATCGCGAAACGCACTATAACGTGTCTGGTATAACAAACGATTTCTCTTCATTGCCATGGCGGAATTTCATCCACCTTCGAAAATTGTTCTGACGAATAAAAAGCCAAAAAAAGTGGAGATCGGACGCGGATTTTTTAATCGGTAGAAGTTTTCGAGTCACTTGCTCCACAGAAGCAACGCTTACACTGTTTGTGTTTTTGTTGCGAACTCATGTAGTAGCTTGGTGTCGGAATTGCGTTTCGTTTTGGTGGAAATGGGTAACCGGAGCTTTTAGCAAAGTTTCCTCCGGACAGCCAAGTGGGTATATAACATGACTATATAACAGTACAGCTACAATCATATGCATGCAAGGCGAGAAAGTACTAGCAAAACACTAAAATTTCAACTTGCCACTCATTGAAATCCTGCTGTAATCGTTGCTGCAATACTTCAATGGCTTCCTCCTCCTGTTCGGGGTCGGATTTGGGATCAAACAAGTACGGTCTCACAGCAATACATGCCACGGAGAGCTGTCCTGAAATATCTGCCATCTTGGTTTCCTAGTTTTTTGGGTCTGCACCCTCCCCCGGAATCGAAGTGGCCAGGCAACCAATCAGAGCAGTGCCTCATTGGCATAGCCTCCCCGCCTACTCCAAACAGCTTGTGTTTCAGGCCAGCACAGACAGGATGAGAGAAGAGGTCTCACTAGGCCTGGATGCATGTGGTTTTTTTTCTAACTGAATTCTTAACATTATTTTAAAGACCCATTGGACATATTTCAAACGACTAAATACAGCATAATAGGGGACCTTTAAAATAAAAACGACAACTCTGCTAACTTCAATGACCACATTAAATCCAGACAGGTGAAAGGGCTCAGGTGGATCAAAGTATATCTTAACACATTACACGGCATTGTTCATACTACTTGTGATGGACTGACATTGCAGGACAGTCACACGATGAATTGAAATCCAATCCTGATTGAACGTCTGAGAAAAATTATGATACCAGTTAGTACTAGTATCAGTTCATCTTAGTAGCAAATGGTCTTATAAAACTAAGAACCTCAATTATGTATCTTGAAATGCAATAAAAATTGTTGGAAGAATTGTTCATGGCTTCAAAATTTCATCAATCCCAGCTGTTTTATGAACATCAACACATTTTAAGAAATTGCAAAACATGCCGCCGGGGTGCTGCCCCAGCCAATTTATCATATATATAAAGAAATAAGTAAAAGTGTTCACGTGTACTAATTTTTGCAATGATTGTACATGTAGATGGATTTTTGACGGATGGACATTGTGGGACCGTTGCATTCCCTGGATCCATCAATTCAATTGGCAGCTGATCGATTGCAATTACATAGCATTTGGAAGTGGAGAATATCTGACTCTGATTCTTTGACACACTTGAGGTGATCAGTAGGGTATAGGTTGGATTAATTACGGCATGAATCACTGCTGATCATCTGATGCAATCAGAGGTGAACGTGATTGTCTGCACAATGCTCATTTTACTCCAACCATTCATGAATTTATCCTAAAACCTTTTTTAACCATTAGGAAATCATATTAGTACCAAGAGATATTGTATAAAAATAAGGTATATAAGCACAAGTGAAAGTGTCCCACAGCACGTCTGTCCACCATGTCCAGCATGTGATGGACGGACATTTTGAGGGACCGAAATAGTAAAACTTCTGTGGTTCAGGGGCCAGTCAGAGTTTCAGGGGCAAACCTTGTGTACACATTACTTATTAGTAGGGATGCACCGATACCACTTTTTTAAAAACCGATACGAGTATGAGTATTTTATCTTGTGTATTTGCCGATATCGAGTACCGATACCAATATTTCTGAAATGTTTTCCAGGAAAATACAATGACAGTTCTTGGAGTGCAGGTTTTCAGTGATCAGATTAGGCAGATTCGCATCGCAAAATGCGAATCAAATTTCCGCAGTTTTGACGAAATGCTAATCAACATAACAACCCCTTCACAAAAAATTGCGATTCAAAAATTCTTAATGATATTTCATGAATCCCGACTCACTGGCTCACTGGCCTGCGAACTTCGGAGTTCCCGAGCCACACAGCAATAGGAGAAATTTTAATGAATTTGCTTGGCTGGAAAAATGATGTTCCTTATTTGCACACCAACCAATCAGCTTCTGGGGAGCGCATGCATGCACTTGAGACTCGGGAGGCTTTCGTGTGCTCATACGCTCTATCATCTCTGATCATGACGGCCAGACTCTGCTATGTGAGCCAACACATATTAAATTACGTTGCTCTTTGGGCAAAGCCACCTAGTCGGCTAGTAAACCGACTAACGTTAACCAAGGAAAATCTTTGTAAATAATCATCATATTTAGGCGATATGATCTGTTTCTTGTCCCAACTTTACGAACTTCGCCAGCTGTCATAGGCATGAACTTATCTGAGGTTTCGTGGCAGTTTCGTCCGACCCAACTGAACTTTTACATTTATGGGACGTTAGCTAGTTTGCTGGCGAGTTCAAAAGCAATCGCTTCGGTACAGTTAGCTGGCAAGAGAACCTACGGTAGTTATGATGCTTAATGGAGGAGTTTTTATTGCTCTGATTTGTCACTTTCAATGCCATCACACGCAGACGATCTCTTTCAACATGGATTACCATCTTATTTTACCGAAAGAGCAAACAGACAGTTCGGGCCCTAGACATGTTATTTCATGGCTTGTTTAAGCTGCATTATCTTGCTATGGATGCTATTGCGTATTACGTTACTCTTCAGATTATAAAGCTAGCCACCCTCCTATCTAGCTGACGCTAGTTAAGGGGAATCTTTGTAATCATTGTTATACTAAAGCGATGTGAATTGGTTTTTGCCCTAAATGAAAGAATTCCGTATCAAACCTCCCCTTTCGGCTTTAACTCTGAATCGCCTTGACTGGATGTACGCTTCACGTTTTCACACATCCGAATGTTCCTCCAGCGACCCAAACATCACGGTAAGCCGATCAAAGTCATAAAAACCTGTCCCATTGCTATGTGGTTTAGGGAATCGCGAGTTCGCCGGCCTCCTGAAACATGCTCAATAATCTCTGATCATTCAGATAAATGATTTTGTGATGTCTAAATGTGACTGAATTGGAGAGTGCCTGTGTGACTGGATTTTAATGGGAATGGATCCTTTCACATCTCTGATCAGGTGTTAAACAACATTATGCTACAGCAGGGCTATTCAACATTATCCTGCAAGGGCCGGGGTGGGCGCAGGCTTTTATTCCAACCAAGCACTTACACACCTGATACTACTAATCAAGCTCATTAGCAAAGACTCTTAAGGTTGATTAGTGGTGTCAGGTGTGTAACTGCTTGGTTGGAATGAAAGCCTGCACCCACACCGGCCCTTTCTGGACACGGTTGAATAACCCTGTGCTACAGTAAGGTATAGATAAGATCGCTGTACTGCAGGTTACAAGTAGTTTACAGAAATTTCATCGGGAAACGGAAGTGTGCTGTATTAAATTATGATTGTTCAAGGTAAAATTGGTGCCTTTTGGAAATGATTTGTTTTGCTTTCGGAGTGGAGTTGTATTTCTATTGTGATTGTAATTTGTCATAAGGAAAGAATAAAAAAGTTCTTTTGTCATTTAAAATCTGATATACTGTTTTCTAATTTTTGCTAATCATTTTTCAGATGTGCTCAACAATTGCTAATCAGTTGATATAATGATTCGCAAAAAATGCTAATCGAGTTTTTTTCCTTAATCTGATCACTGGTTTTATTTCCTTTTTATAACAAGCCTAAAGGAGGCCAATATCAAACAATTCACACATGGCTATTGCCCAAAAAAAAAAAAAAAAAAAAAAAAAAAAAGAGTAGGCCTAACTGCTAAACATCTTTCTGTATTTAGGGCTGACAAAAAGCCTTTTGAGCACTGCCATCAAATGAGGCAAAACATTACTGAAGCTTGACAAATGAAATTAAACTCGCTGCATAGGCAAGGTAACACACCCAACTTAACTATTATTTGGCACAGATAGTTTCCACACACATTCATAGGCACTCAATCCAACTAAAGTCAATTGCTTGTAAATATTCAATAACTGATCCGGGTGTGCCATCTAGTGATAGAATGTTGTAACTGCGTGCATAAATTTGCAGCTTCTTGTCCGCTGGCGGTCACATCTGCACAAATACCCAGCCGAGCACCGTTGTTCTTCTCTCGAACACGCCAAATCCAGATAATCCTTAAATTATGAATTACATTCATATTTTAATTTGTAACGGGTAACGAAGTGGCCAGTGTCTAAGAAACGAAGTAAAAGTATAGGCCTACTTTTTATCTTTTATATGTAGTAGAGTAAAAGCCCCGGTTTAAAAAAAAAAAAAAAAAAAACTCTAGTACAAATCCTCAAAAAACTACTACATGTACTTCGTTACTATACACCTCTGGTGTGTATGCATGCCTGCATGTGATGTGATGACAAGGCCTAAAAAGCTTTCTTTCTCTTATTTCTAACTCGCTGTCTCCTCCTAGACATAGAAGTCAGATAGTACAACATACTGTAGCGTTTGCGACCGTGAGCAGGCAGTTACTTTCGTCTTACATTAAGTGGTATCGGTGCGTGGTATCGGCAGATGTGTCAACGAGTACCAGTACAAGTACGAGTATATTAACGAGGTATCGGGCAGATACCCGATACTGGTATCGGTATCGGCACAACACTACTTTTTAGTGGACATTTCTCCCACTATGGTATAATTACGATAGCACTCTACAATAAGGAGAAATTGGCACTGCTATGGACAGACGCTGTGGGACGGAAAAATTAAGCCGTTATCTTCAGGCTGGTTACTAAGAAAAGAGACATGATAATGAGAAGAAGTACGATTCTACAAAATCTATGATGAACAAAGTGGTATTCTAAGCAATTTTAAGCAGGTATTTTGGTTAATTGAATTGAATTGAATGCTCAGTTCCCAAGGTAGGGTCAAATTTTGCAATTTTTTCAGATTAGTATAATGTCATTCAAGCATCCTGAGTACTTGGAATCTGTAACATATTATATATCACTGGAAAGTAGAGTTCATTACGGATCCACTGGTATCCAAATTAACACTATTCCTCACTTGTAGATAAGGTTTTTACACAGGTAAACTGATGCTCTTTTTCAAATGTTACATTTTTTTGCCAGAAAGTGGTCATATTTTGGAAAATAAATTGTTGCTGTAGGTAGACGGAACATGCACTACACCTAGAATTGTCTTTGCTGCTTGATGGCATTGGGTGCAAAATAAATTGACCCCTATCTGTCACAAGAAGTGGATTTTAACTTCGCTAAAGCTTCAAAAAGTTGTAAACTGGAATTGATGCCCAGCGTTGTGAACACGCTCTTTGGTGTTCAACTGTAGCACTAGGGTGGTTATACATTAAACCAATCTATGCATACCTCCACCAAATTTACCCACGCCCAGTGCCCAGGCCTGATTCCGTGTTATTTTCTATTGCTAAAAAGAGAGATTTTCTTTGGTTTCATTCCAGCATGGAACCACACTTAGTGGCATTTAATCAAAAAAGAGTTTCAGATAACCACAGCACCTGCATGCTGTACCTCAGTGCTGAGGATAGAGAGAGAGAGAGAGAGAGAGAGAGAGAGAGAGAGAGAGAGAGAGAGAGAGAGAGAGAGAGAGAGAGGTCACAGAAAGAAAGGTGGAATTTTCTAGAACTTGAACTCTTCCCTGTTTCTTAAAGCAGCACCTCCCGCATCACCCTTAAACCACAAAGGAACGACTCTTTCATCCCAGCTCCCCTTCCCTTTGTGTCCGGAATCTGAGATATTCCACACAGCATTCCGGGTCACTGCCGAGACCTCTCGCCCGGGGTCGGAGAACAAGAGAGCCCTTCCCACCTAGAACCCCCACCCACACCCCGCCTCTGAATGGATAAAGTCCTTGATCCTCAAATGGTTGATACAGCCATCTAGACTGCGTCAAATATTCAAGCCTTACGGCTTATGGTCACAGTTTTCCTTTCAAGTGTGCATCAGGTGGTCTGAGAAATGAATGTGGAATTAACCCGAGGGAAGTAAAAGCAGCATTGTGGGCACAAGAAACTAGCGCTCCATTACTACGAGAATGTTCTCACTCTCACCCCATTACTGCCTTTACAACTTGCCTAAACCCTTGGCGCCTGCCCACAGCCTTAAACGCCCACGCTTGCCGGGCTCGCGTACAGCTCTGTTGGATGCATGTACATCAGGACGCTCCACCCTCCAGCATATGCCAGTGCACCACACCACTATAGTGCAGTCCACAAGTATTTGAGCAGTAACACGGTACAAAAATATTTACTGATTCTCCACCAAACTGAGAGTCAACACCGGCAAATTACACCTGGCAGCCTCTGCTGTAAAATTGTTCCCAAAGCCAACATGCTATAGTTCACAGCCAAAAAGGCAAAAAAAAATCTGCCACAGTCCTAATACTTATGTATGTCATAGGCTGAGAGTCCGGGGGCTGTGCATCCCATCTAGACCTCCTTTATCTCTGAAGCCTATTTTTCCGCACTTCTGCACCAACTGTTGAGTCTTATTGGAACCACGGAAGGAAGAGAGTGAGGTTAGATGAGGGCGAGGAAGATGGAGAGGGAGCTTTTAACAGTCAATACCACCATCTGTTATAGTGTTACCCATCTGGGGCCCAAGCCTGCCAATCCACGCAAATCCAACTTTTTTTTCTGTTCAAAAAACTGCTTCTTAAAAAGTGAGAATTCAAGAGACTCAAGGTAGCTGACAAACTACAACTCTCATTATCTCTGGTAAACGCAGAGCTCGTGATGCACTCAAATAAAGCTCATCCTTCGGGACTCATTCTATAGGATTCCCACAGTCCTCTCAATTTTGAACAACAACAGCACACTACACATTTGATCATTTGGTTTCGGCGTTTATGGAATGAATGTAATGGCCGCCGTTCATCCGAGCCATATACCTACGACTGCCATTTTCAATCCCGTGCTAAATATTCACTCAAGCTATATGCCTATCAAGTTTCATCTATTTCCAGTGTACTGTTCAAAACTCGCCGAATGGACAGACAGACAGACAGAATGATACTTAGGATGACATGCAACATTGATTTTCGGATGTTTCCGTGTGAAATTACTCAAATCTGGATGCTCACACACATGCGCGCTGCGCACACGTGCACAACAGAAAACAACACCAGCCTTTGTTTCATGGCTGGTAATTATCAGCCCCAGCTTTAATTATAGGGTTATGAAGTTATGAATTTACAAATTTGATATGATTGTTTATTGTGACCAGAGAATGGGCTGCAGGTTATTTCTTGAGAACGAAAAATGGTCTGAAGCATCCCGTGCTACACCGCATCGTCTATGACCAATGACACTGAACATTACAGTGGAGCCAACAGAATGCTATCACAGCAGACCATAATGCCATAAACAAGTGCTACCCCATTCAGCTGTGACACAGATTAATGCGACTGATAGCAGCCCACATGCACTGATGAGCACATTGAAGTTAGGCTTTTATAAGATACGGCACATTTTTACTATGTGGGTGAGGACTATACACACCATAGATACGATAGCATTTGTCTGCGTAAGTTTATTTCCATTGCATAGGGAGATTCTAAAACCGAAAGCCAACTGTCTAACACTCCACAACCCTTTAGCCAAAACAAATGCTCTATTCTAAGTTTTAGAAATACATCATCTTCTCCAAAACTTTCCTTTAACTAAAGACTTCTTTCAATCATTTCCCCAATCTGTCTTCATTCCTGTCCCCTAGGTGGCGCTGTCCTTTGAAGTAACAGGGCGCTAAGCCCCAAGATTCTTTCTGTGCCTGACTGTATCAAAAGGAGTACTGGAAATACTGCAAAGATAAGACCTCAAAGCTTCACTGCACTTGCTGCAATGATTTTCTCTGCCCACAAATGTCATGGTTTTGCCCCCGCCGGCAGAGGACAACGAGCTGGCGGGCACTGGGACCATGTACCCAAAAGCAGATGAAGGGACCCAAATGCACAGGCTGAGTAAAAATATAAAAAAATCTTTAATTTAAGGTGTTCAACTGTAGCACTAGGGTGGTTATACATTAAACCAATCTATGCATACCTCCACCAAATTTACCCACGCCCAGTGCCCAGGCCTGATTCCGTGTTATTTTCTATTGCTAAAAAGAGAGATTTTCTTTGGTTTCATTCCAGCATGGAACCACACTTAGTGGCATTTAATCAAAAAAGAGTTTCAGATAACCACAGCACCTGCATGCTGTACCTCAGTGCTGAGGATAGAGAGAGAGAGAGAGAGAGAGAGAGAGAGAGAGAGAGAGAGAGAGAGAGAGAGAGAGAGAGAGAGAGAGAGAGAAAGCGTCACAGAAAGAAAGGTGGAATTTCTAGAACTTGAACTCTTCCCTGTTTCTAAAGCAGCACCTCCCCGCATCACCCTTAAACCACAAAGGAACGACTCTTTCATCCCAGCTCCCTTCCCTTTGTGTCCGAATCTGAGATATTCCACACAGCATTCCGGTCACTGCCGAGACCTCTCGCCTGGGTCGGAGAACAAGAGAGCCCTTCCCACCTAGAACCCCCCACCCACACCCCGCCTCTGAATGGATAAAGTCCTTGATCCTCAAATGGTTGATACAGCCATCTAGACTAAATCAAATATTCAAGCCTTACGGCTTATGGTCACAGTTTTCCTTTCAAGTGTGCATCAGGTGGTCTGAGAAATGAATGTGGGAATTAACCCGGGGGAAGTAAAAGCAGCATTGTGGGCACAAGAAACTAGCGCCCATTACTACGAGAATGTTCTCACTCTCACCCCATTACTGCCTTTTTACAACTTGCCTAAACCCTTGGCGCCTGCCCACAGCCTTAAACGCCCACGCTTGCCGGGCTCACAGACAGCTCTGTTGGATGCATGTACATCAGGACGCTCCACCCTCCAGCATATGCCAGTGCACCACACCACTATAGTGCAGTCCACAAGTATTTGAGCAGTAACACGGTACAAAAATATTTACTGATTCTCCACCAAACTGAGAGTCAACACCGCAAATTACACCTGGCAGCCTCTGCTGTAAAATTGTTCCCAAAGCCAACATGCTATAGTTCACAGCCAAAAGGCAAAAAAAAAATCTGCCACAGTCCTAATACTTATGTATGTCATAGGCTGAGAGTCCGGGGCTTGTGCATCCCATCTAGACCTCCTTTATCTCTGAAGCCTATTTTTCCGCACTTCTGCACCAACTGTTGAGTCTTATTGGAACCACGGAAGGAAGAGAGTGAGGTTAGATGAGGGCGAGGAAGATGGAGAGGGAGCTTTTAACAGTCAATACCACCATCTGTTATAGTGTTACCCATCTGGGGCCCAAGCCTGCCAATCCACGCAAATCCAACTTTTTTTTCTGTTCAAAAACTGCTTCTAAAAAGTGAGAATTCAAGAGACTCAAGGTAGCTGACAAACTACAACTCTCATTATCTCTGGTAAACGAGAGCTCGTGATGCACTCAAATAAAGCTCATCCTTCGGACTCATTCTATAGGATTCCCACAGTCCTCTCAATTTTGAACAACAACAGCACACTACACATTTGATCATTTGGTTTCGGCGTTTATGGAATGAATGTAATGGCCGCCGTTCATCCGAGCCATATACCTACGACTGCCATTTTCAATCCCGTGCTAAATATTCACTCAAGCTATATGCCTATCAAGTTTCATCTATTTCCAGTGTACTGTTCAAAACTCGCCGAATGGACAGACAGACAGACAGAATGATACTTAGGATGACATGCAACATTGATTTTCGGGATGTTTCCGGAGTGAAATTACTCAAATCTGGATGCTCACACACATGCGCGCACACGCACACGTGCACAACAGAAAACAACACCAGCCTTTGTTTCATGGCTGGTAATTATCAGCCCCAGCTTTAATTATAGGGTTATGAAGTTATGAATTTACAAATTTGATATGATTGTTTATTGTGACCAGAGAATGGGCTGCAGGTTATTTCTTGAGAACGAAAAATGGTCTGAAACATCCCGTGCTACACCGCATCGTCTATGACCAATGACACTGAACATTACAGTGGAGCCAACAGAATGCTATCACAGCAGACCATAATGCCATAAACAAGTGCTACCCCATTCAGCTGTGACACAGATTAAAGCGACTGATAGCAGCCCACATGCACTGATGAGCACATTGAAGTTAGGCTTTTATAAGATACGGCACATTTTTACTATGTGGGTGAGGACTATACACACCATAGATACGATAGCATTTGTCTGCGTAAGTTTATTTCCATTGCATAGGGAGATTCTAAAACCGAAAGCCAACTGTCTAACACTCCACAACCCTTTAGCCAAAACAAATGCTCTATTCTAAGTTTTAGAAATACATCATCTTCTCCAAAACTTTCCTTTAACTAAAGACTTCTTTCAATCATTTCCCCAATCTGTCTTCATTCCTGTCCCCTAGGTGGCGCTGTCCTTTGAAGTAACAGGGCGCTAAGCCCCAAGATTCTTTCTGTGCCTGACTGTATCAAAAGGAGTACTGGAAATACTGCAAAGATAAGACCTCAAAGCTTCACTGCACTTGCTGCAATGATTTTCTCTGCCCACAAATGTCATGGTTTTGCCCCCGCCGGCAGAGGACAACGAGCTGGCGGGCACTGGGACCATGTACCCAAAAGCAGATGAAGGGACCCAAATGCACAGGCTGAGTAAAAATATAAAAAAATCTTTAATTTAATACAAGAAACGCACATCAGGGGAGCAGCAGCACAAACACACGCCAGGGGCTTCATTCAGAATGCTGCTGCACTCTTCTGAGGCGCAGCCAACCCTAAAATAGCAGACCTTCACCTCCACCTCAATGAGCCACACCTGTTGCCCGTTAAGGAGCAGGTGAAGAATGCAGCAGGGGGAGGGACTGCAAGGACAAACCCTTACAACAAAAGAATCAAAATTTCATACCCTCAAGTGGCATACCTATGATGGAAATACCAACATAAAATCGAACGACCAACTATCTTCTGGAAAGCCTCCAGACGAACCAAAGGAACCACATGTGATGACACAGCTTGGTACCAGAGAGCATGATGGGACTGGGCTCCCACGGTACTGAACAAATCGTCCCCTTAAACTGCCAAGATAGCGGCTTTCATCAAGGAAACCTCACATGCTCGAGATTTACCCGCCACACAAGAGGCATTTCATAAGCTAATGCTTATGAAAACGCATCCAAATGCGCCAAATTATAATTTTTCAGACCACAGGAAAAATCCAGATCTTGAGACCACAAAGCAGTTCAAGTGACAGGCACGTCTACACTATAACCGGGTCGCTCCGTAAATCCCATGACTTCTCACGACCCTTACATTTTTTTCCTCCTTAACCCTATAAATCCAACGGACACATAAAAGGGTCTGTCGAATGCACCTGCTGCATTCAAACCTGTGGAACTTCAGGCACATTTTCAATTCCAGTGGAGATTTCATGGTTTCCAACAATCCCAAATATGTCCCTGCTGAATGACAGGGAAGTATGTATAAAACTATGCGCAAAATCTAGGTATTTTCCATTTGAGGTAATGCAGTGGCCATTAAAACACAGCATCCTGGGTTTAAATACTTCTCTCATAAGTATGATGTAGCTCTAGTGAAGCGCTGCAACTTGCAGGTACAGAACACCGTATGTATGTGACATTGTCCTGCAATATTAAAAAAAAATGTTTTTTCTGACTTTGAACCTACCAAAGGGGAAATTTAAGAGAAAAATTGAATCATTGAGTTTCAAAAGGTCCCAACTCCAAGGAACACTCTTTTTCAAGAAAGAGAAAAAAAAATTTTTTTTTTTTGCCCATATGTTATGACCCATATATTTTTAGTTTATTTGTTTAAAAGAGAGTGTCATTGGGATACTTTTGGCTGAAATGACAAGAAAGTTCCCCTTTTTGTTATAAGATATGCAGACCTCTAATTCATCAGGGCCCTTTGGAAACTCAATGAGTCAATCAGAGCTAAGGGGTTAATTTAGACAAACTAGAAAGCACTCTTTTGATGCAGCCGTGTAAAAAGGGTAACTCAGGAAGCCTGAACATTGACATTCTTATAATTTTTGTATCAACTATTTTCTTAATGGGATACAGGGCTCCATTACTGCAGTGGACTTTGTTGTGTTAATTCTGAGATAAATCGTAACAGCCAGTATTGCCCATGAATTCGATAAGGGCAACAACAAAAGCAACCATGGCCAAGGAAGCATCCCATTTCCTTCTCTCCAAGAATAAGACTCTGAACACTGAAGATCTATGTTATCTCTAATCCCCTATTCCAGACACACAGAGCAAGGGGTGGGGGCGGGGGCGGGGGGCAATTGAGTACGAAAAAAGAAGCTGCAAAACAAAACCTTTCTGTGGCGTAGAAAAGCAAGCCAATGTTCTCGCCCCGCTCTCAGCTAACCGCTAGCAGGGGTGCACACAGGATGGAAGCGAAGGCCTCAGATGAGGGCGGAAAACAAAATGCCATTGCCGATAGAAAGCTCCAGAAGGAGACGGCCACAGAGCCCAGGAGTGATAACATCCCCCCACCAATCAGCTCCCTCTTCCCGGCATCTTTCCTCATCGCACCTTTCCGTGAGATGGCCCCCAGCCTCCCGCCCACCCCCACTCAAATGGCGCTGGCATCTCTGATTTTCAGCCAGTCTGCCTGCCCCGCCCAGACATGATCAGCCGCAGCCAGAGCCAAAGCCTGGGGCTACACCTTCATTCCACAACCCTTTCATGCTGCAGTTAAGTGAAGGTGAATCACGACTCTCCCCCGTCAGATTCTGACACAGCTGCCCAGAAAAACATGTAATGGTATCTGCTGTGCACTGCAAAACTGATGAGCACGAAAAAAAAAAAAATTGAAGGCATTAGACATCAAAATGAATCAGAATCAAAACCGTCTGTTGTGAGCAATTATCTCATATTACAGTTAGTATTAGACTGCTGTGACTGATACCTCTCTACGAGGTAAGCGGTGAGCTGTGTTGCTAAAGAGAGCATGCTCAGTGCTGGCTCTCACGCTACATGGTGTTAGTCAGGCATTAGTGGGAGTGGTTATTAGCCCGTCAGGGTGACACGCAGTGATGAACATAGCACTTTTAAAGCTGAAAGGGGTCGTAGTCCTTCAGTGTACCGAGCACACTCCCCAGCTAGTGGACTTACGGAGTGGAAAGAGGAGGCAGTTGGTAGGACAAGCTTTAGTGGATTTGCGCTGCAGTCAACAAGACAGAAGGATACGAAAACAATTAGGAACACAAAAATGTGGGATTAAATTTGCTTTAAAAAGAGATTAGTCTGACATGGAGTAGAGTGACAGTAAGTCTGAAAGAGTTAGCCTAGTTTGCAAGTCATGCTCACAGATATGAATCAGTGATCTAGCAGAAGAAGAGTTTAATGCACACCGCAGGTTTTTATGAGGTGCAGGCAACGGAGTGGGTTACTTAAAATGAAAAAGGAACGTCGCACACTCAAACTCCAAGGGCAAAAAATGTTTCTATTATGAAGACATTTCAGCCCTAGGCCTTCGTCAAGTGTAGCATACGAGTCAGAAATCTAATATCCTGTAAGCTTTCGTTACAACCACCTCACTCCTCAGGGAGAGACCTTGTTATGCAGCTAATTAGTAGATTCAGGAATGCCACCTTAGGGCCGGAGTGGAAAGTCACAGGACAGTAAATCTCAGTAATCAGGACTGGACGTGCCTGATACTGAAGAACAACTGAACAGGCTTCAGATTGACCAGTAAGGGTCACTGGTCATGGACACTCCCATCTTGGTCAACTAAAACCACTGCAACAGCGAAGCTAACCACACAGTGGTGTGGTGGCTACACTGTTTCCTCGCAATGAGGAAGGAGGTTCAGGATTGGAGACTCGGCCAGACCAAGACTTCATCACATGGGTATCCTCCAGGTATCCTTGTCTGCTCCCACCTCCGCAGGATATTCACCACACAGGAACACGACCAACCACTACCCCTGACCGAGGCTCTGAGGCTTCAGAACTAGAGTTGCTGATAGCGGGGCACTACACTGTGGCAGCCTGGGTGGTTGGATGGGTCAAATGAAGAGGACAAAGGACCCCACAGAGCTCAATGAAGTGGGGATAGTATATCTTATCTGACCTAGCGTTGCCTGAGGGGATCCATCAACTTGGGCCCCATCCACGCACAAAAAGAAGGGCTTGAACAGGATGCACCATCGAGCAATCTCAACGCTCCACCATTGCTAGCCCGTGTGCGAATGTACCTCCTTCATACAGACAAAAGAAACTAAAAACAAGAAAACAAATATTTGTACAGGATGGTGAGTCCTCGCTGAGCCAGATACCTTGCTTTGCCTAAAACTAAACCATTACCAAAAACATCACAGATGTGAATAACAGTAGCCACGGCAAATTTTGCTGTGACCCAGTTGCGA
The DNA here is from genome assembly GCA_029692085.1 of Gymnothorax javanicus. Lineage (NCBI taxonomy): Eukaryota > Metazoa > Chordata > Actinopteri > Anguilliformes > Muraenidae > Gymnothorax > Gymnothorax javanicus. The sequence goes on from CM056202.1 coordinate 32,362,808, forward strand.
GAGCTGGAATGTGTTCCTTGCCCCCAGGCTACCTTTCTCCCAAGAGACATGGTCGTGCTCCCGGGACACGATGCCAAAGAAAACATCCTTAGCATTCCGGCCCACACCTCCACAAAGCACCACCTCTCTTCCTCTCCCAGTTTTTGTTCTTTTTTTTTTGGTTTTACTTCAACCCCTCACTGTCAGAATGAGCACAAAAGAACTCTTTCTGTTCCTGCCCAGTCACACCCCCCCATCCGCACGGGACAATGTCGTCCCCCTTCCCCGCATTCCTGGGCTTCTCCTCATCGTCTCAGTGTCAGAGGAGGTCAGGGTGGCAGCACACAGGTACGGTCATGTTTCCCAGCGCTACCGCCCACTGAGACCTCCCTCACCACCACAGTAAACAACAGCCCCCGAATACAGCCCCCCTCTGACGCTGCTGCCAGCGCTGTTGGGTAAACAAAGCATGAGATATTCCCTGAAGCCCTATCTGAAGCACCTCCACAGCTTCTTAGGACACGTTATTAAAAGGCACCCAAGGCCGACTCATGAAAAGATGACACCAGAGGGGGGAAAGAATAAGATGAGTGGATACACCAACACTTTCCAAGCCAGATTTTTAGGGGCTTTTTTCTGTTAGCTTGCCAACTCCAGCTGAATTTACTACCGATAAGAGTTTATAGCTCAAAGCACAGAAGGCCAATGCACAAATCAGCAAGAAGAGCTAAATCTTGCAAAAGGCGCCGTCTTGCGCAGAATGAATCCTGGGAGAGACAGATGTATTATTTATTTTCAAGACAATTGCATTTTCAGTCTGACGCACATCAACAGTCTGTCCAAATTAAAACAGCTAATGCATTTAACAGTTTATGTGTCAGATTTACAATCACCTTATCTGAAGAGCGATTTTGAGACTACAAGACTGAGTTAGATTAAGTTAATCCAAGAGTTCAGGCTGCAGAACCTTTTCCCAACACACAGGACCTGTTCCAGACCTATCTGGAGTGTCAACATGAGTTAGAGGCTGGCTTCCATAATACTAATGTTATTTCCTGCCAGTTACAGACCAATCTGAATTTGCACCCAGAGCCTGCCAGTGGAGGCTGGGCCTTGCGTCCGACACCTCCAAATGTTTCCTCTAATCTGTTTTTAGGGGGCTTTTCTTGCCACTGTTCCCTCAGGAATGGTCTTGTGAGGGATTAGGCCAGGACTGTCTGATAAGCGCTTCCTCACAATCTCCTGTGAAATGCGCAATGTAAATAAATATTGATTTGATGTTACCCTTTCCTTGTTTAAAACTAGACCAACAATAGGCCTTAAATGAGCTTGATAATATCAGAAAATAGTTGTTTAACTGCCTAATTAAGTTTATTATTCTGCACTGCTGGCTACAGCTGATTACAGCACCTCCTGTCATCCATGTTGGCCTATTCGCCGGCATAAACAACTGAAATTGCCTTTATTAGCCTACAGAGGTCCACTCAGTGTGATAGATCTTTATTCAGTGAGAGATCATTGCACTTTTCTTCACTCAGAAGGAAAACACACTTAAATAAATAAAAAGCCAATGATGCAAGATCATGACAAAATACTTTAGTGAGACAGAATGCATGCGGTGCATTTCATTTTAAAACTCAGTTCAACCTGCAGTGCAAAGCACATTGTTATGTTTCACCTTCATGATAAAGTTTAACAAGAGGCCCATGGGCCTTAACGGTCACCTGAGTTGTATAAAAACAGATGTTATTGATGTCAATGAACCAAGTATACTCAAAAGTATGATTGTCCTATATAAAGTATAGTAAATTTCACCCCCTCCCCAGGGGCAAACATGGAGCCTGGGGGCCATGAAATGAAAAATTTCAATAAAGCACCTCAAGCCACCACCTTCCATCTATGAAGAGTATTAGTTTCCAGCCCATCTCGGTCTGGAGAAGAAGATTGTAGAAATTTTTGGCAATATGACCCCGTTTGGGCCCGACCTCTCAGCCCCTGGGGAAGAGACAGGGTGAAAAATGTCATAGTATCAAACTGTCATCTCATGGTTATAATGCCAATCAAGTTTCAATGATTTCCAGTAGAAAATGAACAACATATGCCCAAAAGTATCATTTTCCTATATAAACTATAGTAAATTTCACCCCCTCCCCAGGGGCAAACATGGAGCTCGAGGGTCATGAAGTTGACGATTTTGATAAAGCACCTCAAGAGCTTTCCATATATGAGAAGTATTGTTGTCCAGCATATCTGGGTCTGGAGAAGAGGATTTTTAAAATTTCAGCGAATTTGTCCACTTTTAGCCCTGCCCCTCAGAGCACCTGGGGGTGGGCACCATATAACTCACAATTTTGGTGCATATTTGACCAAGGAAGGTTCCGGCAAAATTGTATTTAAATCGGATCAGCGGTTTCTGAGAAGAAGTGGAAAATGTATTGACAGGTTTTAGCCCCGCCCGTCAGAACCCCTGAGGGTGGGCAGCATATAATTCACAATTTTGGTGCATATTTGACCAAGGAAGGTTCCTGCAAAATTTAATTGAAATCGGATCAGCGGTTTCTGAGAAGAAGTCAAAAATGTATTGACCACTTTTAGCCCCAGCCCTCAGAGCCCCTGGGGGTGGGCAACATATAATTCACAATTTTGGTGCACATTTGACCAAGGAAGGTTCCTGCAAAATTTTATTGAAATCGGATCAGCGGTTTCTGAGAAGAAGTCGAAAATGTATTGAGCAGTTTTAGCCCCGCCCCTCAAAGCCCCTGGGGGTGGGCACCATATAATTCACAATTTTGGTGCATATTTGACCAAGGAAGGTTCCTGCCGAATTTAATTGAAATGGGATTAGCGGTTTCTAAGAATAAGTTGAAAATGTAAATTGTTTACAGACGCATGACGGACGACGGACGACGGATGACGGACGACGACAGACAAAAGGCGATTAAAATAGGTCACTTTGAGACTTCGTCTCAAAAATTCCTAAATTCCTAAAAATTCAAGATTTGCATGGCAGTGCTTCGTAATGCATCCCTCCCCTTCCTACACACATCACAAATATATAACACAGCATTGTAACACTTTCATTAACATACTGAAATCCTTCTGGACACATATGTGCATAAATTTAAAAATCCTAAGATGGACTCCGAGCTACAGCCTCACTCCTTGGCTTCCGACAATTCATCAGCACTCAAATAAAAGAAAAACACAAACTGCACTGTGTAACGCGCTCTAAACTTTAATGAGAAGTACAACAATTTCTCTCCGACTAGAAGATCAAATAAACATTCATTGCGTTTGATTAAAGACGAGGAACTGGCCAAAAACTCCCACGTGCAGGACTTAATGTAGCATTACTCATAATAGAAAAAAAAAGCATTGCATTTTCAGTCAGCAGCCTCATTTTTCACATCTCTGAGCTGCCTCCATTAGGGACGTTAGTGTGGCCACACTTTTCAGTTCACAGACTTTCAAACTATATGATTTGTACATCTATCCATGTTTTTCAGAATATAAAGTAAAAATTTCTGTGATAAACATTCATATATTTTGTCTAAATTCAATTGCAGGCACGGGAAGAAGTTTACAGAAAACAACAAGAAACCGCTGATTTACTCAACAAAATCGATGCCCCAACACAAGAGAGGTCAAAAGTCAGCAAAGCACTGAAAATACTTTGGATGCACTAAAAAAGTAAAACATCAAAGTAAGTCATCTGTGAATCGACATTCCTTTTCTGCTCTGAAGTTAGGATGTTCCATCATTGATATCAGGTGGCCAAGCATGTCCAAAACTGGATCTGGGGGTGGGACTGCAGTTGAGGATGTCAGGTAACTCGAACTCGAGTACCTGGGGTGGCAACATACCCAATGGCCTGGTAAAAACCTACACCATGGCCATCCTGACTGTAGCAGGGTACTCCAAAGAGCCACTCATACTGGCCATACAGTGGCACTCAAGAAAGAACACCCCCGCCCTCATCCGGTCAGTCATCAAAACCATCAAACACTTCAAGCAGCAAACAATGGAAATGCATGGACCTCTTATTACATCATATTACTGTACTTTTACAACTAACTAGCCAGCAGAGGAGGGGCTCCCCCAATATAGGCCGGTTCCTTCTGAGATTCATACCCGTTGAGGAGTTTTTCTCGCCAATGTTTGAAGGCTTTTCTCCCCATGGGAACCTATTCCTCACTTGCTGTTTTGGGAGTGTAATGCAGGCACTGCCCTTCTACTGTACTGAAAAGAGTCTTTGTGACCATCCTTCTGTGAAAAACACCAAACAAATAAACTTAAATAGAAGGGAACTGAAGCGGTGACTCAGTGACTCCAGTCTACCTGCACTGTCTTGTTTGAAGGGCAGTCCTTCAACACAATAGCGGCACAGCCGACCTCATTTACCGTATCAGTAGCGTGTCTTGTGGGGACCATCAAGCTAGAGTGGGTATTCAAAATTAGTTAAAAGTAAAAACAAGTGCAAAAAGTTTGATTTAAAAACAAATGCAGCATTTTGATAAACCAGTCTCATGGAGGAACCACATTACGCTTGCATGCAATGAAAACACAAACTTCTGGCAGTTTTCATTGAAGCCAAAAACCAAAATCCCATAGCATGTAGAAGTAAGGGAAGAAGATAAAAGTTAAATGATAAGCTCTTCCTATTTGATTGAAAACAAAAGCAACAGTCATGAGAATTACTACCCAAAGACAGCGCTTTTATGAGTCAGAAAGATCATACCATGGGACAAAAGACCTTAAACATGCCAAGACTGCACACAGAGTGTCCACTGTTTCCAATACTGTAACGGCCTACAGGTGTTTGAATATCTGGTTGAAGAGGACTCAAAAGAGCAGAGAACTGAAGAACACAAGAAGCTTTCCCCCCGCAGCAAATGACATTACTCATCAGCACCACAGCAATCAAATCACTGTCTCTTCAGTAAATGAACAATCGTATGTTTTATTGATTCCAAATTCCTTAGGAATGATCTTACACGCTACAAAGACAAAAGTGGATCAATGTTAAAACTATTAAGAACTGCTAGCCTTTCTAAACCCCTTTTACAATTGTCTTTGGAGATATTCATGTTACAGTATGCTGCAGATACTAAATAGGGCCCCTTGTCCTGATTCAGGAAACAATTTGAAAACTATTTTAAGGCTCCGTGATTTTCAGACAGACAAGGCCATGCCTTATTCTACAGTATTAATCTGAACAACTACTTCCTCCTCCACACTGCAGCCCCGTGACCCCCACACAAATGAGAGAGATGCAGGAAGGGTCAAGGCCTCCTGTGAATCACGGCCACACAAATGGAGAAATGATGACGAGAAGAACAGCCGCATTACTGATGAGTCAGTGTCAAAAAAGCACGAGGTTTCAGTGTATGCAACATTTCCCCCAGCACACACCGTGACTTCTGCGAAAAGGACTCAAATATTCAGACACAACAAGCTATTCTGAGGCCAGTATCCTCCAAGGTGTCCAACACACTATTTCAGGGGCCCAAGGGGAGACACAGATCACAGACTCCAAGGCTGAACTCATTCTCAGGTACCAATGCTGTGCGGCAGACAGTAATGCCATCCATTTTTTTATTTCTGCGTCCACACAAAGTGCCTCTGTCGTCTTTCAAAATACTATATTAACAGTGAGTACTATAAAGACTGAGTTATTCGGCAAATAACAGCACAGCACAGTTTCATCAATTCGTTCATCCATTTCCCTAGGATCTTGGATCAGGGCCCAGTCACTCCGGAAACAGGCGCAGGTTCGGCTGCTTTGCTCGTAAAGGGAACCAGACCTGCCTCGTTTCATTAAGTGATACCATGTCAGTGGAAACACCTGCTTGGCATTTGAAATTCAGAGGAGGTCTGGCATTGACTCCGGTCATCCAGCGGATGAAAAACTTTCCCAATATAGCTAGCCAGTCATGGATCAAATGAAGAGTTTGTTTCCAAAATGAAATAAGTCCCAAAATTACAAAAATTGAGATAATACCATAGAGCGATAGCTCGCTTCTTACACATGGTGCAAAAATCCGTTTTTTGAAATTCATACAGAAAGGCATATTTTTTCATGGTCAAAGTTAGTGTTTTTCTATAAAATGCAATGGGCACTGACATAGCAAAACTGATTTACTCAAAATGAGTAAAATGGATATATTGCGTTTTGGAAACAAACTCTTCAAATAAACCTGGGGTGCCACAAATGACATCACTGACTCAATTCTTAGCTCTCAGCAGACGTGGACATAGCTGAAGGGTAGACACAAAAACTGGTTCACCACCGCATTCAGAAAACCAGACAACAAGGAACAATTTTATCCCCATTACTACTGTCCCCTGGAAATCTATTTATTTCCAGACATTACGCCCCCCAACTCCACTTTCTTGAATTTGCTATGAAATGGTCACTACCAAGGTCGAGAAGATTGACCTTTTTTAACCTACAGGTAAAAAACTGAGCTACTACACAACCTTCTAGTGCCTGGAGTTGTTGTCATTCACATTACATTAAGGAGAGTGGTGCAAGTCAACACTAGTTTGGTCGAAGCTGATGATTTAATTAGTTTTTCGCCAATTAGGCCACTCTAATCAGTCACACTTTCCATACCCAATCACTATATTGACTCAGCAACTAAAAATTGTGCATGAAAAAACACAACCATGCTCACACGCCCAGTATCCAACCACAGCCAATACCTGTTTTTCTTAGCCCTAAGTCACGGAGGATGCCGGTAATCACCACCATTGCAAATCAATGCTGGAATCCACACCAACAATCATAGACTCTACATCACTGATACTGAACCTTACCCAGAAAAGGGCTGGTGTACATACTGTTTTTCATCCAAAGCAATCAGTTACACCTCTGATTCCACTAATTAAGGAGGATGGTGCCGCAGCACAAGATTCCGCCAACTCACATGACAACTAGCCATTGCTCCTTTACACTATGCAGTCACAACACCAATTACACATTGACTATGCCATCGAAGTATCGCGTCTTTAGCCTCCAATTTAGTTCGTACAGCTATGTGCCCCTGGCCGACCAGAAGTGGTCGCTATAGGCCGACAAAGTAACAAATTATTAAGCGGCTTAAACTCTAAATTACCCGTCAAGGCTGGGACAAATTTTGCCGCACCTAAACAGACCTCCGGCCATATGTGTACAGTATCTTTGATGATGTAACAATTTATTAACAGGCTTAAGCCCTATCATCCCCAGTGAGACTGGGACAATTTATACGGACCTCTGGCCAGAGATATATCTTTGACCATTACACTAACATAAAATCTCCACAATGAATCTACGAACGTGAAAGTTAGACTTCAATTCAAACAAAAAACACGGGTTTGCAGGGTAACAGCAGATGCTTGTGAAATGTGAAACAACAGGAAAGAGCCAAAATATCCAGTGGTCATTCCTGAGAAAGGCAGAGGCCCCGCCTACCTTCCATACAGTGCTCCACCTCCTCCAGGTTGCGCAGGGTGATCCTCATAAGGCTGGAGTTGAGCATTAGCTCGTTCTTGTGGGCTGGCCACATGTACTCAGGTGCCATGTTTACGAAGAAGATCCTCGTGTCACCCGTGGAAACCTGGTTGTCGCAAATTTCCGGTTCCCCAAAACCCCCGATCATCACCTTGTTGCCGTCGTCCAGCAGAACATGGCCGTTCACCGTGGTTTTGCCCTTGAGGTAACGCCACACCCTTACCTGGTGGGAGGCAAAGTGAAAGGAATGAGAGGGGTGGGGGTGGACTCTTCCGGAAAAATATACTTGCCACCTCAACAAATATTACGACCACCTGGTCCTCTCAGCGCATTCCAGAATAATTCTTGAACATTTCCCACCCGCATAATCAGCGACTAACTCACAGCAAACGTGAAACAGAAAACCTGTCAGGACTCGTAGGCTCAAGGCCACTTCAGCTGCGTTTTACTCTTCAGAAGAGATATATAGCTGCAGGGCAGAGCTGAGTTCTCCTGCACACTTCCTTGCTGGCTGCAGATTTTGATCTCCACCTGAGGCATTCCGTGACTGTCACTGTCCCTAAGGCAAACACTTTTACACAGAAAGCATTACAGCTACTCAACCTAGTGCAGTATATGAGGCGTATGACTGACATGCATACTTCCACAGTCCCTAGCTCAGCCTTGAGCGTGAAACCAAAATCTCAGATCCAAAAAAGTAATAAAAAGGCAAGTGTGCACCTTCAGCATTGTCTTTGTTGTGACAAAATGCAAGAGAATAACACGGTCTGAATTTTAAATAGAGTGTAATTTTAGTGCGGGCGAGCCGAACCAGCACCCGGTATCAGATGTTGATTTTTGCAGAGTGCCGGAGAGTAGGATTACATCTGGACTTGGTGTCCAATCTGCATGACCTGAGAACACGTGTAGTGAGCCCGGGGTGGGGTCACTGTCTGTTGAAATTAAATCCCTCCTTCAAGAAAAGAAGGTTGTCAGGTAAACAACCAAACCCTCACCCCCAACACCACATTTTGCCATGCAAAACAACATCAATTCAACCTGCTTCAGGGTCAAGAGATGCGTGGAGATACAGTGGAATCTTGTTGGAGATCACATTGATAGTCTTTTGGAAGCGTGCCCCGACACTCATTTTTTTCAAAGCAAGCAGAAAAAAAAAATACAGTGATAGCATGTCATTCCACATTGTGCAGGTAAGCCAGCTTCAACCCCAGACGGATGCCCGCCTGATTCTTTCAGTTTTCAACTGAAAAGGAGTGGATAACGGAAGCAAGGAAATATCGTGTCAATTGACCGTTTCAGCACTGCTGTCCATAACAGTATTGACTTCGCCATTCAAACTAAACCGCAGCAACAAGTGAAATGTGTGGCTTCTGACTTATCGACAAGGCTCGCGACGTTAAGTGAAATACAATGGGCGAATGGCTTTCATGTCCAGTCACAATGCTTCTTAAAATCATGGATATCTGTGTTTGTTGTTCGTAACGTAATTCTCTGAAATCCCAAGCCAAATTCTACGGAGCAGCAGCGCGTCTCCTACAGCTAGAGACAAGAACGAATTTCGCAAAACGCGACAGATCCACCTGCAGACCACTTCAACCTTAACCTGAAAGAAGGCTTGGACTTTCATGTCGATACAGCTATCTATAGATCGTTCTTTTCCAGAAGTGTACATCGACATATAAAACCACAACAAATTCTATAAGTTTACAGTATTATAATTGCTGCGGTTTGGGAAGTCTACCGGGCTTACTACCAGCACACAACGCTTTAATAACTGACTGAATTTTAAAAGAGTGCTCGGGAAAGTGTAAAATCTGTATTGCACAAATAGCTGCCCATCTTTCTTCAGTAAGAGGCGAAAACGTGAATATTACTACATAAATGAATAAACTTTTCAAGAACTATAAGTGCATTTTCTATCATTGCATGTTTATCTTTGCAACGCATAACAAATTATGTTATTTCTAAATAAGCATAAACTATGCTATACGTCCTATTAATGCAGTGATACAGCAGTGGGAAAACCGGCGGAAAAGACAGGTATAAAACTCTCTCCTTCGTAGCATTGTGATAATTCTACAGGTCGGGGGAAAATATTAAGCATCAATTTTTGTAGCCAGGTGCAAGGGCTGCGCATGTGCTCACGAAGGACCTGAAATCTTCGACGGTTAATAAGCTCTGTGCACCTTTCACGCTGGTACGATGGTATTACCTTGCATGAGTAAGTATTGTGCACCGGATCCATGTTCATGATTTCCTCCACAGTCCCGGTTAATACCACATCTGCCCACTGCTCCCTCGTCTTCAGTTCATTCTCGGGACAACGTGCATAGGAACAACGCAGGAAGGCTATTCCAAGAACCATCACCACTATACCCAAATACAAGTTTTTGTTTCTTTGTTGTCCGGTGCCCATATTAAAAAATCTTTTCCACCCGATACCTTTTAAAATCCCAAAACTGCACAGTTAAAACGGAGCCACAAAACGGCCAGCTCAGTAGACTTTCTCAACTTCCCCGAACACTACATTGAATCTTGGCAGCGGCAGCTAAGACGTACGCATCTGAGCACCAAACTGGCGAATTTGCCACAAGCCGGGCAGGGAGGAATAGCGACAAATTCTTTCGCATAAAGAGGAAGAATGTCCAGCGCTGCCAAACCTCTCCCTCTCTTTCACTCGTTTACCCCTCACAAGAATGACGCTGCTGATTTGCATGCAATCTGAATTACCGATAAGACTGGTAGCAAGCGAAGGAGCTGTCGAAACTGGTGTGAAACGCCACCCTTCGGAGAAACCCCAACAACACAACAACGTCCGCGCAGTACTGGAGATTTTCATACCAGCGTAACTGTTAAGGAATCATTTAAGACAGCCGTCATTCAGTAATCATAACTTATTCGTACCATGTGTGCTCCATCAAACGTGATATCTCCCCGGGATCGGGAACAAGATAGCGCAAGTGTCATATTAAAGATATGGACTGGAACCATATGTCACACACAGGTAGTTTCATATATTCCATATGTCTCACTAAGCGTTGTGTCATTCACGCAAAGAAAACAGGCCATTTTCCCCTCCCCAAGATAAATGCCATGTGCATCCTCTTGGATGACGCAATGATGCCGTGTCGGATTAATAGCCACCGGCTCCAGGTGAACATAAATTCGGTCAGTTTCGCAATCAAAATGTGACCATCTTATTTTCCCCATGCTACTGCTTACAGCAAAGGCAAATCATTTTTGCGATTTTTATTGCACAAATTATTTGCAATCATTAGTCATTTTCAATAGGCTCCCGAGCCATTTGAAATGTTTTCACATTTAATGGATAACGCATGCCTGAAATAATTTAATTCCAATAATGCGTTATTTTGAGAATATCCGATATCCATAGTGGTTTCAAAAAGGCAAGATAATTTTATTGGAGAGCCGTGAACTGTAAATGATTTCTTGAGGAAAGTAACACTTTGCATGAAGTGTCCTGTCAGTTACCATTGTTTTTTACATTTTCAGTGAAGTGTTGTATTTGAAAAGATTCCGTATACCCTAGTCAAATTAAATTGAATTACTAGAGGATTAAAACAGTTGTTGTCTATGTAACTAACTCAAAGTCTAATAAACCAAAGTACCCTGTGTAAGAACCCCTAGTTGTAAATGTGCTGAATTGTTTTCAACCACATTGCCTGAGTTTTAAATGTGAGGAGGTCTGTTGGGGCTGGTGTTAACAAGAGCCATCAGGATATGGGATATCCCTTGGGCCCCACTACACGCTCAAACTAACCGAGGTCAAACGTTTCCAGAAAAAAGGGGGAAAATGAAAAAAGCCTAAAATTCAAAAAAGGCAAAAGACTATGCTCAAGAATATGGCTGATGGGTGCGCCAAGTTTTATGGGTTAATATCAAACTGTTTTCAAGTTATGCACCACACAGAAACATGATTAAAAACAGATAGAAGAACGGACAGAAGGACAGAATGACAGCTATATCCCCTGCATTGCATGCCGAAGGATAATGTTTCAGTGATATCAATGAAATGTTTGCAAAATCCCAAGTACTAATTTTTTATTAATATATATAAAAATATATATATATATATATATATATATATATATATATATATCCTGTTTTCATTTGCCCGAATTGCCTCCTCTCGAGAGATTCCAGGATCCTCATAACAACTAAGATATGTGGGATTTTTCCCCATGAAAAGTCAAAAAAGGAGCACACGAGGGTTGTAGTTCTATACTTGAGCAACTTTTTACTTTTGTATGCAGATGATTACCATGATTGACAGTCCTTAAGATTATATTTGCAATGTGTACACAATCCATTATTTGGTTTCAACATATTGATTTTCTGGGGCAGGTTTTTATTTTGTATGGCACCACTGTATTGAACTGTCCTTCAGTTTAATGTAGACTGTTTTCCATGTGACTTATTTACTCTGATAAATTTTTTGTCTTTTTGATATTCAATCCATCCATTATCCAAAACATTTCCTCCTCTCTAGGGTCCTGGGGAAGTTGGAGCCTATCCCAGCAAACAATTGTTGAAAGGTAGGGGTACTCCCTGGACAGCAAGCCAATCTATTGCAGGGCGCTCAATAACACACGCACTCATGCCTAAAAGCAATATTGTGTCTCCAGTTAGCTCACATGCATGTCTTTGGAATGTGGGAGGAAAACAGAGTACCTTGAGGAAACCCACGCAAACGAAAGGAGAACGCGCAAACTCCACACAGAAAGGTCCAGGCCGAATTCAAATCCACTTCTTGCTGTGAAGCATTAGTGCCACCAACTGTGCCACTGTGCCACCTCAGTTTGATATTGTCATTCAAAAATGTATAGTAACCACAATCATTTTTGATCACTTGCGCACGTGTGTTTGTGTGAGTGTGTTTTCCAGCTGGATTATTCAAAAACTATTCACCGGATTACCACAAAATTTTATGGGAAGTATAGGGATATATGATTAGGAAAAGGTAACTAAATTTCCAGAGCAATCCAAAATGAGATCAGCATTTTGGACTGATTCCAGGGGATAAGTGTCATGCCATGGATCAAAACCTGGCTGGAGGAGTGTCATCAAAAACCTGCTGGAGGAGGTATGCGTTCTGCCCTCTAGTTGTGGATGTATTGGACACATACTGTATATTGAACGATCATACACATCAATAAGCATCATGTCTTTCTTTAAACAGCCAGTGTTGTCTGACAGGATCTTATGGGAGGTGATAATATTGGTTGCTGAGTTTGGGGGGCTCAAGGTAACCAGATCCAGGAGAGGATATGTTCTGCAGCACCCTGACATGGTTGCACAATACAGCACATATCTGGACTGAATCAAGGACCAACCATTGCGCAGTGCATTCTGCATTTGCCTGGCTAGATGCAGAAGGGCTGTTTATGGGAAAACAAATGTTACTGAAGTGTCTTACAGTTGTTTCCAGCTCCAGAGCAGAAGGAGCAGCCAATGGTAACAGCAGGGAGAGAAGCAGGCTTAAATCGAGGGCTGCTTATAATGAGATCACACAGTGGAGTTAGCACTGCTTAGTTTTATCTAGATCAGAGATGGAATCTTCTGGCTTTTGTTGGGGAGATATTCGTGTGCCCAGTCAAAAGATGGCAAGAGGGTGAGCTGTAACAATAATAGTGTTAGTAGTTAGAAGTAGAATTGGTGGTAATAACAGATGTTGCAGTAGCAGTAGTGCTACGTCTAGTACTAGTACACTAGCAGTGTTAGAGGACATTATTATCCCCTGCCACGACTCAAAGCGTAGCGGGCTATATTGCCTTGGGACTCGTCAGTTCATCCACCCATCCCTTTGGATAAGTGGCGGTAAGTTTCTCAGAAAGTTCTTTACCAAGATGAATGAAATTTTCTGTATGTATGCTATTAGTCACAACCTTGATTAGGTTTGAAAACCAGATTCCATGGTGGCGGGAGATATTGATGACTATTTTGTCTGGTTATAGCTGCAAAAGAAGGAATAGCAATGGTAGCTACAATAGCTGAATAGCAAGAGCGGTGAGAGCAAAGCAGCAGCAGTAGTTTGATGGCTGTGTTCTGTTTCTTAACACCCACATTAATTTGCACTAGCTAATATAGGTGATATTTAATCATTTAAAAGTGTACAGGCTAATTTTTCTGGCTAGCAGTTAGCACATACTTCAGGTAAAGCAGATTAATTTGTACTTTCTTTTCTGTCCAAGTAATCATTGTCGCGTCAACCTCCATGAACAAAATTGATTTCAATGTCCAACCAATGTCACAATGTTTCATAGACTATGGCAGCATTACCACTAGAAAGAGACAGAGAATCATCTCAGGCTGTTAGGATGTGAAACTTATCCAATGACACAAAAGGAGTTAGATAATAGAGATGACTTGGGTCATGTACTTACAGAACCAGAGAGATTGGTTGCTGCCATTCGCAGACGTCTCTCTGCTTTGACTGGAGGAAATGAAGGTGAGAACCAAAGACAGCACAAAGAAAATGAGCAGTAGAGAACAGCTTATGCAGCTCAGTATTTAACTCAGAGTGCAGAGATATCAGTAAACTAATGTCAAGGGGGAAAAGAGAGGTCAGCGAATGGAAATAAAGTTAGCACACAAACCAGAGGGACAACAACAACGACAAGCAAGGCCCATGCACTCACCCCCGACAGTAAAGGAGTATCTCTGAATGTTGAATTGTGGCCAAAATGTAACATTTTTTACACAAAGCGTCCCCCTGGTGACAAATTGTGCTTTCGGAAATTCGCCAAAATTTTATTAGTTCTTCCACTGTACGGAATCCAACTACCTGCCAAGAATAGATAACTGGTGCAGTTATCGTGCTAATGCCAAATCTATGCGGCGGCAAACATAGCAGTCGGCAAGAAAACACAATATCCCCAAAACTCTATGTTAGGGATATAAATAGTATCACTGTGGACATAATATATGAGACACCATTTAGTGAAAAATTGTTTTGACTTCAGTCGGAGAGGCTGACTTATGGTCTCAGTTAGACAGAGATGAGATTGTTGCATATCTGAGGATGTCGGCCGAGACAAGATAAGTTCTGTGCACTGCTGTGCTTCGGGACAACTTGAGAGAAGTGTATGAGGTCGGATGATTGTCAATGATGTACTGCCTCTCGTATATTCTCCTTATACCAAGTGGTTGTAACCAATCAAATCCACTATTTTCTTTTATTTTTAAAATCTAAGGCTGGTACACTTTCCTGGTAACACTCTCCTATGATAGAATGGAAGGCAAAAGATGAAATCACTGTCATTTCATGGGGTTTGTGAGCATTGCGATTATGCATCTAGAATTTTTCAAATAATTAATATTTTAAGTATGCTACTTAAAAATATATAAGATTAATTTTTGTTACACATTAATATCAAGTAAAAGATATGAATACTTCATGAATTTTTGTTCTGTTCAGTGTTGATTTTTCAACTGTATTATCTACAGCAGTGACAACCCTCCATAGTTCCTGATTTAAAAGTTTAGGCCAGTGTTGAGAGAATGAGATTCACCCACTGACTCAACCTTTGATTACAGGCTTTGAAGGTGAGAGGAAATGAGTTCACTTACTCGAATATTTCTCTGGAAAATCATAATCTTTGCCTGTGTTCTGTATTATTAGAAGAATTACTCCGCCTAAGGAAAAAAGCACTCAAATATAGGTAAGTTACAATAATTTTTTTTCAAGCAGTGACTTGCTTCACAGTCAGTTAGTTGTGTTTATATGACTTCTGTGCCATGGGTGATGACAACATTAGGAAGACAGAAATTACGTTGATTGATTAGTTCTAGTTTATACCAACTAGTGTTTTTACATTGTTGTCTTTTAATGTAGAAAACAATTTGAGACCTCAGAATTACAGGGTTCTAACTTACATTTACCAAGTTTTGAGGAATTAGCTTGCAAAGTTTGGCCATTCTGTGTCGGAGATATTTATGCTGAAGCACTTCAGTAAAACACTGGTTGTATTAATCAACTGACACTTTATCTACACTGTTAAAAGATTTCAGTAATTTAACTGGAATTTATGGATTATTTAGGAATTAATGACAAATAGTACCTTGTAACCTTAATGAATGGAGAATTAGGCATATTTACAAGGTTCTAACCGAAATAAGCAAGTTCAAAAAAAAAAATAATGCAAAGACTTAATATTCATTGAACAAAGTTTTATTGTTATCTGAAGTAAACAAAACTACAGAAGTGCATGACTGCACATTGATAAGAAAATACAGCCTAAAAAATGCAACAATATCTGACAGTTCAGCTAGAACTGCTGAAGAAAGACACATTGCGTGATAACAGGCTTCATTCCTTACCGACCTTCACAAACACAAAAAGAAAAATCTGGAATATAGGAAAAAAAAAAAACAATAGTAAATTGGCATTAAGTAGCCAACTGTTAACTAACGTGAACTACCAAGCTTTATTGTATCATCAAGTCAGATGAAATACTATGGTGGACATTTTCTGTGAAGTACTGCTTAATATCAACACCTGCTCATAATACTCTTTATCAACCAAAGGCATGAATTTCAGCATTTCCTTCAAATCTGCTACCTTGTGGGTGGGGAATTTATTGTAATTGTTTCCACATAGCGTTTCAGGTTGAAGGGTTTCAAAGCCTAACTCGTTAACATGCCTTCCCCATCTCATGGATTTGATGCTCTGAACTTCGAAATTCTCAAGCTGATGGGAAGTTTTGTACAGAATTATTTTGGTGTCATCAAGGTAACCTTAGAGAAGGGCACAACCTTGTGATTAAGACATTGGGTACATGATTGGAAATCCATGAAGTCAGCCGCTTTCATTTGGGTAACAACGTATGGGAGCTTTCTGTTGGATCTGAGAATGATGCGAAGTAGAGATGGCAGGGAATAGAACTCCAGTACAGTCATTGATATCTCTTGGACACTATGGAAGTTGTCTATTTTCTGTACGGCAGAATGACCGGGAGTTCAGTACTCATGGTTATAGATTCACTTGTTGGATGTCTGCTGAGAAACTCTGCCACAGCAAGTGCCATGACACTATTTAGGTTTTGCGAAACACAACTATCACTCCATGTTGTGATGTGTTTTACATCTTTCTCATTAACAACAATTCCTTCAATAATTTTGATGGAAGCACAAGCAATGTCATTACATTCATTACATTCCAAAGCCATGGTGCCTGAAGTGTTTAGCACCAAACCCTTATGAAACAAGACGTCTGATTGGTTAAATTGAAACTAATTTCTCATCAAAGCCATGGTCTCATTGGTTGAAAGTGTCAAATAGAACCTTGTTATTTTCAATCAAAGTACACTAAGGGAACTGGAACTTCGTAGCCAGTTTAGTAACTGAATTGAATACCTATACTTAATCATTGGATAGAACTATGTAATACCAACTACGTGCAATAGTTAACTCAATTTTGACCAAAATTTTGACCCTTATAATTCTAAGGTCTCGAATTCATCGATTGAAGTATGAATGATATAAATAGGAATGAATCACAGAATTGTTTAACATCAAATTGGTGTGCATGTGCATGTGTGTATATGTGTGTGAGACTGTGTTAGCCTGCATGCACATCATGCTTGTTATGTATATGTTTGTGTGAGTGTATGTGTGTGGGAGGGAGAGAGAGAGAGAGAGAGAGAGCGAGTGTGCGTTTATGAAAGGGATATTTCCCATTTAATATCAAAACCGCAACCGATAAATTATACTAATTTATTACTCACAGAATTATGAACCAAATCAGATTGTAACAGAGGACCCAAAACATCAGCGAAATCCTCAGTACATATTAAATCCCAAAGCGTCAGATGTTCAAAATGAAATATTTCAAATGTAATATGCTGTATACTCTGTTCAAAATGGAACTATCAGTTTCCATTATATTGGAGGATGATCGATCACACTGATTCTCAATATGCACTCATGACCTTGGATTTAATACGTATGTGCTATTCCTTCTGCTACAATACATGTATTAATGTAATACAGTTGTGTGCGGCCAGATTACCTGTACTCAATGGCCAGGGGACTGTTCCTCTTGGATTTATGGGGATAAATATATTGTCTTAGTTTTTGCTCCTAATTGGTTTAACGGACTGAGATTTCAGCATATGGAATACACTTGGGCTCCCTCTTCAGTGAGTGTGAGGCTACAGGGCGACGTGCCAAAAAAGTCAGGCTTTGGATCAGAGGAGTGGGACTACATGATTAAAACAGATGTGGTCAGGCTCTGGGAGTGTTGCTCTCAGTCTCTGTCCATTATGGCTGAAACAATTCTCATGAGCTCCTTCCTCTCAGGTTACTGTACATATGTCATCTCCTGTATGTAAGCAGGATGCTTTCAGAAGCTAACCAAAATTATAATAATCAACCAACTATCAGGATAAGACACCCCCAGCATATACCTACACACACACACACACACACACACACACATCCTTGTACTTATATTTTTGTGAGGGCATTACATTGACTTCCATTCATTCTTTCTGTGTCTCTACAGCCTTCCCTTAATCTTAACAATAAGCAAGGCATGCCAAACCCAAACCATTACCCTGATCTTAAACTATTCCTAATTCTAAACCTCCCCCGAACCTTCACTAATAAGTCAAAATTTGCCTTTGTAGTTGTATGGACAGGTAAATATGTCCTCACTTCCCAATAATGTCCCACTCTGTGGGAAAAAAAACATTTTTTGCTTGTTACTTTGTAGCATGTACAAGAACACACACACACAAACACACACACACACACACACAAAACATAAGTTAACATGTGTACACACACTCTCATACATGCACAAACACTGTATTAGTATATCCTGATGAAGTTGCTATATAAGACCCCTGCAGTAAATACTTTATTCTCTTAAGAATTATGCAATGCTATTCCAAACCTAATCAGCATAATAATATCCACAAGCAGAGAAAACAAACTAATAGGGTTCATGTTTAATTCACTTCCTGTTGCTGTGGGATCTCCCAGAAGAGGGGACCTTTTTCCTGACAAGCTTTTAAAACACAATGTCACATTCCCTATTAAAAAATCTTTTTTTTGTCACTTGACTTTTGTGCTTTGCTTGCTGAAATAACCCAAAACATTTTGGCGTGAATTTGCGAGGATATTTAGCTCAAATTTGTAAGGATAGTCTGCTCACATGTCACAGTAAGCCCAGTAGCAGACTTTTGTTGGCACACTTCATGAAAACGGGATGTTCAAAATTGGGTTCATCCTGCCATTGGAATAACATAACGTAACATAACATAACATAACATGAATGGCAAGAACAGGCCGTTCATCCCAACTAGAATCGCCAGTTTTTTTATACTATTGTGAATATATCACTTCAGATACTCAATGACTCAATGGTATCTAGCTTTAAGTCAAGCCTCCTCTTGAAAAGTCTCAAGGTCTCTGCCTCAACAATATGGTCAGGCAAGCTATTCCACATCGAAATTACTCTTTGGGTGAAGAAATATTTACGAATATCAGTGCTAAATTTACCTTTGGTCAACTTCCATTTGTGACCTCGAGTTCTACCAACAACACTTGGTCAAAGGAATCCTACATAATTCACTTTGTTAATCCCTTTAACATATTTAAAGACCTCAATCAGATCACGCCTAAGTCTCCTTTTCCTAAGACTAAAGACATTAAGGATCTTCAGCCTCTTCTCATAGCTTTCATCTTTTATACCCGGAATTAGCTTAGCGGCTCTTCTCTGAACTTTTTCTAGAGCCTCTATATCTTTCTTAAAGTATGGTCCCCAGAACTGTACACAAAACTCCAGATGTGGTCTGACGAATGTGTTGTATGAAAGAAGCATCACCTCAATGGATTTGTACTCAATACTTTTGGCAATGTATCCCAGCATCGGATTGTCTTTTTTAACTGCTACGGTACAATGGCTAGAGCCTGTGAGGGTTTGGTCAACAATCACTCCCAGATCTTTTTTGTGTGGAGCACATTCCAGTTTTAAACCTCCCATGAAGTAATCCTGTCTAATGTTTTTATTACCTACATGTACAACTTTACATTTCGCTACAGTAAATTTCATTTGCCACATTTCTGCCCAATTCTGGATTCTATCCATATCATCCTGAATCACTTTAGTGGACTCTAAACTATTTGCTAAACCTCCCAATTTAGTATCATCTGCAAATTTAACTAATATGCTCTCAATATTCCTATCAAGGTCATTAATGTAGATGAGGAACAGCAGGGGTCCCAACACCGATCCCTGGGGGATGCCACTCCCCACCATACCCAGCTCAGATGAGATACCACTGACCACCACTCTTTGTGTTCTGTCCTGTAACCAGTTTTGAATCCACTTCAGAATACCTCCTGTAACTCCAATGGAGCTCATTTTAAAAATTAGTCTCTTATGCGGTACTGTATCAAATGCTTTCTGAAAACCCAAGTACATGATGTCATAAGCCCTGCTCTGATCATAAGTCTTGGTGGCCTCTTCAAAAAATTCCAGAGGGTTTGTCAGGCATGACCTTCCCTTACAGAAACCATGTTGGCTATCGCTCAAGATATTATTATGTTCAAGAAATAAGTCCAGCTCATCTTTTATGATAGATTCCAGTATTTTGCACGCAATGCAAGCTGAACTGACTGGCCTGTAATTTCCTGGCTCAGTACGGTCCCCTTTCTTATATATTGATATTATATTGCCCTGTTTCCGATCATTTGGTATTTCTCCAGTTTCTAAAGACCGTCTGAAGATGGCGGATAGCGGCATAAAGATGATCTCACTAACTTCCCTGAGCACTCTAGGATATAAGCCTTCAGGACCCGCCGCCTTATCTGCCTTTAGTTTATGCAACTTGTCTAATACTTCGTTATCCCTAACCTCAATTTCCGCTAAATAATCTTGAGCATTGGACATGCCCTCTGGCCGAATAAAAACCCGCTCTGAGGTAAAATTCTCAACAAAGTAACTGTTTAAGGCATCCGCAATATCCTTGTTATCATATAGCAGCGATCCATATTTATTCTTTATGCACTTAACCTCCTCTTTGACTTTCCTTTTTCTGCTACAGTACTGAAAGAAGCGCTTAGGGTTAGTTTTTGCCCCCTCTGCAATTTGTCTTTTATACAGTCTTCTTGCATTCCTCAGCTCTTTTTTGACCACAGCCCGCATTTTACAGTATTCAGCCTTAGTGTTCTCATTGTTATCCTTTATGTACATCTTATAAAGATTCCTCTTTTCCCTCAAACTCCTACGAATAGCTGTGGTCATCCACTGAGGGTTCTGCTTTTTCAGCTTACTTTTGGACACCTTTGGAATGAATTTGCATTGTGAATCAAGTAAAACCCCCTCAAATCATTCCCACATCTCATTTACAGACTCACAGTCCAGGAGTATCTCCCATTTTATTTCACTTAGATATGAGCGCATCCTGTCAAAGTTTGCTCGCCTAAAATTGAAAGTTTTTGTTTTTGAAGACACCTTTTTAACTTCCCATGAAACATCAAAATTAACTGTAGAGTGATCACTTGTCCCAAGTGGCTCCAGTACCTCAACATTGCTAATTCTATCTGGGTCCTTACAGAGCACTAAGTCTAAAATTGCCTTCTTTCTTGCAGGTTTATTAACATACTGCACCAAAAAATTATCATTTATAACAGCTAGAAATTCTTCCTCCCCTTTACTCCTGTCCTTTCACCATTTCCCAATGGATACCAGGATAATTTAAGTCTCCCATAATAATAGTACCTCCTCCTCTACAAGCTTGCGTGATCCTCTTAAAGAGCATTTCGTTGACAATACTGTCCAAAGCTGGCGGTCGATCGCATACTCCTATGTTTAGACCAGTCTCATGTTTGCCAATGAGCCTGACCCAGATATCTTCACAGGGCAAGGAATTTTCAATTTCAGGAATTTCCTGCACATTTATGTTTTCGTTCACATAGAGTGCTACACCCCCTCCTCGCCTATTGCATCTATCCTTCCTAAAGAGCTTATAACCTTCTATATTATATTCATCTCCATCCTCTTCACTAAGCCATGTCTCTGTAATCCCAACTATGTCATAGCCCTCACTAATCATAACGGTCTCAAGTTCTGGAAATTTATTTTTTATGCTTCTTGAATTTAGATGAAAACATTTCAGGTTATCACGAACGCTCTTCCCCTTCGATTTCCAATGTGCCCACTGCTCCAAGCCCCTCACTACGCTTTGTTGCTTTAAAAATATATCATCAATAGTGCATGTAACGCTGTCAGCTTCCATCAGGGCAGTCTACATTTCCCTCTGTATAACACTCTCTAACCTCCCTGCCCCTCAAGTCCCTAGTTTAAATAACTCTGTGCTACCCTCAACATACGCTCACCCAGTGCATGTGGAAACAAAGTACAACAAGAGCTGAAAATCTAAGGTGACCTGTCATCAGATATGTCATTCTGACACCTCGGTATGCATTAGCAGCATGCTGTTACCAGACAAATGACAACACTACACTCAATAAAAGAGACCCGTTACTGAAATAATATTCCAGTCTAATTCCCTGCCTGTCGAATCAAGCTTTCAAATAATTTCTTTCAACACTTGCCTGGTCACAGAGCGGGGTAGAAATTTGGCAGAGAGTGGAAGCAGAAATTACTCTTCGTGATTACTATTATTCAGTGAATAAAGAAGAGACCCCTAGGCCAAAACATCTAAATGCAGCCTTACTGACGGGACATCGTAATGCAGCCAAACAAATGTCAGAGCTTCACTTGAATTTTTAAACAAATGATACAGGATACAGCAAAGTGCAAATTTGAGTTTTTGACATTATGTACATTATGGAGCTATCACTGCTTGGTATGGTACTTCATCAAACTCTTAGGAGGTTTTTGGCTGCATGTCTTCGGCCCCCTTAAGTGTAGGAGAGGCTAGATTTTTGTTCTAAAATGACTTCATCTACCTCTGCACTACAATCATAGAATGTTCTGGAGCCTGTTCTGCAGATGCAAAATTGTTGGGTTAACCAGAAAAGACTACTATGTTCTTTTGTGGAACTGGATGAGTTGTGGCTGTGCTCTTAGAGAAATTTTGGTAGGTCAGCCATTACTGGGATAGTTCACCTCTGTTCCTAATTTTCTCAATTTAATGGCTCTCACTGTGGTTTTCAAGAGTCTCAGAGCCTTACAAATGGCTTTGTAGCTGTTTCCAGACTGATATACGGTGCTTAACAAGTTTATTACCTGTCATTAAAAAATGAGAATACACAAATATTTAAGAAATTTGTCAAAAACTTGTTTAAAACTAAAAATTATTTTATTATTTCTTTGGCAAATAACAAACTGAAACAACTATTAAAAAAAAAAAACAAAAAAACAAAAAAAACTATAATTTGTATGGCCTCCTTTGGCCTTGATAACAGCTTGCATTCTTGCATTCTTGCATTGAACCACTAAAACTAATTTTTATGATCAGGAATGCAAGAAAATAACTGTTATTTGGCATCTTAATCAAAAAATAATAAAGCGCTTAACTATTTTTTTCTGCTTTTTTGTAAAACGGTAAATTTGAAAATTCATGGATAACAACAATAATGATATTTTAACATTAAAAATATCATTTCCATTAAAGAGCTTGCGCATACTGGTGGATTAACCATTACAGAAACATAAAAATTATTTTGGTAATTACCAACACTGTTAATTTAGGGCAGCTGTGGCATAAACCTTACATTGGGTGGTGGTCTAATAAATTTGCTAAGCACTGTATGTCAGCCATTTTGTTACTCAACTGTTCTTGAATTTCTTTAGATCGTGGCTTTATGTGCTGCTTTTTGCCTATTTCACACGGCCAGATAAGTTCTATTTAAGTGATGCTTAAATTCCACAGTGCTCGCAGTAATCAAGCCTGGATGAACCTAATGAATTTGAACTAAATGTTAAATTAAATTTGTTTAATTGATTGATTGATTCGGTAACTAAGGGGACAATTATTTTTTTTATATGGAGCCAGGTGGTGTTGAATCAATTTTTCCTTCAATAAATAAAATTCTTATTTTGAAATTGCATTTTGTGTTTACTTGAGTTATCTTTGTCTAATATTAAAATTAGATTGATGATCTAAAAAATATTACTGTGACAAATATGCAAAAATAGAAGAAATCTGGAAGGGTGCAAATACTTTTTCACAGCACTGTTCCTCATTGCTATTGAATATTACCCTCAGCTTTAAAAGATATGCACAGCTACAGACTCTCTCTCTCTCTCTCTCTCTCTCTCTCTTTCGCTCCCTCCCTGCTCCCTGTGCTGCTGCAACAGCTTGATAAGGAAACAAAGAACCTCTTAATGTGATTCTGAAACTTGTCTTTGACAAGTCAATTGTGACGAGCCCAGCACTGTGACAGCACTGGTTCCATGTCACGTGACACTCCCCCAGTGCGTGTGTTCACTGCTCATATTTTCTACATTGCACCACCTAAATGGCCAAACAACCATATAATCCACCACAAGAATGTGAAGACTCATTTACTGCAGTGAACTCCAGGTTGTAATTATACGTTCCAAAACTGAGTGAGTTACTAGGAAAAATTAGAAAAAATTTTAAATGAACTGAAGTTGTTTTGCTGAGTTCTGTTCTTGCGGAGCACACAAGCTTTCCTAGCTAGTCTAAGGCCTCATTCTCTGGCAGCCAAGCCAAGGACAGGAAATAATCACCAATAAGGGCTGTTGCTAAGGTGACCTGGTTTAAATCAAACTGATGCTTTCAGACAGGGCACTCACTGCACAGTGAATGAACAGCACTAACAATGCATTTAGCAGTCCTGAACATTCAAGCACACATTTCAGTTTGATAAATACAGTAATTTCCAAAAAATCCTTATGATAACAAATCAATGCGATGTGAAGACCAAAGCACTATCATTATTCATAACTACTAACAGTAAACTCATCGTTCGATTTTAAATGTGGGGTAGGCCAGGTACTGCCCTGATTTACGTTATCAAGCCCAAACGAGTAAGAATTTTTTCCGACCTGGTTTTCGTCGGCACAGTCACTGGAATGCGCTCTACTCCTCTTGAGTTCCAGCCAGAAGACGAGAAGCCTACTCAGGGGACAGTTAATGGAAAATAAAATTCTTACCTTTTTTTTTATTTTGCTCTTTTGCTCTCTGATAGTATAAAGCAAAACTGTTTTTGTGTCGGGAAAGAATCCTCACTTTTTCATCTCTGGCTGTCACCCGGCCCTTTCTCGTCACTTCGAGATAAAGTGAAGTTGTGAGACGCTACTGTGGGCACGTAATTTGACATGAATCGTGACAGGAACTGCAGAGCATTGAAACGCTCTTGGCTCATATGAATTGAGAAAATATTACCTCTGACAGTTTGCTTGCAATGAGACTGTTGCAAAAGATGCAGGCTTTATCTCAGATGATGGGATGTAAACATTGGGTTATAGTAGATCAGTTCAGATTGTGGCAAAGTCATGCTGGGAATTCTCACGATCATCTCAAATACCAGACAAAAGCTTCATATTATGTCTGTCCTGCATGCAAATGCAGGACAAAGCATGGCAGCACAATGGAAGCCGGACATGCACTTCATGAAGTGTGGGAGGGTTGAGCCTTAAATTAAAATCTCATCTGAGAGTTTAATCTTGTTTCATGCATGCCGGGAGTGGGCCGACACAAGGATTTTCAGGATCAACTCTTCTGACCAGCATTCTTGTTTCAACAGAACTCTGTTGCGTGTCAACATAAATAATGAACACTGTGGGTTGACTACTTTGCCACGAAATTTGACGCGTTCAAAGGGTTACTTTCTCCAAAACTTGATCTGGGCTTATCCCTTATGAAAAATTACTGTAGTTCCAAGTTATAGTTATCCTATAGTAAATGGATGGTGTTTTCGCCACCATAGTTTAGTATTACTTATCGTGATACTATAGTTACTCAAACTACAGCAATACAGTTGTGTGGACTATAGTAATATCATGATACTGTTGACTGTGGTAATACTATAGTTATAATGTGATGGCTATTGTACTACTCATACTATGCAAACTATAATAATACTATAATTATGCCAAAAATACTGAAGTATTACTAAGAGATTACTATGGGATATTTTCATCGAGGATACTGTAAAAAAAAAAAAAAACTTAAAAAGTAAGGCAACCAGCTACAAAGCATTTTATCTGTGCTCAACTTGAGTTTTTGCGTTTGCACAAACTAATTTTTTTTTTTAATTTGAAACTTGAAGTTGCACCAACTCAAAAGTGCTTTGTACCCAGTTGCCTTACCTTTTTAAAATGAGTAAACTTTTTTTCAGTGCATTTCATCTAGAGTTGTCCTAGGTTACTATGTATTAGTCTGTTAGTAATTTTCAGATAGCCTCCATCAGCCATGTTGTCACTGAACTCTTTAAACATGATTCTGGCATCACATTCAAACGAATCGCATAACCAACCAAATTTATATGCATAAAAAATTTAACATTTACTTGATATTTACCTGGTAAATGTTCATGAGGTTCTTCTCAACAAGTTTAAAAAATACTGGATGCTGTCTTGATTTTACATGGCAGAGCCACAGCCTGAGCGATAGGTTTGCATTGACATGAATGGCGCTCTATTGAAATCCCAAGCACTCTGAATAATAGAACCACACAGTAAGTAGGTTCCAATCATTTTTCATCACTATCCCCAAAGTCCACTGAAAACGCTCAATTAGAAATGAAATGAACAGATTTATGGTTGGAAATGTGCTAAAGCTTCTTGGGCCATCAAAAGTGGAGTGAAGTTTGGAGAAAATTGTTGGTGCCTTCAGCTTTGGGGGCCTATACGTGGAGAGGACTAAGGTGCTTTATTAAGAAAGAGGAGGCTGAATAAGGCTCTTTCAGAGACCCAGAAATGCCAGCTAAGGGCCTGCATCCTTCTTATTAAACTCATATGAACTCCAGGATGTGATATCCTTACCATTGCATGGAATTAAGAAGATACTTCTGTGACTTACACAGAAATGTTTCACCCAATTACTGCATTTGGAGTGGCAGACATTTTAATTGGTTGGTTGTTTGAAGGTGTTCGGACTTAAAATGAAGGTCAGATCGTCTGTTATCTGTGATGCCTCGAGCATTTGTGTCACTAGGTAGGAGTAGCGGCCTGTCCAAACTGTATTCATGCATTTCAACCAATGCTACCCAGCCACCCCTACGCCACTCCCTGTGCTGCAGAGACTGCGAACAGGACTAATTGCTTTCAAAAATGGATAAATCAGTGAAAAAGTATTCACTATTTTTGCAGTTTGATGAGGTACCACATCCCTCTGTGCGGTGCCTTGAATAGTAGTGAGGAATGGCCACTTAATCCAGTACTGTATTCCCTGTGTGAGATACACTGCTTGACCAGAAGTATGGGGACACTTTTAGGTCAGGAGCCGTTATGTCTGGTTCAGGTAGGGCCACTTTGTTCTTCAGATGGCAAGTTTCGATGTAGAGTGGAATAGAATCACAATCCTGATGATTCTGTGCTTCAAAAAGTTTGAGAAAGGGCCTTTCCTGTTTCAACATGACAATGCCCCACACACTGAGTGAGGTCCATGCATAGTTTATTATCCCCCGCCACGAAGTGGAAGGGGGATATAGGAATGGGTGCTGTCCGTCCGTCCGTCCGTCACGCTTCGTTTCCGGACCATAACTCGAAAACCGTTAAAGATTTCTCCATGAAACTTCACATGCATATCAGTCTAGTGGTGAACTGGTGCCTTTTGATGGTTTGGTCATAGTATCTTTAAAAAAGATATTTTGGCGGGGGATGTTGTTGACCATGTCTACTTGTTGATATCGATCTGTGACCGGCCTGTTCTGATCTCAGCTGTATCAAGCACTGCTGAAATCAACTGGAAAGCTGAACTCGAGCCAGGACAATGTGAGCAACCTCATTCATGCAGAAATGGGTTGGGTTTCCTCCTGAAAACCCCCCCAAAGACATATATGCAAATACTCTTCTCAGTGCCCCTGACCACGCTGTAGAAACAGAGCTGGTGTCCAGGCACTGCAGTGTGGATTTCCCTTGCTCCTAAGTAACTAGGACTGGCCAAATGCAGAGTACAGATTTTCCTGCAAGGTTCAATAAAGTATATGTCATGCTATAGATGCAAATGCCTGCAGCAATGTTTCAGACAGCATGTTTCAGAGCAAATTGTGGAGGCCCTGATAGCCAAAAAGTGGAGATGAACTCTGCATAATAATTTGTGAATGAGAAGTGGGTGCTTGTAATATGTACTTTTTGCCATTTATCATATTCGCTGAAACTGCCCAG
This sequence comes from Gymnothorax javanicus, assembly GCA_029692085.1. NCBI lineage: Eukaryota > Metazoa > Chordata > Actinopteri > Anguilliformes > Muraenidae > Gymnothorax > Gymnothorax javanicus. The sequence goes on from CM056202.1 coordinate 32,390,578, forward strand.
CAGTTGCCATAGTTGGGTGCCGGATCAATACTGTTACCTGGAAGTTGTTGAGTTGAAAGTCAGCCAAGGCATTGATTTTGACTTTCCGACTTAAATAATCTCAGTTGAAAAAATCTGAAACTTGTGTATAAAAAAAACGGAAGCTCTGCCACTTTCCTCTCGCAGAATAATCCACTTTGAAATTTTGTTTTTGAGAGTTAAAAGATAATTCTTTATTGTCAACATATGAAAAGAACCATGGTAATTGAAGAGTTGGAAATAAACAAGCCAGAATGATCCCGGAAATCATTGCCTGTTTTCAGTAAGGGATCACTTCCTGTTATTGCTTATATTGCTTTGGATTAAAGCGTCTGCCAAATGAAAGTCATGTAAATAATCATTTTGAGACACAGTAGCCAATCTCTCCAGTGAGAGTTTCATTACCGTTCCTGTCATTGGGAAAACTAGTGCTGGAACACATTGCACTGGGAGAATGTGAGCCATGTCAATTTATCTCTGCCAGCGAGCAGATGGAAAACGCTCGTAGCGTTGACCTTTTCACCTGCTTTACTTTGTCTCAGATCAGGGGATGGCCAGCTTCAACCAGGAAGAAAAAGAGGAGACCTGAGTACTTGGTTGAAACTCGCGTTTGCACTACATGACGCAGGTAGAGGGGAGGAGGCCTGGTGTTTGAGGAAGGTACCCCAGCCAGTCGAGGCACGTCAGGAGCAAGTTTCTGCCCAAGGCCGGGCCGTGGTTCCCATGACTGATCGTCAGAGTGCTGAGATAAGGACGCCTGCGGCCTTGTTCATGTCTCATCAGAGAAATCTGGGGCCTCAGCAGCATCCTGAGGCTCCAGGCAAAGCGGTTTCTGCATTTTTTTTGCAAACTTTCCTTTTAATTTCCCAGGCAACACCTGCTCACCTGCCATTTCCTATCTGCACCCAGGGAGAGAGGCCATACTGACTGACTCTGTCATGGAAGCTTTTTTTTCCCCCAAAACCTGGAAACAAACCATTGTGTGGGGCAAATCAGTGCCATACTGCAGTCCTGATTGGCACTGTAAATGAGCTGGGCGAATATGATCCCTGTGCTCTTGGTTAGCTGTGGACAGGCTGAGGTCATTGGCCATTAATTGGGGCTGAATAAATTATCCATCTATCAACCACGCAGTCCAAGGTTGTGCATCAGAACAATTTTGAAAAACCATAATCAATGTGTCCCACTTGAAATTAAATTTTAAAAAAAGTCATCAATTCTCTTAATTTTTATTGAGTAAACCTGAAGGACGATGGCAGCTTAATCTCTGAAATATCTCACAAAGATACCCAATTTTAAATTGACTCTGTTCGATGTGCTAGATCTTGCTGTGATCACAAATTTGCCTTGAGATGGTCAAAAGTACTGAATGAATTTGCTGTGCCCGCAAATGGTCGCTTGTGCTGACACATGGATTTGTCGACTTCACATAGTAAATAATTCACTTTTCTGCAGCTTTCAGTGCATGGAATTCAATGGAGGCTTACTGTACATGTTTTATCATATCTAATAGTAAAGTGGCAGAAAATATTACGTTGTTTTTTTTTTGTCCATTTTCCTTGCTTTTTGAAAGCATTTACTTTAGATGCACCTTCAAATATATAACAGAACTAGACATTTTCAGCTCTGAGTGTAATTCATGTTTCACTGCATTGAGTCAGAACATATTTTTTCATACATAGGTGCAGTAAATAATCGCCAGAACAGGAATGATGGAACTCAGTGGTGTTTATCCAGTAACACTGCTTTTCTCCACTTGCCTGTGGAGGAAACTCAGTGGAAAAGAATGTGGTGTCTGTGGTCAGTTGTACCTGACGTGCAGTAATTGAACAGATATGCCTCAGACTAGCAGAGGTGTGTGGATATTAACTGCCTCCCTCAGTCATTCAGCTAATATATAAATTTCTGTTTGCATAAGAAGAGTTGGAATGCCAAACCCACAAACTCCACTCAACCTCTTTTGGTTTAAACTGAGTTTTTTTTACTCAGCATAATATGCTGAGTAAACAAAACTCAATTTAAAACAAAAGAGGTTGAGTGGACTTTGTGGGTTGTGCATCTCAACTCTTCATAAGCAACTAGAAAGTACCGAGAGAGCACACTCCCGCCATTACATATGGAAATTCACTACCATCTACAGGATTTTAAGTTGTGTGGCATTTATTCCAATCTTGCAATCCCGCAATGGTGACGAATCCTTTAAAAAATTGCTGTATTCAGATGGTGATCCAGATCACCACCAAAATCTAATCGATTGTCTCTTGGGCCATGGCTCACACATTCACAAAATATAATTTAAATTGATTGAAAAATTTGAGAGATACTGTCTGGACAAACAGACAAACAAACAGACATGGGTGAATACGTCGTAAGCAAATACACTTGACCTAAACCACATATAATTGAACTGGATTCACTCTAAAATTTCTTTCCACTGCATAAAATTATGTCTGTGGCTCAGAAAACTCAAAATAAATGCTTTAACTTCTATCCCTTCTAACTATTAACTGCTCAGCAGCACCGAAAACCATGCATATTACCAGAGTAACTTAAGCCAGATTTGAAAACCATTGCTTGAAATGACAAAGAAGCAGGATATTCACCATAAGCTCTGCAGGAAGCTCTGTAGGGACTTTCAACTTGAGCTGATGGGTTTATATCCTCCATGGCTTAACACAATGGTGTTATCTGTGTCCAAAGACAATCTTATTTGATTAGAAATGATAGCTTCTCCCATACTGAAATCATCGTCTTCATCAACATCAAGCCTATCTGTGAGCAAATATATTTCACTAACACTGTTATCTCAACTTAAGAAAATAAAATTTCGGCAAGTCTGCATTAAGCACCCTTCATGCTGAAAACAGGTATCTGTCTCATGAAAGATCAAAAAAAATGTATTTTGTTTTTGGCACAGATTGACTTGCTTTGTTGCAGGCTTTTACTGCATTAGTGAATTGTCAGACATTCTATTTCAGTATGAAAGTAAACAAATGTATACATATGTGCCAATTGCTATTGTTTGTCGCAAGCTGTGCTCATGCATAAGTCCCAAACATGAAGGCTATTTCATTCTTGTTCAGATAATCCCCTTTAGAAAGCTATCTCAAGCCCTCTGAATGGGGTACATGCCATGTAGATGTTTCTAAAATCATGCAGTTCTGAAAACAATGTCTGTTGAAGCACGTCCAGCTTCACTTGCTGTGGTGACTGCAGGTACTGAAATCCTGTGGCCCTCATTTATCAAACGTGCGTACACCAAAAAAAATGGGTGTACGCCAAATCTCCCACAAGAATCGGCATTTATCAATCTGAACGTGAGCAAACGGTCTGCAAAAATCTCACGCCAGGTCAGACCAGGTGTACACAGATTTGAATCCAGCGAACAACATGCAGGAACGAGTGCAGCTGTCAAAATGAGTAATGCTGTTGTTGCTCTTATTAGTAAAATGAATAAATAGGCTAAATAGATGAATGAATGAATGAATGAATGAATGAATGAATAAATTAATTAGACACCTGTGTTGAGAAATTAATTAAACTTATATTTTGAGACAACCTGCTTGTCAGGCCAGACGGCTGACAATTACAATCAATTTGATTAAGCGCAATGCGTGACTTGGCAGATGTGCTGTGTGGTATGTCAGATGCTCATCCAGTCAGATATATACTGAACAACAAAAGAAACGCAACTTAATTAAAGGCAGACTGGAAAATAAGTTTGCGCGTAATTATTTTAGAAAATCAAATTTATTACCAGCGCGTGCACATTTACACTCGTTTCATCAAACTTTTCTTTATTTTGCAGTCACTTTGACTGCGTAACCATAAGAGTACATTAACTACCTAGCTAACTTGCGTTTCTTTTGTTGCTCAGCCTACGGACACTTTGACCGTGATCACATTTTGACAATGGCAGATCTTCTATTGTTAGAGGAATAAGCTTCTGTCCCACACGAGAGGAACTTTCGATACAGAGAAGATTTCCTCCAGGAAAGTGACAAGTGGCTGCTCGTTTTGTGTGGCATCCAATAAAATGTCATGGAGTAATACTAATAAAAGTACAATGAAGAGTGATCCCTGTAGACTGTATTTTAGCAAGTACCCTCATGCAACTCCGATCGAGGTGGTGGGGACTCATCCGTCTCCCCACCACCTCGTATTCCCAAGATGGAGGGGGAGCCCTACTGCCACGCGCTCCTCGAATGGTGACAGCTGGAGGTTCGAGTCTGGTTGGCCTCCATCTGTCCGTGCGCTGCTGCGCCTGAGCACCATCTTAAAATTGGTCTTTTTTTTTTACCTACATGTAAAGCATTTGGATTATCAATTATGTAGGCTATATAACATGAAATATCATGGATCTATAAATTGAATTAAGGCCGATGTTATTCGCACTTATAGGCCTACGTGTGGCCAATGCTGAATTTTTTTTCTTGGCCACACTTATAAGAGCGCCAGTTGATGACCATTCCAGTGCCACTTATAGAAAGTACTGCTTAAAATAAGTTTGGCCAAGAAAATTTTTTTTAGCTTTGGACACACTTAAAATAAGTGTGGGCGATGGAGAAATGTGCATCTTGGCCACACTTATAAGTGCGTCTAACGTGAATTCCGATCAATTTTTTTGCTTGGACGCACCTAAATAAGTGCGAATAGTCACTTCGATTTACTAATGAATTAAATCAAACGTCTGCTGCACTCCGGTTTTCCACCCCAACGGTGTTTACCGCAGCAGCAATAGTTTTCCAAACTGCAGCCTTCTGAGCTCCCTTTCTGCCACTCTTAAGGCTTCCAAATAAAATTATTTTGTTTTTCTCCACCTTGGACGTGATAATTTATATTTCCTCCTCAGTGAAGTTCTTTCCTCTTTGCCGTCTTTCGAGAGTCCATGTCGTAAAGTGGGCAGGGCTATGCCTCCCGGACCATGAATTTATAGGGGCATGTCATGTAAATTACGATGGTTTCTGCCACCAGATTTATCAACGCCACGCCAGCTTTACGTCGAAATCAGCGACGTACTCACTTTTAGTTAATCAGACGTGACACCTGGCGAACGCTGATATTTACACCAGAATCTACACCAGATCCTACGCAAGTTTGATAACTGAGGGCCAGTGTCACTATAACAAATTACAAGGCTGTTAATGCACAAAACTGAGATTTTACAAAAAAAAAAAAAAACATTAATTCAGTAAAGGTGAGAGAAAATAACATATAAGTTTACGAACTGTGTAAAACTAAGACAACACTCAGCGAATGTTCCAAGCACAAAACAGGGTGAATGTGCTGAAAGAATAATCGCCACCCTGCCCATGAGCAGGCAACCGAGAGAAAGAGAAGAATAGCAGAGATGTACAACCACTGCTGACACATTTTCCCACTTCTGTAGGGCCCCTAAAAAAGAAAAAAAATTAGTTTATCAGCCTTTTAATCTGAAAAATGTGAAGTGGGCGGGTGGATTTTTTAAATATTGTAATTTTTTTTAGTAAATATATTTTTATATAGAGTTTACTTAAGCATTGGTGACATGTTTTTGTAGGTTTCTAGACCCGTTTCTTTCCCGGTACTGGACTGAGAACAACACAGGAACATAACTTTTCCAAGTAAATGGCTTAAGTGTCCGTTTATGGGCACATTCAAGCTACTCACAAAGAGAATTACGCCAAATGCTCTTTTTTTAATACTAAAATATATATATATATATATATATATATATATATATATATAAATAATCATAATAATAATAAAAAGGCTCCGTTTGCATGTGAGATCTTTGAAGCACTGCGCAGCATTGATTCACCCTACACTGGGTGATGAGGCAGAGTGAGACATTGACTGCACACAATGAGTACAGAGAGGGGGGACCACTTGCGACTCACAGTTGCTAACACATGAATGACAGCCTGTCACAGGCACATGTACTGTTTGCACTAAGTACCCATTCACTCTGTACCAACTGAACAAGAAAAGCATCAAGATTTCATCCTTCCACTAATTTCCGTGCACAAGATTACCAAAGTTTGTATTCAGTAACCTTGAAGACAGGGAAGTAATGATAAAAAACATTTGAGTACAGAGCCTGTTAGGGAGAGTGACAGAATTTACTAATTTTAACAGCATCTTTATTGAGAAACTTTTCTGACCATCACACAACAACCTTATATCTCACCATCCCTCATCCACCACCACATAGAGAGAGCAGAGAGAGAGAGAGAGAGAGAGAGAGAGAGAGAGAGAGAATAGAAATAGAAATAGAGAAATAGAGATGCTTGCATCTGACAACTATCCTGCTCGGTATTAGAAATGCCCCCTTTGACTTTGAGCAGATGCAAACTGCACATAGCAAGTAGAGATTCGTAGACATGACAGCTCTCTTGGTGCATATTATCGCTGGCAGCACCAAGCACAGTGGTTCCAACATAAACTAAAACACCGGATGTAAACAACCACCCAAACTCAGTCTACCTCAAAGTGCTGTCAGCTGTAACATTATCTTACCCCCTGGGCTGTAAAAGAGTTTCAGCAGAAAGCTCACCACAATTAATGATATTTTATTCATGGCGCAATGTTTTCTGGGAAGTTTTGCCCTGAGCTGTTTCCACATTTCATATTGACATATTCTTTGGCCTTTCCAGCTCTGTCCTGCTCAAAATGTCTCGTAGTCGATTTATGGCAGTAGCTGTCCTGTGCAACCCAACTAATCTCCTCAGGGAGACTGAAGCAGTCTTTTTTCTGACACATGACCCTTTTGTGATGTTGTGCCAGAAGCCAACTGCTTCTGCTGTAGATTTAAACTTGCTGTGCAGTTGATAAAAACCAGAGATATCTCCGGGCCACAGAATTAAAATAACATTTTTTTTATACGACAAACTCTTCATCTTTCCCCCCATATGAAAATATTCTTTAGTTATTTATTAGTAATACTATAGTATTTTTGGCATAACTATAATATTACTATAATTTGCATAGTATACTGTAACTAGAGTAGTACTATAGCCATCACATTATAATTATAGTATTACAGTCAAAAGTACCATGATATCACTATAGTCCACGCAACTGTATTGCTGTAGTTTGAACAACTATACACAATGGTGGCCAAAATACCATCTATAGGATAACTATAGCTTGGAACTATAATAATTTTTCATAAGGGTCCTCCCTCAAGTTGTTCTGCTCTGGGGTAGGGTCACCATACTGCTAGGGCTGACTATATGAGGCAGTTATATGTGGCTTCATGCAACAGTTACACTAGTATCAAGCTGGATGAATCGTGTTCGGCAGAAAGGATTTGACCCCATGATTGGCCTGTGCAGGCTTAAACCATTCTGTGGACTGCAGGACTTGTTGAACAGCCTCGTTATCTCAGTATGTCTCACCCTGACAGCGCCTGAGAGAAATACGAAATACGAAAATCTGTGGCGGTTAGGCTGCACTCCCCAAAACCCAGACAGGCCATTTGCTCCTGTTCGGTGCTGCCAATTATTGAATGCCTGTGTGCCTCTGTCCTCTGACAGCCAGAGCTATTACCCAAGATAGAGAAATACTGACAGACCTCTGAAAGAGAGAGAGGGGAGAGAGAGAAAGGGAAAGGGAGAGAGAGACAGAGAAGGAGAGAATATGAGTTTTTGGAGGCTAGTAACATTTTAAGATGCGAAATTCCCTGATCGGCAAGTAATGGTTCCCATAAAGTCTGAAATAACATCTGTCCCAGCTTGATGTTGGCCGTGCCTGAAGTCATTTGTTTACCTTTGCTATTATCTTTCATTTTACTATCCAGTTCCAATCCCCATCGTATCCCATCTCTTAGAAATAATGTTAGCAATAATGGAGGTAGTATATAATACTAGTGTGCCTCCTCATGTCCTTCAAAATGCCTGTGGCTGTGACATAAATATAAATAAAATATAGATGAAGTGGTGCATTTCTTTTTTTTTTTTTACATTTCATTTTTGTAATAGAAACCCCTCACACAAATCAAGTGAAGCACATTTCTCAAGGGCACACATCTCGTGTTCTGGCTGGGAAGCGAACCTGAGGCCTTTATGACACAAGCACTCTTTTCTCACTATTATACCAAACTGATACTCTGGCGTTCTCAACCTTTTACAGACTGGGGAGGGATGCAATTCTTCTCATAAATTGCTGGTTCTGACACATTTAATAAAGGCTCGTCATCTATCTTTTTTTTTTTTTTTTCCCAGTTTGGCACAAAACAACTTAGTTTTTTTTTTTTTTTTGCCTGGGGCGGCACTTTTCACTTCTGACTATTAACATTTTGGAGGTGGTTTTTCTTAATGGTCGTTGCAAAATTGCTTACCTGCCTTACAAACAAGCACCTGTTGATCTGTACCTTAGACCCAATCAGTACTTCTCTTATGTGTTTCACTACTTTTGTTCCGGTGGGTGACTGAACACTGCAAACCAACTATGCAAGCTTTAACCACTATGGTAGCTCCTCCCATTACAATGTTCTCTTCCATCTCTTATTAATGCACTATAAATATACAATAGACACAACCCCCAATGTCAAAGGCATTGGCTGATATCTGGCCCGGAAACAACATGCGGTGGAGAGACAGACAGAGGGAAAGAGGGATGAACAAAAGTATGAAAAGGCACATCAACACAATAAGATATTCGAAGCCACAGATCACATTTTGTATTGAAATGTTCAGCAGTTTTGGAGTTCTGGCCCCAAAAAGAACCAGATGACTGACATCTGACCTGGAAACAAAATACAGTGGAGGGACGTACAGGTGGGAGAGAGGATAGATGGAAATATTCAAAGGCAGATCTAAGTATGAAAAGGCCCGACCAAAACGCAATTTCTGCTTATGCCACTGTCGGAGACATCTGTGATTGACCATCACACAGTGGGAATGCGTGTTGTGATCAGACAATTCCGGAATGATTTGGAAGAAATAGATGCCATGTGCTCCGAACCAAAGAAAAAAAAGGTCAATGCAGACTGTCATCGGCAAAAAGACAAAAAGCCATGCTCTGTCTTGATATGGGGGTCTGTCAGTGCCCTTGGCGAGGGTAACTTCCACTTCTGTGAAGGCACTATCAGTGTTGAAAAGTACACTGAAATTTGAAGCAACTAATGTTGCCTTCAAGACGAAATCTTTTCCAAAGATATCCATGTATATTTCAAAAACACAATACAAAGTCACATTCTGCATGCATTGCAATGGCATGCAACATAAGAAGATGGTGTGGGTGCTGGACTGCCCTGCCTGCCGTCCTGTCCCGAAGTGTGAACGTGTGGAGCATTTGGAAATGCTGAATGCGACAAAAAAAACAAAACAAAAACCTATTGCTGTACGCTATAAGATTTGTTTTCAGGAAGAATGGGACAAAATTGCACCAGAATCTGTCACAACCCTCGTGAGAATGCCTTCTGTGTTTTCTCCCATTCAGCAACTTACGTGTCTATTAGAAGTAATGTCTCCTTTGATTGGTTTGCAGCTTGTGTGCTCCTTTTATTCCTGGCTCTGTCTTGTTTCATAGTTGATTGATTGATTGATAGTTTTATTGTCATTGTAAGCCAAGCATACGAAATTTAAGGTGCAATTCCATATGATGCAGCAACAAACACACACGCACCACCAATAAAAATGTCATAAAACATTAAAACACAAGATATCCTTAAACATAAAGGCTAAAAGGCTAGGATCTGGTCAGTACATAGTTGAATGTGTATATTTCAGTCAGGGTATGGTTCGTGGGTGGTTTAATGTAATGGGAATTTAAAGTGCGAGTTGCTGTAGGGAAGAAACTGTTCCTGAATCTGAATGTGCGTGTTTTTACGGATTTGTATTGTCTACCTGATGGTGACAGTTCAACCAGATGGTGTGAAGGGTGTGTAGAATCCTTGATGATGCTCATAGTTCTGTGGTGGCAGTGTGAACTGGCGATGTCATCTAGGGAGGGCAGGGGCGGCCAATGATTTTTTTGTGCGGCCATGATGACTCGTTGAAGGGCTTTTCTGTCTGAGGCTGAGCACCCAGCATACCACACTGTGATGCCATGAGACAAGATGCTTTCAATGGCTACAGCAATTCACTGTTTAAGTTGTTTTTCCTGAGTATTCTCAGGAAGTGCAGAGGCTGCTGTGTTTTTTTTTTTTTTTTTTTTTTTTGCTATCGCACAGGTGTTGGCTGTCCAGGTGAGGTCCTCAGAAATGAGACTGCCCAGGAATTAGTAAAAGTGTTCACCCTCTCAACACAGTCCCCATGTATATGGATAAGGTGCAGATTCAGTGCCCTGCTTCTTCCTGTAGTCCAGAATAATTCCTCTCCTTTTGGTGGTGCTCAGTGACAGGTTGTTCACCAAACACCATTCACTTACCCCACCTCATGTGTGCGTGATGTATTTATATCCACTATTTTGAGTTGCATGTTGCTGGATTTTAATTTGCTATGTGTGTTTGGAGCCAGTTAGTATTCACTAGGAAAACTCTGTCTTAGGAAAGTAAAACATTACCTCTAATGATAGTAATTAACAGAAGTTTCTTTCCTTGTTTAGTTAATAGGAACAAGCTCCTAAGCCTTTCTCATGGTCTCTAGGATTGGAACCGTGTCCTTGTTAATGCTTTACCAGTCTGTTCCTCTGTCCAGTTAATTAGGAACAAGCTCACAATCCTTCTACGATCATCAGGATTGGGACCGTGTTCCTCCTAAGCTTCTTCATCCTGGCTTCTGACAGTTTGGCTCTGGTGAAGTTTGCAGTCCTCTGGCAGTCATCGCGGAGAGCCACTAGCCGGAGATTGGCGACGTGTAAACTGCTTCACCCATAACATCTGAACTAAAGCGTGCTATTCTCTTCTGCAATCTTCCCCACTGTCACTGTATTACTATCAATAAACCCTACTATTGGATTATACTCTGCCTCTGCACTTGGTTCCTGATCTGGATCGTGACAGAAACGCTTAAACACTTGGCGTCCGCAATCAGTAAAAGTTTATGAAGTCCGGTGAACAAGAATGACAACATTACAAAGCTGTAAGTACATTGCTGTCCTGACTTTTCAATCTATTGCATGAATCAAAATTGAAACAAATGTTTATTTTGACAAATCTATAAAAATTCATGCGGTAAAACATTTAATGACGTGCTGTTGTATTGCTTTCAATGTAACTCATGTCAATGATAATTCACAAATCACTACTTTTGGTTTTAATTTGAATTGGGCAAATGTCCCAACCTTTTCTGATCTGGGGTTGTGACTGATAGTTCAAATTATTTCCATCCTTACATTTCATTCTAGCCTGGTTCTTAGGCATTATGAGTACAATGAAACAGGTCGAGAGTAAACCGGCGATAAAAGGTTAAGTTGAGAGCATGTCTGTGTCGCTGAATGCAGATTCAAATGTTTTAAATGCCAATCAGTAAAATCCTGCCTAAGGATTGGGTGTGCCTTGGAGAGCGTGGCAACTGAGAGATCAGCGCAGTTATGATAATGATTTTCCACATCATTGGGCATCTGCTTCAGCTGAGGTAGACAGGGCAGTTCATTAACTCCCCTAAACTAAATTAACTTTGGCCTCACCTCGCCCCTCGTGCCCCTGACCACCATCTTCCCTCACCCATACACACACTGCCTCTCATGCTGGGTTTGATCGAATAGAGATGGAGGTAAATCATAGAGAGTGCAGTCAGTTTTTGACCTGTTGAGCAATTCATCCATACATTAGGTGATTTAAGTTTTTTCTGCGGCATCAGAGTTGTGGGGGGAGCTGGAGCCTATCCCAGCTGACTATGGGTGAAAGGCAGGGACCAATCAATCGCAGGGCACACACACCACTCAGACACCATTCGCTCTCCCACTCATACCTAACGGCAATTTAGAGTCTCCACTTAACCTCACATGCATGTCTCTGGGCTGTGGGAAGAGACCAGCGTATCGGGGAGAATCCCACTCGGACACGGGGAGAATATGTGAACTCCATGAATTACATCCCTACCCTCTTGCAGTTACTCAGCACTGCCTGCCCAGTCGAGCTGTGCCTCAAGTCAGCGCATTCTATTTCAGAGATTGACAATTCAGGCAAACCGGGGAGAGAGAGTCTGTCCCAAAGGACAGCTGTTTGCACTCTGCCCACCCATTCCCCTCGTCTTCTTCAAAGACTCACTCTGTAACATCAAAGGCTTCCTATAGTGGGCTCAAAAATTACTGGCACCCTGACTAGCAATGCACAAACAATACTTTTTAAAAAATTCTAAAAATATATATTTATAGAGATACTCTAAGTTACAATGTGCGAAATACTGCATGATATTAATGTTCCAGTGGAACCAACCAAAATCATTTACTGATTTAATTAAAAATTCCTCCAAATCAAGGTTTCACAATTAATAGCACCCTTAAAGTTTACTGTAAATAACATCTACCAAAATTAAACCAGGTATTAAATTCCACTTATTGAAGTTTTATCTAAGTGTTAAGAAACTTTGTTGAGTCACTATATCACTTCCTCTTTCATTAGGGTATAAAAATGAGGTAACACACATGCAGTATCCCTTTGCCATCCAACACCATGAGGTAAACAAAACGACTGTCAGTTCAAAAGAGGCAGATGGTCATAGACCTTCATAAATCTGGTAATGGCTACAAGAAGATTCACAAACGATTGAATATACTACTGAGCTCTGTCAGGGCAATTATTAAACAATTCCAAAGATATGGAACTGCTGAAAACCTCAGGGGTTGAGGACACAACTGCATTTTGCCCCCCAGGATACTGAGGAGGATGGTGAGAGAAGCAACAAAATCCCCAAGAATCACTGTGAAGGAACTGCAGGCCTTTGGTGGCATCTTGGGGTCACCAGGTTTCAAAAAGCACCATCAGGCACCACCTTCACAACCACAGGCTCTTTGGAAGGGTTGCCAGAAGAAAGCCTTTTCTGACCAGGAGAGACAGAAGCAAGTGCTTGAAGTTTCCCAAACGTCATTTAAATTACGACTGGAACAAGGTGCTTTGGTCAGATGAGACCAAAGTTGCATGTTACCGTCAGATAGAGGATCAGCAGGTTTGGCATCGAAACAGAGATGCATACAAGGAGAATCACCTCCTACCCACGGTGAAATATGATGGTGGGTCAGTCATGTTTTGGGGCTGTTTTAATTCAACAGGTCCAGGGGCACTGGGTAAGATTAATGGCATAATGAATTTCACCAAGTATCAGGATACACTCAAAAAAATGAAACCCTATGAAATGTTAGATTGACTTAATAATGTTATGTCAACTGGTTCCACGCAATAGCTTTGCATAACCTTTATTTGACCTCTAACATTTTTGGCCAGTTTAATTAATTGCATTCAGTGGAATGTACTTAACTCAGTTTTTTGGAACCAGTTGACATAACATTATTAAGTAAATCTAACATTTCATAGGGTTTCATTTTTTTGAGTGTATTTTGACTGACAATCTGGTTGCCTCCGCCAGAAGGCTGGGACTTGGCCGAAGGTGGGCTTTCATACAGGACAATGACCCAAAGCATACCTCAAGATCCACAGAGAAATGGTTCTGTGACAACAAAATCAGCTTTCTGCAATGGCCATCTCAATCGCCAGACTCAATTCAATTGAAAACCTGTGGGCTGTGTGGAAGAGGGCAGTTGAATAAAAATGATCTGCTTACAGGAATGGTCCAAATTCCCCCAAAATGTGTGCCTTAACCTTATCAAAAATTGCAGCAAAAGACTCCATGCTGCTATCCTTTCTAGAGGTGGTTGCGCTAAGTACTAAATGAAGGGTGCCAATTATTATGAAACCTTGATTTTGTTGAAATTTATTTTGTATTAAATGATATGATTCTAGTTGTTTCCATCAAAACATTGATAAAGTAAAGTATTTCACACATGTTGGTATATTCCGTTTCTCTATAATTATATTAATCATATTTTCTTTGTATTGCTTGTGCATTATCCAGCCAGGGGTGCCAGTAATTTTAGAGCCCACTGTATATTGGGTACCATGCATTAACGTAAAGGAAGAGGGAGTAGATTGGGGCCGCTGCCTTTGACAAACAAAATGGCATCATCTTGCTGTTTGCACTTACTGTACGCTGTATAAGAAAGGCTTGAGTGAGCAAAACATTTTGATTGGAGTCGGATGCAGAGGAATGACCGACTTCCTGTTGGCTGATGTATCATGTTGAGCCTGGCGAACCTGGCAAGCCTAGTTGGGCTGAACAGCTTGTTCTCGCCACTCATGTTATGTTATGTTATGTCATGTCAGAAAGGCTGGTCTCCACCCATGCTGGGGGAGGCTTTGATGCATAAATTTTTGATCTGAGGAAAACAGCAGCAAACACAGAGGTATATATGAAAATCAAGCCAATGTAAGTAGCTCCTAGGATAAATGTCAGAGAGCGAGAAGGGTCATTACATTTACCATCCAAGTGGTTTCTACAGTGATGAGGGTGAAATTCTCCTCTACCACCGACATATGTGTTATGGCCAACTGACTAATGCATGGAGGCCAGGAGGCTATTGTGTGTCAGAGCATGCATTACACATCAGTTGAGGTGGAGAGGGGGAGGAGAATATCTATATCCTTTTAAATCAGGGGATGAGCAGATGACAGGGTGGGAGAGCCAGTTTCTGGAAAGGAGTCAGGACACTGGAGATCACCTGACACTTTGCTATTTTGCTATTGCACTTTGTCAGGGGATCTTTACAGACCATAGAGAGCTGGGACCTCCACCTGAGAGATTTAGGATTATGTTGACTGGACATTACTCCCACGCACAACCTAACTTTGCTTTTCAAAACAGGGCTATTCTCTGTTCAATTATGTATCCTAGACGCATACCAAGAGTAAAACAAGGGCTTCAATAATTCTTCCAATAACAACCATTGATTACGCTTAGCCTTTTAATTTTATATTGTTTGATCATTAATCAAGAATCTGACAAAAGAGCAGATGTCATAGAATATATTATTGTGTAATAAAAGTTGTGTAGCAAGTTGGCAGTAATCTAGTCTGTAAGACTAGTGACTCCTTTCTTTGACCTTATCCCCCTCTTGTGGTCAACATATGAAATTGACTGTTAACGAGAAGTTGAACAGACTAGAGTAGTGGTCTTCAATGTCGTTCCTGGGGACCCACTGTGTATGCTAGCTTTTGTTCCAATAACAGTTGTAATCCCAGGATTTTAACAAGCTTTTAATTTGTCTTAAGTCCATTTAATGTTTAGAGCAGTTATTTGCCCACTTAACCCACAGGTTAACAGAAATATCTATGCTTACAATCAAGAACAAGCATTCAGAGAATTCATAGTCTTGCCCAACAGCCCGAAATTTATGTCATGCCGTGAGGTCAGCCCAAGGTGTTAACATGAGAAAGATGATTGAAATCGGTCAAGTGGTTCTAGAGATATCTGCCCGGAAACACACATACACAGACAGACAGACAAACTCAGAAGGTGATTACAATAGTCTCGCAAACCCCTACGGGAGCCCCCTCTGGGGGCTCGACTAATAAAAATACCATACCCACATTGCGATGTATTGGAAATAACAGCATGAGAAAAAAAACAATGTAATCAATCAAATTAAAGATGTAGTTGGGCACTAATTGGTGAAAACTAATTGGCAATCATGACAAATTTATTTGACAAGCAAATGGTAAAGAGTCAAACCAGTTTTGTTTTATGTTAATCTAATTAAATTTACATGAGGTTTTTTGAAAGAACTTGAATCAGTTGTGTCCAGCAGCCTAATTTGGGTTTACTGATTTCCTCAGTGTCTAATTTGATCTGTTTGAAATGATATATTACTTGAAATTTGTTGCAGTATAGAAATGAACACACCATCTTCAAGGGTATTTAATTCTTCATAGCATGTATGGATGTTTCTATGTAACATTTGACTAAAGAGAGTAATTATCAACTCTAAACATGAACAACACTTAATTAAGACATTAACATCTTGTTAAAATCCTGCAATTACAATTGTGGTTGGAACAAAAACCAGCATACACCTTAAGTCCCCAGGAACAACGTTGAAGACCACTGGACAAGAGCTCAGAGATACTCACACGAAATGCCTTGGGTTGGCCACCCTCTAAACCACTGTAAAAAAAAAAAAACCCTCATCCCTTCAATAACAACACGTCCATTTCAGTAAAACAGACGGTACTACTAAGAAATACTCAGTGTGTATGACTGATTGCATTGACCAGTGGAGAAGGTAATGAATGATGAGTATTTGAATGAGAAAACATGAAATAATTACTTAAAATATTGGCTCATTACCTCTGTCCCAGTGTTAACACATTATTTTAAAGCTGTGTTTAAGCTTTCCTAGCCGTTGCAAAGATCATCACATTATTTTTATATTTGTGCTGTAAATTGGAGTGCAAGCTTAAGGTCAATTTCTTGAACGCAATTACAACGCAACTAAAACGTGATTGGCCTCTGGCCATAACTTCCATCATTTTCCAGTCCATTCACTGTAAGTCATACCAGTTCTTTTCAACTCACTTTTAATTATAAAGTCAGGAAAAACAAATTTCCAAATTCCAATGCAGTTCCAGCTCAACAGTAAAACAGTTGTATTAAATTAATTCCCTAACATATGTACGTATGTCTGTCCTAGATGCATGATTCACCTGCATTTAAAAAGCAGATAAAAATAACAAAACTGAAATTATTGGCATTGTCAGTTTTGTGGCACACTCAGATGATTACCTCAAAAGCTGTTTAAGCCAACTAAATGATCTAATGTCCATAGCACTTAAAACATAGTAAAATACCTTTTCAAAATAAGATACCATGACCTTTTTTTAAAGTGCCGTCCATACCAGTCAATTAAGTTTGCTCACACAATTTTTGAATGAATCGTTTTCCACAAAACATTAGAGCGCACCACATTATCTGGGTTTATGGTATGACATTTTTTCCCCAAATTAAAGGGATAGTTCACTTTTTTTTGAAGTGGGGTTGTATGAGCTACAAATTGCTACTACTTACATTAGATGCAGTAGAAAACTCTCTGATCTCCTCCAGGTAGCCGCACCAGCGCATAGTGCTGGGTGGAAATTTAGGCGATACACTGTTGTGAACGGGACCAGGGAAACAGCGTATTTTTGCGGCTTAAAAGAGGTCCTACTTGAAAATAATACACCATTTCAGTTGTACGCTATATTAAAAAGAATTACCGCGCTTTACCTGCTCGGAAAAAACACAGTTGCTCTTGACCTAACCAACTGACGTATTCCATCGGAGTAAACTGCGCGCTGTTGCGATCAGCTGTTTGGGTCAGACTGAGCGGTTTGAGACTGAGACGGCAATTCAATGAAATAGAATTACGTCTCAAATTAAAAATGAAAATCCCTATAATAACCAGCACAGCAGATAGGCCTACACAGTATGTGCCTGCGTGGACCCTATGCGATGTCAATTGGTGCTGCAATGCTACATTAGACTTTTTCACAGGTGTTTCACTCTCTTACCTGATGCATGGGTACAGCAGTGCTCTTCAGCGTGCACCGTTGAGATTTCCCTGAATGTAGCCTCACGAAATCCTCTTTGGAAAAATGAATACTGCAAACACGGAGCTCTTTTAGGGATACGGATGGCGTGTCAATATCCATGTTGAGTGCAGCTAGTCACAGCTGCCGAAGTCCATCCCGCAGAGGAATGCGGTGGAAGCTGTAAGTGCACCGGGATACAGCTTTGCTTTCACGTCCAGGAAAGCAACACACACGGACCATTTTCGAAATATTTGCACAAGTTTAACGACCGTCCGACCTCACAAGCACAGTTAAGCGCTTGCACACTGGGCACTGGACGAAAAACGAATTTTTCGCGCAAGACAGATTACATTCAAAGTCAATGCGAAGACGCCAATACTCGCATTTCGCGTGTATTTGCGTCTTTGCATTGACTTTGAATGTGTTCTGTCGTTCGCAAAATTCGTTTCGCGTCCAGTGTGCAGGCAGCTTTACTGTGACCCAAACAGCTGATCGCTACAGCGCACGGTTAACTACGATGCGCCGCGCGGAGGACTACGTCAGTTGGTTAGTTCAAGAGCAACTGTGTTTTTTTCCGAGCAGGTAAAGCGCTGTAATTCTTTTTAATGTAGCGTACAACTGAAATGGTGTATAATTTTCAGGTAGGACCTCTTTTAGGCCGAAAAAATACGCTGTTTCCCTGGTCCCGATCACAACAGTGTATCGCCTAAATTTCCACTCAGCACTATGCGCTGGTGCGGCTACCTGGAGGAGATCAGAGAGTTTTCTACTGCATCTAATGTAAGTAGTGGCAATTTGTAGCTCATACAACCCCACTTCAAATAAAGTGAACTATCCCTTTAATATAATCAGAAGAGACCAGTCTGTGATGTATTTCTGCCTCTTCCCCCACTGAATTCTGGGATAGGCTGCTGCCACCAAGCACCACAGAAACCATCACCCCTGTTCCAATAACCCTAAGATGGATAGACAGATGCTGAATATATGCCTCCATCCACAGTGAGAGGAAAGCTACATTATATTAAGTCATGACATAGTTATATTCAGTTATAAAGGCTGTATTAGTGGGTTTAAAAACTTGGACCTGGAGGACCACTGCTTTCCCACAATCACAATTTCAGAATTAAGCGGCCAATTCGTCTTACTTTGGGGCATGTAACTTTCAGATGGGTTATTTACCTCCTTATCCCACAGTTTGAGAGAAATTGCTCTGCCTGCCACAAAGAATAGTTGCCAAATGTCCAGAAAGTGTAATATTGCTATATTGAAAGTCATTGCACAAAATTTAACCAATCAACCGATCAAAATAAAACTAATGTACATTTCCTGCACCTATCGGTTGCTGCTCACAAGTGTTAAGTTCTGTCAATTTTTACCCCTTAACAAAGAAATAAAACAGAAATGACACAGAACAGGAGTGAGTCATTATAATTTGCTTTGGCTTCAAATTCTTCATTAGCCAATAGATGATTAGTTTTAGTGACCATATGTCTTACATTATTCTTTGTAAAAGCCTTATGGTTTTTCAAAATAAATGGGTCACATTCTCATTTCCTCTTTCCATGCTCTTGTTTCCAGTATAGCAAAATTTCACTATGGATCTTTTTGTAGGTCATGGGATATATGCCAATGAGCCAAAACATTAAAACGATTAACAGATGAAGCACATTATGCTGATGATCTCGTAACAATGGCGAATTTCAAGGCTCCAAACAGATCTTAGATGGTTAGCAAACAGTTGGGCTTTGCTGTCAAAGAGTCGGATGTGGGAGACATGGAACCCGGGGGACTTCAGCACGGGCAAAATGCGTCAGATGAGCGGGTCAAGGCATTTCAGAAGGCCTCTGCGGTGCTCCCAGTCAGCAGTGGTGAGTACCTACCAATAATGGTCCAAGGATGGACAAACCTTGAACCATCAACAGGCTGTTGGGCACCCAAGGCTGATTAACGCACAAGAGCAACAAAGACTATCCCATCTGATCCAAGCCAACAGAAGTGCTACTGTGGCACAAGTCAAAGAGAGGTTTAATGATTTTTATGTGAGGAATGTGTCACAATATGTGCATCGCAACCTGTTGCATTTAGTGCCAAGTAGTTGCAAAAGTAGTCGGTGTGCCCATCCTAACCCTGGTCCATTGCTGAAAGTGCCTACAGTGGGCACCTGAGCATTGGAACTGGAGATTGGAGCAACTGAAGTTGGTTGCCTGGTCCAATGTGTCCCAGTTTTATTTACATCCAGTGCTTCGGCTGGGTACACGTGCACCATTTACCTGGGGAAGAGATGGCACCGGGATGCACAGCAAGAAGAGGACAAGCTGGTGGACAGAGAGCAAAGTTCTAAGAAATATTCTGCAGAGAAACCCAAGGTCCAGAAATTCAAGTGGATGTCAGTCTGAGCTATTTTTGCGGCAACAAGGGGACTCCCACATTATGACCATTAGAATGGAAGAAGGCACATGTTTTTCCCGTGTTTAAGAAGGGGGGTCAGTTAAGAATTATCATGGGATATCACTTCTTTCAGTGGTTTCCAAGGTGATGGATAGATGCCTATTTAATTGTATTTATCCCATTGTTGAGCCCTTGTCGAACCCTGCCCAACATGGATTTTGTCGCTCTACTGCAACGCAGCTGACTGAAATTCTTAACAAAATAGGTCACATGTTGGATGGGGGTGACCAGGAAGACATCTTGTACCTAGATATCTCCAAGGCTTTTGAATGCCGTGCCTCATGACTTGTTATGTCACAAGCTAAGGTCCTTTGGTGTGCATGGAAATCTTTCAGAATGGATTAGGTCTTATCTGAGTGACAGACAACAGAAAGTTATCATTGACAGTGAAGATTCTACATTTTTACCTGTTGTATCTGGAGTTCCTCAGGGTTCCTTCTTGGGCCCTCTGTTGTTCACTATGTACATCAATGATTTACCATCGGTAGTCAGTAACCAGATAGAATGTGCTTTATATGCAGATGATGCAAAGTGTTTTAGTTCAATTCATAACCCAACCGACTGTATTGAACTGCAAGATGATCTCGACAGCCTGTTAGAATGGAGTAGCAAGTGGGGGTTGAATTTTAATGTCAACAAATGTCAAGTAATTTCCATAACAAGGAAGGTTAACCTTGTTGTTTTTAATTATAACCTTCAGTTATAAGGTTCAGTGCTGGAAAGGTTTAAAGAGGTCAAGGACCTAGGTGTCATTATAGAATCCGACTTGACGTGAAATAAACATATTGACCGTATTGTCAACTCTGCGAACAGCTCCTAGTATGCAGTACGTAGAGTGACGGGCAATTGTACAGATGTCAGTGTTCTTAAACCAATGTACACCAGTGTTGTTCAGAGCAAACTTGAGTATTGTTCCGTTGCGTAGGCTTGTTTGACCAAACGAAATCTACATAGGCTGGAAGCAGTCCAGCGTCAGGCCACTAGACATACTTTAGGTAGTCATCTAGAATACTTTGACAGGTTAAAAGAGCTGAATTTGTTACCCTTATCTGACAGATGTGAATTTTAGACTTATTCTTTTTCCACAATTGCTTATCTGGTACTTTTTCAATTCCTATTGAGGAGTATATTGAACTCTGACCCAGTAGAAATGATGATAACACACTAAGAATTCCACGATGTCGCACTGAAACATTTTATGCCTTTTTTTTTAATCACATTGCAAAATTATGGAACCAATTGCCACCGGATGTTAAGCTTACTTCGACACTCAGCAGTTTTAAGGCTCGTGTTGTTAAATTTTATAATGATACATTTTATTCATTTTACAATGTCAGCAATATGTGCACATGGGTCAGTTATTGCAGATGTACTCATTGTTGTTCAATTTAAAGTAATGTTTTAATGTATTGCACTTTTTATTTGTTGTTCCATAGGGCAGGAAAATGCAAAAGCTCTGCCTAACTTACAGTCCCTACTGTGCCATATCTTTTGTATTTCTAATCTTTTGTATTTATTTATATTTGTATGGCATAGTAAATCTTAAATAATAATTAAAAAAAAATAAAATTACACAGGTGATGTCAATGTTATGGCTGATCGGTGTATTGCTACGATGTTTCATAAAATGGCAATTAAGAAAAATTATCAAGTCGTTAAAATACTGGGATTGCAATTCTGACAAGGAAAAAACAGCATACCCATTGTTCCCCCCGGATTTATGTTTATAGCATTGAAAAGCACTGAGCCGCATTCCCTTATTCTTAAATGAGACGTCCATCTAAACCTACGAGCAATGGTGAGACCTATAGACGGTACATGAAATTTCACTGCTTGAGTTAGTTTTAAGTACAATAAATTGAGTTTTAAGTTTGTTATGTTTTTAAGGTAAATTACAGTTCCCAAATGTGTGGTAGTCTCAATCTAAAGTTTAGTCTGAATAGCCCAAATTATAATCAATTTCTAGTTTTAAAGATAAGCATATTCGAGCCCAACTCCGAAAACACTGGGACACCAGGAAAAATGCACATCAATACATAAAGCGTCAATTTCTAAAATTATTTTGAGGTGTATTACATTACAAAGAGACTGAAGACAAAATGTTTTAAGTTTTGCCGGGCCAACTTCATTTCATTTGTATCAGTGTTTCCTCTACATTCAGTTAGGAGTGGCGGGCCGCCATTCCTAAATCCCAGCCGCCGCTCCTTTAAATTTTTTTTTTTTTTTTTTTTTTTTAAATCGCCGCAAATACATCACCGCCGCATGTCTCCACCTTCACAGCAGAGTCCTGCACTGGGTCGGGTACTCGCGAGTACTAAGGTAAACTACAGATAACTATCTTGCTTATTATCTACTCTGGGGGGGGGTAATACGACTTTAATTACTCGCGAGAGCGCGGTCTTGAAAGTGACATCACGTCACCCGCCAGGCACCAGGTCAGAGAGTCAGAGGAGTGTCCTCCTGGTAAATAGAGCAGCGACGTACCGGAGAAAAGGTAGACTTATTAGCTTAAGATAATTCATAATAGATTTTACAAGTTAGACATTCGCAAAATATTGATGGCCAGATAACGTTACGTAACATATCGGTAGCTTAAGTTAATTGGGCCCGGTTCCAACTCAATGTCGCTAACGTGAGTGTGCTAATTGGTAGCATTTGTAGTGGCGTGCCGTCAGATGTCAGGAAGGCCTTCAGTAACATCACCCTTTCCCGCATAATTGCTCTTAAACGGTTTGCGACCAGGTTTGCCTGATTAACAATCAAATAGTTAATTAACTGAACAGTCACCACCAATGCGTGACACGTAATGATTAAGAAATGCTAATGACAAAGCGATTACTTATTGGCTATGTTGATATAATTGATGTGACTCCACAAGGATGACAATCTGCAAAAAAAAAAATCCGAAACTTTCGCTGACTTCGCAGCAATTATCACTCAGCTGTGCATCGTACCTAACAACGCACTTTAGCTGTCACTACATTCAGACTATAGAACGGATTCTCATGGCTTATTGCTCAATAAACCTCGCGAACTAATTTACGCAAATCCAGACGTTATAAAGACGTAGGCTATTGATATTTTCCGTAGTCATTGATGTGCGGAAGTAAACGCCGTATAATTTCGTAGCGTAATGTATAACAAGGCTTTCAGAAATAAATTAGATTCTCGTCGGTTCCTCCAATAAATCTGACCAACTGTTTCTAACCGGGGAGGTAAACTGCGAGAGGTGTCTGTCATTAAGAAGTGAAAGGTGAGGTTATTGCTGGCTCTGTGTTTCTGCCGACGGACCGTCACTGGCATTAAGCTAATATCTACACGCCGTGATGTGACTGCTGACTGCATTTTCAGATGAGCTTGTTCAAATATTTCTCTTTGTAATCAGATGTGATGTGAGTGTAAATTATCCAACGTTAATGTTTTCTGTAATCGTATAAGACAAGTAACATTAGACAGGGAGGAGCAGTGGAACAAAGTGAAGGAGAGCAGAGTACAGCAGGGGGAGAGCCAAGTGATGGTGCAGGAGAGAGAGATGAGAGTAGAGGAGAAAAACCTAAAGGGAAGCACAGGCTATCAGGCTGGGACCCTAAATGGGTTGAAAAAAATAGCCGGTTCCACTCATGGCTCTACCACACTGAGAATGGTGAGTGTTGATGACCCTTTTTTCCTTTCTTATTTTTTTTGCATAATATACATGTCAATATTTCTGTTAAATTAATAAAAAATAAAATAAATAAATTCAGTGTATTTCCATTGTAAGAGCAATGATCAATATTTAATTTTATTTATTATTTTTACATTCAGCCTTTAAAAAGCTATTTTCAACTGGCCATTCAATAAATAGGTTGTAAAAGTAAAATCTGGAGTCAAGTGTCATTTGTTTACGCCGCCACGGCTCCCCGAAGAGCCTGCCCCCGCTGCTGAAAAAAAAAATCCTAGAGGAAACACTGTGTGTATACATCCATTCTTGATATTCAGGCCTGGAACATATTCCAAAAAAGTTGGGATGGGGGCAATTTAGGACTAGTAATGTAAAATGTATTATTGTATACTGGCGTGACTTAAGACAGCTGGGAAAGGCCTAGTCCTTCAGGAGCAAAGATGGGCCAGAGATTGTCATTTGTCCATAAATGCATGAGAAAATCATTGAAAGGTTTGGTGGCATCTATGACCACCACACACAGGAAACATGCAAGATGATCGGACGAATCAATAGTTTGGGTTTATTGTTTGCAAGGAACAGAGGCCATGTGCTTTGAACATCAGAAAAGGACCATCCTTATTGTTACCAACAACGAGTCCAAAAGGCATGGCTAGGTGCACGCTAACCATTTGCCACATCGCCATTGGCAAGAGAATTCAAAGTGAGGCGAATTATTTCTGATAGCTCTTCACCTCGGTGGTGAAAGCTTTCCAGCGATGATTTTATAGTAAAAAATTATATTCGATCCAAGCACATCACGTGGTTCCCAGATTCTCCTCTCTGAGCGGGGCTCGAACTTGCGATTCCAAGACCAACCGATTGGTCACTTTCAAAGCAATCACACCCACACGACCTCCTTCAAACCTGATTAATAGCTTCTCTTATCTGAAGAGCAAGAAGACAGTTTGGGCTGAGACATTATTTAATAGCTCAGAAATTTGAACTACATAACACCGCATTGCAATCGCATATTATGTTACTCTGCAGATTATATGGCCATTTTGCAAGCTAGCTAACGCTATTTAAGGAAAACATTTGTAAATAATCGTCATATTTAAGCAATGTCATTTGGTTTTTGCCCTAACTTCACTAGCTACCTAGCCGTAACAGCGATTTCTCTTGAGCTACCAAGCTAGCTAACGTCTCAAAAATCTGAAAGTACATAAATGATCTAGTTTTAAATCAGGTTCAGAAATGAATGTGGAATACATGCAATAAATTAGTGGTTTGTATTTGTTCTTGATATTGCTTAAGAAGGCATTTTCATTTACTGAGCCTATGTTGTGAAGTCGCATGTGCGATACAGTGTTTCGATTGTGTGGCTAAAAAGATTTCTTTGTGGCCTAACAAATTTGATCAACTTATAAATCTTTTAACAATTCATAAGTAAGTTAATTACATGATATGTTTTATCATTAACGAGTATTACAATCATTATATGCCAGTGGCGGAGCCAGAATTGGAAATCGGGGGGATGGCACAGAACATCCGTTTAAAACAATTATTCATCCTGACCTGTTCTCAGTCATTTTCATAATTAAAAGATTCACTCTGAGAGCACTCCACACTGTCACGTGCTGCTAGTTCTCCCCGTTTAGGTAAGACGACAATCATTCATCTGGACGCGTACTTGCTGCATTTAAATCAGCGTTATTCAAAATTGCATACCTGTCAGCTTGCACGTATATGGTTTGAGTCTCACGCTTTTTATATTTCATTGCTGGGTCCCACTTTTTAAATCAACCCTTGCTGTACCGAGAGTGAAAGGCGATATTTCACCGGAAAGCGGGTCAGTCATTATTCAATCATGCGTATTTTAGAGATTCTCATGCAGAATTGAAGTCTCTATGCATGGAAGTTTTTCAGTTTTTAAACGAAGAATTTAAACTATCATGAAGCGCATGTTAAATTGCCTGGTGCAGAAAAGGTAGCACGGAAGTTTCAGAGCAGTTCGTCTTTCGTAAAGCATAGGCCAATAACTAAGTAAATTATGTTTCTGTACTGAATTTAGCCCATTATTTCATCGCTGTTAGATTGCATATGGAGTGAAGCAGTGTCTTCAATTGCCAGTGGATTATTATGATAATTGGAAAACGCGTCAATAAAGGAAATGATTGAGACTAGCCAGGACTAATTGTTGTCACAAAGGGACGTGTCTGTGTCTCTCAGTTCTCAGTTCTGGCTCCGCCACTGGACAGGTTTTTCAATATCAATAACGACCAGCGCAGACGATTCCCGCGAATTGGCCATGCCAGGGCGCGGGTGGAAAATGAAAGTTCGTTATTCTGACAATAACAGAAGGGGGGGAGCATATTTAGGGTCATTTATGTTTTGTTTCTAGCGGTTTTATTGGAAACTGGACGCCCATTTTAACTGATCTTTGAAAAAGTAGTGCCGGTCAGGAAAAGCTGAGTGGCTCGTTGGGGCTGACCAGCGCCAACCAGCATTGGCAGAATCCTGATCATTCATTATAAAAAGAACAGATTTTGGAGCAACATATACTGCCTTTAAGACAACATTTTTTTTTTCCAGGTACGCCTATATTTTAACAAGACAACAAAAACCCACATTCTGCATGCATTACAAAGGTATGGTTGCATAACAAGAGGGTGCAGGCGCTAGACAAGCCTACCTGCAGTCCTGACTTGCCCCAAATATAGAAATGCGTGGCAAATTTTGAAATGCGAAAAGTCACCAAAAACCTCATAATGTTGCAAACCTTGAGACTTGTTTGCCAAAGAATGGGGCAAAATTACACCTGATACACGTGATAACTTGGTATTCCTCAGTCCCTAAACATTTATTGAGTGCTGTGAAAAGGAACTGCAACTTTACAAAGTGGATACATTACAATACCAATTTATAAATACATTACAAGCAAAATGTGTTCATTTTAAAAAATGAATAAATTCCATATGATAAAACATCAAATAATGTGCTGTTGTATCATTTCAATGTAACACAGGTCAAAAATAATTAACAAATCAATAGTTTCAGTTTAATTTTAATTAAACATACCTTCCAAAATATTTCTGATTTGGGACTGTATTACAATTCCAATTAAAGAGCAATGTGTTCCAATTCAATCCCAGATCCATTGTTTAATATGCCTAGAAAATACACCCAAACTGTGGTAAAGCCAACAATAAATAAAATAACATATTTCAGTGCAATTCATAGAGATAATCAACACATTGCTGAATGTCCACAGATAGAGTGGATAATCCTTTTCGAAGCAAGTGCAAAAAAAAAAAATGTAGTTCCAGGCTATTTTCACCAGATGGCTGTCACGAGCTACTGAATAACAAAACCTGTGTACTCTGTACTGTCTGAGCTTAAGTATTGAAGCAATGTTGCTCATTAAGTACAAATGGAGTCTGCATTTATTCATTTCCCATATAAATTAAGTACCTTCTTATAAGTCCCACAGGCATGAAAGGTCTTTACACAACTCTAGACCCCCAGGGGCATTGGACATACTCTTCTGCTGCATTTGTGTTCTTGATAACACTCAATCAATCCAACCCCCACTGATCAAAGGGCAAGATTTGTTAGCTGGGGCAGTTATCCAGATGACACATCCACCACAGATAAAGTACATCACCAACACAGAAAAATACCCTTTGTGTGAAGGTGGCAAGCACATGTGGAATCTGGTGCCCACGGTCTCTGGCATTCCATTGCATTTCGCTGGGGCAACCTTGGTGTCAAAAACAAAAGGGCGGCATTAATTCCCTGAACTGAGAAACACACGTGTGCCGTCACAAAGCCCGGCACTTCATCACAAACTCCATTCAGCCGAGGAGCTACAAAGAGCGAATGGAAAATTCAAGACTGAAATGAAAGAAGGTAGTTTGTTTAGGCCCTCGAAAAGCAGCTGCTTTCATGTTTTGATTCCGGACAGTGCGACACTTTGATGTGGAAATGACGCCCAAGGCGGTGTTGCAATATGGGGACAATCTTTTTGAGGAAAAAAAAAAGTCAAGTTTGGGTTAAAATGTTGTTTTGCACGGATTGCCAGCCGGGCAGCGGAGAGAGAAAAGGGTGAGAGAGGGAGCTGAGGATGAATGAGAGGAGCAGAGACAGACGGACAGAGAAAATAGGGTGAGAAAGGGCAGGTTCTTGGACACCTGCTGTGTCCCAGCACACACAGTGTCCCACTGATAGTCCCACACTGAGTCAGGACCAGGGGCCCCACCCCGCAGGGGCCCCTCATTGAAGTGTGAAAGTATTTGGTAAACATCACAGGTCAAAGAGTCATTTAGATACCTTTACACCACCTTCTTCTGTACTGCAACAAGTCCTGGTTCACAGTGTGTTCATCATAGGTATGTATCACTTAAAATCAGTGCCTCCAAGTATGACATGCATTTTTGGCCAGAGGCTAAAGTGTCCTTAATAGGAATGCTCCATTTGCAATAGCTTACCGAGAATGAACAGATAATTTTCAGCTGTGCATTGTAACTGACAAGTATGGCGAAAGGCAGGTGAAACCCGTCAATGAAAAATTACTGTTCTGAGTAACCCTACAATAGTGATTTTTAAATTAAATCTAACTGGACACACACAGAAGCATTTAGATTTTTTTCTAATTTGCTATTTTTTAGTATGGGCAGTAGAGAGTGTCACAGCATTGACCTAATACTAGAGCTAAGTATCTGATATCATATAAACAGAATGGTTATGTAGTCAAGTTCCAAGCACGTCAACTATCTTTAAAATTACTACTTATAAATAATTTACTGTATTAGTGCAGTATTCATCAACACAACTTTTCTTTTCTTTTGTAATCAAGTGATAACAAATACATGTGAGGTAATACACAGGAAAGTATGCTAATTTGCAAACAAAACTCACTTTTAATACATGGCCAGTGAGTAGATAATAAATAATAATAATAAAAAAAACTATTTAGTTGTTTAATGAACAAACAACAAATACCTAGTAGAGCTATTCATCAACACAACTTTTCTTTTGTAATCAAGTAATAACAAGTACATGTGAGGTAACGCGCAGGAAAGTATGCTAATTTGCAAACAAAACTCACTTTTAATACATGGCCAGTGAGTAGATAATAAATAATAATAATAAAAAACAAACTATTTAGTTGTTTAATGAGCAAACGAACAGCAAATATTTAGTAAAGCGGAACAATAAAATGCAGATTTATATTTTTCGATTCAGTTTAGAATTTTAGTTTTAATTCGTACTGAGGGTAGTCAGAGGAGAGGCTCCTCAGCAGGTCCACAGGCTCTGCAGCGGGGACGGGCACGGGATCACGCACTTCTGCAGCGGGGATGGGCACGGGATCACGCACTTCTGCAGCGGGGACGGGCACGAGATCACGCACTTCTGTCATCTCCATGGCGGTGAAAGACTTTTGGTCAGGTAGCACTTCCTCAGGCAAGCTGATGGTCTTGATAACCCCGCAGGATTTCCCCTGGACGCATTCCTCAGGGAACAGGCACTCGTACATGATGGCAGCGATGATTCCTCCTGCGATGGGACCCACCCAGTACACCTGCAGCGCATAGAGCCGTGTCCTTTACCTTCAGTCTGAGACGTCACTAACACATTCAGACCTGCAACTCATTTATTGGCAACATATTCCATGGCCTTACGACATCCAGTTGCAATATAACTAGATGAACGGTTTAAAGTTAATCATAATGAAAAAAAGTCATCAGAAGATGACATGTCCCCCCCGGCCCCCTCAATCTCTACATTTAATGGAAAAAGTACAAATCTCAGAAATCCCAAAATATCAAAAGACTCCAGTCTAGGACTTGATTAATATGCAGAGCAAGTTCCGTAAAAACATACTGAATGCTATTCGAGTTCTGCTCCGGAAACTAAATGATTACAGAGGGACGGACGGACATACTGATGCCTATATCCCCCTGCATTATATGCTGGGGGGATAATAATAGTGAAAAATAGAGCGTGTTTCTGCACGTAAAAATTAATTCCCCTTCCCCACCCCCCAGAAACCCCTACATAGCAAAAAGTTAGTAGCCGATCAATGCACCTACAACTTTGACAAATACTCAGTGCTTTCTGAGTTACGATCTGGAAACCCTTCGGTAATGCCGATGCCGGCATAACTGAATCAAATACAAAATGTTTCCCCTCTCCCTCCGGGGGAGGAGAGACATAATAACTACTGGAAAAAAAAGCAACACACGTTATAACTGATGCATGAGGACTTTTAAAGCATTTGACAAAGGAGATCAAATCTTTGTCCTACTTCCAGCTCTTCATTGAAATGCTTTAACTTATTTTGGTGTTATTCATCACTCGTCATTAACCCCTTTGAGCAGAATACAAAAAATGCCAATTATTCCTGTTATTCATGAGCCTATTTAGCAGTGATGTGACGCTCTGTGCCGATGCTTCGAGGCGTGTGCCGAGTAATACCGGAATTATTTTGAGAAGCGCGTATCGAGGCGTGTATTGATGACGTATGCGCTCACGTCGGAAGCCTCGCCAGCCGGCCGTACCTCGTGACCGGTTCATGAAGTGGTTCGCAATTTGGCGCGTGATTCGAAATAAATAGGGCTGTAGAACGCAATGGGGATCCCAAACATTTTGTGGATTCTGACCGTCAGAAATTCTAATTGTGTTGACTATCACCCCAAAGTTACAAAAGCATGCTCATTGCCCTCACTCCAGTTTCACTGATCATTTCTACTTTGCATAAATGCAAACTCTATTTTTTTCAAATCATTGTTTAGTGCTCAGCAAAATAGATACAATATGGTAATGTGAGTGCATTGCATATTTCTTGGCGTCATTGGCAGTTTCTCTCACATGTATTTGACACAATACGACACGCTTCAAACTGATAATGCAGTGACGTAACGTGGTCCGTGTGGGCTCGAGTGCAGATCTGACAACTCGGCCCATCCTGATTATAAACATGTATGCATATGTGTTTTTTACACACGGATGAAGGCGTTTACGATAATCGTACCGTATAAATTCCATGTCTTATTTAAACTGGCAGTATTACATTTTTGCACACTCCTCTAAGTGTTATAGGGCCTACGTACAACACACACTAAGGGTTACTACACTATTTCATTCTATAAAAAAGTAAAGTTTCCTATTTCTTTCTCAAGACTGTCCTTGGATCAAACGATCGGACCGTGGCATCGTCATGCGGGTGGTCTATGGAATGTCGGACATGACCCAGAAACACTTGCTGTCTCAATGACGATATCAACAGCTGAATAAAATTATCATTGTTTGTTTTATGAAGCATTTTCCAAAAAGAATTAAATTATTTCATGTTATAACGACTTATGTTCCATTAAAATGATGAATAATGTTCCATGATGACATCGACTTGCCAGCACCATGACTGAGAAATGAATGCAGTTGCAGTGGTATATATATCCAGTAGCATTGTTAAATGCTTAAATTTCTGCAGGCTTTGGATGGTATGAATAACATCAAATAGTTTGTCTTCAAGCTATTGTCGTTCAGAAGTGTTTTTTCGAGAGGCATCAAAACCAATGCCCTTGCTGCATCCTCCATTGATACATTGCTGCGATAATATAATTTATTATATTTTTGCCTGTTTTACACTTTTTGTCCAGTAGATGGCGTAGTGAGCAGATGAATCCTCAAGAAGCGTCACTCATTAGTGAACCACTTCGGGAGAAAGCTTCAATGCTCCACCAGGCTTCATCTCGCCATCACTGCTATTTAGGCTTTGTAACTCAGTATTTGTGTCACAGAGACTTTGGAAAATTATTCCAGTGAAGCAAGACATTTGGAAATTCAAATACAGAATTATTTAGGAATTAAATTTCTAAATTTACGGACGCCGGCATCTATATGTGCGCAAAGGAGTGATGTACACAGTGATAATTACCTTATTATCTATGACCTTAACCATCCTATTTCACCTCTCCTGCCCCCCTTCTCTGCGATGAGGAAATAACTGAGCCAATCACTGGTCTCTTTTCCAGCAAGAGGGATGAAAAGTGAATTTGCAAGCCAAATAGCCACTGATTAGATTAAGAGTCAATCCATAATTGTAGTTGTCTTACCCAGTGGTGCTCCCAATTCCTGGTCAGGATAGCAGGCCCCAGGGAGCGCGCTGGGTTCATAGATGCTCCAGTGTAAGGCACCTGATGTGCGCACAGTACACAATGGGACAAATGGTGGTCAGGATGAGCATCCATCAACTTTCATGATACCCTGTTATACATAGTTTTCCTTAATATAGCGAGGGGCAACTGAGAGACAATGGCAGTAAGTCAATACAGGCCTAACCGCAAACAGGTGCCCGATGGCAACTGAGAAGCCAATAGCCAGACCAGGGAAGCTCTGGAGCTTGCTGTGCCGAGGGTCAGACATGCTGAACACGGTGAGGACCAGCACGAACGTGATCAGCAGTTCTATTGCGATGCCCTGCGGCAGTGAAATGGAACTGCTCAGCTGCGGAAAAACACAGTGCTGTTACAAATGCTCTCTTAATGATGTCACAGGTTATGGAAGAACAACAAAAAAACACCTCCCTAACTGGCTGAGGCAGTTTACACCCCTGTAAAAATGTAAGGTGTGATACACGTTCCTAGTAGAGACTGGATAGAAAACAAATTGCAGTCAACTGGGCAAGTGAGTAATATTCTTTTTGTCACATTAATAGGGAATAGTGGCTATTTTGAATAGCACTCAATGACCAAGGCTCCTCCACCATTTCCTGAGGTGAATTCAAGAACATTTCAAGCATTTTCAAGGCACATTATAAAGGTTTTCCAGCACCTCACATTTATAGAACATTATATATTTTTCGAACCTCTCAGATAGTGATTCATTATAAAATCAGCACGATTAATGAAACAAGTTCAAGCAGTTTCAAACTCTTTGTTCAAAATCCAAGCACTTTCCACAACTTGAAGACACCACATTTAAAATTCAAGTGTTTTCAATGATTTCCTGCACCCGTAGGAACCCTCGATGACGCTTACTCAATGCTAATCAACGCAAGAAACTTATCCCGACAAACTCTATCAAGAAAAAGTCGAGACAAACAAAGGGTCTGACAAACAAAATGGTGAAATTAAAAGAACTTAGATCAACATATGTATCATGTGACTGATAAGAAACGGTCCCCATATCTTACCACAGTCACTCCATAAGGCAACTCCGTGACTTTGGGCATCACCTCATATAAGATGGCAATGCCTACAGTTGCTCCAAAGCACTGGGCAACAATGTAGAGGAAGGCCTTGACCACGGGCATTCTGCGGGAGAAGACCATGGCCACGGTGATGGCGGGGTTGATGTGAGCGCCGCTGATGTGGCCGAAGCAGTACACCGTGGTGCTGGCGCTCAGGCCGAAGCAGAGCGAGATCAGCAGCACGGCCGCCGACTGAAGCTGCTCTTCGGCCCACTTTGCACAGCTCAAACTGAGCAGCATGAACATTAGAGTTGCCAGAAACTCGCTGGTAATCGCTCTCAAGAAACCCTTGGAAAGGATCTCCCCGAATGCAAACATTCTGCTTGTGCACCTGCCAGCCAACACCTGAAAAAAGACAGTATTTCATCAGGTCAATGCCCACTGATTAAAGTCATGTGAGAGTGTATTAGCCCAACAGTAAAAAAAAAAACTATTCAAGAATGCAAGGCAAAAATAAAATTTTTTCATCAGTGAAATGCCAGAAACCTATAAACGTCAAATTTTAAAACTACTAAGCCTACAGGATGTCGGTCTACTCCTAGCTATGTAGTTTTGTAATAATGTGACGTACAAGTCAGTGCCAAGTTATAGTGAGTCATAGTTAGTTGTGACATATTTTCAAAAAATCTACACTTCTTCAAACTTAGCTTATATAATATCTGTTACCACATATTGGGGTAAAGGCATTCATTTCCCTTTTGGCAAATTCAGCAACAAAATTTAACTGCAGCATTACCCATAGTACCATTAATGTTAGACAAGAATGTAATGTAGCCTACTTATGGTAGCTTGAGTTATAAAGCTGTTAGAGACCAGCACATCATGGTCCTTGAGTCACAAGAACCGCTGGTTTTCCATGGCCTCTTTCCCTTGGAATCAGGTGTAAAGGCAGTTTGGCCGATCAGAAGCACTAATTGACCTATGGCTAAGCCCCGCCCCCTCCACTGACTCGGACAAACAATCAACATTTTTGAACAGGCGCTAATGGCTGGTATCACAATCGGAGATATTTTTCAGGATGCTATCGATGATTTTTGGCGACAGAAGGCTCAAATATCATCAAGAAGTCAGCAAAAAGGGTTACACTATGCATTGGAGGGATACATTAATGAATTTATAGTGGAGAAGGTCAACGAAAAGTTTAAATTAGAAGCTGAAATTTTCAGGTCTCAGTGCAAACGCGATCAACCGCATCTCGTTTCCATCACCCTCTCACACAACAAGATAGAGGATCAGCATTGTTCGTGCACTGCAGGGTAAGAAATTTAATTTACGTATTATTGCTACCAAATTTAAGTAATCTTTGTTACGTTAAGCTGATAGTGGGGTCTTCCACAAAGCTTTATCCAGAGGAGACACTTCTCTCGGTTATGATGTGGCTTCGGGAAGGGTATAAAATACACCCCATCGCCCGGCCTCTCGGGATACCTCGTATTGGAGTTACATTTACCCCGAGCACAGCGTTTGACCTTTTTTTAACTCAGAAACATTTTAAAACCCCATAAAAGCGAACGATACAGAGTTTCCGTAATGCATTTCAATGGAAGTTCAGGCTCAGAATGTCTGAGTATATGGGGAGAGAATACGCACTGTGATTGGCTCATCGCATTTGAGGGCTGGGCTTAGCCATAGGTCAATTGTTCAGTTAATTAGTTAGATAGCAAGCTAATTACCCGAGAAAAAATAAAATCAGGGCTGAATCAGGATTTGGGGTGGCGTCTATGATCCCTGTAATGAAGCTAGCCAGTTTTCATACTGGTTTAAGATAATTAACGAGTGCTTACTCGTTCACAGTTAAGTTAGCTAATGCTAACCGGCTAGAATGCAAGCAGAGAATCTGACTAAGCTGCACAAGTGTTTAGTGTTAATAAGATGGCAGTAATGTTTCATTCAAACGAGGCCAAGTAGCTAGTTAGGCATTTGGCTAGCTAGCGATAACATTAATCAAATCTGGATAATGGATCCAAATCCTGTTCTGATTTTCTTTTCTTCCACGTAATTTAATGCAAGTGAACATCTTTGAGATTGGCGAGTGTCTTCACATCTGACTTCCTTTCGGTCCGTGAATCGATGATCCCCGTAAAATGTAATGTAAAACATGACGAAGCATTCCAAGCGTCCACATGTTGAACAGTGCGTTAGCTCGTGACATGACCTAACCGAGGCTAACGGTCGACCATCAGGCCTCAGTTTGCTAAGTTAGCCAATGAGCTAATTGGCCGCCTTGGGTAAATTGTTAAATCCAACAGCGCTAGTTTGCAAGCTAGCGAATGTCGAACTATAAAAAACATGCTATTGAAAAGGACATCACCAATCAATCAATCAATTAGGAATGATATCAATCAATTATCAATATTAATCAGGTATTACCTATTAGTAATTATTCAGTAATTGACAGAATAATTAATTTTACCATTAATTATGCAGCTTTCATATACTTGTAACCATTTATTCTTGTTTTACTATCAGTTTTTATTGTAGTATCATTTCTATATGTAGAACTAGTATTAGACTGTAAGAGAAGCATGATCTTTTTTCTCCTTCTGTTGCCAGTCAAATTAACCATATTTGGGAAGGTGCTTTGGTCATGTTTCTCATGGCATGGACTGTACTTGAAACCAGAGTCCAGAGAGTGTGAGTTATTCCAAAATAAAGATCATTTGATAGGAAACTGCACTATTTAGAACACACATTTGTTAATTTTATCTGCCTCTGGGAGCTGGCCCCAAGCACAGTGCAAGGTAGTGAACCCGACTGGTGCTTAGTCCTACAACACTAGCTGGGGAGAGTATTCAATCAAATGCTTTGTGTGACAAGTGACCTTTTGGACTCAAAGACCCTAAATCCTAAATTGGTAAAGAGTGCATTTAATCTTTTTTGCTTCATTTTGGAAAATTACCTCAGGTTTTCATTGATGAACACCTGTGTTAATGTAATTATAACTGATTTTAGACAGTTTGGTCAACTCTTTCTATGTAATCCTGTTTGACCTAGTTTCCGGACTTAGACATTTCTGCCAAAAAAAGGGCCTCAGAATGCCTTTTTTCAGTTTTTGTTCATTGTTGTATGCATCCAACTAATTCTTTTGAGGAGTTTCCTCACAGTGTTCACTGAGGAAGATAAGAGATGAAAATAACCTTGTGTGAAAATGATAAGCTGTCAAGCTAAGGATTCAAGTGGGGGTTTGTAATTCAGAAGTTTAACTTCGGAAATAAATCTGGGGAAATTCAATTTGAAATATTCACACAAGACTAATTTAAAAATGTGGTACTACCATAGAATTGAAAAAGTCGACTAATAACATGACCACAAATTTTTTTTTTCTGATTCAAAATTTTTTGATTTGGTTGACAAGACCTTTTATCCTGACACTAGCAGTGATTGTGATGGTGACTGTAACTGCAAGTTGAGTTTCTCAGATAACAGGAACAAATGGAGCTGACCTTATCTGGTTTTTAGATCTTTTTCACATTATTGATTACTTTTATGTGCTGAGATTCCAAGAGAAATACTTTATTACAGTTAAATATTTAATATTTACCCATTTTTACCCATTTTTGTCTCCATGCCTTTAGCAGAACCCTACAAAGAGGTGGGTCGCTAACATGAGTTGGCAACATTGATGTATTTATTTATTTATTTATTCATTTACCACTCTGGGTCGGCGCACCCTTTCAGCTAGAAGCTGTTTTTCAAAGGGTCGACCAAATAATGACCATACAGTAATACAAACAAAAACACTGAAATAAAAATACCGTTTGCAAACAGCGATGAATATTGAATGAGCACAAGAGTGCACAAAAACACATAAACTTATGCAAAAAAAAAAGAAAAGAAAGAAAAGTGGACAATGGAAATGTGAATTACAAGCAGTTAAAAAGGCACGTGACAATATGATGGAAAAAAATAATGCATGGTAGAGTCAATGGACCACATCGGAGTTAGCTTTGCAATACCCATTATCCATTGCGCGTGACGTCACGCATTTTCGGCTGGGGGTATAAACCAGAATATCAATGGCTCTGGTATAAACTCCGCCATATCTCATATAGATTTCCATTGACAACCACCTACGCAATTCATTCCTACCCTTTATACGCAATGTTTGCGCAATTTTGTCAGAAGTTGCAGAGCAGCAACGACTTGGAAAGTACGCGATTTGGTGGTGTTTGTTTTATAAAGGTTTAGGGCGTTTAAAAGGTTGAATTACGTGATGAATGAAGAGGCTGCATACATTCACTTTCATTTTGTAATACGACTATGGGCTGCGAACCATACAGCGGAATGGGAATGAAAATTATAGTGAATCTAACCAGTGGGGTTTATGTTAAAAAGAAATTGTCACGACTGTAGGCAGAAACATGGAAAATAACCAATTAGAGTTTTTCTTTCCTTTTATTTTAAACTGTCCATGCTGGCAGTACATATACAAATTCACAGCAGTAAAGCCTATCGTTTCTCTCTTGATTAGATGCCAACTACATGGTGTGCTGTCAAGGGCTGGGCAAATGGCACTATTCCTAAGTGGAAAAGGAAGATCTGCCCAAAACATGCTGGGCCTGTGGGCATGCGATTGCCCTCCAACGTTCCGAATGTTACGCCTCCTGGCTGACGATGAGCTAAGATGAGACTGAGTAAAAACAGTCAGCAGAGTTGACGTCAGAACTGTCGGATTTTTACCTCGATCCGAGCTTCATTCATGGAGATAGTGGTTTATGTTGGGCTATTAAAATGAACTCTTTGCTTTTCGAAGTGGTTATTTTCCATTTTTCTGCCTAAAACCCAGCGTGTTCATGCAAATACATACGCTTACAGGTCGAAAGGCGCACTGAGAAAAAAATGTATTTTTATGATATTTGAAGATACTTGAGATGTGAGCGAAGAAACTGAGCCCAAGATTTTCGGTCTGCGCAAGCTAGTCAGCTAACAACTAACTAGCGAGCTAGCTGGTTTCATAAGCGATTACAAATGCCAACGTATGTTTAACGGTGCTAGGGAAGAGTAATAACGGTACATCTAGCAAACTTGGCTACATTATATAGCTTGCGAGCTAGCCAAGTTCAGTTAGCTCGCTATCATCAGCTTACGGTATCATCGGCATTCGATAAACACCGAAATCTTAGTAGACTAGATGTCAGCTATTCGCTAAGTCACTACGTTAAACTTTAATGCTCACTAGACTGGCTAACTTTGGCCACCGCAATCAATATGTTAACGTTACAATACTTGACTACGTCAGTTAACGTGATGTTAACTCCGCAGATAGCTAACTAGCATGCTAGCGTATCCGATGCCAGCTGCGTTGCGATATTTTCACGGTAGCTTGCGAGTGATGGAATTTAAATTTTTTTTTTTCATACGCCAAGTTACGTTAAAATACTCGCCCATCTGCTGAAGACACAGCATTCAGTATTCATCTCTTGTCACAATAAACAGGGGTACTCTTATTAAGCTAAAGGAAATTGGTCAGCTTACCGAGATATCTAAATTTATTTCAGTCCGTTGGCTAACTGTCACTTTGTCGTTTGAAAATTAACCGTTTGCTCCTTTAAAAAAAAAAAAAAAAAAATCCACGTGATTTAAACCGGCGATTCGTGAATGCAGCAGTCAGTTACAGTGGGATTCAATTGCTCACCGCTGTTGTTGTTCACAGTTCGTTTCATGACATTTTTCATAATCCGTCCTGCAATTTCGTATTTTATTAAAAATATCAACAACGTTTTCCTTTTGGAAAATCTAGATTTATTAAAATCATGTTTCAAAAGTATTTTGTTAAATTGTTGACCATTAGGAGTAATCATGATGAAACTGGGCTCTGCTTGTAATAAAGGCAATAAGCATGGCTGGTAACGTTAATTATTCGGTTGCTTAATTACACAGATGTATTTTAATTCACAAACTCAGTCATGACCTTCCAGAAGAGGCCAATATTGATATTGTTAGGGCTCTAAAGACTGGCTTTGAGGTTTATTTGAGCCTCATCATATCCTGCAAGATAGCAAGATTTTTTCATCAACCACAAATTTTGTGGTCATGTTGATGATGATTCCTTGATACCCATATTTTTTCAGTGCACTGCCCACCTGGGCAGTTTTAAGATATAGAACTATGGTTTAAAATGTAATCTAGAGGATTTTGATTCCAAGCAAGGAATGTCTGAAACCTCACTGTTTTTCTTGATCGAGTTGGTGCAATAATAAAACATGGTATTTCTGCTAATGATCACATTTAATCCTGTGATTTCGGGAGACTACATAATGTGAAGTGAGCCGCCGCTTTACACACAAAGCAGGAGTAAGTTCAGATATGGTGGCTATTGAAACTCATTCAGTTCATGCCCAAGAATGGATCTGGGCTTATTATTAACGGGGTCGTAATAGTCTGGGTGAGGACAAGTCGGGGTGGGAAAGCACAGATGGAAAAAGGGATTTAGAAAAGGAGCAGTGGGCTTGGCAATGTGTTATTGGACCTGCGGCATTTCAGTGGGGCCAGTGTATCACAGCGGATGTGTTAACAGTTTCAAACTCAATGGAGGGAGAAGTCCTCACAAAGGGAGGTGTGCAAATATTGTGGGAAATCTGTCCACCCTTTAATATTTCATGAGGCCCCCCCAGTCTATTCATGAGACCGCATTCCTGTGCAGGGGCCCACATTCAGGCCCACTCGGTCGGCTCAATAGGAAGGGTCTTAATTGAGTGCCTGCTCATTCTTCCGTCCTGGCAGATTGTTCTCTCCCTGAAAGACCCCCGGCCTCTTCATCCTCTTCTTCTCCAAGGGAGGGTGCGTAGAAAAGGGGCTGCATCTCACCAGGGAGGAGGGAGATGAGAGATAATGGTGGAGGAGTGGTAGAGTTGCAGGAGGCCGTCATGTGCACAGCGCCGGTAATGCTATGACAGCACCATTATGGCTGCCCCTCCTCCACGATTAAAACTGAAAACTGCGCCCAAGATTCTGAATCCTCGGCACCCATAACAATTCCAAGACACATTAGAGTGGCCCATTTGAGCTTAACAAACAGGGGACCGTAGCAATTGCATAAATGTGTATGGAATATTCCACCTTGTAATGAGATAATGTATATTATCCCTGAGAGTAATTAGTGATATAAATTTGACCCACCCAAGTGACATAAGAGCAGTAACTGCTCATAGTCCATAATCCATAGAAACTGATTACCCTCATTATTAGAAGATCAGACCTATATAATTTTTTACCAGTCGAGATTGTTGGATGTGTAGCAATCTCACGCCGGGTGTGGTCTCTGGGTAAAGGGTAATTGGTCTCCTCGATTGCTCTGGCTGTAGGGTCTCGTCCTGATCAGAAGGTTAAGGGTCATGCCCCCTCACCGTTAAGGGTCTCAAAGACCTCTGGCCTCTGGCCTACCGCAGCTGGGACCCTTTGGGAGACGCGTCTCAACAGGTTTGTCTGAGATTAGCAGAGACAGAAGGAAACAGGAGAAACTCATAAGCCTTAAGTACTGTTCCGTCTCAAAATAACATTTCATCTTGACTTTCCAGCTGGAATCCAACAGCTGAGTCACTTCCTAGCTTCAGAAACTGAAAATGGCCCATGTCAGGTGATGTCCTCTGTCTTTTCATTGTGATGTCCCAATGTGGTGAAAAGCATCACCAAACTTAGTTGTACGTTTATTGAGTTTATATCCCTGGTTTTTTATATTATATGCCACACAAATGCCAAGATAAACAATACTTCATTAATTTTATGAACTCTCACTGAATAGAGTACTGCTATATTATATTTAAAGAATGTCATTTGCTTTTATGTCACTGTCTGCCAGTTGAAATGTGCAATCCATTTTGTGGAACACTATCATCCATGCATTATACAGCTTTTGAGGGCAGACCGTAGACACACAATCCATCACAGGTGTTGCTCTTTCATTATGAAGTGGGGTGACCCCTATAACTCAAACTATCTGTATTACAGTAAGTACATCACAATGAGGGCCCAGTTGTAGCTAATGTGGGTGACGTAGTGAGGTTTTTTTTGTAGAATTGAGGTAAGAGTACTCCCCTTCCAGCACTTCCCCTAGAAAACAGTATACAGGCTCACCAGCAGTCTGTCTCTTGCTGAAAATGTGCTGCGGATTATGAAGCACTAAATATTACAACAGAGACTCCAGGCTGCTGATGAACAGAAGGGTTACCAGGCAAGAATGGAAAAAAATTCTGCTTTAGAAACTCCAACAATTGGTGTCCTCAGTTCCAAAACGACCAGTTATTTAACCCTATCTAGACGGGGGGGCTTTTTATGCCTGTGCCAATTTTCACGTCCTATAATTTCTGAACGGCTTGAGCTAGGACCACAGAACTTGGTGACTTTTCCTAAAACTTGTCTGGGAACAATTTTATACCAATAAGTCAAGTCTACCATCTGCGCCGTTTCCATGGCAACGGTTTTCTAACAGGTATGTCTGACAAAAAATCGCTTATTTCGGTTTCATCAATGTAGTTTCCAGATTTTCTTTTTTACATGTACTGTTCGTATTCCGTTATATTTACAATATCTTACGAAATTTAATGTCAGCTTTGTTAAGTAGAATTAATTTATGCTAATTTGATGACGTCATTGAATTTATTATATTTTCCTATGATGAAAGCTTCTACTACCAACAAATAGACTTTTTTTTCTTTTCCATTATTTAGGTGGTATTTAGGCTCTGTATTGAAATCAATATTCTAAACACAAAGAGGTTGACGATAAGAACAGAGCAAGTTTTGCTTACACAAACCTGTAGTCCTTTATAAGTTTTCTTTCATTTCTTTCTGACCTGAACTTCTAAGAAAAATGTTCTGAGTTAGTGTAAGACTATTTTCACGGAACAGAAATAGAATTTTGCGTATTTTATGGCCTCTCGGAGCTGGTGCACTATGGGATAAAATAAGCAAAGCATTCTGGGTAATAAAAATCTAAATATGATGTCATAATGACGTCATAATAGGTCATAATAATACCAAAATGAGTGTAGTGATTTAGTTTGATGTGTACATCATCCCCTGCAAATTTGGTGGTCATACACCATGTCGTTTATGAGTTACCGGGGGGGCGTAAATAGCCCCCCGCCCCAGGAAGCCCCAAAAAGCTCGGTCTAGACAGGGTTAAATATGTTACAAACATCGCATTTTGTAATGCCCCCCCCCCAAAAAAAAAGAAGTAGTTGATAAACTAAAACATGACATTTAGTATTTTGTTTTCGTGTTGATTAAATAGAAGTTAAATGGGATTTGAAAATCACTGCTAGCTGTTTTTTTTTATTTCGTTTCTACCCATTTGTCTTGATTCCTCTGGAATTGAGGCAATCATTCAGAATTAATCCTGCTGCTTTCACTAGCAGTCATAGTATCAATAAGAACAGGAAAGCAGATCCATTGGCAGCCATACATGCCCAAACAATTGAATGCACCACACCATCTGTGTTTACAATGTTCACCTGATTTGGATGGCAACATCCTCAAATTAAAGCTGGAAGTCTGTTCTTTGAGCAAAGTTTCAATATACTGTGGTGGAGAGAAAAAATAACAACTTAGTCAATGTCAAAATATTCATGGATCTAACTGTAAGGCACAAATGATGTGTTAATTACTGTCTTTAGGATAATGCTACATTCATTCAAAAAAGATTTTGTGATATGCCTTATAGCCCTGGTCCTCAAATCACAGTCTTCAAGGTGCGAGAACTGCTGGTTTTCCACCCTCCCTTTACCTGGGGCTGGGAGTCAGGTGCAATGGTAGTCTGGCCAATCAGGGGCACTAAATGTTCATTTACTTACCTGAGATGAAAGAAGACCTGGACTGAATTTTGATTCGAGGTCCAGGTTTGGAGATCCCTGCCTTACAGGGATAACAGAAATTTAGACCAGTTAGCAGAAAGTAAATGGC
Organism: Gymnothorax javanicus; assembly: GCA_029692085.1. Lineage (NCBI taxonomy): Eukaryota > Metazoa > Chordata > Actinopteri > Anguilliformes > Muraenidae > Gymnothorax > Gymnothorax javanicus. The sequence continues at coordinate 32,433,324 of CM056202.1, forward strand.
ACAGATTCTAAAAATGGTCTGAGCTGAATGACGTGTATTACATTTCACTGTACAATGGGTTCCAACCTTCTGTGGATTCACCCCAAATGGGCCCCAAGTGAAATCATTTTGGGATCATGTGCCAATCTAGAGAATCATATTATGGTGGAAGTCCTTGGAGATGGAACTGTTGAACACTAGAAAATAGGTAATAAACATAACCATGTATGTCAACTGCCATCCTAAAATACAAAGATTATATATAAACATAATTGTGAAAACTGAAGTGCTGAATCTGGCTGGCAAAATTACTTCCCCATAAATTCATTCTTAAGTGGCAGCATTCATCCCAAAACTATTTATACCCTCATAACTAAAGGTGGGCGTCACTTGAACTAACTCTGAGTGGGTTCATCTCCCCACAGTCACAAAGGGCCTGAGTGCGCCACAGCCTGCAGCTGGATTGAACTCTAACCCCAACAGGTCATTGGGTAACATTTGTCCCATGGTAATTGGGCAGAAAGGGCCCTTTCGCTCCTCATTTAACCCTTTCTGGCAGTCTCCTTTCTTCTGAGCACCGTCACAATAGCCCTGGGCCTGACCCAGTTGTCCCTGGTCCATCCTTCGACCAGGTTACCCACTCTCCAACTTCATCCCCTCTCAAAGCAGGGCTTTGGAAGCTGGAGAAAAGCTGGAGTGTGCTGGTCCTGATTCACAAAGCTGGGGTTAGCGACCCCCCACACCCCCAGGCTATCAGTATTGTTCCAGGATTGGCTGCAGTCTCTGCTGTCAGTGGTTGTGGCCCCATACACACAGTGGAATGAGGGGAGTGCACTTGTTGAGCAGAGATCTCTCCTCTGGCTGTCTACGCTTTAGGTCTGTGTTATTTGTGTGCATGTTAGAGATAGAGGCAGTGGTCTGCTGTGGTGACAGGTCCTAGCTGTCTTAATGCCCAAAAGCAGATGTGACATTGTGCTGAGTATGATATTAAATAAAGGTGGAGATGATACACACTGGAAAGGCTTTTTGGCCATTTTTTACAGTTTAACCCTTCAACTGCCTGCTCAACCTGGTCGAGCGCATTTTGAGTCACTACATCTGATTGAAAGATGTATTGAAATTAACCTGATTAAACTGAGACTCTCAGTTGAGGTATGTTATGCTTAAATTATCCAGTCATTTAAGTTCAAAACATCTTTCAATTAGATGCAGTGACTCGAACTTTGTTCTACCAAAAGGTTGAGCACGCAGTTAAAGGGTTAAACAATATTATTGTCCAACTACAAAATTATGTGTAACTACAGAAAGTAGAGAAATGTCAATGGATGGACAGGCTGACAGAATGACTGTGACAGAAATAGTTCTGTTTTTCACTATATCTTGCTGTAGGCACTTTTAGGGTTGCTGCTCGGCATACTTTCTCTAAAATGTTCTTTAGCCCCCCAAATCATAACCATTTTTGGTTAAAATCATCAATCACTGGGGGAAAACAAGCCATACCAGCTCCCCACAGATCAGGCATGGTCAGCCTATACTCATGTTTCTATGACACCCTGGTGTACTGCACCGCATCTGCATCTGCGCTGTACTTTGTCCTTCTAAAGTCTCCAGGTATCTGAGGACTGTCGGGAACTCATGTACCTCTGGCAATTGACCGATCCCAAGCCCCGCCTCCCATTGTTACTGTTGCTAGGTCGAACAACTAACCAGGAAACTTCAGCTTTGCCTGAGTTGAAAACGAGCATAGCGGCGCCGGTTCCGTTCACTGATGTCTTGCATGCGAGTCGGTGTTATTTTGGCATCAACATTTTGTTACCCTAAATATGTGCTTTTTGGAGGATGGAAAGCGGCACACTTAGTAATTGGAGGATCGAAATGTGACTCGGTGTCTCCACGTTTAAGTGCGTGCAGAAAAGTTAACGTGACCGAGGCTTTTAATGACTCTCTGATAAGATCATTGCTTGGAAGTTTTTCCCGTTATAAGAAACGTAGATGAATGTCCATGTATGTTATTAAATTACTCTCTGGTTTCCTCACTTCATTGTACTCTGGTTAAGTATATTTGCCGGGAACTGAATTGTTTATATTGAATCATTTGGCTTATGCCAACGTTGTTAAAAGGAAGCGCTAGTTAACTCTGGCTACTCCTTTACTAAGCTTCATCTTTGCCCCTGTCCCGTTGAAACACTGCTCTCAAAAATGATCACTGCACTGCACGGATTGAGGGGACAGAGAAAACTTTTTTCTCCTGATTTCTAGCTTACAGCCAAGCCTTTCTCCCGTCCTTGTCTTTTTGAACTCTGTATAAACACACAAAGCGACTTGTCCACTGTTTTAAATATTATGCAGGTAAGAAGTATTGTTGTTGAATGTCAGTTACAAGTAGCTAGCTTGTTAGCCACCTTGTTAATTTTATTAACTGCTCAGTTAATGCAGTCCCCGGGACGGTAAGGGTACCAAGGTAGCTCACTGGTGACCGTTATCAATCGCTAGCGTTTGTTGTTAGTCAGCGGTCTATTCAAGTCCATGGGACGGCTAATTAACTAGCTAGCATGAAACGTTTTATTACAGCCCTTCAAATGAGTATTGCTGCAAAAGACATGAGAATACAACTGCGTAGCTTTGTTTGATAAAAGTGCCTTCTGTAATATTCTTGTGTCGTAAATTGTAATTATCTTGTGAGATTCATCACCAATGAAAAAGACACTAATTTCACAACTGTTTCAGATCTTTTTTGAAATAGTTTAAGAATACATTAAAAAGCTTATTATGGTTTTGGAAATGGAATGAATAACGCGTCTTTAACACGGTTGGCATATCCAGTGACACTGTTGCATGTCCCCTGCATACATCGTTTTACCATCGTCAGAAACCCAAAGTGCCTGGTTCAGATTTTTTAGTGAGGCGGCTGCCTGAGGTGAAAGTTGTCCGAGGTTCGGTCAGACCCCTGCTTGCCCCATTGTGACGTAGCCGAAAATGGGCGGGGCTGCCGCCAATACTGTCCTGCTGGAGCAGCCAGCCATAACTAGTGTGCTACCATATGGGGCGAGCTCTCCTGGAGCTGCTCTGCAGTATGGCGGACAGATGTGCATTGTCTTGGCCAGTTCCTCCACACCCCCTCAACAGCATGTCATAGCCTTGTACAGTATTGTCGCCAGCCCTTCTGCCTGTTTCTTTCATCACTAAAAACCCGACAAAAAGGGTCCCCCCACCCCCCAAAAACCCTTTATCTGGAAAAGCTCATTTCAGCACACTGTTCTTTTCCATTATTTCACTTCTGCTTTGTGTTCATCCCTTTGTGGATTTTTGCCATTTTCTTAACTGTCCTTTTGGGTGATAGTGGTGTCCTGTTGGTGTAATTGTGAAAGGACAATTAAGCTGCCATCACCCTTTTCAGTCCTGTTTTTAGTGGTTTTGTATTAGCCTCAATTGCACCTACGGTGCTTCTGTGGTGACATAATCCCTGGGAAACTGTATTTTTTTTCCCTAGGGTCTTGAGGTACTACATGTGAGTTTTAAAATTAATGTAGATATTCTCTCGAGGACATGTACAGCCCTGTTTCCAAAAAAAATGGGACACTTTGTAAAATGTAAAAATATTTAATTGGAAGTGGTACAAAGACAACATATCATATTTTGAATCTGAGAATTTTTATTGCTATTTTGAAAATTTTCTGCTCATTTTGAATTTGATTTGAAAGTTGGAGCAGGGGCATGTTTACCGTTTTGTTGCATCACCTCTTCTTTTAACAACACACTGTAAGTGTTTGGGAACTGAGGAGACCAACTGCTGTAGTTTTGAAAACAAAATGTTTTCCCATTTTTGTTTGATGTCGGATTTCAGCTGCTCAACAATTCATTGCCTCATTAATAATATTTTTTGTTTCCTAATGCGGCAACTGTTTTCAGTGGGTGACAGGCCAGGAGTGGAGGCAGGCCAGTTTTGCACCCAGACTGTATCACTATTGGGCCATGTTGTAATATGGGCACAGTGTATTGTTTGGCATTGTCTTGCTGAAATAAGCAAGGCCTTCCCTGAAAAAGACATCTAGATGGCAGTAAATGTTGCTTCAAACCCTATATATATATATATATATATATATATATATATATATATCATTTAACATGAATGGTATCTTCACAGATATGCAAGTTAGCCGTACCATATGCACGAATGCACCTCCATACTATCATGGATGCTGGCCTCTGAACAGTGCACTGATAACAAGCTGGTTGGTCCCTCTCCTTTTCAGCCCAGAGGATGCAGTGTCCATGATTTCTATAAAGACTTTCACATTTTGATCGGTTAGACCACAGGACAGTTTTCCTCTTTGCCTCAGTCAATCTTAAAAGATCTTGGGCCCAGAGAAAGCAGCAGTGTTTTGTAATCTTGTTTAAATGTGGTTTCATCTCTTTATGGTAGAGTTTTAACTTGCATTTGTGAATGCAGCGACGAACTTTGTTGCCTGACAGTGGTTTTCAGAAGTGTTCCTGAGCCCACACAGTGATATCCATCACCGAATCCTGTTTGTTTTTAATGCAGTGCTGCCTGAGGGCCTTAAGATCATGGTAATTCAATATTGGTTTTTGGTCTTGTCCCTCGCATCCAGAGATTTCTACAGTTTCTCTGAATCTTTTAGTCATATTATGTATCATAGACGATTAAATCCCCAGATTCTTTGCAATTTTATGTTGAGAAAGGTTATTTTTGAATTGTTGAACTATTTGCCTATGCAGTCTTTCACAGAGTGGTGAAGCCCTCGCCATCCTCACTTCTGAAAGACTCAGCCTCTCTGGGATGATCTTTTTATATACAATCATGTTAATGACCTGTTGCCAATTAACATAATTAGCTGTGAGATGTTCCACTCGGTGTATTTTTTTAGCATCAAACAACTTTTCTAATCTGTTGTTGCTCCCGTCCCAGCTTTTCTGACACATGTTGCTGAAATCAAATTTATCAAGAGTGGAAATTTTTAAAAAGAAATAACATCTCTCAGTTTCAACATCTGATTTTTTACCTGATCTATTTTCAATTAAATGTAGAGTTTAAATGATTTGCAAATCATTGCATGCTGTCTTTATTTACATTTTACACAGCATCCCAACCTTTTTGGAAACGTGGTCTTAATTGACACCCAGTTGCACTTAAATCATATGGATGTTTGCATAATATATATGTGCCAAAGGTAAACTACTGATCTTGTCTAGGAAGAATTAATCCTGTTTCTATTATCAGGATACTTTATGTCAACAGCACTGTTCTTATATTCAAAACAAACACTTGCCCCGTAATTTAACTAAAAATTCCAATTAGTGCATAATATCATTAAAATATCTGTGTTTAAGAGTTACAATTACTGTCTCATTTTGTTTTCAAACAATTTTCCATGTTTTTTGGGTATATACAGCTGCCTACACTCTTTGAAAATAATTTGCAAAATTTTACTAAGATGTCTGTGCATGAAATGACACCTTGACCACTGCTCTGATTTTTATTTGAAGGCTACCTTTGAAATCTTTAATGGAAATTGAAGTGGCTCGCTAGTTTCCTAATACGTGATTTTTGATCCACAAGGTGAGCTTTGTGCCTTCAAATGGCAGCAGCCATGCTCGCCACTAACCCAGTCCTCTGCTGTGAACAAAGTGAATGACTTCTCCCTTTAATAGACAGTTGACTGAGACAGCTGCGAGCTCTAGATGGGCTGTCGACATGCCTCGGCTTTGTTCCTTTTTGTGTCTTCAGTGCCACAGATGTGACCCTGTTACCACTTCCTGTCAACTCGCGTGTCCCATTATCCTTCTCCTTCCCTTTTCCGCCCCATTTTTTCAGCCCCGAACACACTCACACACTCACGCGCACACACACACATAGACACTCACAGTATAGGAGCCACTGTCTAGGCTTCAGTTTAATAAGTTCGGGCAGGAATCCTGCCTGGCTGCTGCCCTGCCTGTATATTTGACATGCAGCGGATTTTAGCATCCTGTTTCACTCAGATGTCTCGGGCTGCCTCTGGTTTTTACGTCGCTTTAAAAGTGGTGTGAGGTTACCACTAGTGTCAAAAATTGAAAGCAGACATAACAGCTCAGTTGTTGAACTCAGGCATGTGAGCAAAGACATTAGCAAATGCTTGAAACAAATTGTGCGACACGGCAACAGAAGGACGTGCCGTCACACACAGAGAGAAAGCCACATGTACTACAGGGAGACTCAGGGACAGGAAAACTGTAAGAAAGACTGACAAAGGAATATACAGTTGGAAATTTTATTTGCGTAAAAGGCGCAAAATATTTGTCATATTTCCATTGCCAGGCAAATGTTCATACATTCTAATGCTCTTACTTACCTCCACCCAGGAGGTTACAGTATATGATCATTTGTGTTTGTTGGTTTGTTTCTTTGTTTATTAATTGGCAATTATTACACAAAAACTAATGGACGAATTCTAGTTTTACCTGAGGTGGATCTTGGCTTGACTTTGAAGTGATTAGATTTTGGGAGTGATCTGGATCTGGATCCAGGATTTTTTCGAGGATTCTTCACCATCACAAAATAGGTCCAAATGTGACATGTTGAGTCACATCGTCACAAATACATAACGATTTGAAATGAGTAAAATTGGGGGGCACCATCTCAAGATAATATCACAAAGTGACAGTGTCAACAGACGAAAGGTTGTTCAGCCTTAGCTGTGGTTTGCAATCTTGGACTGGTCATGTTAAAATGATCAAATTTATGGCATCGGAATGCTGTACTGAAGCACTTAAGGTATTATGAGGTATTGTAACCTGGAACACTAGTGATGTCAGATAAGATTTCTCTCCAGGCTCCATAACACAGATCACCCCAGCGCTCTTGCCCCAGAGTGAACTGTTAATCCCCTGTTGTCCCTAAGCGAACCCTCAGCGGCTCTGTGACATGGTGACAGTGGAGGACTTTAGGAGTGTTAATGAGCAGCCGGACGGGTGGGCCTCTCATCTCCTTAACATGTCCCCCCTTTGCTTTGTCTTCCCAATGCTCTGCCAGCGTCAAACTAGCCTCTCAGATGCAAATTGCCAACTTCTCATTGTTCCGGCAAATGACAATTAATTGATTTTCATTCAGGTCCCTTGTCAGTTCCCCCTTTTCACCCTTCTTATTCATTTCGGTTCGAACCTGGCCTCTCGACAATGCACACCGTAGACCCCACCTCTTCCCCACACACACACATACATACCCAAACACATCACACACATTCTAACAGATGGAAGTGCACTTGGCATGAATGGCTTTCACCTCAATGGAGCGAGTAACAGAGAAAGCAATCGGTCTTGACACAAGCATATCTGCATTCTGTAACCCTACCTCCCACCCTCTAATAAATGACTGGCGCCCCTCTTTCATCATCAAAGCTCATTCACTGGGAGTGATATCTGAATCAGGGCTCCATGTTGTTGTTTTTCCTCCTGCAACATAAACCCCCTGAACCCCCATCCATGGTGCCACCACAGTGCCACCCCTGATGGCACCACACTGAGAGTGTAATGTTAAAAAATCAAAACAACCGCGGGGATGTGGATGGAGGAATGTCCCCGAATCATGTGAGCTGGCTTTCACACGCAGCAGACCCGATACCAGGAAGGCTTCAACTCTTAACTTTAATCAATGTATGAAAATGTGTAAATGGCAAGATGTGTTACTGTTTGGGTAACCTGCTTTGCCGATTGTGTGTTCGATGGACAGTGTTGGTTTAAACAAGCTCAAGGTGTTGATACTTTTATTAACCAAGGTAGCATCACAGTGATAGAAAATAAGGCCAAGATACTAGTTATATGTAAAATTGCAATGACTGTTTGAAGTACTTTATGAATTCGATTCTTGCATTGGATTTCTAAGCCATGTTTTTAGCAGCCATTACGCCAGCCTATTAATGGCGATTCTTAGGTAATCATGCTAATGCACAATGTTCAGAACTAGAAAAAAACAAATTCCACTATATTGGCAGAGTTTTGGGGCATTTCGCCAGCTACAGTGCGTCAAATAATTTCAAGATAGAAGGAATTCGGTCAAATCTCAGTGTGTGAAGGGCGAGGCTGAAGACCCCCTCTGAATGTGCATGGTCTCAGACTCTTCAGACATCACTGTCTTGACTGCCATATGATTGTAATTGACTTCATGTCATGGGCACTAAAACATGTTGGCAAACCTTTGTCATTTAGTCAGTCAACACTATTTGCCGCTGCATCCACAAATGCAAGTTAACCCTAGTCTACTTCCTCTAGGCCAGGGATATTCTGTCTTTTCCATAATGAGCTGGTGTGGGTGCAGGTTTTCATTCATATTCAATTCATTTCATAGTAAAGAGTGGATGGACTTTAAAATCAGTCATTTTTCATTTTACTTGCATTTTCCATGATTTGCCACATTTTCTGAATTGGGGTTGTATATCTGTAAGTGTGTGTGTGTGTATGTGTGTTTGTGCTTGCTGACAAGCCAGTACATTATGAGCACTTATCTAATGTGCTGCTGGTCCTCTGCGTGCCACCAAATTGATCTGTTGAACTGATGTCCACATGAATGAAATGGCTGGACCCAGGGTTTCCCACCAGAACATTTCCAAGGGCATCACACTCCCTCCACCAGCATGTATTCTTCCCACTGTGCATTCTGGTGCCATCTTTAGCCCAGGTGAAAAGAGTACATTTACCCAGTCGATTTACACAATGCAAAGGAAAATAGGGCTCATCAGACCAGATGACTGTACTCCATTGCTCCATAGTTCAGTTCCAAGGCTCACATGTCCATTGCAGGCGCTTTTGACCATAGACAGGAATTTTGCTGCGTTCGATTTGTACTAAGGAAATCGGAATTTCCGAGCTCCCAGTCTGAAATTTATATTTGAACGCCCCTTAAAGTCAGATTTCCAACTCTGAAAGTCGGAGATTCCTCACCTACCCTGAGTTCCGAGTTCAAGATGGCTGCACCGTAAATCAACAGTAAGCTAAAGCTGTAAAATACCATACTATATTTGCATATTCTGTGTTATTTGTGTTTCGTTAAATCAGTCGTACACACAGTACTGAATAGAGTTTATCGTGGACTTGCTACGATGTTTGCACATGAAAAATACAGAGTAATGCGTTGTTATAAACTAGTATTGCTAACAATAGCTAATAAAGGCTATCCTGGCCAGAGGACACCCAATGACCTCAAGTCAGTTTTCCGACTTACTTAATAGAATGCAGTCAGCTCGGGTATGACGTTATTCCCAGCCCCGACTTCCTACTTCCGAGCCAAATCGAATGCAGCATTAGAGTGGGCACTCTGATGGGGGTGTCACTACAAAGCTGCAACATTGCACTGTTTATTGTGACACATTCCTACCATAACCATCATTAATTTTCTGTGTGACTTGTACGACAGTAGCCCTTCTGCCTCACTGGACCAGTTGGCATAGCCCTTGGATATCCAACACCCCGTTGCCAGTTCACAGTTTGTCCCTCCTCAGACCACTGTCTGCAGGTACTTTCCACTGCTGAGTAGAGGCTCTCCACAAGCCAGCCCACTTCAGAAATGCTCAGACTCCGTTGTTAGTCCATAAGAATATGGTCCTGGTCAAAGTCGCTCCAGCCTCATTTCTCCCACATTCAACAAGTCAACAATGAGAACACACTGTTTGTTAGAAATCAGTGATTTGTATGCTTGTTTTTAGTTTCTAGTTTTTAGTATTGCTATTATTTATTTATTTATTATATTTATTCATTAGAGCATGTGTGTTTCTGGATGATTGCTCTGTCTCTGGTCTTCAGTGTTTTCCTCCGTTTCTGTCTCATGGCATCTTGTCTTTTTCATCACACTCTCTTCCCTGTAATTTCGGTTTGGTAATTCCTCTTCCTTCTCTCTTGCTGTTCTGATTGGACTATCCACACTTAGAGCAGTTCAGTTAGGCATGGGTGATTAGTTAGTTCAAAGTTAGGATCCCACCTACTTCCTCTCTCTCTCTCCTATCACCGTCCTTGCTTTTCTAGATCCGCCTCTCCTCTCACCTGTTCTGAGTTTAGCTGGGCCTCCACTTAATTTGTTTGTGTTTAAAAGACCCACTTTCCCGTAGTTTCTTGTCGACTCGTTTCTACCACAGCTCGTTCTTGGTCAGTCTCGTTTCTGCGCTATTCTGCTCGTTTCGATTGTTGAAAGCTGGTTTCTTGTGATTCTCCCGTAAGTTTTGTATTTGTTTGTATTATGTTGTGAGATTGCTATTTGAGTGATTAGTACAATTCCCATTTTGTATCCATCTGTTTAGTTTCTCCTGTGTTCTCCCTTGTCCCATCCAACTCCCTTTTTCCTTCCCCTTCCATTCCCTTAGTTTCAAAATTGATTATTCTGGTTACTGGATCTTTTTGCTTGTCCCCTGATATTCTGCCCATCCTGCATATCTCTGTTTGCCTGGCTATTGATCCATTTCTGTCTTGACCATGAGCTTTGTGAATCCCAATAAACGCCCTGCCGATGCTGAACTGCATTTGGAGTCTATGCCCGTTCCTTTCACTGTTCGCTTATGATTAAAGGTCTGTAAGGTTTGCAGACCTTGAAATGCACCATTTTGGGGGGAAACGGTATTATTTACTTGATCTGTGAGTGGTCATAATTTTTTGGGTCATTGGTATACACAGTATAGCACACAACAAAATATTTGGATGTCACATATTCATCTTGAATCAGCCAGTATACCAGGAAATTGTCATGTGTTGCATTACGCATTTACAATATGCTATTAGCGATTGCAGATACAGCTTGAGTCAACTTGGACTGACTAATCATTCAGCGCCACATCTGCTGAAAGCAGAAATGACACTTGCATATCCAGTACAGGCGCGAAGAATGTTGTCTGAATTCCTTCAAAATTACAACCATTACATTATTCATGGGCTAAAATCATGGAATTGCACGCATGATAGGTCTAAAATTAAGCGTGAGGCCCCCCCTGCCCGCCCTCACTCAACAAAAAGATGTTCCAGCCTGGGACCTCCCAGCTGGACCGGCTCAGCTTGTTTTGATCTCCACTCACTTTTATTCAGATGACAGATACCTCTTCACATTGCCGTAGCCCTGAGCGTGAAACGCAATGCGTCTTCCCCGTTTCCCCGTACATCTAAAAACCCTTCCTGCTCGTGCGCGCACGCATACACACACACAAAAAGAAAGCCCCACGACTCAAAAACCCCTGAAAACAAATCAGGAGGAAAAAAAAAAAAAAACCAAGAAGTTCTGCTCCAAATGAATGGAGCCGGAGGGGCGAGGGCGGGAAACAATGAAAGAGAAGAGGCCGTTAGCGGGGGCGCTCCTTAGCGTGTGAGCCTAACCCCTTCACGTGAGCTCATCTGGGGCTCCCCCACCCCGTGTTTTGTCCAGGTCAATTGTGACATGCAGCCCGCGAAGAACTGGGGGAAGAGGCTGCTCCTGCATGGCCACGAGGATCAATTCACCTCCTGACAGTGGTGATACTGGACCAGGATGCTGTATACACAGAGAGGCCCTTTCAAGAGCTCCTCACCTCCCCTTATCCATCAGGGGTTCCAAACATTATTTGGTTGTGTAAATGTGAGTTGGTGTGTGTGTGGGCGGAGCGAAGGGACTTTAATCAGGCTATGTAGGCATGGAGGGAAGGGGACATACAAGGGAGTGGGAGAGTGGGAGGAAAGCCCATTCATTTATAATATTCCTGTTTTATTCAGACTCCATTAGCAGTGCATTATGTTAAGGGAAAATGGTTTGCGGGGAAGAGACGGTGCAATTAGGGGACAGAAAGGAAAAGATCAGTGATTAGGGCAGCATCTGATTTCTCTTCCTCTCCAATCCACTTTTCCTTATCCTCACTAGAAAGTGTCACATGGGTCAAAGGAAATTTGCAGGGAGATTTTACAGCTACCTTGAGACATGTTTGAGAGAAATTGAATGTCCTTTTTTTCAATAGATCATGAGCTTGATGGTGAAAATAGCTTTTGCAATTTATGAGAAAACTTCAGGCAAAAACGACATATCCAATCACTACAGCTGCACAGGATAGAGCCCCATATTCAATCTTTCCTTATTGCTTAGGTTAATTCTGTGTATACTTGCTGGAAGGTAGCAGTGAATGAACTAATTGGCTCCTCTCCTTCATGAAGTAGACAGGATGCTCCTTGTCATGGCTATCAGCTTAACTATTTTGGCTCATGTCCATTTGCGAGAAGAGTCCTTGCTCTTTAGAGGATTCGGGTGCAGCTAAGGGCTTATTCTAATTTGGCAAAAAATGTCACCACCCATTCCTACCTCAATCCACCCTTCCTTCATGACCAGGAAACCAAACAGGTCTCCTCCGCTTGAGTGCTGTTCTAAAACCGCAGGAGATGCTGCTGCTTATCCTAAAATTCCTCCATAATTTCTTCTCCAAATGAAGGATCCATTCATGGATCCTTTCTGGAAGGGTTTTCACGTTTGTGTGACATCGTGTCTACTCCCACATGACTTTAAATCTCAGCCCTCCAAAGCCCATTAACCAAAACAGACTCTGGAAAGCTGATGCCACTGCTGAGGACAACAACCCAGAGCACAAATGTATGTTCAAGGCTCCGCTAATCTATTTACACCACATTATGTTTGTCTGTTCCTTGTTAGCTAACCCACATGTCAATGAGATTCAGCTACACTCGACACTGTTGTTCATGGCCTAGGCCAATTTCAATCATCTCTCTGGGATTTACCATGACATGGTATGAAGGACGTGGTTGGCTGCCTGTATTACTAATGTGTGGAAGCTGTGATTGCACCACTTTATCATTAACCCCTCTCCGCAGATCGTAGATGCAAGCAGGCAAGAGCTCCTCTATTTATGCACACAGTTACACTATCCTATCAAAAGGTTGTACACCCAAAACAGTTATTGAATATTCATGAGCAGTTGCCTGTAAATGATTCAGAAAATGGATGAGTTAAGTCCCATCACTACTTCCCCAGGGATTGTATTAATTAAAATTTCTCAACCAAGCCTGATTTGCACACTGCCTAATATATTTGCCCATAGTATCTATCCATTGGTTAATAAAAATGATCTCTTGTGACAGAAAAAAATTGTTCTCCTTTCTTGCAACCAGTTCAGCTGATATTTTATTTTGAGATCAAAATTTTCAGAAAAAATTGTTCTCCTTTCTTGCAACCAGTTCAGCTATTATAACCCAAAGTTATCCCAATCTAATAGACCACGATAGTGAAAAATCCGCACTATTGTCTTTCTGAAACAGCAAAATAAGGTTCAACATGGGATACTGGCTGATAGACCATCATGTCATTTCTACTCCTCAATTATAGTTATCAGATATTAAAAATGCATGATACCTTCTACCATTGATTTTCCATGGCGTTAACGTCATTAGATTTGGATCTGTAATGGTGTGGGAGAATTCAGTAGTTGTTGCTGGGCTGTCAAAGCCTCAAACAATCTCTCACTGAAATGCAGTCACTTTATTGATTGCTCATGTTTATCTGTATGGGACATGGGACACATTTATATTTGTCCACTTGCTGCAGCATTGCAACAGGAAAATAACTTTGACCTGGGGCGTCTGGTTAATTGTCTACTAATTGACAAGTTTTGTATCCAATTCCAGACAGTATAAACTTTCCACGATAATTGAAAGACATTGATTGGGCCTTCAGAAAAATATGTAAACCCTTGCCTAACAGCAAGTTTGGTGACATCCTCTCAATTTTGCGCATCTGAATTATGCGAGTGCATTAAAAAAAAAAAATTCAAAATTCGACTCTCAATGCAGATATTAAAAAATGCATGATACCCTACCATTGATTTATTGGTTTGTCTCTCGTATGAATTCAGTAGGCTCTTGAAGCCTCAAACAATCTCTCACTGAAATGCAGTCACTTTATTGATTGCTCATGTTTTATCTGTATCGCCATTTATATTTCCGCGGCCATGTGAAACTGCAAAAAGCAACCTAAAAGTGCTCAAGTTATGTTTATGAGATGGAAATGTGATACGGACATGGACACTGGGAGTCATTCCGAATGGAACCAGACTGGAGGGTTCCTTGGGCCTGATAGCATTGATTCTCTGGAGGAGGAAGTCAATAATGGAGAGTCTTTCTTCGTGGTTTTTAAGTAGACCTATTGTTGTGTGGAGTATATTACTGATAGCTAGCTAAATATTTTTTATTCTCGGTTTATCATCGTAGCCATGATGATCACAGAGCTAGATTGCCACGTCGGGTAAATGAGTAACCGTTTGCCTTTGCTAGTAATACTGTAGATGGTAGCATTTGCTCAATGTGGCCATCTGTTTTCGAATTCATACCGCATTCAACAAAATAGAATTCCAAGATTTTCATGCATTTAAAAGGCTTACAGCTCGAGGACTGTGGTAAACCCCCTGCTACATTTGTTGCACTGATTTTGTTCAATCTAGGGTAGCATATTCCCTGCTTTTCCTGAAAGTTGAATGTCTATTTTGTAGAATATGATTTCAGATATTACTGTGTTAGTAGTTTTACTTGCTCTTTATAGGGTGTGGAAAGCATTTATAGAAGCTTGCATTTTGCTTGGGTGCTCGGGAGTGGAAACAAAACGTTTCCGCTGCAGGGTGAAGATTCTGACCGTAAAATTAGCAGTTTTTATAATGAGTACGTGTGCTGGCTGATGGGGCTCTGAAGAAAAATTGACAAAATTCTTAGCTTTTATTGTGGGGAAAAAAAATGTTTTAGGCTTGGGGAGGTTATTGGTGAAAAATGATGTCCATCCTATATTGATAACATCACGCTAAATTCCACTTTAAAATCATTGAATCATATTGAGCTTCATGAGTCAAAAGTAGATTTTTGTCAAAAATATGATTATTTTATGATTTGACTGTGCACAGTTTTGAGGGGTTGGAGAGCATGGAGAGCCGTTTGGGATAGCCATCTTATTTGGCTCATAAACAGTAGGTAATTTTGAATATCACACTCAGATGTAGCATGCTTGTAGTCAAGGAATATATGATCCTGGAAATGTATTGTTTTAAACCTCAGCCATTTTTTTTTTAATTCTCAGAGTTTTTTTTTTTTTTTTTTTAACAATTTCAATGCAGAATTTTTATGAATTTTTAGTGTTTGCGCCCCTTATTCAGAACTAAAATTATGAAAATGAACTGAAATATGATGGAATTCTATATGTTACTCTTGTTTCAGTTAAGACATTTTACCAAACTCTATGAAGCTCAAATCTTGAATTATAAAGCCTTTAAAAGGGTAATGCATAAAAAGCCAGACTTGGCCTCTGCACAAAGGGGTTAATGTACATTGAATGACAATGGAGGAAACACAATTTTCCATTTCTCATTTCCCTTGCATCCTCCTTCTTATCTCTTCCACTCCTCTCCTCCTGTCTTGTGCCTCACACTTGCAGGAAGGAAGGGAGGTAAGGAGGAGAGGTAACAAGGAAAGGAAGTGGCCCAATTGGAATGCAGCCATAGATGGAGGGAGGAATGAAGAGTGCTGCTCAGAAAGAGAAGGACAAAAGCTCTACCATTTTAAAAGCCTACAGCTACCACACTGTGTCTTATTGGGGGTTTTACACACACAGTATTCTGTTTGGCCACTGCTAGTGTGTGAATTTATTTCAGAGGAACACTGTCATTTGATTGGTCCTCCCTGGATTCAATGATACACCCTATACACTCCACTGAGCAGAGTTTTTGGAAGGAATACTCTGGGATTATTCACTCCTGAATCTATACTGTCCCCCTCTCCTTATCAATCCGTACGCTGGACCAAGTGTTAGTGCCCTTAGCTCAGCACAATGGGATGAGCTGCGACCTCTGACCTTTGTGACCCACTCTGTTCTCAGCTCTAGGGGCCAGGGCAGCAGTAGATAAACCTCTTATGAAGTGGTGAAAAGGGGTACACTTGTTTAACAGGTCTGTTTTTTCTCCTTCCATATTTCTAAACTGAAATCCAAAAGAATGGGAGGAAGCACTAATTGGTCAGTTAAAAATGTCAGATTCCATCACAGGAAAAATAAAGCAATGGTGAGAAAGTTGCAGGTAAAGAGGGATAATAGCACGAGTTTATTTAAAAAAAAGAAAAAAAGAACAAAAAGTATACTTGAGCCCATGCATTTAAAAGTCATCTTGACAGCATGGTGAAGAACAGTACAATCAGAGTTGAGCTGCCCTGTTATACTCACCTTTTCATTTTGCGTTACTGAAAAAAAAAAAAAAAAAAAAAAAAAAAAAAAAAAATCCGAGGTAAATTAGATTCCAATTTCTAGTTGCGTTTGTTGTTCAACGGTATGTAATTGTGGCGCATTTAGTACTTCCCATTTAACGTCCGTCTTCTCTGCAGATATTCACGTACACCCAGCCGGTCTACGTTGACCAGTCATCTTCAGTGTACGGAGTCCTTCGCTTTTGCTCCTCAAAGGGTCAGATGTCACACATTTTACGAAGTATCTTTGAAATTCATTTGTGTCCCAATTTATGTAATTGTGACGTATATTTTGGTCCAGGAGAATGAGGCATAAAGGTAACGTTCAGAAGGCAAATCCAACATGCGTTTTCGAAGGTTAGAAACTCACCTAGTAGACGCTATAAATTGATGCTCTGATGCAAATTTAGCCCCAAATCCCATTAGGTTTTCTTTGGCAATGTTCAACATCGGATTTCAAATGAATCCTTTCTCACTCATCACTGTTTGCTCAAGCTGCGCCGCAGTTCCGCATATGTTTTAACAGGGATGGTTAGATTTGATCATCGTCAATGTACGAATAGGGCCTACGTCCCAAAAGACGAGATGTCCGGCAAAACTTGCACGCCCTGCCTGCGCGGTGGAATGATCTCAAAACTGTTTATTCTCTTGTACACACATGCTTTGCACGCAGTAGGCTATACCTCACAAAATATGAAGGCGCTGGGAGGCAAAATTTGATGTTTTTTTTTTTTCTGGACTCTGATATTGAAGGCAGGCTATGTAATGTACATTGGCAAGCGTGAATGAATTAGCATGCAAAGAAAATAAATCCATAGAGACAAGCTTCTACCGGTAGATGGTGCACTAGTATAGATCGCCCAATCAGCGCTGGAAGGAGGTACTGATAGAGAGAAGACTGAGAAATAATGATTCTGCGTTGCACAAAATTGATGATGCAGATTGCGCGATGTTTTAACTTAATGTTGGTGCATCTTCGCCAGCCTGAAATACTGGACTAAATCCCATCACGAACTATGACAGTCAGCATGTTTAGCCAACATGCATTATTCCGATATTAACCCTGTTAAGACAATACTCCGAATATGACACTGCCATGTGAACAGTATGTTCTGATAATTTAAAGTCATGGAGATAATTTAAGGTCAATAATCGGATTAACACGTGGAGTATTCCGATTTCATTCTCATTATTACTGAAGAGCATTGTTGAAATATATGCACCTTACTCGCACTATAACGCCCTGTTGGGAGTTCTCACAGCATTTTGCGATACGCATGGCAGTCTTTAAAACACATGCCCTTGCTTCCAGATTTTTTTTTTTTTTTTTTTTTACTTTAAGATTAATAGACGTCAGATTTGACGGCCTCAAAGATCAGTTAAATTATGTGAATTTGAAACTTTTGCAAAATTATAAGGCAAAGGCTCAAAAGGTTATACGGCAGCATGGAATTTCTCATTTCAGTCTAATTGCGGAGGGAAAGTCGGACGAAGGACTTTGGCGTTGGGGACGTTCGTGTGGACGTTCGTGCCCTGAGTCAATAATCGGGCTATGCTCTATGACATGAAAACAGAAATATGAAAGAAGTGTAAGCAACGCATGTAAACTCCTTATTGGAAATATTTTCTTACATAGAATAAGACCAGTAGTAAAAAAAAAAAACGCTGTCCATGAATTCGTACTGATTGTTACCAAAGTTTTAAAATCCTCACGCCACTAGTCTGCACCACGCTGCTGAACATTCCAAAACAATTACCTCACTAATGCTCATTTGTGGCTGCTTATTCCACGCGCTCGCGCTCATTAGCAATTACCAGTCATCCGAACGCAGGTGCCTTGCTCTGAGGCACTCCGCAAGTAGCCATAGGCCGACAATTCCTCCTGACATGTGGTCTGAAATAAAGATGCCAGTAAAATAAGCCAGTTAAAACTTAAGGCCGATGTTTTTCGCACTTATACGTGTGGCCAATGCTGATTTTTTTTTTCTTGGCCACACTTACTCGCTGCGCCAGACCATTCCAGTTTTTAGAAAGTACCGCTTAAAATAAGTTTGGCCAAGAAAAAAAATTTAGCTTTGGACACACTTAAAATAAGTGTGGGCAATGGAGCAACGTGCATCTTGGCCACACTTAATTCGCGTTAGACGCACTTATTTGATCAATTTTTGTGCTTGGACGCACTTAAATAAGTTCGAAAACTTAATGGTAAAAGTACATGTCATTCCTCCAAGCTAGCTGATTCACTTATCCAAACGAAATATAAGCGTCTACACAATGCGTATAAGGATAATGTGGCGCATTGGCTTTGTTGTGTCCAAATGCAGAGATAGGATGGTCTATGTCAATAATCAACCATTTGAATAAGCCAGCAAATTGGAAAGAAAAATCGAGCAACATTTCATAGCACACCATGAAAAGCAGGTTGTCGTGTCACGTTTCATTCATTTGGCCATTACATTGTTGGTGTTCCACACTGTATCAGCGTGTGCTTCACGCAGTGTTCTAGATTAAAAAATCTTTTGTTGTTATTTATTTGTTTTTTGTTTTTGTTTTGAAGGGGTGGTGCAAATTTCGTTAGCCTCTGGTGGCTGCCGTTGGTTCTGAATGGGTATTCTAATGACTTGCGGGAATTCTGTTGGCTCACTACTTTCCCTCTGGAGAGCCATGAAGGATAATTTAAGACACTAACTCACGACACAGATGACAAAGGGGATGGTCGGCTGGGAAAGGTCATAAAAAAGTGGTTTAAATCAGCTGAAATGGGACAGGCTTGCCGGGGGTTCGGTGGCCAATTAATTTACTCTGTCACCTCCTCAAATCCACCCACCAAAGAAAGCAGCAGGTTCAGACAGAACAACCCTGTCCTGGGGTGTCGGTTGGGACAAGGTATGACATCTGTGTCCACACACTGAATCTTGTACATTTTTCCTATTGCGCAAGACACATAAATGCCTTGTTTCTATTGTTTGGGATCTCATTTTGAGGTATTGTTCCCTGGGATCTGCTCACCAGAAGCCAATAAGTGCAACATGGTCTCCCATAGAGTGTCAGTCTGGCATTCCAGGCATTTCTGGACGTCTGTCCTTCATGACATGCTTTTGGTGAAACAATGTTTGTTGTTGGCACCATTGCTGTCTTGGAATTGTTTGGGGATAGGGGCATCGATAACACCTAGACCACCAGATGATATTAATCTTTACATGTATATTTCTGACTGTAATTTATCAGCTGAGTTTACTGAGAAGTTGCTCACAGAAACTAAAGCAACTGAGTACTGTGGATGGGAATAGTCGTGATCTGTTTTTTTTTTTTTTTTCAATATAATAATAGTATAGCAATGATGCTGATGGTATTCTAGCTGAACTTTTCAGTTGCACAGTGGCAGACTTAGCTTACAATTGATTGGTAAAATTTGTAATTTGCCGTGACATGGAGAATGAGCTTGACAACTCCAAATTGCAAAATAATTTCAATTATCTTTGTTCAGGAAACTGGAACATGCAAAAGGCAAAATTCCATTAATTTGTTTTCTGCCTTTTTAAAAGCACAATCCATTCTAATATACTGTGACTTCACCTCTCAACAAATATATAAACTGCATATGTGTTTGCTCATATTTTCCTCAGAACTACTAACTATTCAACCCATTAACACCATTTAAACTTTTGAAATTCCAGCATACCCAGGAGATACCTGCTTCAATTCATATTTTTGATGTCCTTTTTTGAAATATTCACTCATTACCACAATTATGTTACAAGGCAAGTGAATGGGCGGAATATGCAATCTCAGCATTGAGCAGCAAGCAAGCATTAACTGATTTCTTCAGGAAATATCCTTTGCTATTTTACAGCTGGTGAGCTGATGGTGAAGTGAGCAGCAGCGAAGGAATATAACACAGTGAGTGACTGTGCACCCATGGAGCTGTGGACTCCGCCCTCTCCCTAATCAGCCCTACAGCAGGGGAGCTTCACTTTATTACCGAGCCGCTAACTTTCCCAGGAAGGTAACCAGGGGCTGCCTCCACCGCACCTTGATATGCTGAGAAAACACACATTCCACAGTCGTCATTATTTCTCTTTATTTCTTAATTAAATACCCCATGCAGGCAGAGGCGATGTTCTTTTCATCTTGAGGGACTGAAATATTTTCTCATTCACCAGAGGGGGTTACAAAAAAAGTTTTTTTTAAAAAATGCTTCCGCTCTAAATTGTCATGATATTGACTAAATAATTGACTGGAGAAGGTTTGAAAACTTGCTAAATTACTTGCCAATATGCTAGCAAGTAGGTATGTAGCTGCTGCAGTCCTTAATAAAAGACGACGGTGAAAACATAAGTGAATGTTTGGATGGCAACCGGTGATGTGAGCCAATTTTATATACTAACCCCAATTCCAATGAAGTTGGGACATTGTGTAAAACATGAATAAAAACAGAATGCAATTATTTGCAAATCTCATAAACCCACATTTTATTCACAATAGGACATAAACAACATATCAGATGTTAAAAGGGAGACATTTTACCATTTCATGAAAAATATTAGCTAATTTTGAAATTGATGACAGCAACACATCTCAAAAAAGTCGGGACAGGGGCAATGAAAGGCTGGAAAAGTCAGTGGTACTAATAAAAAAATAACTGGAGGAAAATTTGAAACTAATTAGGTTAATTGGCAACAGGTCAGTAACATGACTGTGTGTAAAAAGAGCATTTTGGAAAGACAGACTCTCTCAGAAGTAAAGATAAGCAGAAGTTCACCAATCTGCAAAAAACTGCGTCTAAAATTGGGGAAAAATGTTCCTCAGTGTAAAACTGCGAAGACTTTGAATATCCCACCATCTACAGTACATCATATCATCAAAAGATTCAGAGAATCTGGAGAAATGTCTGTGCGCAAGGGAGAAGGCCGAAGGTCAATATTTGATGCTCGTGATCTTCGGGCCATCAGGCGGCACTGCATTAAAAACAGGCCTGACTCTGCACTGGAATTCACTGCAAGGGCTCAGGAACACTTCCAGAACTCCACACTTCATTGTCTGTGAACACAGTCCGCCACGCAATCCAGAAATGCAAGCTAAAGCTGTATCATGCAAAGAAGAAGCCATATGTGAACACAATTCAGAAATGCCGCCGTCTTCTCTGGCCAAAGCTCATTTAAAATGGACTGAGGCAAAATAGAAAACTGTTCTGCGGTCAAATGAATCAAAATTTGAAATTCTTTTTGGAAACCACGGATGCCATGTCGTGCAGACAAAAGAGGAGAGAGACCATCCAGCTAGTTATCAGCGCACAGTTCAAAAGCCTGCATCTCTGATGGTCTGAGGTTGCATTAGTGCCTATGGTGTGGGCAGCTTACACATCTGCAAAGGTACTATCAATGCTGAAAAGTATATAGAGGTTTTACAACAACATATGCTCCCATCCAGACAGTGTTTCTTTCAGGGCAGGCCTTGCATACTGCAGCAAGACAATGCTAAACCACATATTGCATCCATCACAACAACATGGCTTTGCAGTAGAAGAGTCCAGGTGCTGAACTGGCCTGCCTGCAGTCCAGAGCTGTCACTAATAGAAAACATTTGGCATATCATAAAACAGAAAATCCGCCAAAGAAGACCCAGGACTGTTGAGCACCTAGAATCCTTCATCAGACAAGAGTGGGACAGCATTGCTCTCCCAAAACTCCAGCAATTGGTCTCCTTACTTCCCAGACATTTACAGACTGTTGTTAAAAGAAGAGGGGATGCTACACAGTGGTAAACACGGCCCTGTCCCAACTTTTTTGTGGTGTGTTTCTACCATCAAATTCAAAATGAGCTAATATTTTTCATGAAATGGTAAAATGTCTTACTTTCAACATCTGATATGTTGTCTATGTTCTATTGTGAATAAAATATGGGTTTATGAGATTTGCACATCATTGTATTCTGCTTTTATTCACGTTTTACACAACCTCCCAACCTCATTGGAATTGGGGTTTGTACGTATGTGGGCTGGGATGTGAAGTATGGTGAGTCCAGGATGCTTGCTGGGCTCTGTGGCTCAGTTAAGCAGTGAGTTGTATTTTAGAGCTCATCTCGAGCACGCTTCCTTAAATTTGTACATCACATTGGGTGAAATATTTGGGAAATATCGGGACAAATGATCAAATCAGTTCCAACCGTATTCAAAAATGGACAAAATAAATCAGATTTGAATCTTATCAATACAAATTTAATAAGGATCTCATCAATAAAAGTTATGCGTTTCCATTGAGAGAACGTGAAACCACTTTTGTGTCTAAAATTCGAAGAACTATCTGAAGGGCTAATAAAGAGGAGGGGTAGGACCATCGCGGATGATAGCTTCTCCTATGTGCCGTGAAGTAAGATGCAAAAGGGAGAAATCAGAGCCTCATCTGTCAGTGATTAGAGACCTTAGTCCAAAAAAGAGTGTGTGAAGTCCCAGTCATTCCCAGGATATCCGGACTCCTTCTCTAACTGCGCGGGGGATCATGCTGCAGATGTGTTTTGAGAGGCTTTTCCACAACGTCACGTTACTTCTTGTGCATTAGTCTGCCCTTTTCTCCACACAGATGAAACACATTAATGGCAGGTGTTTTTGGGGGTGTCCCATGTGTTACGTGTAGGAGTTTTACTGAGTGCTGTGGATCCCTTGTTGGGGTAGCTGAGTCAGGTAGTTCATGGGGGTTTTGGGGGCTGTTGGTGGGGCTGGGGAGGGGGCCTGTCGCAGCTTTTCTACCCTCAGGACGTCCCATGCTCTCTGACTGAGCCCAGATCAGTGCAGACCCTTGTAGTGGCTCTGTCGGAGAGAGCCCAGGATTAGTGTTCTAGAAAAGCCGAGCTGTCGGGATCGGGGGGTCTTTGTCAGCCCCAATCCACCCTGACACTCTGAATACGCAGCTCTGAAGGGACGGGCACTTACAGAGGCGGGTGCAGAATGGAGCAGTGAGTGAAGGATTTGCAGTCCTGAGCTCGTGAATATTCAAAGATTTCAAATAGAAAAATAACAAAAAAAAATAAAACAGAAAAATAACAGTTTGTTCTCATTTGATACAACAGCAGGGCTCAGCCTTTCTATTTGGATGATATTCTCTTAAAGCAGTATCTTTTCCAAACTGCATCCTCATCATGAGCGAAACAGTACAAAAATGTTAAAATTTCTAGTGCTTTTTTTTGCCTGAAAAATTTCCAGGACCCCTACTGTTTTTTTATCTTTGTAAAAAATTTACACAAGAATTTAATTTTTGAATGCGGTTAAGCCTACTTGTGTGTGTGTGTGTGTGTGTGTGTGCGTGTGTGTGTGACCATGCAGGGGTAGGGGAGTGGTAAAGGCAGTTATAAAGGGCGTCTTGTCCATGCGTTGGGGGTAATTAAAATGATTTGGCTGAGTTGCCCAAAGTGCTGGGAGTTCCTTTATCCCACAGGCCAGGCCCAGCCGTCAGCATGTCGCATCACTCCACAGATCAAGGGCTGCTCCTGGGCTGGCCCGTCCTACCTCCAGGCAACAGGCTCCAGGCCTGGGACACTAATGAGCCAAACCGGCCGCTCCCTGCCAGTGTCCCCTGGGTCCAGCCTGGGCACATGTGTGAAGCATTGGGGTCAAAGACCTCTGGGCCTGGGTAGGGGGCTGGGAATACGGCTGAATCAGGGAAAGCAATGTACTGGATCACATCCTGCATACATTGTCACACACTCTAAAATCCCCGGGTGGATCCACACTACTCAACATGAGTGATGTGTTTAATATGTTACTAACAAAAGTAAATGTGTCCTTAAAAGGAGTGTATGGCTGATATTGCCCTCCTGCTTGGTCAATAATTGATAAATATTTGCATCATCAATATCAGATTTTTCTGAGACAAAGAAACCGATATTGACCGAGGTCAACGGCCTTTGAGTCCGTAAAATCTGATATTGCCCGACTTATGGACAATAATTGTTTTATTACATAATGCAAACTATTTCATCGGACTTCGAAGTTTAATAAATGTAAACCTCAATTCAAATGTGGACACCATACGGTGCCAGGTGAATTATCCAGTCTATAAATATCACAGAATTTTGTTCACGTCTGCTAACAATGCCTGACGTTACACTCTCACTGATTGGATGGAATTTTTTCTTGCTGGTTAAACCACAGGGCAATTATCCCTTTTGATCGCTGCATGGCACAAGGGGTTTTTCAGGACAATACCGTGTTTTAAAGGAGATCATATGACCCTTTATTCACCAATGAAAAGGCATGGATAATTTGTAAATGTAATAATATGTGGCAGTGAGTGATATTCAGTGCCTCAAAATTATTATTTTATTTATTTTTGATGAGACAGTAGCAAAGCAAGAGCTGGCCCTATAAATGCGAAAGTTTGTGACTGAATGAGTGTTAAAGGTTCACCATTGGTCGGTTGAGTATTGGAGTTGCCTCATCGGCCATTGCTTTTTCAAAATCGTTTGCTACGAACCGTCATCAATCACATCATCAGAAAACTTTTACAGCAAGATGCAGACAGACTTCAAATACATCCTTCAAATACATCCTTCCAGCCATAAGTTTTTACCTAGTTATTACGTACATACAATAATTTGTTACGCTCTTATTTAATATATTTTTGCTCCTCTTTTCCCTTTAATGTTTAAAGTCCAAGTATGCTTCAACACTCCCTGCTTTGTTGATTTTTAAGAGTGCACACGAGTGTTTCCTCTCCAAAGTGTGCACTGTCAACTGCTGCTCCATCTGATGCTGTATTTTGCAATATACGGTATGTGCTGGTAAAATGAATCATATCCTCAAGTTCTCATATTGAGGAAAGAGAAGTTATAATCTACAGGTGACTACTTTAATGTCAGCATAGTTGGAGTCATGTTGCAAAGGGAATTTCATGTGATCTGCTATTTTTCAATGAGGCATTTACTGCGAAAGCTGAAAACAGACAAACTTCAAAAAGCAATGACAGCGGTAGGTGTGGGGTGAAAACGACTCATTGTGACGGAGCACATCGTATATTATTCCGGCTCTGCTGCATTCTGCCCCGCTTTGCATATTTCAGGTCTAACGGAAGTTCAACAGAAGGGGAAATGGCAGCCATATCTCGGCCATCTCGCAGTTCAAACACCTCCATTTCCACTTTAAACGTCCGCACTCTTGCCTTTGGCAGCGATGGCTGCGAAGCGGGAAGGAGGTGACTGGTGTTCACATTCATCCACTGTGGCCCTTTGTTCCTGAGGCATTCAGGGGCCCATTGATCCGGTGGGTACGCTGGTGTTTTCAGGAAAACAAGTCGTCTCCTCTGAGCCTGTTTGACCTAAAACACAGCGAGGCGCTGGGAGAAACCGTTGATTCTCGGCTGTCCTCAGGACAGGGGAGCTCGTGGCATAAAGAGAGGAAGCAATGAACCGCAACGTGCTATCGCGGCCGCACAGGTGCTGGTCGTTAGGGTGACGTTAAGACTTCAAAGAGCTGAGGTGCTTCAGGAGTCGTGACTTTGCAGGTGCCTGAGGCCCGGCTGAGCAAATGCTCCAGGGTCACATTCCTCTCTGCTTCACTTCGGCGTCAATCCACATCACGCCCTCCATTTAAATCAGAGGTGTTCACAGTAAAAAAGAGCAAAATGTTAGATTTACTTGAAAACGTTACTTCAACTACTTTAATGCAACTATGCAAATGCAGCAGTTCAACATAGCTGTTTTAAGCAACCTCTGAAAACCTTTTTGATTTTTGACCATTTTAATTTATCAAATTAATCTGAAGTTACTCAGCTCAGCGGTGCAGAATTGTTTGGCTTTTTAGCGTGGATGTGAAGAATCATCCATCAATGGGATTTATCAAATTCGCCTAATCTTATGGAAATAATGTGAAGATACTTGGAACAGTTGTGGGGTTTCAGTTGATATTTTCATGTAAATCTAATATTTACATTTTTAAATGCTTTGAAAGAAGCACCTGAGATGAGATGCCTGATTCTGCCTATCAAAACTAATATTAATTGGTTGATTAAGGTGTCATAGTGCTGGGCTGAAACAGAAGCGATACCCACGCCAGCCCACTTTGAATAACGTTGGAAATGGCTGGTTTACACTGACCATTTCCTTTTTAGAGGAAAGCCTTTATTTTAAAACTCGAGTCAATAATATCAGGCCATCAGTATTGGAGTGGTCTGCCCAAAGTTCTAAGACAGGGTGAAGAAAAATGAGAAAAGATGTCATCATTTCCCTCAAATTGTAACTGTATCAATGGGCATCTCACGAGTATCCAGAGATATCTGCTGTGTCCTGTTTGGAGAAGTTGAGCTTTAAAGTGGCGGATTTCCCCAAAATCAAAAATGCTTATTTTTTGTCTACTCGTAATGCAATTTATTAATCTGGTAGATTGTTTTAGTGTGAGTTTCCCATTCCCCCTCCCTCCTGATCAACTTCACACTTGGTGAGTGCTCTACTAAGGAGTGTGAAGTTGTTTGACTGAGCGGTTCTAATGGCAGCAATACTGCAGGCCAAGCAACCGGCCCAAAAACAGGCATGTTTTGAACAGGCACTATGTTGGTTAACATAATAGGCAATCCATACATACTGCCTGGTGGACTCTAAACCAGCTGTGGGAAATTCCGGACCTGCAGGGCCAGTCTTTTTGCATGTTTTTGTTTCAATCAATTAATCTGACAGCATAAGCTAATTGGTTATATGCACAATCATGGGCTTACTCAATGATTAGATCACAGCAAAATATTTCATTTAATTGTTCAAAAACAGTCGTTGATGTTCATTTATGAGCTTTTCAAGAAATTCAGCTAGTATGTCATTCATAAATGGTTTGAATAACTGAGCAATTAACGGCCAGAAGCTGGTGTAAAGGCCAGGCAAAGATACGGTCCTCCTTGTCCACATTGCTCAACATCCTTCTATTCATTGCAGAAGATTGCGGTAATCTGTGATGGGGAAAAGCATGGTCCCTCAAAAGTTGTCCACTCGTAAACGTATTTAAATTATGTTACTCAGGAATGAAACTAATCCAGAGAGGATTAAACTATTTGGTGCTATAAATCTCCAAGCTGAAACTCTGGCACAGGCAACCAAATTTGTGAACTTAGTGCAACTTCTGTCATGCCACTTAAGACCAAAAAATTTCTGAACTTGCCCAGTGACTAAATTTTGTGATGTCTCAATGTTTGAGAATGGGGTAACCATAGAATTAAACACAGTAGAATGGATGATGTCATAGGGTGCCCGTGATCTGCCATGTGCTAATAATGGGTGCCATGCTGAAAAAGACTGAAGTGGGTCATTCCATGCCAAGTGATCACATTTTCTTCCCAGGTGACCATCTCAGATTTTGCTCGAAGTCTGCCAAAATGAACCTTAGGGTGTACAATGAACACCTGAAAAAATTCAGGGTCCAACTCCCACCGGTTTGGATTTTATGGTCTTTCAAATTTTGGGTGCCATGCCCACTTTTTAGAATGCAAATGCCTTAAGTGGTTTTGGAAGGTCAATATCTCCACAATGGAGAGTCCCAGACCGCTGAAAATTGGTAGTCTAGCCAATGCTGGCCCAGTCGCCATGCTTGCAAGACGGACCTTAAGGCCCTGGGGGTTTGGAGGGACCCCGAGACCACATTTTGTGAAATAATATATCAATTTCTTTGCAGGGATATCAAATATGTGTACAGATCTATGAGTAAAAGGCTTATGAACCACCCCTGATGGCGTGTTCATGGATCGGTGGGGGTCTAAAAAGCGTCCGCAATTAAAAAAGGCCCCTCCAACGAGGGCCGAAAACCCATGTGGGACTGTACCCAGCCTAACCAACTTTTTACCCCTGTTTCATCTGTTTATAAGCTACATTATGTCAAGTTTTCAGCTTGGTTTTTCTCCTCCTTCCCTTCTTTTTTTCCAGGCCAAAGTTTGCCATTCTGTGGGGTAAACGGTACGGTCCGATGTCCATGTAATGTACATAAAATGTACACAGAACATATACGAATCATTCAAAGTCATATTTTGAAATGAAAGAACTTTAAAGCAAGGTATATTTATCTTCCTTGTACAGGTAAATATATTGAAAATCACTTGTTTCGTTTTAATAGTGTACTCACTGAGCCCCTTGCCCTCCCCTTGCCCCTACCAAGTTTCAAAACTGCATTAACCTTGTTCTCCAATGTATCATTTCTCTTTCTTGTACTGAAGCTGTGCTAAGCAGATGATAGCAATTTACACACATTCATGACACCTGAGGTTCTTGGGATCTCCAACATAAATATATCTTGCCCGATGTACATGTACTGTTACATAAAATATATGCACTGGGCTTACTTTCAGCTGAACTTACTTTTCAAAATGTGGAACCTACCTTTGATTGCTTTCTTATGCCATTTGAAAGGGTCACAACATTGCCATCGTAGACTTTTGTAGGAAATGATGTAGACCATTTCATGGTGGTTGCATTTTTCACTTTCATTAGAGAATGAAAATGCACAACGCCACCTTAGAAGTTCACAATTTTCATCTGACAGATCAAATACTACTGTAAACTCAACTTTACGGCAGTATGTATTCTAGTGGCAGTCGCCCTTTAATGCCAGTCTAACACTACAAGGTTCTGAACTAGTGGAAGTCATACTAAAGGTCTGTGTCACACTATGGTTGCTTTTGTATCAAAGCCGGTGTAGGTCTATGCTAGATTTTAAACCTGGCTACATAGGTCATGTTTGAAACCAAATCAGGTGATGAACTTAAGTTCATGACCTAAGACATCTGCAAGGCTTGACCCATGTCACTCAGTTCCCTTACCTGGTCAGCTGTGATCAATTAAATGATCTTACTTCAGTGAAAAATAGATAAATTGCCTAAAACGTATTTCATGCGAACCGTGGGAGAGTAAGGTTACTGCAGGAATGGTAACGGCACGGGGAGGGGGTCATCCTGAGTACAGTATTAAAACTAAAAAAGTTATTTTCAATCCTGTACAAGAGAAATATTCCTTACTTTTATGTTGTGACAGTGTGACTTTTTATGCACTAGTCATGTCCGTTTCACTGTTTTTTAGAATTCTATGGGGGTAACTTTCCCATCAACGGTGAGAGCCAATGGACAACTCTGCTATTCTACCACTGATAGACTTTTCTTCACTGATTCCTCAGTGCATTATTTGCAGGCTGTCACCTGAAAAACTAGCGTTAGCCATCGTCAGTCCACCAGATGGGGTTTTCAATGTGCTTCCCAAGAACCACAGATTTTCCGGTTTATTTTTGTTTGTCCTTTGTGCGGGAATATAGCCCTTGTTTTTCGAGCTCTGACAGTGCTGACCTCCTGTGGTGGTGGTCAGTCGAGCTGTAAGAGAGAGCCACTCATTCAGGCACCATAGCTACAAAAAGCTCTTTGTATTAACGGAGATGGGGTCGCTCCTGGCCTTAGCCAGCCAATAGATGAGCACAATATACACTTCTATTGGTTTGTTTGTGAATTCAATCAAAAGTATGGAGACATATATTTATTCAAGGAGGGAAAAAAACACAAAAGGGTAATTTGCATTGATTTTGCTCCGCTATAAATGAAGTGTTTTTTGAAATACGGAAATGGACAGAAGTGAAGACTTAACAAAAACTCAAATGAACCAAAAAAGGTCACTGGCACCAATACAATACCGAACGGATGAAAATTGTCAAATTGTTTAGTTCATACAATATTAGTTTTAATCTTTTCTCCTCTTTGTCCTAAGATTTTCACTTAGATGTGCCAATTTATGATAATGGTGGGAATTCAGTTTCAGAGTAGCTCCTCTGAATATTTTGGTTTTGATGTGCACAGAGAAAATGACCTTTAAAAGGGCATTAATAAATCAATGGAACTAAAAAAGTAAGTTGGGTGCTCATTTATAGTAGATTCTTTTTTAAACTTAGTTTTCATCTTTTTTTTTCCATAAAACTCCAGCCTTTAGCATGAAGGTAGTAAGGAAGAACATTGACTTCCTTTCAAATGATCTGTTGAGCAAATTTGACACGACCTCTTTTCCATCACTGGTGCGAAATCATCAGATCATTTGAATCACTTGCATGTTGACTTGCTTAAAGCCAAAGCAGGTTCAATTTGCCAAAAGAACAGTCATTTTGCTTTGATTGAAAGTCTCTCATAATTGATCTGAATTACACCGAGAATGGTAGAGCATAAACCTGACACTTTTGGCATACTTCGAGAAAATGATGAAATAAGCTTCTAAAAATGCTTTGTGCTGGTGTCCTTGTAGTTCTTTGGATAAAAATATCATGAAAACAACAACATTCATCTTACTATCATGAAATCACACCCACGCACTATCACACTCTGGCAGTATTCATAGAGAAAGTTCAGATGCTGATAAGTTGAGGCCTTGCAGTTGCAATAGAAACCAGCATGCATAGTGTCCCCTGGGTTAAGTTTGAGTAGCCCAGCACATAAAATTGATTTAAAAAAATACCTCAAGCAGGCCACAGTTCTTCAAAATTGTATTTGTTTCATTAAATTGCTTCATTTCATTCTGTTCAATTCTAGGACAAAAAAGTACACGTATCTGTGTGTGGTTACTTTCTGGACTTTCCAACAAGAGAATGATCCAAAGCGTACCTGAAGATCCACACAGAAATGGTTCCATGACACAAAATCAATGATCCACTATGGCCATGTCAGTCACCAGACCTCAATCCAATTGAAAACCTGTGGGCTGAGTTGAAGAGGGCAGTTGATAAACACAAACCCAAGAATGTGAAAGATCTTGAAAGGATCTGCTTAGAGGAATGGCCCAAAATCCCCCCAAATGTTTGCCTTAACCTTGTGAAAAATTACAGGAAAAGACTCCATGCTGATATCCTTTCCAGAGATGGTTGCATTAGGTAATAAATGAAGGGTGCCAATAATTATGAAACCTTGACTTTGTTGAAATTTGTTTTGTATAAAATGATTGTTATGATTTTGATTTTTTTCCATCGAAACATTAATAAAGTATTTCAGACGTTGGTTTATTCTGTTTCACTAGAATCATACTGTTTATACTGTGTATTTTTTTATTGTTTGTACATTGCCAGTCAGGGGTGCCAGTAATTTTGGAGCCAACTATAAATGAGCATTTAAAATGATTACATGCACCCGTAGTATTCTCTCTGTCGCAAGTGAACTGGTTATGGTAGCCAAACAATGCACAGTTATCCTAAGCGATAAGTTTAAATCACCCTGGGGGTTCAGGGAAATATTTAATCTTGTTGGGAAGGTCATAGCTTTTAGCGATCTTCCCCAAACTCCTCCCCACCCAATTACTCCCGCTACAGACTTTACTGAACAATGCCCTGGCCTGAGCATATGAGAGCTTTGGCTCATAATGATTTCACTGTGCTAAAACACAGGCGGGATGCTTATAATACCTTTCTACTGTCTATCTTCTTTTGGTCTTTCCCTGTCTTTTTGTTCAAGGAACTTATCTTCCCAGGGTGGCTGTAGTCTCAGCTGTGACACGGCTATGGGACATGCATATATGTCATAGCGAATTTCCTCCCAGGGTTGGGATGTGAACGCAGGGGATGAGAGGCAGTAAATGGAGGGGGAACGCTCACTAATGTAATTATGTTGACACCGTCTTAGTTCCACCGACTGGAAATCTCTCCTTCGCAGCCTCTCATTCATCTGCCGCGATGTCATGCCTTTTTTTCAGAGGATGGTCACCATTAGAAATAAAGAGCCTTTCTGCTCCCATTGTTCTCATTGTTTCAGTAAGCCTGTCATTAGCCTGAAAATTGCATTAGTGTAGCCCTCCACCGGCTACATCAGTAAGCATCATTTTAAACAGAGACAGCTCCCCCACACCCCCCAATTCTCATTTTAGATTCTTTTGCTCTAAGTTTTTCCAACGCCACAACTGGGAGTGATAATATCATTAATTACAGAATAAATGTCCAAGCCGCATTGCAAATATAATGACTATTAATACAGAATATAAAAATTGTTTCCACTGATTAAGCATGGCCTGGTTTAAAATTCCAATTTAATTAGGCTTAGCAATATTTTTTTTTATAATAAATCAGCAAGATTTGAGTCTAAATTAATATTTTAAAAGTTAATTAATTCTTTTTTTAAAGTTTTTTTTTGGAATATGCTCACAATTCCATACAAATATAGGCATAAACACAAGAGCACTGTAACGCCTCATAATTAAGCAACAACAATTAAGGCGAAACTACGGCAGTTTAGTTAATTAGAATCTCACTTAGTTCACTCTCAAAGGATAGAATTTCGATTGAATCCCTTGCACAGTATTATCATTTTAAACTTTTACAAGCTGTTTATTTATAGCACACTACAAGTTGCTAACACTGAATTGCACGTGCTGTTTTTTGAATCTTTACCACATTTTTCAGTAGTTGGCATATGGAAGGTTTTATAAAAGACTGTAAGTCACGACTGTACAGTGTTGACATTTAGGGAGAATTTGCAGCTGAAAAAAGTGTGTGCACTACCTAGCTAAATAATGTGCACATACTAGATGGTATGCATTAATGTGCTCCCATTTTTTTTTTAAATCTTCGGAACATGTGACCAAATATTAGTGCCCAACAGAGCTTTGCAAGCATTAGATCTAGACTTGGAAAACAAATATAATTGTACAGCAATTTACACACAGGAGTTAAATGGGGCATGTTGCCTACAAGCACAAATACAAGCAATCAAAACAATGGAATCCCTTGTAAAAGACAATCTTCGCAAATAACCGTGAAAGTGGAAGTTCACTAAGTGATCCAGTGATGGAACCTGATTGCATTAGGGTTGTAGTCAACACAGATTTTCTCTAATTGCTGGTTCATTAAGGGTTCCAGCAATTTACAGAATTGAATTTGGTTGTTTTTTTTTTTTTTTTTTTTCAACTGGGTATGCTTGTCTTCTTCTTTTTTTTTTAACGGACACCAGGCGGAACGTCCAAATGCTTCATTGTGCAGCATTGGAGTGGTCCCGTGCATTTTTGTGAAGTGACCCATTTGAAATAACCTGTATAATTTGGGAACTGAGGTTCATAATAGAGTCCATTCGAATCTGCTGACAAAAGGTTTTCTTAAGGGAAGCCTCGATGGAGAGAAGTGTGAAGAAAAGAGAGAAAGCTTTGGGAGATGTCGGGGGGCCTTTCGGAGGAAAACAAACTGCAGCGGCCGACTTGAGTTGACTTAATCTGATTAGGCCAACCTCATCAACGGGCCACTTAAGAAAGGGAAGAAAGCCATGAATTGGGCGAAAAAACAAGAGAAAGGGGTCTGAGCCGGGGAGTATTGGAGAATACAACGCATTGTGGGGAACATGCTGGTCCACAGATGGCAAAATGAAAACAAACTGTTTGAAAAGCAAAGCAAATATAATTGATCCCTGCTTTTTTGTGCAGGTATGAGAACAAAAAAAGGAGTAATAAGATTAAGAAAGAATAAAGTGAAAGTCCATGAAAAGTCTTTCATTCTCACATGGTTGTTTTGCTAACATTGTGTCTTGAAGACTTAAATTATGGATATTCACAAATCTAAACAGAAGAAAACTATTTCCATAATTCTGGCTCCACAAATTGAATTAACTCTCATAAATCATCAAACTGAAAAAAAAAGAAATTTAAATAGATGAATGGCCTATAAAAGTGTGTTGAGTGATGAAATGGATTAATTTTAAGACTGAGTTTATAAGAACTGATGGGATGCAGACAGCTGGTCAATTTTGTCCAGATGTTATTTTTCAAAAATAAAAAGATGAGCTGCAGAAACACTGATAGAATAATTGCACTGGGCTGTACAGGGTGCAAGGAACACATTAATATTTTTATATATTTATTATTATCATAGGAGCACTACAAACAGATAGAATGCTACCAGATCAATACGTTGCTTTGGTGTGTCCATATAACATCCAAGATGACGTGGTATGTTGTCGCTTAGCATAATTTTAGTAAGCAAATAAGTAAACAGCTTTGTGCGAAATGGACCTGGATTCAAAAAACACCTGGATTTAATCAAAATTACATCCCTTAAATTGTAGGTAAAGGTATTGTTCACTTCATTGAAACAGTCTTGGAAACTACAGTATCAGTCAGAAATTGCTATCCTAACTTTTCAAACTGCTTGTGGAAAAAAACTAAATTTGAATTATTTGTATGTTATGGAAGAGAGCAGACATACTGTATGCTCTTTAAAAAGATATTTTAATTAAATATTTAATATTTCAGCGATAGTGTGAAGTTTTTACTTGGTGTTGAAATTTTACGGATACGTTAAATAGACTTTTCAAATAGAATTTATGAGCAGCACAACAGCTTATACTGGGGTATTTTGCATTTGTTGTTGTTAGCAATAAAATACTGTATGCACAACTCCAAAAAGCAGTTCATACAGCAATGTAGTTTCTGTCATGTTCATTCACGATTATTCAAATTAATGCAAGCTTTCCCACTCTGTTCTTTTCCTGCTAAAAATAATAACATTGAATAAAAAGGGAATAATATGCATACGCACACGCATTGACAGTCAGTCTGGTACTCAAGGTATTTCCTTGCATTAGAATACTGACAGAGAATGCCCTAGTGCAAACCACTACGGTGGCTTCAAGGCCCATGGAAACATTTGTATTATGCATGATGAACAGCCACCAGGGGCATTTCAATAAACTATCCAAAACTTTAAATAGAAAATTTGTGTGATCAATGTGAAGTCTGTTTACATTCAGGCCTTAAAGGTGCACTATGCAAGTTTGTTGACATCACTTCTGTTGACATTCAAACTCAAAGAGAACAGAGGTAGCTCGCCCCTCCCTCCCATGCTTCCTTAACTGTCAACTCTTGTCGAAGATTGGCCAGGACGGTTTGTTATGTTATGGGGCACAGCCTGTACCCCTTGTGTTTATTTGCTGTTTGTGATGCCTGTACAGTCTCCAGAGCCCAGGGTTTTTTTTTTACAGTGAATTTAGGGGCACGCAGCTAGCGGATCGTGGAGAGATGTCGGCGAATTGAGACAAAAATATAATCGTGCAGAAAGTAAACAAGCTTGCATAGTGCACCTTCGAGACCATTTTGGCATATTTTAGCGCATAGCTTGAGAGGCTCAAGCGCCCTCCAACAGGATCCAGCTGAGGCAAACTTGTAATCAGACAGTTTATTCACTGGCCAATCCAGTTACAATGCTTGATATCTGCAATCTGGAGAGATCATGGTGCCTTTTGATACATATTTTACAATTAAATGTGTTCCTCAATAACTGTGAGGACACAGAACAGAATCTAAAGCCTATTATGGTATGTCTCAAAAGGATCATTTGATTTTTTCATTTTAATTAATGACAACAGACAAACAAAGCATCTGTATGAATAATAGTAGACCGTAGTTTGCACATATAGTCAGATCCAGTGTTATTGGCACCCCTGACAAAACTGCACAGTATAATGACCAGCAAAGGGAGTTGTCAAAGTTGTTGGATGATCTGTTTGATGGGAGAACTGTATCCTATCATTTTCAATGCATTCATTCCAGTGTCTCAGTATTTTTATCGAGTAATCTTGTTTTTATGAAAACTACAGGTGTTAAAATGATTGATGTCCCTGGTTTACCTCTTTGCACAAACTCAAACACCCCTGGTAGAGATGATGGTTGTTTTTTTTTATAATTTGTTGACCATTGATATCCTTGAGTCTGGGATGGGATTCAAGTCCAGAAGCTAAAATGGCCGTTGCAGCACATGGTTATTGTCTTTGATCTGCCATTTCTGCTGAGTTTTGATGCATCTAGTGGTCATCGCCCTGCTGGAAAATCCATCGGAGACAATGTTTATGCCTCCTGGCAGATAAACTTTTCTCCTTCTTGGTGGAGTTTATTGTTTAATTGATCGTAGGAAGTATCGCAGGACAACTGCAGGCTAAGCAAGCCCAAAGCATAACTGACCCACCGCCATATTTGAATGTGAGTTGAAGTGCTTGTTCTCTTCATTTGCAACGTGCTGATGGTGTGTATGGCCGAAAACATCAGTTTTGCTCTCGTCCGACCCATAGCACTCTCTTCTTGTCACAGTTCAAATGACGTTTGCATTCCAGATTGTTGGTTTCATTTCTTGCGCATAGTACAACGTAAATACTCTCTTCATTCAACGCCTCCCAAAGAACGATGATATGTTACATTCAGTTTTTAGACTGGGAGAAACCAAGAGGCCACCAATTGCACTCCGTATATGAAATATAAGTCAATCTTTGAAGCATTTTAATCTTGTACTTAGCCTCAACACACTTCTTTCTATTACGTTTTCTTCTTGGAAAGACAAACATTCTGCCAATGAGGTGAGATAATTTTGACTTTTTCGTCTATGGGAAAAAATTATCACTTATCAAGCACATGGTAACTTCAAGGCAAAGAAAACACTTGGTACAGCTGATGCCCAATGAAAGTACACTGCCCCTACAATTCAAATATATTTCTGGGTAATTTTGAAAAATTTTTTAAAGACTAAATCAGCTCGAAAAGATCAGATTTATACGTTGTGTGTGGTGCGCCATGTTTGTCGGAATCGGGGTAGCTTGCCACGTCATCCGGACACCGAAACTCTTGAGTGCGTAGAGGTTACAAAAGAAATAAAACATGGCTACCATAAGCAAGTGTTTGTCCGATGAATCATTTGTAAATCGGTATAACTACAATAACAAATAATAATCTGACATAAGATTTGGGAAGCCTACCTGTCCCATCTGTAACTGACGCTGTCGTTTCTCCAGCCTACCTAAAGTTGACAGGCGCTTGGGTTTGGGGGCCTGCTGATGACTGAATTCTGTTGGCCTGGCATCATCTGTCAAAATCTTCAGATATTTACTGGGCGAATCATTTCCATATTTTGCGTACACGGTGTCCCTTGAAATAACTGGGTAAAAGTGTGCAGAACTTAACCGGTAAGTCTTCGTTAGGACGAAGTCCCATTGCCCGATGTTGTGTAACCACTGTCGTAACAAGTCAGGCTTCACCAAGGGAAATTTGTGCAAGCTTATGCTCATGGGTAGGTCTGAGTTTCCCGTTTTGTTTTAGCAACCAACAGCCGCAAGCAGAGGCATTACCACTGATTTTGTCGCTAAGGTTCTAATAATGATTGGTAATATCAGACCTTGATCATTCAACATAAAATGAAGCTGCAGCACGAGTGATTTTCAAGACTAATTTTTATATACTTTATATAGATCAGCAGATTTCCTGGTGTCCAAGCATGTTATAACATCCGGGACATTGCCCCACAAAGTATTTTTGATTGGCTAAAACAGTGGTTCTCAAACTCGGTCCTGGCGCCCCACTGTGTATGTTGGTTTTTGTTCCAGCTGCAACTGCAATTCTAGAATTTTAAAAAGCTGTTACTTTGTCTTAATTAGCAGTATTCCATGTTTAGCGTAGTTATTTACCATCTTAAGTCACATTTTGATGGACATATCCATTCTGCCATGAAGAATAAAAACTCTTGACCATATTGTGCTTAATTTTCAATATTGTTAGGATTTTCAGGTGAAAACATTTTTAAACAGATCAAATTAGACTCTGAGAAAATCAGTAAGCTCCAGATTAGGTTTCTGAACACAGGTGTTTTGAGTTTTTCCCAAATAACCTGCCTGAACCAAATAAAATTAACACGAAACACAACAGGTGTGACTCCATTGTTTGCCAAGTAAATTGTTGGGTTTTGCCACCATGTGTCAAGAGTTTCACCAATGAGGAACCTATTGATTGTTTATGTTGGTTATGTTTGGTTAAATTGTTTCCCTCTGCAGATAATTACAATATATCTCAATGTGGATATTAGCATAAATGCACCTAATTAAAACAAATCAACATCTTGTTAAAATCCTAAGATTGCAATTGTGGTTGGATCAAAAACCAGCATACGCAGTGGGGCGCCTGGACCGAGTTTGAGAACCACTGGGCTAAAAGATATGGAATTGCGGCATTTATAAACTTGTACTGATGAGTTGTATTTCAGAGGTTTGACATTTGATTATTCAATACATAAAAATCACAAAAATTCACAAAAAATAGTTACGGAACGAGAACATCATGTACTTTCATTGGGTAAGAACTGAAAAAAAAATTTCCGTTGCCTTTAAACTCATATTTTCCACTTGAGGGAGAAAAATAAAAAGTTAAATCTCATAAGATGAAAACCCTTGTTAAGGCAGAAACTTTTTGCGGGATTCTGCATTTTATTGCCTTGCGTACCATCTTTCTCACCACCTGCAGGGACAAAATAAACTTAAAATCGCTGCTTTCTCTGGCCACTTTACTTCCATTGCTGGTTTTATTTTATTTTACTTTTTTATAATTACCTTCACAGTACTAAATGATTTTTTTAACCATGTATTCTGTGGAACCCATTACTACACTTTTGAATGTGATTCACCATCTGTCTTTTTTTATTGACACTTCTTTAGCTTTTTTAAATGGTGATGGATAAGAAATGGATTCAGCATAGATTTACTGCATATTTTTTTTGTACACTGAGGAAGCAAAGTTATATAATGGCACAGCATGTTTCCTTTTGCCTGCGTTGAAACCAGTTATGCCCAACCATATTACTAGTTTGACTTGGCCCAATTCTGATCATTATTTTTTTTAATGGTTACCAGAAATTTTTATGCCTTCGGCTGCTATGAAAAAAAAAAGAGATTGAATAAAAAACAGTCTAAAACATGAAAAATGTATTGAGATGGAAGTATATAGTTTGCCCATAAGCCGAAACTTTATCTATGGATTATTGGTTTTTTTTATTGTATGAAGTCCTTTTCTCCTGTTTCATCATGGGTCCGAATAATTCTGGCCCTGACTGTACGCACAGAATTAATCAAAATGACAGTGGAGCTGTGTTCCAGAGTAATACTAATTCCAATGTAATGCTAACCTTTAAAAAAAAAAAAAAATAATTATTAAAAAGATTTTGCCGTTAGTTACTTTCTTGCTCATTAGCAGACTTAACATGGTAGTAATTATTGGCTTCACAGGGGAAGTTCATTAACACATCAGGCAGGTTTTTTCAAAATGAAAAGTGCATTTCTAGTTTACCATTTCTCACCCAAAACAGCACCTAATTAATTCCACCGTCCTTTCATAACAGAGTATAAGCCCCCGACCTGATATTTCAATGCCTGACCCTTATCCCGTTGAACACAATCGACTGATGACAAAGGCATTTTTTTATTGTACAAAGAATGAACAATTCTGAGCCTACTCATGTTCTGTAAGTATCTGTTCAAGGTTGTAAATGGAGTCCACAAACATGAATGGCTAAATTAGACTTTACACGATGGTGAGTAATTAAGAGTTCAGTGCTGCGTGGGGTTTTACCTCAAGCCACCAAAGAGATGCGTTAAAATACCCCTGCATTCAAAAATCCCTTAAGACTTTAAGAGGTCGGGCTTTGGGTTCTGAAGTGGAGTTTGGGAATTAGTGGAACCATGGGCTGGATCCAGTGGTTAGGTCTGCATCATTATCTTCCAATCCCAAAGCAAATAAGCTAAAGGTGAAGAGCAATTTACCCAGCTGGCCTCGAAGGCCGCTGGATGATCTGTAAACAAATATCCCGTGTGCCCCACCAGCGTTCTCCCTAATACCCCGTGTGCCCCAGCAGCATTCTCCCTAACCAGGGAACAATAGCCAACAGCCTGCCACAAAATATCCTGGAATTACTCTTTTTTTAAGATGCCTCCAGTCAGCCAAGGATTACCATGTATTTCAAAATATACTCCAGGTTAGAACCTGCTGATGATGAATAGTTTTTAAAAATTCTATTTTCCACCTTATCTCTCAGTAAATACTTCCACTCACAGCTTCATACCCTGTGTGATTATTACAAAGTCTGACAACAGAAAAATGACCAGTGACTTATGTAAGAAGCAGTAAAATAAGATAATGTTTTGCATTCTGACCAAATTGCGCATGGAGCTGTAAGTGCCCCAAAACAGAATGTACTGGTCTGTTACAAGAAAACACAGATGTGCATGCGATTGATTATCCCGCACTTATTAATCTTGCTAAGTTGAACATGGGAGAGCGCAACTAAATAAGCTCACATTAACCTCTTGAAACAAATTCATTTGTTTTGACATGAAGTGAACTGCTCCTTATGATCAACAAGGTATTTGCCCCGAGGATCACATTAAAAGTAGTGCACGCATCAGAATATAATGTGGTCTTCCAGAGGCTGGTCTTCATCCAAGCAAAAGAGCTGCTGCCGTTTCAAAGCTTAAAATCATTAGCTCCCCCAATGAATTTGTGTTTACTGTAGCCGATACCCAAACCAAATATCACTGAGCGGAGATGGTGTTAGTGGAGTGGAATAACTTTGGGAAATCTCCTTTTGGCAGGTCTTCAACTCTTAGAGTGAGAACATCACGTTCTGAAGGTTTGTAAAATGTACAGTATAAACTAATTTTATTAAATGAATCAACCATTTCAAATACTTAATTATGACACAGCAGATTAATCAACTTGAAATGTTTAATTTCGTATTTGGTTTGCCTTTTTTCTTGTATTATGGTTGCATATTATTATTATTATTATTATTATTTTGCTACATTTTTTCAAGAAATGGGATTTAATCTTCGCCATAAAACAATCTATTGCGTAACCATACGTGCGATCGTGCATCTGCATTATGAGACTTCAGTGTACGCTAACAGCCAGCAGCTCACACAACTGACTCGTCATTTTCTTGCGCCACCTACTGGTAAAGAGTCAATGCAAATAACTTTCAGTAAAAGGTAATAAAATCAACTTGGAGTTCATAAATGCCCCCAATAGGCGGCAGCCGCTCACTAGAAAATACCCAGCAATTGCCCGAGTCTTGTCTGTCAAGACTCAATATTACTAGTAATTTTGTATCAACTGATTCATCGTGGGGAAACATCACAACGTTACTTGGGAACGTTATGATCATCTACTTTTTAACCTTATTTTTTAAATCAAATCTTCAGACTTGACATCACTCTGTGGGACCTTTATTATATTTTGAGGATATTTTGGAGTCCAGGGCATTGATCGATATATATTTTATTAATGCACATAAGTGCCTTTTTAACGTTCTCTAATAGCAGCTTGAGTCATACAACATTAAAATATCACCAGTCTAATCAGGACTTCTGTTCATGACTAAAAACAAAAAAGAAATAAAAAAAAAACGAAATACGCACAAGACTGTAGTCGGCAACTGTATTACATGAAAGTGCATTATTTTCAATGCACTACTA
Source organism: Gymnothorax javanicus (assembly GCA_029692085.1). Classification (NCBI taxonomy): domain Eukaryota; kingdom Metazoa; phylum Chordata; class Actinopteri; order Anguilliformes; family Muraenidae; genus Gymnothorax; species Gymnothorax javanicus. The sequence continues at coordinate 32,474,750 of CM056202.1, forward strand.
TTTATTTTATACAAGGCGAACCATGGTCGACGCGTGCGAAGAGTACCGAAAGTTATCTTCAGAAAACTTTTCTGAGCACGAATGTTTTCCTGTTTTTGCAAGATCAAGGCAATCCAACAGACTGTTTACAAAAATTTGGCTAACACGAAGACTCATTGTTTACACAACGAAAATATGAGGTGCTCCTGTTAACCGAAGGAGTGGTTTTCCCAGGCTCCAAGCGGGACAGTGTATTCCAGCAATAAGCACGGTCTCCCATTCCCCTGCAATCAGGGAACTCTGGTCTGGCACGTGCTACGCGGAGGCAGGAGTGCACTGAACGAGCGCTCACAGTAGGGCTGGCACGCGGACAGATGTTCGCCTAACTTCCCCAACCCATCTTTGCCTCTCTCCCTCGCTGTGATGACTGACATCTGGAAGTTTACCCAGCCAATCGGACTGCAAGACAATGAATTAGCTTACAGTGAACGACTTTCATTAGATTCTTATGTATCACTAGGTATGATGAACCAGATCTTTTTGATATTTAATGTAAGGAACATAAAAATAGGTATAATTTGATTGCGTATTGTTTCTGTTCATGGTTACATCTAATTTCCCCAGCCTTTTCTTTTTTTATCAATCAAAAAATGGTTCCATTAATTAACTTGTTCAGGCAAAGTGCAACATCAGAAATATTCCAATATTCATCAATAAAAATTCAGTAAAATAGCCTAGTGTTTCATTGTAAATGTGTTTACAAGTACATACACACACAAGACCAGACCATACATGTGGCCCAGCTGAACTGGATATGATGACAGATAATTTTATGTTTAAGTGGTAAATTCTCCCAGGCAAAATAAGTTAGTAACAAACAGCCACTACATTCCCCCAATGGTCCTTATCGCTCCACAACCTGCCGGACCGCGCTCACCGCTTTGTTGTTTGTACCTCCGGGGCTGATTGAGCAGCGCGTGACTGACAGCCCGCGGGGGTGCAGTCCAATCATCGGTCTGCCCCGCGCCCAAAGGATGAGTCTGCACGCCTATTGGCTGCAGCGAGTGTGGGAAAGAATGCAGAGAAGGTTTCACACGAACTGGGAGCAGGCGGGCCAGCTATAAATATCACGGGCGTGTGGCACTTCGAGTTGACTTGCGCATGGCGTCCTAGCAACACACGCGTTGAAATAAGCGAATAGACCTGTCAGCTGATCAGAGTGACTCGATTGCCGCTCAATAGTTGCCGTCCTCGGATCATAGCCAACGACTATCCTCATCAGCTGTCAGGCGATATTCAAAGGCAACGTTCAGAAAACCTTATATTTCTCGGCAAATCTACCGGATACTTTCTACCGATTTGTAAGCTTCACTTGGAGAGAGAGAATATTTCTGTAAAATGCCAGCTGACACCATGGAGAAAACCACCGCATCCCCGGTTGCTGGTGCTCCGGCTAATGGAGCTCACACACCGGACAAGCCAAAAAGTGCTAGTGAACATAGAAAGGTAATGATCTTTCCAAACTGGTTAACAGCTACCAATATTTTCATTCAATTTAATGTTCGCCATAGTTGTGTGATGTTCCCTAATGTTGCCTGTTCCAAAAGTTGCTCATAAATTCATTGTCACACTCCATGTGTGTTGCAGTCTTCGAAGCCAATCATGGAGAAAAGACGACGAGCGAGAATAAATGAAAGCCTTGGGCAACTGAAGACTCTCATCCTGGATGCACTTAAGAAAGATGTAAGTTATATGTCAATAACCAAAATGACAATTATGCGATGCACTGCATCATAAGACACCTAATTTCTGCATGTCCTTGCAATTTACTGAGCCTACTTGTGATTCTCGCTGTTTCTAGAGTTCCAGACATTCTAAGCTAGAGAAAGCTGATATCTTGGAGATGACCGTAAAGCACCTGCGGAACTTGCAGCGCGTGCAGATGACTGGTAGGTAGCCTATACCATGCACCACGCGCCTCTCCTCAAGTAAACTTGCGCTTTATCAGTGCCTTGGGCCTATATCGACTTTAAGTTTGAGATCTTAATTCATAATAATAATAATAGGATTTGATACCGTATATGGATTGATAAAATAAATCATCCCCAGATTGAATCTCTAATTAACAGCATTTATTATTCAGTTCTTCTGATCAAATTGTTCGGAATGCGTCTTTGTTTTTACTGGTATAGGTTTTGAGGGTAACATTCTTGATTCTCGTTCGGATCCATAGTATTACTAGCTAAAATTTTCTTTCCTTTTCTCCAGGCGCTCTGGCAACCGACTCAACGGTCCTGAGCAAATACCGGGCAGGATTCAACGAGTGCATGAACGAGGTGACTCGCTTTTTGTCCACTTGTGAGGGGGTAAACACGGAGGTCAAGTCTCGGCTCCTCAACCACTTGTCCAGTTGCATGGGACAGATGATTGCGATGAATTACCCCCCGCCATCCTCGGCTCAGCAGCAGGCGCACCTTGCTCAGCCTCTGCACGTGCAGTTACCTCCTGCTGCCACTGTTCCAGTCAACGGAGTCTCCATGCCTTGCAAGCTCAGTCCCTCCGAGGCAGTGTCACCGAAGGTGTACGGTGGTTTTCAGCTCGTGCCAGCCACTGATGGACAATTCGCCTTCATCATCCCTAACCCGGCCTTCGCTTCTGCGACGGCTCCCGTTATCCCACTCTATGCCAATACAAATGTACCAGTCACTCTCAGCTCAAATTCCGTCCACACTTCATCGGCCACAGCCATGATTTCCCCGGTCCAGGGTATAACTTCTTTTTCCAGCATTTCAAAGGCCGTGAGCCCGATGAGCGTCAGTGTTGGCGCGGACAATAACGAGTCCGTTTGGAGGCCGTGGTGAAAGGATTTTGGGGACATTGCAAAGACGAGAAAGGGAAAAAAAGGAACTGCATAATTTTTATATAAAACATACGTTCGTTCCGTTTTAAGGGACGTTTCTGACCCTTGTTCGAATATTTATTTTCTGATTCCAGATTTTGGGATGTTGGTAAAAAAAATGTTCATTTTGTGTGGAAAAAAGATGTTTATCACATTGATTTCATATATAGTTTTTAAACATGGTTTTATATGAAAAGATCGGTAATTGCTCAATGCCAAAGCTGTTTTATATTGCTTGTTCGTTCCTGTTCGCAAAACTTCATGTTGTGAGGTTTTAGTTTGGAAATAAAAATTTGAAATCATCTCCGAAATGGTCTGTCTTTCAAATTAATCTGAGATGCACAAAGTAATTAAATTCAGCAGTTTAAGCTAATGGGCTTAGCTAAAACGTGCATCCCGTATTATAATGTATAAGATAGCCACATACCCACTGCTAATTGCGAATTTTCTCTGTTACTTGAACCTTGTGCCATCTTAAGTGTGAGTTGCTCAGCAGTTGATATCCCCATGTAATTATGCCGAGCAATAGATGCTGTATTCAGTCACCATTTGATATTTTAGTCCAATATAATAGCCTATTAGGACGCTTAACGGGTGTAAGGTGTTACGTGTGAACTCGACCAGGCTACACAGCCTTTCAAGGAAGTGAAATTCTACCCTCCAATTTAGTAGAGGCCTAATGGCTGAATTACAGCCTAGTATTAAAGTAAATCGCTTGCCAGTTTGGGTGACAAAATTTTTAGTTGTATTGTTCCAAAAAATTAAAGCCATTTTAGCGCTCTCAGCATCCGTATGACTCCTGCAATTTTTATCAACTCATTTACCTGGTTTCCCGCGGATTTGTGACAATTCCTGAGTTCCAGCAGGCTTCAGTCATAAGGAAATTAAATATACTCAAAAAAATTTAACAGTTCCACACAACTCTAAAGTAGCCTATAAATTCCAGATATGTAGGCGACCAACTTTTTTTTTTTTTTTTACCAGTTTAATTAATCAAAGTAATTTGAACTCAGTTGTGTGAAACTGCTTCACTTCTTATAGGCCTATACGTGTTGATTGTTTTAAAGATTGCTCAATCTATACGACTTTTAAAGGAAATTGCACCAAGTAGGCTAGAACACATGGCACGCAACATTCAGCCCTCGAGCCGACTGAAATTAAACAGACAAGGCAATTAATTTAATAGTCTACTAGAATAACTTAAAACATGGAACTCAGTCGGTAAAGTTGGCTTGGTTTAGCCGGTTTTATTTACAGCACGCGTATTATCTTCAGTTCCAACCCCCTTCCTCTATTTATCCGCCTGGCCATCCATTTTCCTGTATATTTATCCCTGCGCTTTAAGTTTATCTTTCCCTTGCGTCCGGAACCGGGGGTCGTGTTGCCCGGACTGCCGGCATGACGCTTGCCGTGTGCCAGCCACTTGCAATCGACGAGCCTCACCGTCTCCGGGGTTAGGTTACATTCAGTCAACAAGGAGTCTGGAGCATGAACGCCTCCCGCAGTGTGATGCATTCCGCGGATGGGGTGCGCTCAACTACCAATCGAGAAAAATCATTAGATTTCCTCATTGTACAGCCCATCTCCCCGTCGGCAGCATCTCCTACGTTTCCTTTAGCCATTTTCCATCGAGTCAATAACTTTTGACGGAAAGGCGTTCATACCGAGTTGTGCATCAGTAATATGAGTTAGTTTTAAAATTCAGTTCATAAAGAACGTTATTTTCATTAACGCCCAAGATTCAGCATTGCATTTGAAGCGATTGTGATCATTAGGCTATACATTGGTGTGTACATCGTCTGGTAAAGTCACCATTTAAGTTCATTCTATCGGCAAGAGGTAGGCTTACACTACCCATTTAGGCTAATTAAGTTGGATTTCACTTGATAACGAATAGGCTCTCTCCTTCTGTATTTACCTGTATGTCAAAAGTGTTGGCTTCGACTGAACAAGGACAATTCATATCCATATCCATTCATCATCTATGTCGCTTCTTCTTCCCTTGGGTCAGCCTATCTCAGCAGACTTTGGGCCAAAGGCAGGGACACACCCATGACATTGCAGGGCGCACACACTTTTCCACGCACACCATTCACTCATACCTAAGGACAATATATAGAGTGTCCAGTTGGCCAGACATGTCTTAAGATTGTGGGAGGAAACCACGGACGAAACCAAAGCGAAAACGGGGAGAACATGCAAATGAAAGGCCTCAGGCTAGATTCGAACCCCAGGTTTCTTGCAATGGGACGGCAGTGCCACCCACTTAGTCACTGTGCTGCCCAAATAATAATAATATATTATCCCTCGAATGCCTTACGCAAGTCTATTAAGCATACAAAAATGTATTAAGTAACCAAGGCTAATTTAATTGCGAGCTTTTTTAGAAATCCACCTTCGCAAAAAACATTCAGTAGGAAGACAAATGACACAGTAAGAGCCGGCAAATCGTAGAAGCTTCAATTCGCACAGGCATCACTGGAACGCAAGCTGGCGGCGTGTGGGCCCTGTGACTGCTCCCTCTCGCAGCGTGTCTGTGTTAATATTTCAGAGATTCCCGCGTAGTACTAAGGTCGTGAGAACCGAGCGAACCAGACTGCCTGTGGTCGGGCACAGAGCCAGTCAGTAAATCCCCACTGGCAGCACGGGTCGTGCGTTGGCCGCAGCAGTGCTCTCTAGAGGTGAGGAGGCGCACGCGCGCGTGCGACGAGGAGTCAGCCCAGTCTACTTCCAGCGGTATCGGCACTGAATTTCGTCACAGGCTCTCAGACTCCGACAATCTCGAACGGCCTAGACCAGTCGATTAATCTTAGTAGAAACAAAGACGATATGCTAGAATGTTGCGTAATTTTGGAGTAATACTGGTGCGAAAAACATTTGCTTGGATATTCTCCAGTTCCTTTCAAAATAGGTGTTTAACCCATTTCTTTAGCAGTGGTCACCCTGCTCCTGGGGATCTACCATCCTGTAGGTTTTCATTCCGACCCTGATTTGGCACACGTGATTCTAATTGTTGGCAGTTCAATGAGATCTCTAGCTGTTTAACATGTAGTGTTTTGTTAGGGTTGGCGTGAAAACCTGCAGTATGGTGCAACCCCATTTCCAAAAAAGTTTGGACGCTGTGTAAAATATAAATAAAAAAGAATGCAATTATTTGCAAATCACTTAAACCACAAATTTTACAGAAAATAGTACAAAGAGAAATTATAATATGTTTAAAATGAGAAATTAGATAATTTTTTGAAACATGTCTGCTCATTTTGAATTTGATGCTGGCAAAAAGTTTAAAAAAAGTTGTTACACAGGGTTGTTCATCACTGTGTTGCATCACCTCTTAACAACTCTCGCTCAGTATTTGGGAACTGAGAAGATCAAATGCTGTAGTGTTGAAGGCAAAATATTTTCCCATTCTTTCTTGATTCAGGATTTCAGCTGTCAACTATTTATGGCCTCTTGCATTGTATTTCTTGTTTCATAATACACTGAATATTCTCAGTGCCTGACAGGTCTGGACTGCAGGCAGGCCAGTTTCACACCCAGACTCTTTAACTACAGAGCCATGACAATGCAATATGAGCAGAATATGGTCTTTGGCATTGTCTTGCAGAAATAAGCTAGGCACTCCTGGAAAAAGATATCTGGATGACATTATATATTGCTCAAAAACTTGTTTATATTATTCAGTATTAATAGTGTCTTCACAGGTGTGCAAGTAACCCATGCCATGTGCAAAAATGCACCCCCATACTATCATCAATGTTGGCTTTTGAACTGTGCTCTGATAATGAGTCGGATGGTCCCTCTACTCTAAAGCCCAGATGATGCAGCATCCATGATTCACAAAAAGAATTTCGGTCAGACCACAGTTTTCTACTCCGCCTCTGTCCATCTTAAATGAGTTTGGGCCCAGAGAAGGCGACAAGCATTTCCGGATTTTGTGTAGATATGGTTTAATGTTTACAAGTTTTAACTTGCATTTGTGGATGCAGTGACTAACTCTGTTCACCAAGAATAATTAACAGATGTGATTCTGAGCCCATGCAATGATTTCCACCACAGAAACCAAATAGTTTTGATGCAGTGCCGCCTGAGCGCCTAAAGCTTGTGGCCATTTAATATTTGTTTTCGGCCGTGTCCCTTGCGTACAAAGATTTCTCTGAATCTTGAAATTATATTTTGTATCATAGAGGGAAAAAATCCACAAATTCTTGGCAATTTTACACTGAGAAACGTTATTCTGCAAATTTTTTAATTCATTGCTCATGCAGGCTTTCACACAGAGGTGAAGCTCTCACCATCTTTACTTCTGAAAGAATTTTTATACCAAATTATCTATTGCCAATTAACCTACTTAGCTGTGAGATGTTCCATCAGGTGTATTTCTTTCACAGAGCAACTTTTCTAGACTATTGTTGCAACCGTCCCAAGTTTTTTGAAATGTGTTGCTGGCATCAAATTCAAAATGAGCAGATATTTTTCAAAACACAAAATAATTTCTCATTTTAAACATTTAATATGTTGTCTTTGTACTATTTTCAATAACATTTATGGTTTATGTGATTCACAAATTGTTGCATTCTTTTTTAATTTAAATTTTACACAGTGTCCCAACTTTTTTGGATATGAGGTTGTAGATCTCTAGCAACTGGGTTGGTGACCACTGATCAATAACTCCACCAAACAGTCTTCTTACAGGACAGAAAATTGTTAGGAAATTCCAACATCTCAGCATCAAAATGTTTATATCATACCATGGAATCAGTAGTCATGTTATTTTATTTCCATAATTAGTTGAAACCCTGTCTTTGGTGCACTTAAAGAAAGTATTTACAGCTTAAGAGAGCTTAAACTTACTTGACATTAGATACCACACCGACCAGGGTTGGTCAGCTTATCATGCAGAACGGTTCCATTTTTCCTAAAGTGCGCAGGTCTTGTGCTCGTGCAGCAAATTAGTTCAGGTGGAAATTCAAACGTATGACTTTGGGCATTTTCCTCATTTGGTGGAATTCAATGAGGTCCATTTATCTGAGAATGTGGTCCGCTCCTGTGGAGTTCAGGGTTGCGAGCTCAGAGCTGGCTAATTAGACCTTGTGCTTTCATCACCAAGCACTCAACTAGCGGGCAATAGAGGCGAGAAACATGGAGGCGGCGGCATAGCCAAAATATAATCCCTCACTACACTGTGCTTTTGTTTTTCAAGTTGTTTGTGATTTTCTCATTTAGTTTTTTTTTTTTTTCTATAAGGCTGTTGCCTTTCAGCAAGCTGTATCTGCTATAATTCTCATGAATTGTAAAATTCACTAAATTCAGCTTAAGTTTATAATTCATTGTTGAATTATTCATAGGCAAGTCATAGCTCTGTAAATGAGGACTTGTGTTGCAATTATGCATTTTTTTTTTTTTTTTTTTGTCAGGACAGTTTACATAAACTGAATTAGCCTATATGATGGGCAAGTAATGTTAATAGTAAATAATCAATGTAAAGCTTTATTATGTTTAGAAAAATAATTCATTCTATTTAATAAAAGTGTGTAGGCCTAGTCTTGAAAGATCTCGATGCACATTGACTAACACTAAACTATTTATAGTGAATGCATGTTCCCTGAGGGATATCCTCACTGGTTGCATTTTAGTGTATAAATGTGATGGGGAAACCAGTTTTTCAAAAACTCCCCTGGAAGCTCACATACAGAGGCACTTTCACTGAGGTCCCTTCCCAGAGCTGTTTAAAAACACTTATTCACTCACGCAGTCAAAATCTTTATCCAACGACCTGTCTTCAGTCTAGAACACAGACACCAATCGGTATTCGTTTCTAGAGTTAAAACATCTTATTTGCAAAGCATCTGTGTTTGAACACTCTGAGCCAACTATTGTGGTGGAGAACTCGTATTTCAAAGCTATTGGATTGTTCTCGAGGACATAAGACAGCAATACCTCTTCTGACCACAAGAAGGTGCACCCCAGCACCTCAAACCTTTATGAAAGGTGAGTTGGCTTTTCAGGCGTCACCGCCCGAGCTGATGTAAGAGACATTGCTCTGCTTGGGATATTGCTGATAAATACTGTATATTATGTAAAGACAGGATTAATGCTGAAAATTTAATGGAATTAGACTAATGCTTGACCATTGGCTGTTGAAAAAAAAAAAACATTTGCTGAAGTGTCATAGCGTGACCAATCGGGCTCCTGGTTTTATCACATTACTGCCGATTTTCTGTAATTTGAGACACACCCTCATTGAAGTAGTTATAAATTGGCTGTGGTCACGGGCTCCATTCATGAGGGTTGTTGGAAATTCCCAGCGTGCTTACGCAGAAGTATGGTGGAGAGTAGAGGAATGGGAGAGGTGGGGTGACTGGGGAGAACTGGAGAAACCACTACCCATTGCACCTGTTTCCACACAGAGCGGGTGTGTGTGTGTGTGTGTGTGTGTGTGTGTGTGTGTGTGTGTGTATGTGTGTGAGAGAGAATGTGAGTGTGTGTGTGTGTGTGAACGTGGGTAAGTGAATCTGCGCATGAGAGAGAGAGAGAGAGAGAGAGAGAGTGTGTGTGTATGTGTGTGTGTGTGTGTGAGTATGTGAATGTGTGTGCGAGAGAGAGTGTGTGTGTACGTGGGTGGATGTGTGTGAGTGTTAGAGTATGTTTCAGAGAAAGAGTGTGTGTGTGTGTGTGTGCATGTGTATGAGCGTTTTGACTGTGTGTATATGTGTGTGCGAGTGTGTGTGAGAGAAAATGTGAGTTTATGTATGTGTGTGCATGTCAAAGAGAGAGTGCACTTGTGGTTAACTAAAGGTTAAATAAAAAAATGTGTGTTTGTGGATGTGTATGTGTGTGTGTGTGAGAGAGAGAGATAGAAAGAGAGAGAGAGAGTGTATGTATGTGTGTGCATGCGAGAGAGTTAGAAAGAGTTAGAAAGTGTGTGTGTGTGTGTGTGTGTGTGTGTGTGTGTGTGCGCGCATGCATGTGTGCGTGTGTATGTGTATGCATGTGTGTATGTTTGCGTGGGAGGGTGGGCAGTGGGGGGAATTTTATTCAGGCAGTCGTAGTTTATTAGTTTTCAACATTTGAACAGGCACCAAATTCATATAATTAAATACAAATACACAATACATGTTTTCTGACCTGGATAAAACTGAAAGCTATGCATACCAAAAAGACTCAATCCATCCCGGCCCACAGCTGAGGCCTATATTTCTTATTCTGATTTTGATTTAAAAAAAAAAAAAGCCATACATGCCCCCGGTTATCACATGCCTAACTAGTCAGCAACTGCCCTCTGTATTTAACGCTCACGTGAACTGACAAAATCTGTGAAAGTCCCACAAGACTGCTTTTGCTGACTGTAGAGCTTTAAATCTTTGAAAGAAAGTTATTTATTTATTTCCTCGAAGGCCTGAAGTTAGTATTTTAGAGCTCCATCGCTTTCACCGACCAAAAGTGATTGTTGCAACAGCATTACGGCGTTCTGATGAGAGCTTTCTAAAGGTATATGCGTAATCTTGCCCCTCGAGGAGTTAAGGTTTTTTCTAAGAGGCGGCTCTTGGTGTCTCACTCATCCTGCCTTCTCCCGAGAGTGCCGACAGCAGCTGCAGGTGCCCATAACGGGGTGACAGCACTAATGGGACTCCGCCAAGTGGAGCTACCTCTGTGTTGCTTTCTTTTTTATACTTAATAATCTGACCATATTTCTATCTTCAGTCAGCACCTCCTGACGTCGCGAGTATGCCCTATTAATTAATTTGCAATGACGCGGCCAGATAATTTCCAAGTTTCCAATCCTTATTTTTTTCTTTCATCGACAAGTAAAAAATAACGAGGCGCCACCCTTTCATTTCCTTTTTTTCTATTTATAACGGCGTAATATTATCTCGAGCACAAGAGCAGACGAGGATGCGTGTGGCCGGATGCAGAGTCGTTGCGCCGGTCGTGATCCGATTTCGCGGACCACGGACGGGCGTGGCGCGCTGGCGGAGCCATCAGTCACCTGTCTGCCTATGCTTATATCTGTGGCCGAGGTTTCGCTTTTCACCGAGCTCTCCTGTGTCCCCCCGCCGCCTCCGCCCAAATTGCGTGGATACCACGGAGAAAGTTAAGTGCCCGCGCAGGTCAAGAATTTCACTAAGCATTTACGTGCCTCAACCGCTGAACGGCCTCCGGAGAGATGGTCTTCAATTTGGTTCTCATTCTATTTATATGTTCACCTCTCAGGGGCATCAATGTCTGCCATACCATAGCAATCAGCTGTTGCTCGTCTATTTATAGCCCGAGGTCCGGCATTTAAAAAAAAAAAAAAAAAAAAAAACTTAAAATAATAAAACAAGTCACAGAGGGGTCCGTGGTCAGGTCGTGGTTCACTTAATAAATACTCAAGGGACCTGCTGAGCATTCTCGTGTATTTCAGCACTGCAATGTTGGTTTATGTTTGAAATGCAGCTTTTGTGCGTATTTCCGATCATTTTCAATATTTGGGGGCATCAGTGTTGCTGCTGTCAGGCCACTTGTAGTAATAATTTTCCTATTGCAATTTTTTTAGGTTGAACTGATTCATGTAATTATTTGCTTGCAGCAACTGCAAAAAAGGTATAATAATAATAATAATAATAAGCAGTGGTTAGCATTGCTGCCCCACAGCAAGAAGGTCATAGGTTCGAATCCGGCCTTGGGCCTTTCTGTGTGGAGTTTGCATGTTTTCCCCGTGTTTGCATGGGTTTCCTCCGGGTACTCTGGTTCCCTCCCACCGTCCAAAGACATGCATATCAGGCTGATTGGAGACACTATATTGCCCATAGGAGTGAGAGTGTGAGTGAATGGTGTGTGAATGGTGTGTGTGCCCTGCGATGGATTGGTGAGCTGTCCAGGGTGTGTTCCTGCCTTTCACCTATAGTCAGCTGGGATGGGCCTCCAGCTCCCACGCGACCCTAGTGAGGAAGATGCAGGTAAAGAGAATGGATGGATAATAATAATAATAATAATAATAATGATAATAATGTCAGTACCATATTATTGTTATTTTATTTTATTTTTTGGTCAGTGGCCAGAAGTGACTTCTGGGCTTTGCAAATGATTCATTTATGAAATATATACAGTGTACAGCAGTAATTCCGGTTACCCACTTTACTAAAAGGGTATGAGAAAGCTTCCTCAAGAAGGAGTGACTTTTTAGCAAGGGTACAACTTAGATAATGTAAAATTGACTATAATTTGCCCTGATAAACATTAATCCCCAGAAGTCAACATGATCGCTGTTAAAAAAAAATTCTGGCATGTCTTTGCTATTATGACAATTATATTCAGGATTGCAAGTCAGAGTTCCCTTAAGCCAAAAATGCCTAAACTCCTTCCGGGAACCATTTCATAAATGAACCATTTAAACCATTTGGTTACTTAACCCTTGAACTGCCAGCTCAGCCTTTTGGCAGAGTACACTTTGAATCACTGTATATTATTAAAAGATGTGTTCAACTTGACTGATTGGATTTTTTTCAGCATAACTTACCTCAACTGAGTTTTACAGATGGCTTAATCAGGTTGAGCAAGGTTCAACACATCTTTCAATTAGATATAATAACTCAAAATGCACTCTACACGGTTATAAACTGGCACCTTTTTTGCCAGTTATTTCAACTGTAATTTTACAGTCAGTTTATAACAGAGGTTCCATGTATGTTAACTATAAACCACAGTTAAATGTGCGCTGGACTCTACTTACAGTTAAAATAACAAGAAGGCAATGCGTTAATTTAACTATTAAATTCAGTGACTTTATAACAGTGTACCAAGTGGTTGAGGCAGTTAAAGGGTTAAGAAATGCCCTCTCTGTGTGACTCTGCAGCTGAGTGGTGGATCAGGGCTCTGTAGAGAAACACAAGCCAAGTGTCTGCTGGCTGTGGGGAGGATTCTGCAGTCATGGTGTGTTCTGCTACCCTACCTCACGCCTGGCTGCATGCCCCTGGATGGGACACTGGGGTAAGGGCAGTGGGGGCTTTCTCAAGAGGATTAGGTGATTTCCCTTCATACAAATCCTGGGAGTTAACCATGGACCCCCGGGGGAGAGCTGAACTTGTGAATGGTTGAGTGCTGATCTCCAACCCTCAAAGTCTTTTCTTTCTTTTCTTTTCAGAAGGGGGGCAACGGATGGGGGACACAGAGAGGTTGAAAGAATAAAAAAAGAGAGGGAGAGAGAAAAAGAGAAAAAGCTCTCGGCTTTTTAGAACTATATTTGGGGCTTCCAAAAGCAATCTTATATAGACAGGCCAACCTGTTGATCACCTTTCGCAAGCATTTAATGCACAGGGTAAAACTTGCTCAATTCAATGACATCAAAACACTCTTGAATTTCTGGGCCCTGGGTCTGTCAAAATGATGTCCAGCCCTGGGCAGGGAGTTTCAGCTCGTCTCCCTCTTATAGTTCAGCGGAGACCAAAGCCTCACAATAGCTCCCAGATTCTTTCCAAGTTACACCAAAACTGCAATTATAATGTGGGACTTCATTCAGGAGCAGTAGTCAGTTGCGGGTGTTTAACAGCTTACTACGCTGTCACTTAAAACGGCACCGCACTCACTCTGTGTGGCTCAGATTCTAGTAAAAGTCCAATGGACAAGTCTGGTCACTCAATTTGATCTGTCAGGTGGAGGATTCTTCATTTTGGCTGCAAAATACTTGCAAAAATTTTATTGATCTGGCTATGTTCTTGAATTTTGCTGCTGTAAAAGCGGCCTTGTTGTCATTTTGAGCACATAATAGCTTTAAACCTCAAACCCTAGAGATTAAAATTTTTCATTTTATTTCATCCTGAGCAAAAAAGTTACTTTTATATTCCTGTTCCAGAGTTCCTGAGGCCTCACCTGTAATTATATCATCATCATCATCATCATTGTCATCGTTGTGATCATCATCATTAGTAATCATCATCAACTGGTTAGAACATTACAGAACAGTTAATAATGTTCTTTTTAAAATGACATCACCTTTCCAAAATTATTTAGGTGTCAATGGGATGGCATAAATGAGCATCAGAAAGATAGAAACAATGAATATTTGCAGTTTTGTGCAAGTATTAATAAGTAATGTACAAAATTGACCTCTACCATGTCGCCAACAGCCCCTCCCCTAGAATCCTCCCCATTCCAAACAAATTAGGTGGAAAAAAAAATATAATTTGTAAGTTATTCAGCAAAGAAACCACTCATGCTTGCGCTCCAACTGCCATTAAGCAACAGGATGGGTGTGGGTGCAGGCGTAAATGCAATACACCATTATCCAACTTTAGAAACAGGCCTAATGGGTTAGCGTACAGCTTTTAAATGAAATAAAATGGCATGAAATCAATGGCAAAAATATCCTTTCTGAAGGTGAGCAACATTGTTAAATCAGGCTGTACCACTGAAACACAATCATGGCCAAAAAACCATAATTAAATGGTACTCTAAAAAAAAAAGTATTCTTCAGTTTGCCATTTTTTGCTTCATTTTGTAACGTCTATTGTAAATTGTAATAATGACTAGCAGTAGCTTAGATAACTGCCTTTATGGTTCTCAAACCATCCATAACAGTTATAAATCTGAAAGAGATCAAAATAGAAATGTTTCTGGTTACCAAACGGTAATAATACTCATAATAAACATAAAAGTTAATATTATTAGAATAAGGCTTGTGCCTGTTGTATTATAGTAATACAACTCATTGGCCCTATTGAAGTATTCTGCAGGGTAAAAATCACATCGACAAGATGCTTGAATTATGTATGTATGGTAATTTATTCAAAGTCATAACTAGAGTAAAATGTTTGCTTGCTGGCAAAAGTTAGTGCATAACTGAGGATAAATAACTAGCACGCTGTCCAGCTGCAGTATATGAAAAAAAAAAAGCATTATAGTTACAACCCCATTTCCAAAAATGTTGGGACGCCGTGCAAAATGGACTGTAAATCAAACCAGAGTGCAATGATTTTTGAACTATTTGAACAATATATTTACTTGAAAATAGTACAAAGAGAATATATCAAATGTTGAAACTGAGATATTTTATTGTTCTTCTGAAAAAATGTGCTCATTTTGAATTTGATGCCAGCAACACGTTTTAAAAAAGTTGGCACAAGGGCATGTTTACCACTGTGTTGCATCACGTCTTCTTCAGTCAACACTCTGTAGGAGTTCGGGAACAAAGGAGACCAACTGCAGTAGTATTGAAAGCAAAATGTTTTCCTATTCTTGCTTTACGTAAAATTTCAGCAGCTCAATACTTTGTGGCCTCCATTGTCATATTTTTCGTTTCTAAATGAGCCAAATATTGTCAGTCGGTGTCAGGTCTAGGCTGCAGCCAGACCACTTCAGCACCCAGACTCTTTTATCACTGAGGCATGTTGTTGTAATACGTGCAGAGTATGGTGTTTGGCATGGTGTTGCTGAAATGAGCAAGGCCTTCCCTTAAAAAAGGCATCTAGATGGCAGTCAATGTTGCACCAAAACCTGTATATATCGTTCACCATTAATAGCGTCTTCACGAAGTGCAAGTTACCCATGCCATGTGTACTAATGCACCCTCATACCAGCATGGATGCTAGCTTTGGAATTGTTTGCCGATAACCAGCTGGATGGCCCCTCTCCTCTTTAGCCTAGAGGACGTCATATCCATGATTTCCAAAAAGAATATCACATTTTGATCAGTCAAACCGCAGGGCAGTTTTCCACTTCACCTCAGTACATTTTAAATGAGCTCGGGCTCAGAGAAGAAAGCAATGTTTTTGGATCTTGTTTATGTATAGTTTAATCTCTATCGTGTCAGAGTTTCAACTTGCATTTGTGGATGCAGTGGCAAACTGTGTTTACTGACAATCGTATGCCGAAGTGTTCCTGATTCTATGCAGTGATTTCCACTACAGAATCCTATCTGTTTTTAATGGAGTGCTGCCTGAGGACCTGAAAATCCGCCATTCAAAATTGAATTTTGACCTTGTCCCATACGTATAGAGATTTTTCAGGATTTTTGGAATCTTTTACTGATATTATGTATCATAGAGGATAAAATGGAGTCGCTAAGCCCTCACCATATTTATTTACAAAAGACTGTTTATACCCAATCATGTTAGCGACCTGTTGCTAAATAATTGAATTGGCTGATCACAAATCATGCTCATTTTAATATGTTGCCTGACATATAACTTATATACCTGCATCAATGAATGAATTTTCTATTTGGAAGTGTTGACTGCTTGTATTGACAAGCAGCTGTACCTTTTTAAAAGATTGAGGAGTATACACATCTTTCTTGTTTTTAAGTAATTTAAAGGCAATGTTCAATGACTGATTTTGGATTTCATCTTCCCTCATTTCATCAAGGGCTGAAAATGTTATTCAAGGAAAGATTCCGAATTGTAGAGACAGCCGAGAATATTTTTTTGGTACCAAATCAATTAGTAATCATGTTATAATTTTTAGAGCATGCCTCTCAGTCAAACCGCTTTTCTCCCCTGTCCTGTCATTTCCAAAACCAGTGAAAGGGTATTTCAAAGGTTAGCAGGACCCCCCCTGAATCCGTGCACAGTGAACTGCCATATTCAGCCTAGATTAGATGTGGAGGTAGATGCAAGACATGGTCGTAATGAGTTTAAAAGGCTCACGTTCTTGGCGACGAGGATACAGCCATGGGGCGCATTGTTCTCCTTCAGGATGTCCTGGTGCCTGGCTCATCCTGATGGACAGCAGCTGCCAGACTTTGCCTTCTGTCTGATAACCCATGTTTCCGGATTTCAGCGCCTTTACAGAGCCTAACCACCACTCGCAAGCCGGAGCCAGGCGGTTTTCTGTCGCTCTTGATGTTTGTGGATCAGATTTGATTCTTTCTGGTTCCCCCCTCGTGAGTTTTTGGCTTTAAATGTTGGCTGTTGGTATCAGTGATGGCCTTTTTTCAGTCTTTATGGGTTTTGTTTACCTTTCATTCTGAAGCATTTTGAAAGAAAACATTGACCTTTTTTAATTTTAATTTAAAATATTGGGCAGAGTGTCTCTCCCCTGGTGGGTTTATGGACAGCAGCAAAAGGCACAGGAAAGTGTCAATTAGGCAAACGACCTCACTCCCCACATGGAAAGAATCTATATGAACATATATGCAACCTATATGCGCATATATGCTGCATATATGCTCATATATGCCGCATATAGGCCAAATTCAGGTACATATATGTGCTTATAGAGGGCATATAGGTCTCCTATATAGCTCATATACCCAGTGGCAGGTTCTGTTTGTCATACCTATTGTATAGCTCATATCTCACTTTTGCAACTGTCATACATGATGCCTAGCTCATATTTTTATTCTCAAGGTAATATCTGCATATTAGTCCAAAGTCCCTTACAGAAATAACAAGAATTTCATGCAATAACTTATTAATCGCATGTGAACACGTGAAATTGGCATCACATTTGATCTTAAATATATGTTGACATGTGACAACGGCATGTTATGTGTAAACCAGTCATTATTAACTATGACAAGTGAGAGGAGACAAAAAGCTATGATATCAACACAAATATCTAATACTATTTGTTAAATTTTTTTCCTGAAACATTAACAATAACAAGGTCATCAATTCTTTCTTGAGCATACTTATTTCCATTCTATGAAGATTGAGTTGTGTATTGTGGAAGAGAAGGAAATGCATAAAAACAAAATGGTTTGATTATGTTTATTTCATCAAGTAAGCATTTTTTCAAGTTTAAGTCACTGCCAGATTCACCACATTAGATAAAATTGGATTCACATCATTACAACTCATACACATCCACTGAAAGATAATACACTACACTGTTACATCCACCAAATGCAATGTTTTCTATCTTGCCTGTAACGCAGTTTCTAGATGAATATGGCTCAGAGGTCCTTAGTCCAAATGTAGCAAAATAAAACAAAAATAACAAAATTAAAGTACATAGAAGAACATACATTCAAGTAAACATGCCTTTCAATAGTCATTTTCATCCCCACATCTATTTGAGCATTTCACTGAGGTTATTGAATTTGAAGACAAAGTCTACATTTCTGTTCACAGTTTTAATGAACAGACACTTGTCTTTTATCTGAGATGCTTGTATAGCTACTAAAGGTCCCAGACTTTTTCCCACAGGGATGAAATAACAAGGGTTCTTAAATTCCCACATGAAAAGAACCTATATAAACATATAGGTTTTAATCCCCGCCTCACATCAACCAGCAGTGGTCGGCAGCTCTTTACAGAAGTAGCGCGCAATTGGCCAATTCGCTACAGGGATCCAAATTAGGAAGGGCCTGCTGGGAAGGGTTATGTAGATTAGAGTTCCCCTAGGCATCTCTTGTTGGCCAGACGAGCCCTCATAAAAAAGATTCTGACCTGATTTTTTTCATGTAATTTCTGCCCTCGTTCTGAACTTGAGAAATCTCCCCAGTGAATACGTAAGAAGCAATGGCTAACAGATACGGGGTTCGTCGGAGAGCCACACGCTGTGTACACTCATCTGTGTTAACAATATACGGCCGCATATGCGAAAAAAGCCTATATATAGTTCCCTAATTGCATATCACAGATTCTGGTGGGATTGGAGATGCCAAATAAAATATATAAAAAAGACATATAGGCTTTAATATAGGGCGACATGAAATAGGCCGTTTTCATATATTATACGTACATATATGTACATATTTGTACTTATAATATATGAAAACGGCCAATTTTATGTATGTCGCATATATGCGAAACCTATATCTGGCCCTATATTAAAACCTATATGTTTATATAGGTTCTTTCCGTGTGGGTCTGAACTGAACATTGCAGAGTTTGCTGCCAGGTAGACAGCGGATGGCTTCTTTCCTGTTTGTGTGGTGCCTCTCAGACTGTTCAATGGCCCAAAGGGCAGTAAAATGCTGTTATAATGCACATTGCTGCTCCTTACACCCTGGCTCTGAATATAATATGTCGTTATAATGCACATTGATGGTCTTTACACCCTGGCTTTGAATAGAATATGTTGTTATAATGCACATTGCTGGTCCTTACACCCTGGCTCTGAATAGAATATTTTAAACATATTCTATCGTATCATATTTTGACTTACTGGTGCAAAATGTGGCATGAAATGTATCTGATTTAACACTGTTTTAGGCATGTCTTACATTGAGGAAAGCCTATGGCTGAAACATGTCCGTTTTCTGCTGTTGTGCAATAATAAAAATGAATATTTTGCAATGTGAGTGCTGACGATTTCTTTTTTATATTTATGTCTTACCTGCCCAATCATAAATGTGATCATTTCCCACAGATTAGAAGATGATGGCAAATGATGTGCACATTTAAACATATAAAAGCATATTCATAAAGAGCACACAAATCACTGAAGTCTAGTTGTTATTTTTCTTAAAGGGGTTCCAAGTTTTCAATACATTTTTTCTTATAATAAGAGTTTCTTATAATATTATAAGAGTTTTTTCTTATAATAATATTTTGTTTTTGTTTTTTTTTTTTTGTTATTGTTCCTGCTCAAACATAACTAAACTATAAGAATTTACTGGAAAAACATGGCAAGTGCCAAATCAGGGGCATTATGCCATGAAGAATGACTCCCAAGTTTGTTGGCTAACTCCACTAAAACTCACATCCCTCCTGATAAAGTATTTGCCCCCTTCCTGATTCCTTCCATTTTTGCAAATTTGTCGCGCTTCAGTGATTCAGATCATCAGAATAATTCTAATATTAGACAAATATAACCAGAGTAAACACAAAATGTAGTTTCTAAATTTTGATTTGATTTATTGAAAGAAAAAAACTATCCAACCCTATCTGGAACTCTGTGGAAAAAGTAACACCTTCCTTAGTTACAAAATTAACCAAATAAACCAATTTAATTGATATTTGGGTTCAAATCTGAACATAATTTAAATAGAGCTTGTCTGGCTATGTGAAGAAGGCAAAATGCAGCACATGATGGTCCAATCTAAAGAATTTTGAGAACAGATGAGGAACAATGTCGTTGACAGCTATTAGTTTGGAAATTGTTTGAAAGACATTATCTACTCATGGAGAAAACCTGGAACAGTGGTGAACCTTTGCAGTAACTGCGGGCTAAAAGAAATTCCGCCAAGAATGCTTTGAGAATTCATCCAGGAGGTCACAGAAGAGCCGAGACAAATATCTAAAGAACTGCAGGCCTCACTTTCCTCAATTACAGTCCATGATTCCACAATAAGAAAGTGACTGGGCAAAAATGGCATCCATGGGAGAGCTGCAAGGCGAAAACCACGACAGACTATTGAGAATATTCCAAATTCCAGTAAAAAAGTCTTACTTAATCTCTCTAAATATATATATATATATATCTACAAAGCGCAGAAATGACATTTTATCTACCATGTAATAACTGCGCACTACCTGTTGTTTGTTTTTGCTTAATTCAGTGTATTCAGTGTATGTGTACATAAATATAAAACTTGCGTTACCCATTGTAATGTACAAATAATTTGTATATATCTATATCTGTACACTGGGCCTGTGGCCTTCCTACAGCTAAATAAACCTTCTCTCTCTCTTGAACAAAGGCTTGTCTCACATTTGCCAAATAAAACAACTTGATGATCCCCAAGACTTTTGGAATTACATTTTGTGAACTGATGAGACAAAAGTGGAACACTTTGGAAGACATAGATCCTGTTACATCTGACGCAAAGCTAACACAACATTCCACAAAAACATCATATCAACAGTCAAACATGGTGGTGGTAATGCAATGGCTTGTGGCTGTTTTGCTGCTTCAGGACCTGTGCGACTTGTCATCAATTATGAAACCATAAATTTAGCTCTTCAGCAGAAAATCCTTTAGGAGAATGTCCAGCGGTCAGTTTGCGACCTAAAGCTCAAGCACAGCTGGGTTATGCAGAAGGAAAATGATCCAATGCACACAAGCAAGTCTATCGCTGAATGGGTCATAAGAAACAAATGAAGAGTTGGAATGCAAAACCCACAAAGTCCACTCAACCTCTTTTGTTTTAAATTGAGTTTTTTTTACTCCGCATATGCTGAGTAAAGAAAAAACTCAATTTAAAACAAAAGAGGTTGAGTGGACTATGTGGGTTTTGCATTCCACCTCTTCAAATGAAGGTATTTGAGTCACCTTGTCAAAGTTTGACATGAATCTGATTGTGATACTGTGCCATGATCTTAAACAGCCAATTCATGCTTGAAAAGCCTTCAATGTGACTGAAGAAAAACAATTTAGCCCAGGAAAGTGGGCCAAAATTCTTCCACAGTGATGTTAAAGGCTCACTGCCAGTTATCCCAAAATTTTGATGGCTGTTGTTGCCGCCAAGGGTGGCACAACCAGTCATTAAGTTTTGGGGGGCAATTATTTTTTTCACATGGATGATATAGGTTTTGAATAACACTTTACTTTCAATAAAGGAAATAATCATTCAAAAGCTGCATTTCATGTTTACACACATTGTCTTTTTTGCATATTTAATTTAGTTTGATGATCTGAAATATTTAAATATGGCAAATAAGGAAAACTAGAAGAGATAAGAGGTTGCTCTGTTCTCAGGATCACAGACTACACCAAAAATTGTTAGTGTCATCCTGTACAGAGGGATATTAGAGATGGCAGTTTAACGGTTAGCCTGTAGGTGTGTGTGTGTGTGTGTGTGGGGGGGGGTTGGTAAGCCGTAATCAAATTTGACTGACAAACCCAGTCTAGGCCTGAACAGTTGAAAATCCTGTTTTGCTTGGCCGCAAAAGACTTTTTCACACAGGGAGGCAATGATGTAGTGAAGCTACAAACCAGTGGTTTACAACAAGAGCTGATCTGAAATTGGCAGCAACTCCCCTCAGTTAATCAGTCAGTCATTCAGTTGTTGTCATATCTTGATCTGACATTTGTATAAGCACTGATGACACCAACTGGATATTGTATTTCCTCAAGATTTTTTTGCACTCAGGTGACAGGAGTGAAAAAGTGCAGGTATTGGGCTGTCAGGAACTAATGCTCAAGACTTGGGGTTGTTCACCTTTGCCAAAGGCCCATAATGATTGAGCTGGAGACAACTGTACAACACTGCCTGTGTACTTAAACTTCTGATCTCCATTCAAATGAGTAATGATGATTGGTATAAAATGGTCATTAGAATTTTGTCTCATATCATATGATTTGTTATACACAGCACGTGCACCCAACACAATATCCTACACCTAAAATACAAAGTGTTATCTGACAGGAGGCAGAGTTGGCAGAGACCAGACTCATATGTAGACAGAGATCCAGTTCACAGGTTTTATTGAAAATCAACGTCAGGCAATCCAGGTCAGTAACAGGCTATGTGACCTCAGTACAGTGGGACAAATCCAGAATCCTAATCAATTACAGTCTGATAATCAGAACCAGGAAGTCAGTAGGCCACATCCAAATCACAAAGAGAATATTAGAAACATTGTACGTCTCACCGAGACATGGCTGACTCCTATCATACTGGACCATGCCATTCAACCAGCGGAGATCTTTTCTGTTCATCGCATGGATAGAACCAAAGAGTCTGGTAAGTTGAGGGGTGGAGAGCTATGTCTGATGGTTAACAACAGGTTGGTCCCCAGCTTGCACAACGTCTACATCAAAAGATGCAGGAAAAAAGTGAAGAGGATTGCCGGGGACCCCAGTCACCCCAATAACGGACTGTTTTCCCTGCTGCCTTCAGGGAGACGCTATTGCTTGCTGAAGGCCAGCACAGAGAGAATTATGAGGAGTTTCTTCCCTCAGGCCATTAGACTGCTTAACCCCTTTGCGCAGATATAGACGCTGGTGTCCGTAAATTTTAATTCTTAAATAATTCTATAATTGAATTTCCAAATGTCTTGCTCCACTGGAATAATTTTCCAGAGTATTTGTGACACAAATACTGAGTTATAAAGCCTAAATAAGTTCATGCAGAAAGAGAATAATTGGCACTATTTGTATTCTGTGCAAAAAGAGGTTAATGAATGTCTCTAATGACTCGCAGAGTAAGCTCCTCCCCTTATTACTCCACCAATCACTTTTACACATTTGTAATGTTTGTGCTGTTTGCACTTTTGCCTTTCTTTATGGGTTATGTTATGTTTTTGTTTTGTTTTGTTTACATTACAGCCAGACTGGCACATAAGCATTTCACTGTGCATTATAACTGTATAATTGTGTATGTGATGAATTAACTTGAAATCTGAAATCTGAATCAAAATGCACAAGAAACATAACTAGACATATTCAGGCCCTGACAAATATCCAATGCAACTAACATTCTTAGGAGAATGTTTTGTGTGTTAGCCGTTCTCCCTTCTCAGTAATTGCTGATCTTTTTGAGGTGTTTGTTAAAGTGTTCATACATGCTCATATCTAATGGGAGTCTGATCCTTCATTAGGTAGGTCTTATCTGTGGTGGCTAATATTTCAGCCCATGGTAGTAGATGTGGTGGAATGACCATGGGCTAAGGGGCTCTATCTCAGAGGGTAAACATCTTCTTAAATCATTCTATGCAATTGAGTGAGCTTTATTGTCAGTAATGGCAATAACCAGATGATTAATTGCCTGAAGTCTTGAATGCCATCTGACATTTAAACCACTTTTTTGAGGATATTATTTCTGGAAAGGGAGGAGAATATATCACCAAAGATAAGACTTAAACTAACTTAGGTCAACCGAAGTCCGCATATCCGCTTGCATGCGCGCACACACACACACACACACACACACACACACGCATACAAACGCCCACACACGCACGCACACACACACACGCACACACACCTACACACACACCTGCACATGTACACACACACACACACACACACACGCGCGCACACACACACACACACACACACACACACACACACACACATCCATATACACACACAGGTGGCTGGAGAGTGTACTGAGCCTGAGAAGAACAAACAGAATATCAGGGAACAGTGTTTTCCTTTGTTGGTGCGTTTGTCAGTTCAGTGTTCAGAGGAGGTGTAACTTCTCACCTAACTAGCCAGACCAGGATTAAAACAACACAACAGGTGTGACTTCACTCTCAGATGTGGCAATATCCAGTTCAAAGTTAATTGCCTTTACTCTTTGGAAAATGATTGATTGCAATCTGATCACACTTAATTATTATTTAATTTTTTTATTAATTAGCTAGCCTGCGGAGGATGGGCTTCCCCACTATAGCCGGGTTCCTCCTGAGATTTCTTCCCACTGAGGAGTTTTTTCTCACCACTGTTTGAGGATTTTTCCCTACTGGGAGGTTTTTTTTTTGCCTCATTTGATATACTAGAGGAGATTAGGCTGGGCACTGCCTATTTATTTTTATTCTTTTGCACTATAAGGCATCTTTGTAACAGTCTCTCTGTGCAAAGTGCTATACAAATAAAATTGAATTGAATTTAATTGAATTGCACTGTAGCACTGTCAGAATTGTACGCACTTTTTGATCATACTGTCAACATGGTATTGACTCTCAGAGAGAAGTATTCTCCTGGTCCACTTTAATGCGTTGGGGCTGGGACTAAAGATTGTGGTCCATGTACCTGCCTTCTTCACCTCGGGGTGAAAAACAGACAATAAAATTGGGGGGAAAAGGTTTTCCCCTGTCAGTGAGGAAACAGGACCCTTGCCATTAGCCATTTGTGCACTGAATGTTCCACCGTTAAAGAGTTAAGGAGCCAGATTTACAAAACATTATCTTCATGCCCAGAAGCCACATTGTGATCCATTTTAATCAAACCCGGTATTGAAAAGAGCCCAACAGCTGGCTGCAGAAAGATGAAAAATGCTGGAAAAATCAGTCAAGGGTGTAGCGTGTTCCCAAGTTTCTGTGATTATACACAGTATGATGGTATACTTATATGAGTACAAACTCAGGGTTGTAGTGGAGGCTGTATGCACGTCTACAGAGTATAGGCTGCCCACCTCTTTTTCTATCACTTCACTGTATTCCTGTACCCATTAATCCGCCTAAAAGTAATTGAAATTCATAGGACAGTAGCCTATACCCACTTTCTCTGTAGAGATCGCCCAACTACCTAATAGAGTATATCCACTTCTCCAAGGACCACCACACCACTGTACAAACTATTTTTATTTGTTGTTTATTATTATTTTTATTTCCATTCATTTTAATCTTGTGAGTATACATACCATAGATCAGATTAAAACCAGCTCCTCTGAAGAGAAACTACAAGGATTTCTATATCATCCAACGGGAGCCCACTCTCATCCGATGAAAATCATGCTTAAATTATCATTGAAAAACTGCTGATAGGTACTAGTCTAATTAGACACTATTTAGCGTGCGAGAGACTCTTGGTATTGACAATGTCATTGAGCAAGCACTAGATTTGTGATGGTCCTGCAATCAATAAAAATATGTTAAGCCATGTTTTGTCTTCATTTAAATGCAGAATCAGACATAGGTATGCCTATATGCTTATATTTTAATATCCAGGGACTAAGAAATAACCCCTGACACAAAGAGAGAGGGCAAGGGTACAGCCATACGCCGACACACGGAACTCAACAAGAGTTCAACTTTTTACAATTTGTAAGGCTCATAGCATTGAAGTTACCCGCAGCACCTGTCTGAACATCTTCAGTTTGATCTGACCAAATTAGAACAGTAGGCTGGACTTAAATATCTTTGTTATTACCTCCGCCAAGGAGGTTATGTTTTCACCCCTATTTGTCCGTCCGTCCGTCCGTCCGTCCGTCTGTTGACAGGATAACAAATAATTATAAATGGTTTGGCATGAAATTTGGTAGGATCATTAGCGGTAGTCCAAGGATGAGTTGATTAAATTTTGGAACTGATCCAGAGCATATTCTGGATTATGGATCCAGAAGAATGAAAATATATCTGTCTCACGCAGGTCTGTGTGATATTTCTGACTGGATAACCCAATGGTTTGGCATGAAATTTGGCAGGATAATAGGTGGAAGTCAAAGGAAGAGTTGATTTAATTTTGGAAGTGATCTGGAACATATTCTATGACCAAAAGGACAGATATATGGCATGGTGGATGTTTGTGCTCTACCGAGTGCCCTCTAGTTTTTTTTTTTTTGAGCCTGTCCGCAGAAGAAAAACTACGAGTGGTACGTTTCCCAAACTTACTTAGTTTGAACCTGAGCTCTGCTTTGAACTGTGTAAGTTGCTATCATAGTTGGAACTAAGTTTTTGGGAAACATACCCCAGATAGGTTGAACATGCAAGCGGCCAAAAATTATCTGTCTGAATGTTAACATTGCGCTGACATTTTTAAATAGGAAATAGTTCACAGGGTTGGAAGTTAAGGAGGATGTTGGGGCATATAGACTTGCAGACTTGCCTGCGGGAGAGTGAGGTTTGACTCTCCTTGCTGCTAGTTTGATTTTTTAGAACTATGACCCGAGAATGATTTCTAAAGCCCCAGCTGTCCTTTTAAAGCCACAATCGCCTTACTCCAACCCTGAACCCTAACCTTAACCGAACCATAACCCGACCTGTAACCTGTAAAAAGTATTAACTTTAACCAAAGGCACAATGTTCTCTGAACTGTTTGTTTTTTTATGGCGCAAAACTGTGGATACTTAGACAAAGGTGTAGTGCCGCTGTTATTTATGGTAATTGAGGAAACACAGAAATGGTCCTATGGATGGGATCAGAAAAGACCGCATGGGTTGTATCAGATGGTAGGGAAGAGTAGACCTACATATATGGCTGTTTTGGTGTGAGGATATGCTGTTTTTTTTTAGCACTTTGATTTGTGGTTCCCCTCAAAGAACTGGTCATTTAGGCACTTGTGGTCCTAAGCAACCCCCTTTACAACGAGTACAGGCTTTGTCCTCCAGCCAAATACTCAAGGGACAGGAGCGCATCTCCACCTCCTCTGCACTTTTCCCACATGCCTCTCTTTCCCTCCCCCTGTCCATCCCTTCTTTCTGTCCAGTGACTGACAGCGCTCGCCTGCTGGACGCACTGTATGCATACATTCAGGGGAAATCCTCGAGTGGAACGCGGCACAGCGGCCCAGCCGAGTTCCGGCATTGACTGCTTCACCTATCCCACAGTCAACCCTAATTGTTTTTTTCCTCCCTTTCTTTCCGGGCAATCAATACTTCTTTGTGTGGGTATTTCTGCTTTCAGTAACTGTGAGTGCAATAGCTTGCTTTGTTTACGTGTCAGTCAACTCGAAGGTATGACCCCAACTGCTCCTCTCTTTTGAACCCTGAGGTAACATCTAATGGCTGAAGTAGGGAATTTGGCCGCAGTGTTTTAATGCCAGGCAATCAAACATATCAAGGTTAATTTCTTGAATTTGACTGTTTCTGAAAAAAAAATGTTTTGTGATTATCACAGAGATTGCAAATCGTTCGTACATTCCATTAATAAGGCACTGGACTGGAGAGACAGCACACTGATATGCTTCTTATATGCCTATATCCGTTTCAATACTAACAGGACACGTGCCCCACAATATTTCCAAATGTCCTATTGGGATATGAAACCCCTGCACTTGGGCCAATTCCATATTATAGGCACAAAAATGACGTATGTATCCAGTGAGTAACTCTGATTCATATTATTGTATTCACCATTGAAAAAGTTCATGAAGACCGTGTTTTGATTCTAGTTGATTTTTGTCTAACCCCATATTTGGTTAACAGAGAGAACAACTGTCTTTAAAGTACATTCTGTGTGACATTATCGATTTGTGATGAAGGCTCCCAAAGCCAAGGCATTCAACAGTTGAATCCAAAAGTTTGTGCTGTCATTTTACTCCCCAAAATGGGGTGTTTTTTGTAAAAAAAAAAAAAAAAAAAAAAAAGGCCATATTTCTGACAGACATCCTAATGTAGAAAAGCAGACATACTAATGCTACAGTCAGATTGTGAAACCAGTCATTCCACGAAATGACCAAAAATTTCAGTCCTTTCATGAAATGGCTAACCTAAGTTTCACTATCTAACTGTGACATAGACATGCATTTGAACCTCACACTATTCATGGTTTTGTTTCAAATTTGATAGGCTAGACAACATGATGAATATGTTAACAAATGGGTACCAAGTGATGCACGGGTGGAGTCAAATGGGTGAGAGGCGAAGATATACCCTGGTTATTTACCAGTCCAACACAGGGCATGCATACATTCACTCACTCATTCATACCTAGGAGAAATGTATTGTCTCCAAAAAGCCTAGGATGCAAGACATTGGAATGTGGAAGAAAACCACAGAGGGTCCAGAAAAAAACTCCCCAGGTCATAGGGTCACGTATAAACTCCATCCAGGAAGGCTCAGGCTAGATTTGAACTCATTAGCTTCTTGCTATCAGGCAATAGATAAAACCTGTGTAAGATATTTTGAATTTTTGCTGAACTGGAAAGTACAGGTGAAGACTAATTACTACTTTGTTTTGACCAGGGGAAGGCAGCGGCTTGGGTACTTCAAGCTGTTATGCTGCTGGTCAGATGTGAAAAGGAAGGTTAAGAGATGTGATAGTGATAAGGCACTTGGGTTTCTTTTGGTCACAGCCAACATTTGCATTCTTCCCCATCTCACAAAATGTAGAGTGAATGGAATAGGCAGGGGAGGTGGTGTAGCGATATATGTTAGATCATGCTTTCCTGTGACTATTGTAAACACTGGAACTGAGTCAAAATATTTTTAATTCATCACTCTGAAGATAGAATTGGGTTCTTTTGATTATTCAATAATGGTACTTTATTCAGTTGATTGTTGCCCCGACCAGACCAAATCTAAAAAAAAAAAAAAAAAAAACCACTAAGCCTACTTTAATAAATCTCATTTTGTCCAATAGGTCAGATAAGATTATTGCTTCTGGTGTCCTTGATCTAGGAACAAGTGTCATTGTCACATAGCCTGTATTAGAGATTTGTGTCTGAAAATAACCCAATTTCAAGTTGTGGTCAAGAAGTAGTTTTGAAAATTTTAATGGTCAAACCTTTTTTGATGATTTATTTCATAGTGGCAATCATGTCACAGTGGAAAATTTTATGTTGAATTGGCAATGAACTATTTCATCAATTCCTTCATCTCAATGGTTAATAAACATAGGCTACCCCATTAAATAAGTTTAGAGTAAAAAATAGATCCAGTCCACGCTTTATATCTGAACTATCATCCCTTTTTAAATCAAAGAACAAACCATGGGTTCTTGCCAGATGCAGTAGTGATCTAGCTCAGTAGTGTTATAAACAGCTGAGAAATAAGTGCACTTCCTTTGTGAGGAAAGCTGAATCCACTTATTTCTTAGGTTTAATTTCCAGCTCTTATGCTAACCTAAATTTTGGCTAAATTTTGGAAGATAGTGAATTATTCTGCATATAATAATACTGCTTTGTTACCAACACATATCAAATCAGATGGTTTCATGCTCTCAAATAAAAAGGAAATCTGCTCAATTCTTAATAAGCATTTTTCTGTAGCTGGTCATCTATATGAGAATGATTGTCACGGGGCTTCTCATTTGATTGATGACAGTGAACTCTAAGGTTGATGCTCCTCAATTTACCTAACTACCCTTTTCTTCAGGCATGGTTTTTTAAAGAACTCCAAAAAATTGATTCTAGGAAATTAACTGGAGTGGACAAATTGGATTCATTTTTTCTTTGACTGTCCTCGCCACTAATCACAGAGCAAATAACGCATATTTTTAACCTGTCTGTTTTATCTGGTATTATTCCTAGTGTTTTGAAATATGCTCATGTTTTTCCATAACATAAGGGTGAAAATAGAAGTAAAGTAAACATTTATAGGCCTATTTCAAAACTGCTGTCTGGCCAAAATACATACATACTTGAATGTCTGATCAATAATCAATGAAAAGAATTACTTTCCAAGTATGCAGTCCTCAACCCATGCCAATCTGGCTTCGGGGTTGGGCATAGCACTGTGACAGCTACTACCTTGGACATGAATGATATTGTGTCTGCCATTGACAAGATAAAAAAAATTGTGGTGCTCTTTTCATTGACCTATCGAAGGCTCTCGACTCAGTCGATGACTCACAATTATTAAAAGATTATATAGTGTTGATTTTGATTCTTTAGCTAGTCGATGTTTTCAGAATTATTTATCTGGGTGGCACCAATGTGTGAAAATGGGAGATGTCCAGTCTAAGTATCTGCCCATTACGAAAGGTGTGCCACAAAGCCCAAGTTTAGGTCCAATTTTATTTTCTATGTATATGAATAATACAACCTCATCTTTAACTGGCTGTCTTGTCCGTCTTTACGAGGATGATACTATTCTGTATTGCTGTGCAGTCTCTCCTCAATTAGCTATTAAAAACCAGCAAACATCCTTAACAGCTTTGCAAGGTGTGCCGCTAGATCAAAAATTACTATTAAATATTCATAAGAAAAAACTTATGTTGTTCTGTAGAGCTAGGAATACAGATAATTATAACCTACATAGCTCCACTCTTGATTAATTTTAGACTTATCATACTTTTTCCACACAATTGGGTCACATTACATGTACCTAAAGTTCATACAGAATTTGGAAAGACTGCTTTTACTCTTCATGCTCCAAATGCATGGAATAAGCTGCTGAACATCTTCAAAATGGATACTATTATAGGTTACTCGCAATATAGAAGCATGATTTAAACATTCCCGAGACAAGACGCAATTGTTTTTAATTTCCAAATTTTTAATATGTTTTATCTTTATACTGATAAATAAACTGGAATTTTATTTTTCTAAATTTTTTTTTATGTTTTTACTTTTTGTAAGAATTATTTTGTACTACATCGTTTTTATCCGTGGTCATTTGTTTTATATTATCCTGTAATTTCCTGTTAGATCATTTGGTAATGAATGTTTTATTTATTTTATTTATGTACATCAGGTCTCTCTGGAAAACAACCGGAATAAATGAAAATTATTATTAAAGGTAGTCATTGTGGTCAATTGTCGAATCGCTTTTCGCTGCCTCAAAATATTGACGTGCTGACAATGCCCCTGGCAACATCTCATTTTACAACGACAACGACATTTGTAATTTAAGCAACATGTGCGTTGGATGGGAAAATGACAACTGCCTAGGTTTTAAACTACCAAAACCACTTGTGTCGCGTTTGGTGCCATTTGGCAGTGGGTCAAAGAGCCCCATGTCTCATTGTGTCAGCTTGGCATAAACTACACCTGGCTGACAGATCCTTACCGCTTAGCCCTGTCCACCTTTTCTTTGAGTGGAATCTGGCAGTTATTTTAGCTGAGCTAGCTAAATGACTAAAACCAATGACTGCTTTTTATTTTGGTGCATATTCCAGATTTGGGAGGGTTCCAGGTCACACTCAGTACAATTATCCAGCAAACTGTGATCCTGTTTTGTGGATCAAGACCTTGGGCTTTGTCTTTCTGCATCACTACGGAAGACAGCCTCTCAGTCAGTTGCGGAAAGTTATGCATGCGCCCTCGAAGGCCTTTAACGCTGAAGTGTCCAGGGATTCGCAGTGTGCGGGAAAATATTGCGATCTGCCTGGAAGTCTGACAGTTTCCGTCCATTGACATCAATGCGGCGTTCGCTATTCGGCGGAAATCTGTGTTTAAAGTGTCCATCCCTTTTGATGTGGCTGCTTGCCATTCTTGAAATCCCATTGGCCGGGCCCTCAGCACTCAGACACAACAGGCTGTCTGAGAGGAGAGTCTCCCTGAGCCGGGTCTCTTCCTTTACTGTCTCCACTAATTCCTCTTTCCAAGACCATCTAATGTTTGTGTTTCTTTGTACGGTGGATTTATGCCTCTGGGAAGATGAGCCCCCCCACCCCCCCCACCAAATTATTTTTGGACACTCGCAGTGTTTCTGGGAAGTGCTCTTCATTTTTAGCTGATTACTTGGCAATTCCAACCGTGTAATGCAATTCAAGCTGGTTAACCTTAGAAATGAAAGTTCACTGACGACCTTAAAAATATAGATTAACTGAACTTAATTTGAGTTCACTCAACTTGAAGATAAGCCTTGTTTCAATTCACAATTAGCCAAGACAATGGATATCTGGGAGTTTAACGTTTGAATACTTATTTGCTTGATTTCAATATCTAAAACTAGTCATAACAAGTGGAGTTAAAGGGAAGAAATAAGTTCACATGACTTAATGGGCCTCTCATGTTTTACAGTGAAGCCAAGTCTAGATGTGGGCTGCCATGTCGCTTACTGATGTGTAGCTTCTCTTTTAGGGGCCCACTTATGTTTTTATGCAGATGGTTAAGACATCTCAGAGGGTAATGCAGTATTGATGCTCTAATGTTGTTGGGGTTTTGAGATATGGGTACCTTCTTTGACCCCCTCTGCTTGCAGGTGCCAGATGAATTTTTCAGACTCGCCACTGAAGACAGCCATGCAAGGAAAGGCTTAAAGGTCACAGCCCTCTGTATAATTTGGTATTTTCAGCTTGGTTTCAAGGCATATTTCCTGATGGCAAACTCATTCATAGACTCTGAGGCAGTAAAGTGCTCGTTAAATTTATAGTTTTATAATCATATGGTGTGTTATGGGTTATATGGAGGCATACTTTTTTTTCATTTTTGGGTACAGAGGAAACATCTGGTGACAGTTCCTGTCCAATGGGACACCCAGCAGGAAAATCCTCTGCTGTTTCCAGATCAGATCTGGTCTCCGCTCTTCTCCCTGCCAGCACAGAGAAAGTATGATGGCGTCTTTCCAAACGCCTCCGACAATTTATCTTTATTTCACCCTCGGGGCCTTAACGTGCAAATGCAGAAAACAGACCCACCTGCTATTTAGCAAAATACAAACTTAAAAGCAATAATAGACTGCAGACTTCTAAGCAGTGACACCTTACCTCAGCCGACAAACAGCACTTTCAGTAAACTAGCATGCAGTGGTTGTAGAAAGTGGTAAGCTATTGAATATTTACATATCCATTCGTCCATCCATCCATTATCTATACTGCTTCTTCCTCACAAGATTCGCTGGGGAGCTGGAGCCTATCCCAATTGAATTATGGGCGAAAGGCAGGAACACACCCTGGACAGCTCGCCAATCTATCCCAGTGTGTATACGCCATTCACTCACCATCCACTCACACAGGCATAAATTTTGCATGGTTTTTTTTTTTTTTAAACTGTGTTCTAACAGACGACTACCTTTTAATCACAAACACACTGATTGAATGAATAGGTAATGACCCCTCTCCCACACCTACCCAGAGCCAACCCCCCCTCGCCCAAAAAAAAAAAGTTTGAATGACAGCTGTCAAAGTCCACGCGCTTCCTCATGTGTGTCGGACGACTGCTTGTGTGTGGTGGGTGAGCTCTGCGTGAGCCGGTCCTCTCTCTCCACAGCCTCTTTAGAGCCTGCGGGCCGTGAAGACCCCATTGTTTCCACACCTGAATGGACTGAATGGGATGAGATAGACTGGGCCCACAGAATGCAGGGCCCCCCTGGACAAAAGGCCCCTCCAATCGCCCCCCTGACATCACCTTATCCTGACCCACCCTAAAACATTGCTCCCACCCCCCACCCCCTCCTCAAGTACCCCAGCGGGAAAAGTCTGACATGAGATGTCTTCTTCAGAACCCCTTCTTTACCGCCCTAATTATATCTCACGGAGCTCGCACTCCCCTGAAGTGACCAAGATAGACAAATGGTGTACTGGAAAAATTTGGACTTTAGATCAAAGTGGAAATGTTCCATCAATTCACTATATCTAGCTGTTCCAAGTTATCTCGGCTGAATGTTTTTTGTTTTGAACGAATCAACCTTCGTAGAAAGCACAAAAACCTCATTTCATTCATTTAGACTAAACAGAATTCTCTCTTCACATAAATGGCAGCCCAGGATCACTTTTTTTTTGATTGATAACCAATAAATAATCACAAAATGGCTCCAGAAAGTGGTGTGTCTGAATTAATTCCAATTATGTATTATTTAATGGGAACTCAGTGCACAGGGAATATTCAAGTTGTTTTATGAGGCTCTGGCAAATTGAATGTGCCCTAAAACTCTGTTGTTTTTTTCCCATTCTGTTTAATTGAAATTATGCAAATCAGAGTAAGGTAATACAAGGCAATATTAGTCTTTTACTCCAATAGATGATGTGCAATCGTGCCACAGTAGCTTAATAATTTACTCTGTGACTGAAATGCTTTTTCTATGTGTGTTTTGAAGATGTCAGCAGAGCACCCGTAGAATACTAGAATAATCTCTTGAAGTGCTCATTCAGGAATTTTTTCTCGTCCAAGGAGAGCTGAAAACCAAGCACCCACTGACGAATTAAACGCCATCTTAACCGTTTGGTCTATTTATGTTTTTCTTTCATTTGAAAGCTACGTATGTGATTGCAGATTAACAGAGTGCCTTTTAAGGAAGGAAACCCTCAACAATTTATGTGTTCATGTAGAAGCAGGTGGGAAAAAAAACCCTTTTGTAAATCACTTAATGAAGAATTCCCCCCCACTTTACACGGTGTCTTTTCTCCTTGTGTCTCAGTTTTTGTGCGTCTGCTGTTTAAAACTGTATAAAAAGTTTATTTTACCATGAAATGAGTGGGCACAGATAAATGGCTGACTTTAGGGTCTTGTCAGGCTACGGGGCGAGGCTATTGGGCCTCGGCCGACCAGGGTAAGTTGGGGACCATATGTCATCATTCCGAGCCATTGTGGGGGTGGGTTTCTGCGGCAACCGCGTCAGCTGTGGCCATTGTGTCTTTGGACTCAATGGCCCATATATTCATTGCGCGGCTATTGGAGACCCCGTAACAGAAACAAATTGATACATACAAGCTCCGGTCCCGTCGGGCTCACATGACACATTTCAAACAGGACAAAAAAAGAACACTTCGGCCTGTTGAAAATCTTGAGAAAAGATTGGTCGCTATGGGGATAAGGAGGCTGGCCCGGCGGGGCCCATTAAAGCCCAATCTGATGTAAATTTCCCCTGTGGCCCCCGGCCTCACGAGAGCCCCCTTCACACCATAGACGCACATTAAACAGTTTGTTTGCCAATTCACATGTCATTTTAATGGCTTTTTATTCCTGCCCCTTTGTTCAAATTAACAGAATTACAAACCGTCGTTGATTTATGATAACTGACCACTCTAGCTGCCCTGTCAGTATTGTCACCCTCTTGTGCTAACTAGTTAGCATAAAGGAGGAGAGCAATCACCTCGCATCCCTTTTCGCGAGTTATTGTGTGGTCGTTGTCG
This sequence comes from Gymnothorax javanicus, assembly GCA_029692085.1. Taxonomy (NCBI): domain Eukaryota; kingdom Metazoa; phylum Chordata; class Actinopteri; order Anguilliformes; family Muraenidae; genus Gymnothorax; species Gymnothorax javanicus. The sequence goes on from CM056202.1 coordinate 32,509,838, forward strand.
ATGGCAAAATCACTGAAAATGGAGATATCTGTATTATTATCAGTCCCAGAAATCATATTAAACCAGTCTCTTTCACTCATATATAAATTAAATTAATTATATAAATTATTCATCATTAGACATCCATGTCAAAAAATTCAATGGAATTTTTGTTCATCACATTAAAAATGACGTATTTCAAATTAGACATGTAAATTACATGGTGTCATGCTTTTTTCTCTCAAGTATAAATGCATTCTTTTAATTGAAAAATGTCCCTGTTTTTAGATACACATTAACTTCATACTGTTATTATATACGTACAAGGACCAATGAAAAACGAACTGTATTTTTATATACCCCAAAGAGTTCAAACGTTGACTTAGAAGTAAAAATTTGTATTTTTTCCTCTGTGCAATTACTTCAATTTATTGTTTAGTAAGTCACCATTGTTGAATAAACAGATAAAAATGAAAACCAGAAAAGAAATGCAAGTATTTTTTGACAGTGAATCATCATACTATCTTTTCAGTATTTCTATTAATGTACTTTAAATATGTTTAATATTTACAAACTTGTGTTTTTATTCAGTTTCCCAAACACTGTATTTCAAATAATTCGTTGTTACTATAAAATGTATTATTATTATTATTATTATTATTGCTTATAAAATTCAAAACAGGATTAGTTATTCCATTACAGGCTCTGTTCTACAGTTACCAGGGCTTGCTGCATACAAGGTCCAGTAGTGTTATGTTTCCTCCCCCTGTTCCCTTTCCTCAGCTAGACCTGATGACTTATGTTTAATAACCATCCTCAGAAACTCCCATTTTTCTTTCAAATTGTGTACTTCAACCTAAGCAGCAGAATGTGAGGGGATATGGAATAATTACAGGTTTCAAAGTCACTTTAACACTTTAGCATTCTGCTGTGTTTTGGTTTGGGATTAAAAAAAAAGTTAACTCCTGCATTTTACCACTTTCCTGGAGCCTATAAAACATTCGGCCCCTCTTGTCCCATAGAGCTGTGCTCTCGGTGCGGTGGACTCAAGAGAAGAGGGAGAGTAAACACAGGTTGTCCAGGAAACAGTTCCAAGTGCACCCGGGCAGCGTGCTGTTTCAAGCCTGCTTTTGAATAGCAGGACTTGCATGGGCTCCGTGCTCCGCAATATTCTGTGTCGATGGACCAGAAACCCCCTGCACTTACAAAGCCGTCACACTGCAAATATGCCACCGGTGATTACACTTAGTTTATGTACAGTGAGCACCATAAATCATTGGGCCGTGAGGCATTTATGACTTTGGTTCTGTATTCTGGCACTATGAGTCTGAAATAATACATTGACAATAATGTTGAAGTGTGCACTGTCAGCTTATATTTGATGGTGTTTTCATCCATATTGGTTGAACTTTTTAGAAAGAACACCTTTTAAACATAGTGCTGCCATTTTTGGAGGCTTAAAAAAATATTGGACTGTTTAATGTAACGTGGAATGAGGTAATCATTTTTAATATTTCATTTCATATCCTTTGCGTGCAATGACTTCTTGAATTCTGTGTTGCATAGACATCACCAGACGCTGGGTATAGGGATTCTTTCCTGGTGATGCTCTGCCAGGCCAATACTGCAGTCCCTCTGCTTGTTTTTGGGAACTTTTTTTCTTCAGTTTCCTCTTAAGCATGTAAAACGCATGTCCAGAAGGATTCAGATGCAGTGATTGACTCGACCCACAGAACCAAAATAATAAAAAATGTGTAACTGTCATCTGAATCATGGCGCTCACTGAATTAAAGAGGAATGCCTTCTAAAGTAAACCCCACATAAGGCCCAGGTGCCGCACCAGTCCACGCTGAAGCCTATTTTCGGGGTGCACAAAGGCGGAACCCCACCTCGAGTGATTCGCTGTGGGGTCAGAGTTTGTGCAGCGTTCTGACATTGCCATGACTGATTACAGTAGCTCTGCCCAATGAACACCCACTTTCATAAGCCATTGTCCCAGCCATTACGAAGTGCTCAAAAGGATATACAATCTCTATTAGTATACCATCGCTCCACCGGCATGCTTGACGTGGAGCGTGCAGTGGTGTGACAGTTTTGACAGGCGGTGTGAGCGATCAGAAGGCCTCTCATGTTTATAATGGGTCACCCTCCGTGCACTGGCTCTCCTAATGCCTGCATATATTACCAGGATCGTTTATACCACACAATCTTACATTGTACATTTTAAGTGCAATCCTTGGGCCGTGTGCTTGGCCGCTATAAGCCGGCATACGCTCAAACAGAGCCAAACGCATGCACACGTGTACGCGCACACACTCTAACACACATACACACACATGCACTCAAACAAACAAGCATGCAGTTATGCGCACATACACACAGATGCATACTAATGCAAAGAAAAGGCTGAGATAAATGCAGACTATGTATGGATATTAATTCACCAACAAACATTATCATTAATCTTCATTGAACTGGTACATGTTGAATACGTGCTCCTTTTCAATGGTAAATGGAACAGAAATACCTGGTTGCTACATACACATATAAAACTGATAGATACCGTGAACACGCACTCAGGCTATATATTAACAAAATTCAATATTAGTCCATATTTAAAAAAATAAACAACTCCTATTGCTGTGGATGGAACAAAGAACTTTTGTACTATTTCTGACATGATTTCCCATGTTGCAGGCCAGTAGCAATTAGAAATGCACCCTTTAGAAAAGACGAGGAAAGGGGTGACAGAAAGGTATACGGAAAGGAAGGAGACGTGCACAGATCCATAGGCCCTAATTATTCAGAGATTATCCCCATGCATCCCCTGATCTCTATATGAATAAAGGTTTGGGACGCATTACTGACAGCTGGGTGCACCAGTATAGGGAGCAGAGGTTGATCAGGAGCACGGGTTATGGTGTCAGTCGCTGGGTGACCTCCTGGGGGAGGGGTGCTTTAGTGCGACATGATGGGGTGACAGCAGAGGGATCCCCCTTTTTAGCCCCTGTCTTTAAAAGTCCAGCCAGGATAAATGGGGTGAGCCATCTTGTCAGTTTTTTCTTTTTTTTTTTCTTCAGCAGAACGCTAATCATCCCAGGCTGCATCCTGACTACTGACTTCAAAGGACACTGACTGTCAGTGTGAAGGACTGGTGGCCAGAGTCATAAGTCATCAAGACAAACTGCTGCTTCTGGCTTCAAGTGCTATTCAATGTTTGTTTATTTTCTCTCTCGTCTCTTTCCCTCTCATTCTGAGAATCTCTCTCTGGCTCATACTCTCTCTCTCTCTCTCTCTCTCTCTCTCTCTCTCTCTGTTTCTATCTCTGTCTCTCTCACACTCACACGCACACACACACACACACACACACACACTCATTCATACGCAAACCTGGTCCTGGCTGTACCCCTTCAATTTATCAAAATCAAAGCTAGGTATTTTCTGCTATAAATTTCGAGATTTGCCTTGATATAATGTGTATACTATTCTGAGAGACCATATACTGTATTTGTTGAAAAGGTTTTGAAAAAAATTGTGGTGGTTGTCAATTTTTTTAAGTCTTGTATTCAGAAATATTAACATAACCTTGAATTCTGAGAAAATCATAGCATTAAAATGATCATTTAAAACACTTTTTCCACCAAAAATGTGTGCCACATTGATTGGTACCCTCAGTAAGTCTTACAGGAAAATTTTCACCCACAGCTCTGTTTCCTATGGTATAAATATGAGGTGATACACCGTCAGATTTTCTCTAGTCATCCATCGCAATAGTTAAGACAAAATAATGCACCTGTGATGTGCGGCAGTAAGTTATTGAGCTTCACAAATGTTGAATCGGTCTCAACATAACTAAGAAGTAATAAATACCAATATTCGCAATCAGGGCAATAATTTAAGGCCTACGTGTGCCTATTTTGAATGCACAAACAACAAGGAAGATGGTTCAGGAGGCAAAAGAAATTCCAAGGATTACAGTTGGAAAATTGCAGACATTATTCATATCTTTGGGTTAGGAGGTCTTCAAAACTATGAACAGATGCCATCCACACAACTGCAAGACATTTTGGCAGATTGCCAGCCCAAAGCCTCTGTTGTATGTTCTGGAGCATCCAATGAGACTGGATTTTAAGATCAGATGAGACCAAAATAGAGCTGTTTGGCAATTAACATCAGATGTGCTTTCAGAAAAGACCAAAGGTAGCACTCCATAAAGATCCTTATCCCCACTGTGCAGTATGTTGGTGGATCTTTGATTTGGGGCCCCAAACATCAAATCAGGATTCAGGATATCTTGGATTCCATCAAGCACCAGCAGACATTAAATGGAAATCTGACTGTCTCTGCCAGACAGCTTGAACTGGACCATTGTTGTATCTACCCACAAGACAGTGATCCAAAGAATGAATTTAGATTGACAAAAAAATGCTTCACAAAATGCAGAATCTAGATTTTACCACGGCCATCTCAGTCCCCTGACCCAAACCCAAATGAGAATCTGTGGGATGAGCTGATGAGGAGAATCCATAAATGTAGACCGAAGAATTTGAAGAACCAGGAGAGGTTCTGTATGGAGAACAGATCTCAGAGCCCATGCCATGTCCTCTCTGGCCTCATTACACACTGTAGGAAAAAACTCAGAGCTGTTATCTTGGCAACGGGCAATTGCACAAAGTATTAACTGGGGATCCCATAATTGTAACAAATTAGTTAGAGAAAAATATTTGTTTAAGGATTTTTTTTTACTTCAACCACATTCAAATTGAAGTTTGTATTTTTGTTAATATTCTGAATTAAACAAGGATAAACAATGAAGACATCAAATCAAATTTGCTTTAGTTCATTTCTTTGTACAAAGGATGCCAGTATTGGTGGATAGCTGTATAAAGAGATGTGGGAATGGCAAGCATAAAAAAATAGAATAACAGGAACAAGATGACGACAAATTCAAAGCACTATACAGGAGGATCCACGCACCATAAACAGCACTGTTGTATCATCAGTAGTGGATCGCTGTTGCTCACAGTTCCTTCTACAGAACCGTGACTCAATTCCAGTGCCAGGTAATTTATGAAAGAAATGAGCTGTGGTTATCAGCAGTGTGCGTGTGTGTGTGTGTGTGTGTGTGTGTGTGGGGGGGGGGGGGTTGGGGGGGGGGTGAAGAGTGGGTGTCCATTTATCAGGGCTCTTCACAGCACCCCTGCACGTAAAGAAAGAGTTTAATATGCTGAAAATATTCAGCAACACTCATTTAGTTCCCTTTAAATGGCATTTTTGACATTCCAACCCTATTGCATCAGTGGGATTCAAGAGACGCAAGCAGTTAATCATTCTGCACTGAGCGGTGGTACACAACTCTGGTTCGGTGGAGATGGTCTGCATTGTATTACCTCACATTTACTGAGCAGATGTCCAATGAGTTGTACAATTACTGCAAAGAATAAGGCCATTGAACCAGCTGCAACAGGTCAGACAGGATATAATTCGTATTGAGTATCAATCAGCTCAGTCATGACCATGTGTGTGTGAACTACATGCTGGTTTTTGCTTTGCTCCAAACGTACAAGTACTTAGATTAGGTTTTCTCACAGCTCTAGTAAATACGCGGATTTACTTCAACACTTGAGCACAGTGACCAGTAAAATTTTTTGGATAAACTTGTTTTCAGCAGCTGGAGCAGGTGATTATAATGATATAATATCTTTACATCATTGTATCATAAATGGCAGAATGTAACACATTATTTTGGAACTGACCAGCCCAATTATCATACCACTGGTCTAGAGACCATCAAATGTCACTGTTGTCTCTGACTACTCACAAATGCCCCCATTAATGTGGGGAAATGGATTTTTGTTTTTCAGATAATTGGAATGATATGTAGGCTATGCTTCAAATGCACCAAAAATGCAGTTTTTTATTTATTTATTTTATTTATTTAACCTTTATTTATACAGGGGAACCCATTGAGACCTCAGTCTCATTTGTGATGGTGCCCTGTTAACAACACAAAACACAAAACAGAATTCAATGCAATACATTATCATGAAAAAAAGTGAACAATAAACTACAAAATTATCATACAGGAGTGCATACAATACATGTGGCTGAAAAAATTGCCGTAATATTATTCAAAACACGCACAGTCCCCAACTTCTAAATCCTTTATCACTTTTTTGAAATTTTCTAATGATATCAATTAACCCAGTTTAAATGTTTCTTGAAAATTGTTTCCTAGGAGCACAGTAACTAAAAGCAGTTTTACCAAGTTCTGTTTTAACTCTGGGGACTTCTAGGACCAATCAGTCCTGAGATCTCGCCTGGTAATTGCTACTGCGCCTTGAGATAAAAGTTGTAAGATAACATGGTAATCTGTGTAAGATTGCTTTATAAATGAAGGTCAGCCAGTGCTGCCTTCTCCTGGTAGCCAATGATGGCCAACCCACAGCTTTATACAAAGAACAATGTGTTTTAAAAGGATCTCAAGTAATAAAACGAAGTGCAGCGTGATAAACCAAATCAAGTTTTTTCAAGATCGTTGGGGCAGCGTGCATATAGATGATGTCACTATAATCTAACACTGAGAAGAAGGTTGATTGAATTAAAAGCTTCCTATTATCTTGAGAGAAACAAGAGCCGTTTCTGTAAAAAAAAAAACCCAATTTTATGTCTTAACTTTTTTGTAAGTTCATCAAGATGTACTTTAAAAGACAGTTTTTCATCGATAAATATTCCAAGGTATTTGTAACAAGACACTTGCTCGATTTCAGAGCCATCCAAGGAGCGTATTAAAAAGGAACAGTCCCTCAAAGAACGAGATCTAGAGAAATGCATACATTTTGTTTTTGCCACATTTAAAACTAATTTGAGCTCTAGAAGTGAGTGCTGAAATGAAACAAAGGCTCTTTGTAATGCAGATAATGCCTCCTTCAATGAAGAAGCAGAAGTATGAAGCACTGTATCATCAGCATAGAAATGCACCTTACAGCCATTATCAAATGAGACCATATTATTAATATACAGAGTAAAAAGTAAGGGTCCTAAAATCGAGCCCTGTGGTACCCCTTTAGTGACCTCCAAAAAAAGTTGATTGAGCAGATTCTGCTGCAACACATTGTATTCTATTTGAAAGATAACTTGAAAACCATTTGCAAGCATTCTGATCTAGGCCTAATGAGCTAAGTCTATCAAGTAAGAGTGAATGATCGACAGTGTCAAAGGCCTTGGATAGGTCAACAAACAGAGCGGCACAATGTTGCCCACTATCAAGGGCACATACAATATCATTTATAACAAGAGATGCCGCAGATATGATGCTGTGTCCAGCTCTAAAACCAGACTGCAATGTACTTAAAATGCAAGTTCTATCTAAAAGTAAACGGAGCTGACGATTAACAAAGGATTCAAGAGTCTTGGCCAGACAAGGTAGCTTGGAAATTGGATGATAATTATTAAAGTCTTTAGCGTCTTTATACCCTTGTATAAACGAAGCACAAGTGCAGTTTTCCAAATCTTTGGCACAATGCCCAAGCTAAGCGAAAGGTTAAAAATGTGTGTTAAAGGCAGGGCTATAACAGGAGCAGCCAACTTCAACAATCCTGGGTCCAAAAGATCAGCACCAGTAGACTTTTTGGGGTCAATTTTCAAAAGAGCATCAAAGACTTCTGATTCAGAAATTAAGCTAAGGGAAAAACTACAATGGCTCATATCATTTGGGAGTGTGGGTTTTGATTGGCATTGAACAGTTTGCATATGGTTCCCTATCCTATTTGTGGCACCCATCCGATTAGGGTGGATTCCATCAAACTGATGGCCTGCACTAATGAAATGCTCATTGAGAACATTACAAATTTCCTTCTTGTCACATATGGGACCGGAGTCAGACCATATCTGTGAGGGAAGCGCTGGGGCACTATTATTCTTCATTAATTTTATTGTTTTCCAGAACTTAGCAGGATTACTAGTACTCTGATGTATTGAGTTAAGATAAAAAGTAGATTTTGCTTTCCTAACCATAGCAGTGCACTTGTTTCGCAACTGCCTGAACACAATCCAATCTGAGTGAGCCCCAGTTTTTCTAGCTTTTGCCCATGCAGAGTTCCTTTCATTCAATATTTCAGATAATTCATGGGAGAACCACACAGGACATCTGCCCTTAGTCCTAATTCTCCGAAAGTGAGCGTGTTTGTCAGCAATGGAGTTAAAAGTATGTGAGAAATATGCAAAGGCCAGATCAAGATCATGAATGAGGGACACCCTGTCGAAATCACACAAACTTAAATCATGGAGGAACCTCTGTTCGTCAAAGTGCCGAAAATTTCTTTTAAAAATGACACGTGGCTTGGACCTAAGTAATTTTACATTCCTTATGCAGTTCACCACCTTATAGAGTCATAGCAGTTTTGTGTTTTCATCATGATGATTATATTAACATAACTATATATAGCGGCGTGCGGTCACATGTTCAGAGGGGCTTCAGTAACCTTACCCTTTACCGCTCGACTGTCCTCTCACTGTTCTCATTCAAGTTCGCCTGATTAACAATCAAACAATTTATCGACTGAACGACCGAGACCAATCCATTTTCTATAATAAGAAAAGAGTGTGAAAAAATGAATGCCTATTGCCAACATTTATATAATTGATACAACATTGTTAGGATGGAAACATAAATGTAAAAAATCCGAAACTTTCGCTGACTTCGCAGCAATTATTTTCACCATCACTCAGCTGTGCATCGTACCTAACAACGCCCATTAGCTGTCACTACATTCAGACTATAGAACGGATTCTCGTGTCTTATTGCTCAATGAGCCTCGCAAACTAATTTACGCAAATCTGTGCTGTTTCACGAGCTACACGAGCGCAGAAATTATAAGGACATATTAATATTTTACATAGTCATTGATGTACGGAAGAAAACGCCGTATAATTTTGTGGTGCAATGTATAACAAGGCTTTCAAAAATAAGTTAGACTCTCGTCGGTTCTACAAATTAGTCTGAGCAACTGTTGCTAATCAGGAGAGGTAAACTGCGAGAGGTGCAGGTCATTAATCAGTGAAAGGTGAGGTTATTGTTGGCCCTGTGTTTCTACCGATGGACTGCCACTGACTATATAAAGTTGAATCCACCTACCCATTGGACAACAGCACATTGCATTTATTTGCATTATCATAATTTATCATACATTTTTTAGTTCACAAATATTGTGTCAAGTTCCTCTATTACCAGCTCAGACCACATGGTGTAGGTCCCAAGCAATTTTCTCTGCTGTCTCCTTTCTTTAACACTCTTTCAGCTGAGTCTTTTTTTCTCAGTCATTGGGCTAGTCTTGGTTTGGTGTATAACAAGGAGACTCATCAGCACTGAATGCACAAGAACTCGAGAGCAGAATAGGATGGGCGAAGAGAACACAGGCCGTCATGAAACGGCATCACACGCGGCTACACGAATAATCCACATTCTCGCGTTTTCAACGCTGCGGCCATTTAACACGTCCGACTTGAAAAGCCTGAGGTTCTGCCAAACCCAACAAAAAGGACTCCTGCTGGTTTCGCAAGGGCAAAAAGAAAATTTCCCAGCCCTCTTTGCCCCGAAAGCCCTCCAAACATTTGACTTTCTCACCGAAAACAGCTTGCTAAATGGCATCTGCGTAATGGACTCCTGCTAGGGGTTCATCGGCAACTGTGTGCCCACGTTGCGCAAAGTTGTGTCAATACCATTAACATGAGAATGACGCAAACAAAGAGAAAAGTCAGCAAAAGAAAAGCCAGGAAAAAGTTCTTTTTGAATAAAAATCTGAAAACGATAGAATTCTTTGTGTTCCTTTTGCGTGGGGTGAAAAAAGGTGAAATCAAAGACGTTGATGGTCTTTTTTTTTTTTTTTTGGTCCGGGAAAAAAAAAAAAGGAGGTTGCAAATGAATGTCTTATTTACATCCCAAAAGGGGTGGAGATGCTGCTCTAAAGGCGATGGGAAAAGCTGGGCCTCCATTATAATGGGTGCTGGTAGCAGGGCCTCACTGTGAAGCGCTGGGGGTCCGCCCTGCCACAGTGTGGTTAACAAGGCGCTGGCTGAATCAGAGAAAGGCAATGAGTTTTTAATTGGTGACACATTATATTTATCAAGCTGACAGCGGAGCTCCGCGCTCCGGGACCTTTCTTGTGTTGTGTCATCGTAGCCATCAAACTTGCCGGTCCACCCCTCCATCTCCAGAGAGAAGTGAGAAAAAAAAACCCTCTTTTCCACCAAGGACCCTCACGTGTGAGAAAAAGAGGATAAAAACATAATAATCAAACGTCAAGTGAATGATAACACTGAATTATTCATTAGGGGTCTTAAAGTGCCGGATAAATCATGGACTCCTCTCATCCCCCCTTCTCTCCTTAACAAAGGCCCCTCTTTGAGCCCAGCTGAATCACCGCGGGACAGTTTAAACCAGCACATGAAAGGAAATCCCTTTCAGGCCCGTTTAGCCCTCTCGAAGGGCCTCTGCTCCATACGCCGTAAAGTTATTAACAAGTGTTTAATATTAGTATCCGCCACTTCCTCATTCTCTCGCTGTCGTCGGCCGCTCCCTCCCCACAATGCCAAGATGATCTGCATGGCAAAAGATGCACTTTATGAGAGCGCACCATGAAAGTTAAAAAGAAGAAAGTTTGGCTTTCCTGGTTCTTCCCTTCTTTTTATTGTGTGCCTTGCCTACAAGGACAAAAAGAGTTAAGAGTTTTATCAAAGAACTTTCTCAACAAAATATAATGCACCAGAAAATGCTAATTTAAATTGGTTTTCATTACAAAATATTTACTACGTGTACAACCCCAATTCCGAAATAGTTGGGACGAAGTGTAAATTGTGAATAAAATCAAAATGCAATGACTTTCAGATCACATTGTCATGGTTCTGGATGTTTGTGCGCGTGTTTTGGACTTTCCTTTGTGGCTCTCGTCCCGGAACGATATCGAATTCCCGGTCAATCGGATTCTTTACCCAGCTGGCTGATTGAACTGGGGCGGCGCTTCCCCGGACTCTATATAAGCCGGATTTTCGCCACGCCTCTTTGCTAGAGTGTCTGTTTGTTGCTAAGCACTATAACCGAAGATATCTGTAGTCAGGTTTTGTATGACTTTCTATCTTCTAATTATTGGAGTTTCTTCTCCCTTTTTCTATCTCGCTTTGCTTCCTTGGTTCGGACTATTATACATCCTTTGGAAGAGCGAGTACTTTCGTTTGGTCTGTATTATTCTCTGTGTTTGTACTGTGTCCGTGCTACTCTCATTCTCTCTGGTCGTTGCACCTGGCCTCCGTACTCTACCGGCCATTACACACATGAGCCAATATGTTATTTACAATAGAACATAGATAACATTTCAAATGTTGAAACTGAGACATTTTACATTTTTAGCCACAAAATGAGCTTATTTCAAATTTTCTGGCTGCAACAGGTCTCAAAAAAGTTGGGACATAGGCAAAAAGGGCTGAATAAGCAATTAATATATAAGAGAATCAGCTGAAAGAGCATTTAGCAAGTAATTAAGTTAACTGGCATCAGGTGTGTAACATGAATGGCTATAAAAGGGATGTCTTAGAGAGGCTGAGTCAATCAGCAGTAAAGATGGCCAGATGCTCTCCAACCTGTGCAGGCTTACGTAAAAAAATTGTGGAATACTTTAAAAACAATGTTCCTCAACGTCAAATTGCAAAGGCTTTGAAGGTCTCGTCATCGACAGTGCATAACATCATCAAAAGATTCAGAGAAACTCGAAAAATCTCTGTGCGTAAGGGACAAGGCCGAAGACCTTTACTGGATGCCCGTGATCTTCGGGCCCTCAAACGCCACTGCATCACTCACCGGCATGATTCTGTCTTTGACATTAGGCCTACTAAATTGGCCCAGGAATACTTCAAGAAACCACTGTCTGTAAACACAGTCTGCCGTGCCATCCACAGATGCCACCTAAAACTCTATCATGCAAGAAGGAAGTTATTGTTGAGCATGATCCAGAAGCGCCGCTTTGTTCTGTGGGCCAAGGCTCCTTTAAAATGGACTGTAGCAAAGTGGCAAAGTGTCCTGTGGTCTGACGAGTCCAAATTTGACATTCTTGTTGGAAATCATGGGCGTCGTGTCCTCCGGGCTAAAGAGGAGAAAGACCACCCCTCTTGTTATCAGCGTTCAGTTCAAAAGCCAGCATCTCTGATGGTATGGGGATGCATTAGTGCATATTGTGTGGAACACGTTCATGTTTTAAAAAAGCACCATGGATGCTGAAAGGTATACAAAGGTTTTAGAGCAACATATGCTCCCCTCCAGATGACATCTATTCCAGAGAATTCAATTCAATTTATTTGTATAGCGCTTTTCACAGATAGACTGTCACAAAGACGCTTTACAGTGAGAGATTCAGTGAATGAAAGGGCAGTGCCCAGCCTATTCCCCACTACAGCAAATGAGGCAAAAAAACTCCCAGTAGGGAGAAAAATCCTCAAACAGTGGTGAGAAAAAACTCCCCAGTGGGAAGAAATCTCAGGAGGAACCCGGCTATAGTGGGGAAGCCCATCCTCCCCAGGCTAGCTAATTAATAACAAAATAAAGTAATCATATAATAAAATGGCAATAGAGTTCCATTAAAGTCCATCTAAACAGTGGCATCGGTAGCTCCAGGAAGTGGCATGCCAAGGATGGTGCAGAACTGGATCAGGACCGGATCAGGACAGCAGGACAGCAGCAGCCAGTGCTCATGGTGAGGGACAGGGCTTGGATGGTCCAGGACTCAGGGTTGTGGATGGAAAAGATCCTCGGAAAGAGACACAGAAAAAAGGGGGGTGAGGCACTGGATAAAACTACTGCATATTAATAAAAATACAGTCCTGTGTCATGTGCCATGTACAGATTTAGGACTTTGGAGCAAAAATAGTCAACACCCCTCCATCCACTTCCTGTAGCACAGAGGCCCTACACTTACACCAGGCTGCAAGATCACCTTTGATTTTCTAAACACTTGTACCATATGGACCTCGCCGCTGACTCGGGCTGTTGCAAGCCCCACTGGCACAGTTAATGCATGCTCAGTGCCACCGGTTCCACATGGATTTGCTTAACACTACACCAGTGCCATATGGACCTCCCCGATGACTAAGGCTGTAAGCAAGCCCCACTGGCACCATTAATGCATGCTTAGTGCCACCGATCCACATGGATTTGTTTAACACTACCACCAGTACCATATGGACCTCCCCGGTGACTAAGGCTATGGCTAGCCCCACTGGCACCGTTAATGCATGCTCAGTGCCACCAGTTCCACATGGATTTGCTTAACACTACCACCAGTACCATATGGACCTCCCCAGTGACAAAGACTGTAGCAAGCCCCGCTGGCACCGTTAATGCATGCTTAGTGCCACTGGTTCCTCATGGATTTACTTAACACTGGCTTTGAATATCTTCTGAACCTATCATAAAACAAGGTTGTAGTCAATCCCACCAGAGCCAAATAAATGTTTATACATAACTAATCATGAACTAATCGCAGGCTTGACTAAAAAGATAAGTTTTCAGCCTACTCTTGAAGACAGAGAGTGTGTCTGATGCCCGAATTTGTCTTGGGAGATTGTTCCATAAAATTGGCACTTTGTAAGAGAATGCTCTGCCTCCAATTGTAATTCTGGATATTTTTGGAATTTTCAAGTACTCAGCACCTTGTGAACGAAGTAATCTTGGCGGGGAGTAAGGAATGAGAAGACTGCAAAGATATTCTGGGACCAAGTCATTTAAAGCTTTGTAAGTTAGTAGTAGTATTTTGTACTCAATTCTGAATTTTACAGGCAGCCAATGAAGATTTTTGAGCACCGGGCTATTGTGATCATATTTCTTAGTCCTAGTCAGAACCCTAGCTGCAGCATTCTGCACTAATTGAAGACGTGCAACCAGACAGTTAGACATTACAATAGTCTAGCCGAGAAGAAACAAATGCGTGAGCCATTTTTTCAGTGTCCTGAAGGGACAACATTTTTCTGAGTTTAGATATGTTGCAAAGATGGAAAAAAGCCACTTGAATGACATTGTTGATGTGAACCTGGAAAGAGATTTCTGAATCAAGGGTCACGCCAAGGTTTTTAACAACAGCTTTAGCAGAAACAGAGAGGCCATCTAAGTTAAGTGAAAACAATGAATGAGTCTCTAAGAGATTTGGGCCCAGTACCAATATTTCAGTCTTATCTGGGTTTAGTGAAAGAAGATTTTGCGTCGTCCAAGCTTTAACAGCTTTAAGACACATCTCTAATCTAGTAATCGGATCATTTTCACCCAGCTTAAAGGATATATAAAGCTGCGTGCCGTCTGCATAACAATGGTATCAAGTCTACTTATGATATTTCCAAGGGGAAGCATGTATAGAGAAAAAAGCAAAGGGCCCAGAACAGATCCTTGAGGTATTCCAAAGTTTACCTTGGAATACTCTGAACATTTGTTATTTACCTGGGCAAACTGAGACCTATCAGACAGATAAGACTTAAACCACGAAAGGGCAAGTCCAGAAATACCAATTAATTTTTCTAACCTCCGAAGAAGAATATGGTGGTCTACAGTATCAAAGACGGCACTTAAATCTAGAAGGACGAGAACAGAGATGCGGCCATTATCCATGGAGAGAAGTAGATCATTTACTACAGTGCCTGACAAAAGTCTTGTCGCATAAGGACATAGTAACTAAAAATAGCTTATAACTTTATTTCTAACCAATCAATTGTTACAATAAATGGTCCATTTTAATGTCAAGGGCTTTCACATTAATAATTTGGTGCAAAATGAAACCGTCAAAAAGTGTTCTGATGTTCACAGTTTGGCTAAGCCCATAACATCTGTTTTTGCTAGGACAAAAGTCTTGTCGTCTCTTCAGATGATGCAACAAATCGCAGATTAGAGTTTAACCTATGACAAATACTGTAATTAACACATTCCCAGTTGTGTATAGAAATAACCCCAGCACACCAGACTTTCATATGAGGTGCGACTAGACCTCTGACAACATACCAAAGATTCAACCACAGACCAAAGCGCTGATCATCAAGAGCCTGAAGACTGAGTCTGCTGCTGAGGTGGCAGACATCTTTATTGTATCCAAATGTCAAGTGGAGGGGATAAGAAAAAGATTTGAAGAAACCGGTGACGTTCATGGCAAGCGCTGGTCAGACAGACCCCGGTATGACAACTGTTTGAAAGGACCATTTGTTGCTTCAACTGTACAAGGCTAGCCCTTCTTCAACTACAGCAAAGCTACATGAGGAAATGTCACCAAAAATCCCGGTATCTACAAGAAGAGTTTGTCAAATTCTCTCTCAAAGTGGTTTTCATAGCCGAATTAGTACACAGAAGCCTGCATTAAACAGAAAACAAAAAACCTGCATTGCATTTGCCGAGGCCCACAGCTTGCAGAAAGGATTGATACTGGAAAAGTGGCTGAAAGTTTATTTTTCTGACGAATCATCCATTGAACTGCATCCCAGTCGCCGTACAAGACCTGTTGGAACCCTCATGGACCCAAGATTCTCCCAGAAAACAATCATGTTTGGTGGAGGAAAAATCATGGTTTATTGTTACATCCAGTATGGGGGTGTGAGAAAGATCTGCAGAGTGGATGGCAACATCAACAGCCTGAAATATCAAGAAGTTCTTGCTGCCCTACTTATACTGCTGCTCCTTCTCATACTTCTGTCTCCACATCACAGTTCCTGAAAGCGAAGAAGGTGAAGGTACTCCAGGATTGGCCAACCCAGTCACCTGACATGAACATTATTGAGCATTTCAGGGGTAAGATGAAGGAGGAGGCTTGGAAAATGAAACCATAGAATCTTGATGAACTCTGGGAGTCCTGCAAAACTGCTTTCTATGCCATTCCAGATGATTTCATCATCAAGTTATTTCAGTCATTGCCAAGACGTATGGATGCAGTCCTCCAAGCTCATGGGAATCATACGCAATATTAATTATTTTTTCCAAGGCACCATGGCTTTATGTTCTGATATTATAGTGGCATATTTGTGTATTCAAAATAAAGTGTATGTATAATTTCCACATTTTTTTTCAATGCGACAAGACTTTTGTCCAAGCAAAATCTGACCTTTCTGTACTAATTAAATAATAAAACTCAATGAATGACACAAAACTCCATTTTGTTATATTTCACATAATCTAGAGGGCTTTGCCTTTCATATAAGCCATTTTTGATTCCAATTGATCAACTACAAGTCAGGTTATTATTTGTTGTTCCTACAACTTGGATAAGTGACAAGACTTTTGTCAGGCACTGTACAACAGTGAGAGCTGTTTCAGTGCTATGATACTTTCTATTGGCAGACTGAAAACTGTCAAATACCTCATCAGTTTGCAGGAAAGAAGAGAGCTGTTGGGCGACACATATTTCAAGGATCTTAGATAAAAATGGGAGGTTTGAGATTAGCCTATAATTGGCTAGGATTTTGGGATCCAAATTTGGTTTTTTAAGCAGCGGCTTGATTTCTGCCATCTTAAATGAAGTGGGAACAAACCTGAAATCAGAGAAGAATTAATTATGTGAAGAATTGGACCATCAAGGATGGGCAGGAGCTCCTTCATTAACTTTATGAAGAAGAAGAGAAGGCCTTGTGTATTTCAGCAGGACAATACAAAGCCACTTACAGCAGCTATTACAACAGCATGGCTTCGTAGTCGAAGAGTCCGTGTGCTGAACCGGCCTGCCTGCAGTCCTGATCTTTCACAAATTGAGAACATTTGGCGCATAATTAAACAAAAAGTCCGTCAAAGGAGACCCAAAACTCTCCAGCAGCTGGAAGCCTGTATTAAACAAGAGTGGGATCAAATCCCAATGGCTAAATTCAAGAAACTTGTCTCCTTAATGCCCAGACGCCTCCACTCTGTGTTAAAAAGAAGAGGGGATGCTACACCATGGTAAACAGGCCCCTTTCCCAACTTTTTTGAGACCTGTTGCAGCCATGAAATTTGAAATGAGCTCATTTTGTGGATAAAATTGTAAAATTTCTCAGTTTCAGCATTTGCTATGTTTTCTCTGTTCTATTGTGAATAAAATACTGGCTGGTGTGATTTGAAAGTCATTGTGTTTTGATTTTATTCACAATTTACACTTTGTCCCAAAATTCTCCCTAATTGTATTTTTCAATACAACTGCACAATTTTTCATATTTCAGTTATTTTGTGCAAACTGCACTTTAACAGAAATTGGCTTCAGGATGCAGGGTTCCAAATCAAGAATTAAAAAACCCTGCTTTGCAACAAGTAGCTGGTTGCAGAGGATACAAACTACGCTTAAGACGAGGATTTTGTTTCTACTGCACGCTGTTTAAACTGGGCATAATCTGGGTCTGTGGGGCCACAGGAGTGTGCAGGAACTCAAACACACCTTCAGGAGGCCTTTGTTGACTCTGGGGCTTAAGTGGAGGGAGGTGGAGAGGCAGGGATGGGCAGAGAGGAGTGAGAGAAAAGGAGTGGGCAAAGGAGGAGGTCTAATGAAATATTTAAGATTCAGAATGGGGGGGTGGCTCGGCGTCTTGGAAGTGACGACAAAAGACTTTTAGCAGCTCTCTATTGTAGGGGAGGCCGGGGCAGGGCGGTGGTTCGCCGCGGGGGTGAGGTCAGCCCATATTGAGCGGGTCTGTGTCGTTCCTGGCCACAGCTGTAGCTGCTGCACCGCTGACCGGGCCAGCGGCCCCCCCGCCATCGCTGCGCATTGTGCTCGCCGAAAAGAGCGCCAATTTAACACAGAGCTGATTGCACCGAGACGGCTTTGTGTCACGTCAACCTAACCTCCCCCTTCCACACCCCTGCCTGCCCGCACTGCTCTTCAACTCCAGCACCCTCCCGGAGTCTTTCTCCATCCGCCTTGTTTTTGAAGAGATGACAAGGTGATGAATACCTCCGTCATTGGGGTAGCTGAATGAGGTTGCCGCCAAAACGGGAGCACTTCCCCGACCCCCCATCCCACCCCCCACCCTCCCAGAGCGCTCTCCGTGCCCTTTCCTCACTAAACACTTGTTGATTTATGGCTGCTTCCTTCTAGCAGCATATGCCACTTTCAAGAGTCTTCCAGCGAGGTTGTATGTTTGTTAACTATTTCAGGCTATTGTGTCAGGGAGGCCTGGCTTCTCCTTTTGACGAGGGGGTTGAGTTTGCCACGAATACCCTCCTTCCCTCTCCTCCACCTCACGTTAACCTCTGCAAGAGAAAAATTAACTTGAACACTTGAACTTTTGCCCAACGTTGCACTGCAATTACCTTTTAGGCTCCTGTGGTCACTCTCTGAACTTCCTTCCACGGTGTATAAATAGAGTTGCGCAGCTGCACTGCCCGTTTCTGAGCAGGTTGTTTACAGTTCAGAGGGAATTCTTCAGAGGGTATCCAGAGGGAAGCCCTCGTGGGAATGCACACGCGGAGGCTGCCTTCCTGAATTTCTCACTGATTACCAGCCGAGGGGGACCCTGGCTGTCTGCCACTGAGTAATGTTTAAGCATCTCCAATGACGCAGAGAAAGAACTAGACCGCGCGTTCTCTATTCTTGGTGCATTCCGCCATGGTCATATAGGTGCCTGCTTCCGGTCATGGCAAAACACATTGTAAACACAGTAAACACCCCTGTTCAGAAATAAATTATCTAAAAAAAAAAATAAGGCTGCAATTGGGCACTTTTTCAAATAAGGACATAAGTGAAAGCTTTCAGAATATAACCAATATGATCAAAATCAGGTAAACTGATGTTTAAAAAACTCAAATATTTATCGATAAATATCAGTAAAACTATGCTTTTGGAGAGACTAAAAGAACAAATTGCTGCAAGGTCTGCACAGTTCTCACAGCTAACAGCTCAACAGGAACTAACCATTTTGACAAATACAATAAATCATACACATCCAAACTGGTTAAAGCACTACATGCTTTGTTTTGCCATGACCAGACTTTAAAGCCAACTTACCCTGAGAAAGGGGGCTTTGCGCCATCTAGTTTTTTCTCTACATCATTGGCCATCTCTCATTGGTATGAAATGTGCTCTTCTTCTTTTCTGTTGTTGTTCTGGATGTCAATTATTATCCAGAACATAATATAGTATATATTTAAATATTTCTATTTATTGTAGGGCAGCATGGTGGCGCAGAGGGCAGTGCTGTTGCTTCCCTGAAAGAAGGTTGTGGGTTTGAACCTTGCCTGAGGTCTTTCTGTGTGGATTTTACATGTTCTCCCTGAGTTCTCCAGTTTTTTTCCACAGTTCAAGGACTTGCATTTAAGGCCAACTGGAGAGTATAAATTATCCACAGATATAGGTAGGAAATTCTGCCATAATGAAATTACAATCAGAGCGAATCCTGGCCATATTTTGGACCACCATTACAAAATTATGGACTTGCTTGGATTAAAAACCCATCATTTCTCTGCTCTAGTACTCCAGCTGTTATATTAAACATACAAAAATGGTATACCATTTATCATTGATGAAATCTGAGGCAGGACACTTCGGTAACGGAATTACCACAGAAATTTAATTTTAAAAAATCCTGATTTTGCATATCAGATTACTCTGAATTGATGATAGATGAGAAGAAATGGCACTTAATTTCTCAGAGCCAATCATTTAGCCTTTTACACCAAGGGCTTTACTTTGGTTAAATATAACTTTATTGATGAATACAGTCTGTTCAAAGAAAATAAGTCAGCGGTAATGGAATTACAAACTGGTGACAGAATTACCGTAGGCTCAGAAAATGAAAAGAATCTTAAAGGACTTTCTCCTAAATTAAGGAATAAGTTGACACAGATATTTACTTCACAATTTATGGTAACGGAATTACCACAAAAAGGGGTGAAATTCCAAACCTCCGTGTGAGTTTTGTGGACTAGGTAGCCAAAACTAACGGCAGAATAAGAAATCATGAGCCTTGAACCCATTACACAAGCCATTATAACAAGCGATTCCAGTATTTTTACAATACATGGTGTTAAGGAAAAAATGTTCAAATGACTTCATGGAAACAAACAGAAGTGGGCATGTTCTCATTGGAGCAGAAAAACAAAGCGGATCAAGATGGTTTTTTACTCTGTATTACTTAAAATTCCTAGTTTGGAGCCAATACCATTCCATTTCATTGGGCTAAGTTTGAATTTTCATGTTTTTAGCTTTTCTGCTGTAGAATAGCCCAGGTGTTTCAGCCAATGGTGCTTGACCCCTGCCACGATTGATTGGGCAGAGTGTCCTCGGCGTGTTCCTGCTCTTTCCTATTGTATGCAGGGATAGGCTCCAGCGACATCCCACACTGCACTGCAACATTTTACCAAGCATCCTCCAGAAAGAAAGTTTTGGTCTGTCAGAAACACTAGCGGCAGCAGGTCATCTCACCAGTAGCATTTCTGTGACTCCCTTTTCCAGATTTGATGACCATGCTGTGAGATTGTAGTCTCAGGAAAATGTGTCTGTCAATCCACTTTCACCCAATATCTGCTTGAATGGTCCAAATATGAAAAGAGCACAAGTAAGGTTCTGGTGTCATGACAATTAATGAAGACTAGCAACAATCAAGCAACAAATGTTGGCTCACTATATGATTATATGATCCAGATGCTTGAGCGAAAATCCTTTATAAATCCCCAAGGCAGAGGAGTTATGTGCCTGGTTCCACTTAGACATTTAGATACAAGCACTTGGAAACAAACTGGTGCTGACTGACTCATTGTCTCTCTGTACGGAGCACTAAACAGGACTGCTCTGAGAGTTCTCTGTGTGCTCACCGAAGACAAATTTCCTGTTGTTTTCTAAACCATGAAGTGTGAAAACCAAGCTGTCCGCTCTGTGTGTCTGTATATGCGTGAACTAAAAGCATCATGGGAAATGTGGTGACATATGACTGAACAAATACATCGTAGGTCTTAAATATTTATGCACTCCACTCAAGTTTTGGTGAAATATAAGCAGTTTTAAGTCATGCGTATAACCTCAAATGGTACAATGCAAGATGTGAATGGTGAGAAGAATCTGTAAATGTTGGATTATGACCAATAATTAGGAGTTGATCACAAAACTGTATTTGGCAAAATGATGCGGAAAAGTAATTACTTCCATTTTCTAAAAGGATTCAAAATCAACTTAGATCGATGCTCATTGGAATGATAAATCGAAAAGCAGATACCCTGCCTACACTGTAGGGCTGGGGTGTGCTGCTCTGGTCCTGCAGGGCAGAAAGTCACGCTGGCTTCGGTTTTCCCCTTAAAATCAGGACCAAGTTCAAACTGTGCAATCAACCACTATAACTGATTAATTAAAGGCCCGATACCTTGAAAATAATGTTTTTCATAATCCCTTACATCTATACTTTGGCCCTCCCTCTCCTATCATCTTACAAAACGTGAAACCAGATTGCTTTACAGTGTTATTTCAGTAGCGTGTTTCAACAAAAATCATATTTTTTAAACCTCATTTCTATTTTGGGGAGTAGGCCAGGCACTTCCCTTTTTCACTGAGTGTAGCATCCTTGAGACAGTCACCCTATGAAGAGTGCAAAACAAATAATATTTGATTGAATTGAATTGTTGCACATTGTTAAGAACACTGATGCAATATGGGTCCTTCAAGAGCAGAGTATTGCTGAAAACCACCAGAAGCTCCTGCTTTCCAGGACCAGGGTTGGAGACCCCTGCTCTGGATGCCAGCTAGAGTCCTCGTGAATTTCTTCCTGCATCATTCGCAGACTTTTGGTAGCACTGTTGACGACCTTGCAGGGAAAGCGCATGGAGCGAGTGGTAGAGCGTGTTTCAAGCCATAGAGGTGATTTATACGCTGTGTCCACGCCAGGGCTGCTGCTTAAACATTGTTTATTTTGTAAAAGTGTGGGCCCATGATTACTAATGAACCTATTGGAAACCATATGTATATGCTTGATAGAGACCTAACCCAAATAGCAATAAAGGCCTGGCCCAGGTCTGGCCCATATAATGCACTTCACACGGCCCTGTTCTGGCCCACATACAGCAAGGACAATGGCCTTTAGTAGCCCAGATCTGGTTTGCCGGAGCTGGCCCACATATGGGCCAGCACAGGGCCAGCTGCGAACACAATCGGCCCACGTGGCATGCTATCACATAAACGGTGCCATCATTGCCAGACCTGGCCCACATCCAGTCAACATACCACTTTCCATGCCAGGAGTCACCCAGCAGTGCCAGCTTGAAGCCGGATCTGGGCCAGACCCGACTGCTATTGGGGAAGTGTAGCGCAGTAAATTTCTTGAAGCATTAAACTGGTATGCAGATGTATTTTTTCTGAGAGGTTAAACTGTTGTATTCGAGCTGCACCTGTACTGGTCACAACCCTCGTGAGAATGCCTCCTGTGTTTTCTCCCATTCAGCAACTTTCCTGTCTATTAGAAGTAATGTCTCCTTTGATTGGTTTGCATCCCATGTGTGCCACTATCCCCAGCTGTGTCATGTTTCATTGTTACCTCCTTTTGTACCTGTGAGGTGTATTTAAACCCCCTGCTTTGAGTTGCAAGTTTCTGAATTGTAATTTGCTATTCGTGCTTAGAACCAGTCAGTATTTTTTTTTTTTTTTTAAGATTTTTTTTTTGGAATTTTTTTCCTTTATTTGATAGTTATGCAGTGTAGAGAGACACGAAGGTTGGGGAGAAGAATGGGGGAAGACATGCAGCAAATGACCCGAGCCAGAGTCGAACCCAGGTCGCTGCGGGAAGGACACAGCCTTTATGGTACGCGCGCTTAGACCGATGAGCCACCGGGGCGCCCCCCAGTCAGTATTTCTTAATAGAAACTCTTCTTCGGAAGGTTAAATGTAATCTTTAATGATTGCGATTTGTGGAGGCTTTCCTCTTTACTTAGTTAATTCAACAAACTCCAATGCCAATTCAGGATTCAGGATTGGGTCCGTGTTCACGATACCCCAGTTCAAGTCTGCACCTTTGTCCAGTTTAATAGGAACACTGCAAAAAATGAAAAGTAAGTCCACCTTACCAAGCAGTTTAATCTTGTACTAAGACTTAAAACGTTTATTTCTATTACCTTTTTTCTCAATAAGACAAAAATTTGCCAGTTAGAAGAGGTCATTTTGACTTATTTCTAGATTTGCCAATGGGATAAGAAAATTTCACTTGTCAAGCATCTGGTAACTTAAAAAAAGCTAATATTTTCTACTTGAGAGAAAAAAGTAGGGAGTTTTGCATTATATTAAGACTAAATGACTCGTCAGTACAGACACTTTTTGCAGTGAACAAGCTCCCAAGGCTATTCATGGCACAGCATTGGGACCACATTCTTGCTGACTCTGTTTCAGTCTGTTCTGTCCAGTTTATTAGGAACAAGCTCCCAATCCTTCTGCGGTCATCAGCATTGGAACCACAACATCTGAACTGAACTGGGCTCCGTACCACTGTTCCCGTACTACTATCAAAAAATCCGTGCTTTGGATTGTACTCTGCCTCCACACTTGATTCCTGGTCTGGATCACAACAGCACTTGGTCCTGGCTGTATATGCCCAAAATTTTTTCCAATTACTAAACTTCTGCCATCATAGAGTTGGAGTAAACATTTAACTTGACGGAAATAAATCCAAAATGGCTCCATGCTACAATGTTTTGTTGAAAATTTTTCAAAGAATGCATCCAAATTTATAAGTGCCCTCCCGAGTTATTTTTCCAACTAGCACACATCAATTTCTGGGTGACTTGCCCCTCGGCTGAGTGCATAGGAGCTGTTCAATTTTGGATGCCACTAAAAACTGGCTCCAGTCATGGATTCAAGCTGGAATCCATATTTGTCACTTCCCCTTTTCTGCTTCCCACCAAATAATTAATTCATAAGCTCTCATTTTTCCAAAGGAGTCGCACCTTTGGTGCCTCCTGATGAAACGAGAGGTCGTCCAATGGATTGCACAATACACTTCTCTCCCCCCGGCCCTTCCAGAAACTTCCATCTGAAAAAACAGCGAGGTGAAGACCTGTCAACTCTGATAACCCTATGGCTGAGTGGGCAGCAGTAGCCGGAAAGGAAGAAAACTAATTCAGCTTAATACTCTTTAAAAAAGGGCGAAGGGCGATTAGAGGAGTGTCCTATCCTGAGGTCAATCATCCCTTCCCCCTAAACACCCCCATCATGTCACCAGAGCCTAGTGCCAACCCCAACACCCCCCACCCCCTACCCTTGCCTGCGTAGTTTTGATGAAGTCTGAATACAGCTTATAGACAGGGTCAGGGATTGGCACTGGGACCTGCAGTGAATGACGGGCCGGTGCAAAAAGGGGTCTTGGATGGGCGTCTTCACGGGGGTTTCTGTCCCTGTCAAACACAAACAGATTTTCCACACTTGTCTGATTCTGAATGCATTGGCTTCGGGCTGCATGTTGAATGCTGGTGTCACTCGTGGCTCTCCGAATGCATGTAAATGCGAGAGTGTGCATGAGCATTGTGCGTATAAGTGCACGCTGATTAATATTGTTAGCCGGCCTGTGAGTCTGCATGTGTGAGAATTGGGACAAGTATGCATGCGTCACAAATTAAGCCCATGCGTGCCCAAAGAATAATATGGTGCTAGCAGCTGACCTGGTTGCCCTTTTATATTGATATATTTTGATATTACTCTGTCTTGGAATTTATGGCTGCAGAAATGTTGGTTTTTACCTGACCAGCTGAAACACCAGATGAGACCTCCCATCAGACAGGTGGCAGCAAGTGCAGGTCATCTCAGGAACCACACCAGCGAAGAAGTCTGTGCCAGACCTGAGCTTTGTGCTTGAAATAATTAGCCTTGTATTCAAACCCTGACATGTAAGATCTTGATTTTCCTGTGTGCGCTCTGTCGCCAAGTTTTCTGGTTTCTTAAGTCTGCCCCACACCGATAAATTTTTGCAATCTCAACTGATGTTTAGATGTGAGAGACACTAAAATTGTAAATTTTGTAGTTTTTTGGTCCTTTGGTGTATGGAGGTCAAACTTGATGATTTGGATCACACGCCATGCGATATTGGATTGTAAATATTGAACATGTTTAATATTCCCAGCTTGAAATCGGTGCGATCACAACCGGCTTCTGAGCAGATCTGGTGAAGTAAACAGAGGATCTTACACGAGTGGGCATGTCAAAACCCAACAACAAACCCAAAATTTACTCAACAAGTTTCATAGCTTTCAAATGACACACCCAAGAATATAAGATTCTGATTATCGCATAGCTGAATTCCGTCCAGTATCTAAACTGCTTCTTCCTCACTAAGGTCGTGGTCGAGCTGGAGCCTATCCCAGCTGACTATGGGCAAAAGGCAGAAATACACGCTGGACAGCTCGCCAATCCATTGCAGGGCGCACACACCATTCACTCACACACTCATGCCTATGGGTAATTTAGAGTGTCCAGTTAGCCTGATATGCATATCTTTGGGCAGTGGAAGGAAAGCGAAGCAAACATGGGGAGGACATGCAAACTCCATATAGAAAGCCCCCAGGCCAAATTAGGACACTTGACCTTCTTGCTGTGAGGCAGTGGTGCTACTCATTGCACCACTGTGCTGCTCTGTAACTGAATTGCGTAATAGAAAACAAATGTAATTCCTGTAAGCACCTTAATAGAAAGTCTCGTTATATGTTAGCATTGAGCCAACTACATCACTCTGCTAACTTCATTAGTCAGTCAATGAGTTTGAGTTGTTGTAAATTCGCAGTCAACTGAGGAGCTAGCACACATTAGCTCGTGAGCTAATGAACTAATGTTACATAATGATTATGGAAAGCTACTGTGTGCAAACTAAGTAGCTAGCAAAGTAATGCTAACTTAGTTATGAGAGGGGTACTTTGCTTGCTAGCTACAACGGGAGGCCATTCCAATTTAACCAACATTGCACTTGGTTTTCAATCTGGCTAAATATTAACATTGTGATGTATTGTGGAGCAATTTTTTTTTCCCACACTTTCAGCCAATGAAACTTTTGGTGAAGTGATATGTTCCTAGGGTAATATTTAAAAAAATGTAATGAGCTGGGCTATCAGAAAATTACTCCAGTTATGCAACAAAATACGCTCATGAGAATTGGGCTAGATAATCTGTTGAACCATTAAAAAATTGGGCTTTGCTTAAAATAATTGCCTGAAACAGGACATCAGGCCCAAAATTGACTCAGTTATCCTTTGACATTAGCATGGCTTTAGGTCCACTTCTTGAGAGACTTTCCAATTTGTTTATCATGAGCATTTGAGCCATTTTTCTTATTTTACTACATTTGAAATGCTTAGGTTTCTAGTGCACCAGTGGCCTTTGTTTCATGTTCAGAAAGAAAAGTCTTAAGCCGCTTTCACGCCGGACCCGAAACGAATTTTTTGCATGAAAGATTACATTCAAAGTCAATGCACAGATGCGAATACACACGCTTCGCGTGTATTCGCGTCTTTGCAATGACCTTGAATGTAATCTGTCGTGCGAAAAATTCGTTTCGCGTCCGGTGTGAAAGCAGTTTTTGTTATGATTCTGTTCTGTCTGTTATGATTCTGCTCTGCCTGTTATTGTTCTGCCATGTTTATTATGATTCTCCCCTTCCCTGTTATGTTTATGATCATGTCTGTTAGGTTTTGTCATGTTCTGTTTAGTTTTTGTATTTTGCCATGTTTTCGTTTTTGCCACTCCCTTCCACTTTTCTGTTATAGTCCGGTCCATGTTTTGCCATGCCCTGCATTGCACTTTGTCTCCCCTGTCTGGTCTCTTGTTTAGTTACAGCTTTTCCCCAGTCCCGCGTGTCACATGCTAAGGTGATTTCATGGTTTCTGGGTTTCAAACATTCCTTCCAATCTCGTTTGCTTCCTTCGCCTCTCTTTTCTATATTACTAACCAATACTAACAGTTTGTTGTTTTTGTTAAAGTTACTAACCCAGACTAACATTGTATATAATACTAACTTACTAACGACACTAGGGATTGTATAGCTGCACTTACTAATTGATTAACAAGCTCTCAGCACTCGCCCTGTTCTAGTCTCCGCCTCTTGCCTTCACTTAGTCTTTGCTGCAATTCAGCGGATCCTTCGCACCTGCTCCACTCTGTCCTGCTTCTCATTATCTGTGCACGTTAGAACTCCCTAACCGGAGCTGTATGTTTTGTCATAGGCTGTCTCGTGTTCCCTGTCCGCTGCGTTTTGGCTTTTTGCCAATTCTATGTGATTAGGTTCTCCCTCATGTTTTGCTCCCACGTAATTAGCTTTATCCAGTTCACCTTTTCCTAATCATAGCATGTGACTTCCCTTCTGTGTATTTAAACAGTCTTCTCACAGCAGTTCCCCGTCAGAACGTTTCTCTTGGTTTGCCTGTGCTACGCTTGTTTTCGCCTTGTAATCTCTCGTGAATCTCTTCTGACTGGACCGTCCCCGATTTTTGATTTTGGCTCTGTATTGGTATTCTTGTTTTCTCTGTGTATCGAACCTCTTTTTGTCTGACTACGATTTTTGTGATTGGTGCCCTGCTTACGACCTGGATTACGCCCTGTGGATTTTGATTTTTGGATTGTGGACTGTGTACCGTTGCCTCCCGCTCTGTGGGGGTTCACCCCCCTTTTCCAATAAAATCCCATTTTTACTGCATTACTGGTTCTCGCGTCTGGCTCCAGATCGTTACCTAACAGTTTTAATCTGAACTCTAGTGTTAGGTCTTCTCTTCTAGCAGTATCAGTGGAATATCACACCTGTGGTACATGCTTTTCATGGTGTGTTAAATTAAATCCTGGAAGCTGAATCACCTGCTGATGACTGTTTCAACTGGCCATTGTGTTATCTGAGGCACGTTCAAGACCAGAGGGTCTCATGCCTAGGTCTCTAGCGAAGACTGCGGAGTTTTGGCCAACTCATGAGTTCTTGCAAATTTCCAGTATGGCTGCCAACTAAGGTTTGCGTCAAACTCCCGTGAACAAGTTGTGACAATGCTGGTTTCCATCTTGAAAAGCAAGGCGCGACTGTTCGCAGATGTTCTCATCTTCACAAGATCCAACGTAGTTTAATTATTCAAGAGGCAAGATCTCGCGGGCTCTCGTCCAACCCCATAATCTTGAACATGCCCCTGGGGAGGTGGGGATACATTTGTTAAATGTTTCCTGCTTAACTACACGCAACCCTGCTGGCTTACATTACCTAAAAGCTACATGGCTCTGGTTCAAACAACACATTCTCATCCCAGCTCGTCACATCGTGACGCTACCGGACCGAAAGCGTCGATATTCAATGCAAAAGGAGGCTTGCGGCGTCCTTATTTGACGTTTAAGGTAAGGGTTCAGGTAAAGGGGTAGGGGGTCGGGAGTAGGGTTCCTTTTAAACTGGCATCATATAATGACACCAAAAGCCTCCTTTTGCGCCATATATCAACGCTTGGTCCGGTAGCATCACTATATGACGAGTCAGGATGAGACAAGGCTCATTCAAGCTATGTAGGTTGCTAATATACGTAGCAACCGTGCTTTTGGGAAATGTACCCCTGGGTGATTTTGATCGTAGTCTGCCTGCACCAGGTGTATGTGGGCAACTGCGGTATTAAAGTAAGCAACAATGGGCTGCATGCCAGCTATGGTGCAATACTGTGCATTCAGCATTAAAATGAAAGGTCTTGTTTGTGTTTCGCTACAGACATGTTTGCGGCTAGTGTCTGAAAAGCAGAAGTGGTCAAAATGGCAACGCAGTGATCGTGAGGACATCTCACATAGCGAGGGCTATTTTAGGGACAGTGATAACAGTAATAACATTGTGCAATTGAGTCAGACATTCACCTTGTGTTTTCCTCGGTGTTTTTTTTTGCACTCAGTACATCACTGTTGCTGCCAAAAAAACAAAAAACACTGAAATGGTAAAGGGGATTTTGCCAAAAATTGTTAAGTACATGACTGTCGTCACCTGCATTCATTCCTCTTGATGCTGTTTTGTCACTGTGGAGGTAACGGTGAATAGCAGGAGCTATTTTGTTATTGCCAGGTTATATATTTTTGCCTCTCTCCTTCATGTTTCTTTTGTTTATTCGGAGATTAGATTTATCATGCGATTGTTTAGGACACATTTTACTTTAAGATTAACCCCTGAAACTCTAACTTTTAACTTAAGTTTTCGCTTAAGTCAGTTCAAACCCAGAAAAATCTTTTTTTTTTTTGCATATCTCAGGATAATGTCACATACATATTCTGTATCTTCTGGTTGCAGGGCTACATCACAGTATTGAGAGAAATATTCGAACCTGGGACTATATATTATTATAGCCACAGCATTACATCAAATGAAAAATATCTAGATCTTGTACATCATTTCATACACATTTCCCTGTATTTCAGCCGAACATATTGTACAAACGTATTTGGGATTGTAGGAAACCAACCTTGACATCTCCACAACAGTTTGAAATAGGACTAAAGTTCCACAGGTCTAAATATAGCAGTGGAATGGGTCCACAGGTTTTATGGCGTTAAAAAGTAGATTTTCATTTTGAACACTGAAATGCCACTGGAGAGTTAGCCCTCGCAATGCATTACATAATAAGTATGTACTATGAGCACAATCAAAGGGAGTGAATGCCTCAAAGTTATTGATTGTAGTAGAGTGGGCTTACCATGCTGGATAGCATATTTCTATCAGTCATTCAGATCTGCAGTGAATCAAGAAAAGTCTTAAAAAATTCTCATCTTCAGAAATACCAGCTTGAAGATCAGTTCTTTAACAGTACAGGTGCAGCCTGATGCTTCACAAACATTTTTTAATGGAAATACTTATAAAGCACAGGTACTGTATATCACAGATGGAAAACAAAATTGCGGTCAGTTTGCTCAAAACAGATATTAATCATCTCCAATCAGGAGTGAGAGTGGGTCCAAAGCACTCTTTTAACTGATTGGTGATAATTAGACAGATTAGAGAGGTTTTCGGCATGAATGAAAGCCTTTTTTCCCCGCTTCTGCTGAACCTCAAACAGCATCAAAAGAGGTTTAGAGAAACAAAAACAAAAAGAAACTAATCAGGCCCATTCTTGAATTTTGTTGTGTTTCTTTACCATTTTAGACATTCATCATAAATACACACCATTTTAAGTATCTAATGAACTCGTAATGCCTTTTGAATGCTTTGTCCACTTCACCTGTATTGCTGGGCGTAAGCATGTGTTACACCAGGCAGTCCTTGACAAACTATGTGCAGGCAGCACTGTGTGTAGTGCGCAGGGTTGGACAAGTACCTAAGAAGTTCATTTGACCCCCAGTTTTTGTTCTGCTGTGGAATTGTCCAGTAAGGCACACTCACATGGAAACTCTTCAGAACTGACGGTACGTGCGTCACCCAGGTCGCTAAACAAACCGGTCCCTTTTAGAACGCTCTGGCAACGCGCATCTCTGCTTGTGTCCGCCCAAATGCCCTTTATTTCTCCACTTCAGGCCTCGCGTCTCTGAAAGACTCACAGATGCCCACAGCTTTTCAGTTTCTTAAAAAAAAAACCTTTCTTGATCCAGAGAAAGTCAGAAGCCAAGGAAAAACAGTCTTTTTAAGTGATTGGACCGCAGGCAGCGAAAACCAATGACCAATGACCAGTCTCCTTATTTATTCTCCCTATGTAAGGCCACTGAGCTTTTATGTCTTCAAAAACATTTTTTGAAAGAGGCTGAGCTGCATCGACCCACAACCCCCCCCCCCGCCTCCCACCTCCTGCCTCCCGCCCATCGCCGAGGCGACCGCAACGCCTCGGCTGCCTTTGATGCTGGGAAATTAGGAAGTGAATCACAGCACAGCTTTAATGTCCCTGTTTTGTCCAAACAGAGGATGATTGTCCATTTTCTCAATAGAATGTTTTGTCTAGGAGCAGGGCACGCACAGGAATATTGTTAGATTCAAGGAAAGGAAAACATATCACGACATATTGGGGTTCAGATTTCTGTTGTTCTACCTGTAAAGCAATCTGGGAGTAGTGTAGTCATCCCTTTCTCTCTGACCACTTGTTTTGGTCAGCTTAAATATCTTTGTGCACGAATTAATGCAAACTAGTTGTTCTAAATATGTACAAACCCAACCCCCCCCGAAACCAAATTTTTACAATTGTTGTTTGTACAATTTTTCAATTGTTTTATCGTGTGTGATAACGTGTGTGTGTGTGTGAGTGTGCGCAATTGCATGTGTATGTGAACATTCCAAATGCATGCCTTTCAAATTTCTGAAAAAGAGGCTGTTCTGATTGGGCGTCTCTTCAATGATCATAAGCTGTGTCCTGATTGGCCAGCAAACTGAGCCGAAGTGAAAAAAGTTACGTTAACGCTTTGAGGGAAAGAGTGGGGAGATTGAGAAGACTGTGGAAGGGAGCAGGGCACACAGACAAAACTGTAGGTGTGAGCTTTGCAGAGCTGGCCTGTTTGTGACATAGAAAATCGCAGTAATTTCAGACTGTGTGTTTCAGTTTGTGAAGCGAAGTGGGGAAATCTAGCCTCAAACAGGGGTCCACAAAGTCAACCTCCTCTGGGCTATGGAAGTGGACTAAACTGGGGAAAAGTATTTTCCATAGTACAAGCAGTGGCAGTGCCAGAACTGGAAATTCGGGGGAAAATTATGCGTCCAAATGAATGATTGTCAACATCATGCCTAAAGGGGGAGGGTTAGCAGCATCAGATAGTATGGAGGGCTCTCGGAGTGAATCTATTGTTAATTATGAAAATGATTGATAACTAGCCAGGACTAATTGTTGTTATAAAGGGATGTTCTGGAGCTGCCGGATAGCTCACTCGGTTAAGGCACTGCGTTGCAGTGCAGTAGTGACTATCACGTCGCGGGTTCGAGCCCCAGTCGTACCAACTGGCAGTGGTCGGCAGCTTTTTCAGAGTAGCGCACAATTGGCCATCGCGCTACAGGGTTTCAAATTGGGAAGGGACTGCCGGGAAAAGGGAAATGGCTAAATAGCTTTGTTCGTTGCTCAAGCGCCTCCTGTTGGCCAGACGGGCGCTCGTCAGGAAGATTCTAAGTCTGTTCATGTCCGGGTATCCTCCGCCCTCGTTCTGAACTTGCGAAGATTCAACCAATTAGTGTATAAGAAGCAGTGGCTGACAGGCACGTGCTTCGGAGGAGAGCCGCGAACTGTCTTCGCTCTCCTGAGTTGGCAGCAAGGGGTCGCATACGAGCAAGCTTTGTACATAGTTCACCAATTGGACATTCCAGATTCGGGTGGGATTGGAGATGCCAAATTTTTAAAAAAACAAAAAAAAAAAAAAAAAAAATAAAGGGATGTTTTGTAACCCCCAAATTTTCAGTTCTGGTGCCACCATTGAGTAGAGGTCCTTTAACTCATTTATTCCTGAGGCTGAGCAGAGATGGACGATACAGTAACTGTGGGAAAAACTGGTCCCAGCATCTGGCGTACGGAGCCACGGGAGGCATCCGAGTGAGCAATGCTAATAACTCACAAGTGCAGAGGGCCGGCGGCCACGCTGGTCAGTAATGCGTCTCTGCACTCGTGCCGCTGGGGCTGAGTGGGACTTTCCTGCCCTATTGGGCGGCAGCTGGACGGAGGTTTCCGGAAAACAGCTGAGGGACACGGGGACCAGAGCTGCTGCCGGCGTATTACCTTACATCACATTACACTGCATCAGACAGATGCTCGTATACGAAGCCATGTGCGAGAAGTGCTTACTGAAGGTTTGCAGAGAGGGCTTACAATAACTATTCCCATTAAGCTTTTAACATTATTGTGACTGTCAATGTGTCACTTATCATTCCCCGCCACAAAGTGAATGGGGATAAAGGAATGAGAGTTGTTCCTCTGCGTGTTTGTCCGTCCGTCTGGCCATCTCACTTCTTTTCCGGGTCAGAACTCCTCAACCATTCAATATTTCTCAACAAATTTTATACATGGATACATCTTGTTGTGTAGGTGTGCTTTTTCATACGTACGTCCGTCCACCTGACCATTTGTCCATCCCCCCACCACATTTTGTTTCCAGGCCACATATTAGCTATCCCACAGTGGGGGATTTGAGTATTTCACGCTTGTTTGTTCCTGTATTTGTTAGTTTCAAGCTATAGCCAGTGGGGAGTGATCACCTACTGCTGATCTTGACAAACTGTTTCTGTAAATTTTTTACTTGAGAAAATGGCTTTTTCGTCCAGTGACTCTTTTGACACAGATGGGAGTGGCTGTGCTGTTTGAAGACAGAGTAAAAAGCACCTTTGCTGGTTGTCGTGGCTCACGCTAATGTCCAGTGCGCAGGGTGGGGGGAACAAGGCCCTGATTGTGGCTGGGTGGCGGGCGACCTCACCAGTCCCCTACACACTGGTGCCATGCAGCACAGAATGGCATATTCAGGGGAATTATGACTTCCTCTGCTCAAAAGACGCACAGAGATCCAGAGCATTCTTTCGTATACATTCAAACACTCCTTTAAGAAGCTGGAGAGTAAAAGAAAAGCCAGAAAAATAACCCCAGTTCACCCGCACTAAAAACATGTAATATCCTAGCAGGGTCTGCGGTAGGGAGCTGGAGAGGGGGATGTGTAATACAAAGCACCTCTCTTTCTCTCAATGTCAATGAAATAAAGAGGCGGAAGATGAATAAATAATCCTTACAGCATGAGAACAGAGGGAACTCGGAGTCCGGCGAACTTGTGTTTAAGTGAAAAATAACTCAGAGAGTGGGATAGTGCAGGCTGCAGACAAAAGAGAAAGGCTCTTTGTGCCTCTTTTAACTTCCCCGCGATGCTTTTAATCTGTCCCACTCCCTTTACCTCCAGCGCTGTCAGCCACAGCTTGAAAGTTGACCTAAGCCGGGCCTCGTGTTTGACTTCCACTCGCCAGGGTTGTTTGTAAAAGGTACCCTCTCCTGGTGTGTGTGTACAGAGGGAGTGGGGCCGGCCGCGGGCTTGGCTGACGCCCAGAAGGGCCAGGCACCGTTGGCAGCGAGACCGTGAGAAACAGGGGGGCGACACCCAACTGTCATCACAGCTGCAAAACTGCTGAGCATAAAGGCCTAATTACAGAAATATGCGCCCCGCGCCCGCCCCCCCGCTATGAAAACAGAGATGCATTTTGGCCGGCCGCTGCCACAGCGCGACTCGATGTGTTGCGTGGGGCTCGCCGTGAGAGAGGAATCCCAGAATTCCACAGCTGCTGCCAGACATCAGCGCATGCCGCTTGTGTGTGTGCGCGTGTGTGACCGAGAGGGTGGTGGAATATGCGAGTGAATGAGCCTGGAAGAGGAAAGTAGAGAGAGGAGAAGGGCATTTAAATCATTATCAAAGGTGAATGTTGTTTAGTTGTCTGAAATCACGACGGAGGAAAAACTGTTTCATTGCCAAATGCGAGAGGAGAAAAACATTTGAACATATTTAATTACAATTGCAGTTGATTTTTTTTTTGCCGTACAAATAAAACAATGACAGTAACATGGTAACATACAAAACAGATAACCGACCAGAACAAAAAGCCATATTTCAGATGACAAGGCATGTATATGCATTCTCTTTAAAGCACAAGCATTAGTCAGAATATGACTTCATTATGGAACAATCATTTGATTGACAATTGATTACAATCATTGTCTCTTATTTAAGTTTCAATCGTCAGGTAGTCAGAAGGGTAAAAGAAATCTGTCACTTTACAACAGATCGCTCAATGCACACATCTTGAGATAAAATATTGATTAGAATGTATTCTCTATTGAATCTGGCCAGTTGATATTAAATATACCAAGATCGGAAAATTTATAGCTGGATTCACAGCAAACACAGAGGCATAAGGCAATGATCCCTATACCATATGTACTGTGTACTGAATACTTGTTTTCCCAACTGAATTATGTTGGTGCAGCTTGTGCATGCATTGTGCACTACACTGTCAGAAATAGGGGTACAGCAGGAGTCCATTTCTGTTCCCCAAGGTACATTCAGCACTTATGTACCCCCTAGGCCTAATTATAGGACCTCAAGGTACCTGTGTGAACCTTAAACATACCTTTTTAGGGTCTAAAAGGTAAGTTTATGTTCCAAAGCAAATAAGTACCCACTTCTGAGGGTATGACAGCAGTACCTTTGAGGGTACTGCCCCAGTGACAAGCCTTTTACCCCTAAAAGTAGGTACTTTTTTCTGAGAGTGAATGATAATTTGTTGACGGAGTACATGCAGATTTTTTAATTGAGAAATCACCACTTTTTCGCAACTCAGTCGGCTGGCTGGTCTTCAGTGAAGAATGGCGACTGATTCTCAAATCCGTTGAGAAAGAGGAAACGTGACATGGTCATTCACAGGCTCCTCCTGAGTGTGTTTGGGCTGAGGGAATAACACAGTTTAAGAGGGTTTTCAAACACGCTCACAGGCAGGAAGTCGGAGACCAGCCATGAGGTAGGGAGCACATAAACAATCTGTGTGTGTCCCATCACCGGCCTAATCTGAACCAAACACTTTAAGCTTACATTAACATTTCTCAGGCTTCACCGCTCCCTTTCACTGTTGTACCACAAATAAGCAATCTCAGGGCATTCCAACATGTGCGTGGGTATAAAGCTGTCTGGGGTTTTTTGAAGGTTTCGGTATGAACTGCAGGGCAACATTGCACGCCTCAACAGTTCTTCTCCAGCTGTATATTGCTGATGTTTACGTTTGGAGAGGAAGTGTAGCCTACAGTTGATTTTCTAATGCATCAATTTTGCTATGCTGCATAACAGGTCGTCAATAACTACAAAAAAAAAAAAAAAAAAAAAAACCAGATATCAGATGCCACGCATGACCGGGGAATGAAAAGTTCATTTGGAGATATAATCTGGCCTCTCTTCCCCGTGTACAAGCTGTTTGTGCCTAGCCTGGGAAAGTGAACTCCGGCACGGACAGCTGGCAGTGCCTGTGCCACCCACGCGCTCACGAGCACTGAGCGACTGTCAGGGTCTACAGACAGAATAACCCCTCACCAACCGCACCCGCAGCTGCATCCGACAAATCACACTAACAGATATGGATAAGGGCCATCGGTTCTTTGTCATCCCTGATTATCGCGGTGATTTCCCCTCAAAGGCAATGATATCACGAACTGTAACCATCAACAACCGCGTGCGTACATTATGTAGCTATTGACGGGAGATGCGGGCGGCAGAAACAATTCGTCAAATTAGCGCGTTTAAACGTGACGTAAAAAGGCATTTCATTTCTCAGACTGACCATTGGCGTTTCAACGCCAGTTTGGTCATAATACAGCAACAAAAAGAGGTTCGTTTGTGTTCTATGGACTTATCCAAACATGTTTTATACCCCTGTTTGCACTTGATATATCGATCATTACAGTGTCTGACTGTCTACATCGAAGTTACAATAGGCTAGTCCGCGTTCACGCTACCAACCGAATTAATTTTCTGTGATTTCTGTTCGCTTCTCGTGCACCACCTCCCTTTCCTCAGTAGCACCGCCGCAATAGCGGCACGCGCTTGGGCACGCGCTGCCGAGTGGTGCTGCTCCTTCAACTTCCGCGACTGCTGGAGCGAGCGTTTGTCAATTTTGAAACTGAACGTCTCTTTTCCTCCCTAATTTGATCAGAGGTTTGATGGCAGTTAATCTGCTGCACGATAAGGTTGTGTCAGAGTAAGTCAGAATTATTTTTTCTAGAAGTAAATGCATTTCTTGCGCTTTCAGAGGAAGCTTCGCCCGCATTCACTACCCAACAACATTCACTATTATGCATTTGATTTCATTTAATGCTGCAAGTATATTGTTGCTTTAAAAAGCTATTACATGTCAGAAAACTGAAGAGACGCATTTTCCCATCACTAGACGAATTTCTAGTCTGTGATTCAAGTGTAATCAATCACAAAATACGTAAATGTATTCCTAGTACAATATAGTGAAGGCTATCTTACTTTATGATGCAACTCCAATTCATTTGAGACAAAAGCTGCAGTTCTGTTTTTGGGGTTATACCTCTACACTTAAAAAAAAAGTAAGTTTTGTTTCACTATTACTGGGAGGACCATTCTTATGGTTAAATTCTCAAAGTATAGTCAGCGAAGCTTTTCATTGTCTCACAAGTAAGGGCATTTTGGACTTCCAGATGTAGGGAAAAAATGTCTTTCCATCATTCTGATGAATAGAATTGTACAGCCAAGGTATTGAGGGTATATGCATTTCTGCGAACTATACAGGAACGCAATGCATAGGTATACGCAGCAATATGTTCAGAGTTAAATTACCTCTTAGAGAGTCTATTTGGTTCCATTCTGGTAAAAGTGGGCTCAAATAGACTCTTTAAGAGTTAATTTTACTCTGTAAGAATGGGTGTAGAAACACCTTGATTTCATTGGTAATGTCAAATTGGTTCATGAAATATTATGAAAGTGTACGCTTGTAATGCTGACCTGCTGTTATGAGTTTGTGTGAGTGCATTCATGTGTCTATGAGTGTTTGTTTGAATGAAAGCATGTGCACTGTAGATGTGTGTGTTCATGCAGACATGCGTGTGTGTGAGAGAGAGAGTGTGTGTGTGTGTGTGTGTGTGGAGTGTGAGGAGAGAGGCTGTTTGAAAGGTGGCAGGAGGCAGAGAAAGCCCTGCTCTTGTGTCTTTTCAAGGTGTGCTATTTGTTCAAGGCTGTCCAAACATTTACAGAGCGCAGGCAGCGCAGGAATGCAGAGGCAGGGCTGTGGAGGGGAGCTGTGACCGTGGGAACCAGCCGCTCTGCACAGCCTCCGCCGGCTGCAGCTCTGCCCTCAGGCGCTCAGTCAGCTCAGCCCGTGCCAGAGATCTGACTGATAACACCGGCTCCTGCCTGCAGCCACACACACAGACACACACGCGCCGTCACACGCTCCCGGCAGAGCTGCGACACACACGGATACGTAACACAGAGGCGCACGAGCACACACACACACACACACTTACACATATAGACACACACACACACCTACACGCGCGCTATCACGCGCTCCCAGCAGAGCCGGGATACACGCGGACGCGTAAAACCAATGCGTACACACACATACTCGCATACACTTACTCGCATACACTCACTCACACACATGCACGGGCCATCACACACTCCCAGCAGAGCCGAGACATACACGGATGTATAAAACACACACACACACACACACACAAACGTGCAAATGTACACTCATGCCCAGGTACACACACACACCTACATAGACACACACACATTCAGAAACACGTACATAGATGCTTCACACGCACATGAAATCATGTGCGCATACACGCACACACTCACACACAAACACTAAGATATGCACACAGAAACAGACACAAGCACACATCCAACCTTACACATAAATACACACACACACACACACACACACACACATGCACGCGTGTGCATGCACATGAAAACAGGCACACACTTGCACTTGCACACACACACAAACACACACACATACACGCATATACATGCACAGAGTCTCCCAGACACACACACACACACACACAAACACGGGCTAAAGGAAATGGTGGACACTCCTTGCTTCAGCAGTGTGTTGAATGTTTCCTTGTGCAGACCTCAGGCTAAGAGCCGCCTGCTGTGCCTTCACCGCACCCCTTCCTCTCCTAGTCTGAGACACAATAAACAGCACACAGAGCTCACCACCCACTGAGCACTGCTCCGCTGCACAAATCACTACCACATCAGATCCCTGTTTCGCTGCTGGGAGAGTGCAAGCCTTTGTTTCTAGTGCGACAGACTGTGGACGTAGTGTGTTTCAGCTCGACTGGAGGATGAAGTGAGCCTCCTCAAAGTAGCCGTTGAGGTCCACTGAAAGAACAAACGGGATGCTGTGCTGTCCAGCGATGAATATACTGTACATACTATGTTTGCTTCAATCTCCATTTTGTAATGAAATATACTCGCCTGCCCTTTATCTGGTTTCAACATGGTATACAGTATATGAGCGTGCGTGTGCTCCAAATGTTTGCAAGCATATTTACAAGAGTTTTTGTGTGTGTTGTGCTTATGTGTGCATGTGCTTGTGTGTGCACCCATATTTTTGTGTGTCTTTATGTTTTTAAGTGCATTACAATACCTGCCTGAGTGTATATTTGTGTACATACATATATGTAGTGTATTTTAGTATATGTGACAATACCTTTCTATGTGTCTATTTATCTATTTGTGTGCATACTTTTGTATGTATTTTTGTGTATGTAACAACACATGTCTGTGTTTATTTGTGCACATATGTGTATGTGTTCTTGTGCATTTAACAACACCTGTCTGTGTGTTTATTTGTGTGCATATGTGTATATGTGTTCTTGTGCATGTGACAATACCTGCCTGTGCATCTGTTTTTGTGCATACCTGTATGTGTTTTTGTGTATGAAACAGTTCCAGCTTGAGTGTCTCTTTGTATGCGTATGTGTGTATGTGTTTTTGTGTGTTACTATACCTGCCTGTGTGTTTATTTATGTGCATATGTGTGTGTGTGCACATGTGTTGTTGTGTATATAACAACACTCGCCTGTGTGCGCGCTCTGGGGAGGAGGGAGCCCCTGTTTAATGAACATGGGGAGCTGAAACCTAAACCAGGAAGTGGTGCACAGCCTGTGGTGTGGGAACGCTACTGGAAAAAAGAACTTAACAAGGTGCGGGCGGGCGTGACTGGGATGGGCATGGTCTCAGGACCGTTTTTGGCAGAGCAAACACTAACCTTTGATATCTTTCCTTCCCTAACTAACCACCCCCCCCCCGATTCAAACTCCCCGCCCACTTTGTGCAGCACCTCTGGGTCAAAGATGAGATCATTCCCTCGGGCCATCACTAAAAAATAAACACCCCCCCACAAACGTCTGCTCCTGTGCGTACGTGAGTGAGTGTGGGAACGTGTTGCAGTCCATAGCTGAGATGGCCGCGGTCGATGGTATTACAATGAGAGCTCGACTTTGCGTATTATCTCGCTCTAAAGCAATGGGAGATTATTGGACCCTTGATAAGCGCATTCCATGAAATTGTGTAAACAGACAGTTTCCTCGTTAAGTCGTTATATCCATTGCGCGTTTCCAGATTTGTTCATTTAAAGTGGAAATTACCAGATAGAAAAGTTTATATCGTTAATTTTGAGCAAATGCATTTATTGGCTGATCCTTAATGTGCATTTCCTAATGAACTGAATGCATCGTAAGTCAAGGTTTGTGCGTTAAAGACACAAGGACAGTAACACTTATTTACGCCGCCATACGAGTCTCTTGGCAACAACTCTCTCACAGCTCTGAGAGGTCACGTGACCCCATGTGAGGCAAGAGTTGCCCAATCATCCTTTGCGAGCAGTGCCAGTCAGAGCTGTGGGAACTCTCCACCCCCTTCTGTCTGCACTGCACCCATTTCACCGCAGACACCACCACCACCTGTGGGAGGGGCCAGAAACTACCGGCATCAAGACAGCACGCGCCAACCGGTGAGATTCAAAGGTCAAGCAGGCAAGTGTTGTTTTTTTTTCGCATCTGGCATGTCTCCCCAAG
Source organism: Gymnothorax javanicus (assembly GCA_029692085.1). Taxonomy (NCBI): domain Eukaryota; kingdom Metazoa; phylum Chordata; class Actinopteri; order Anguilliformes; family Muraenidae; genus Gymnothorax; species Gymnothorax javanicus. The sequence continues at coordinate 32,550,279 of CM056202.1, forward strand.
GCATAGAGAGAGAGAGAGAGAGAGAGAGAGAGAGAGGAGGGAAGACATAGAAGTTGAAGTGTGGGAATTTTCTGCCTCCTTTCTTCTCCCGCACCTCTGCGTTGTGGCGGTTTCAGTGTTATTATCCCTCCCAGAATCTGCCTGCACCTGTTCCACAGGTAAACCCAATGACTGTTACAACTCCTCTTTGTGTCCTCTGTCGCTTTAATCTCTCCGTAGTCCAAGCCAATTACATGTATATAATATACAACTTTCTGAAATAGTTGGGACAAAGTGTAAATTGCGAATAAAATTAAAACGCAATGACTTTCAAATCACACCAGCCAGTATTTTATTCACAATAGAACAGAGATAACATAGCAAATGTTGAAACTGAGAAAATTTACAATTTTATCCACAAAATGAGCTCATTTTAAATTTGATGGCTGCTACAGGTCTCAAAAAAGTTGGGACAGGGGCCTGTTTACCATAGTGTAGCATCCCCTCTTCTTTTTAACACAGACTGGAGGTGTCTGGGCATTGAGGAGACAAGTTTCTTGAGTTTAGCTATTGGAATTTGATCCCACTCTTGTTTAATACAGGCCTCCAGCTGCTGGAGAGTTTTGGGTCTCTTTTGACGGACTTTTCGTTTAATTATGCGCCAAATGTTCTCAGTTGGTGAAAGATCAGGTCTGCAGGCAGGCCAGTTCAGCACATGGACTCTTCCGCTATGAAGCCATGCCGTTGTAATAGCTGCACTATGTGGTTTTGCATTGTCCTGCTGAAATACGCAAGGCCTTCCCTGGAATAGATGTCGTCTGGAGGGCAGCATATGTTGCTCTAAAACCTTTATATACCTTTCAGCATTCATGGTGCTTTTTAAAACATGCAAGTGTCCCGCACCATATGCATTAATGCATCCCCATACCATCAGAGATGCTGGCTTTTGAACCGAATGCTGATAACAGGAGGGGTGGTCTTTCTCCTCTTTAGCCCGGAGGACAAGACGCCTATGATTTCCAACAAGAATGTCAAATTTGGACTCGGCTGACCGCAGGACACTTTGCCACTTTGCTACAGTCCATTTTAAATGAGCCTTGGTCCGCAGAACACGGCGGTGCTTCTGGATCATTCTCAACAATGGCTTCCCTTTTGCATGATAGAGTTTTAGGTGGCATCTGTGGATGGCACGGCAGACTATGTTTACTGACAGTGGTTTCTTGAAGTATTCCTGGGCCCATTTAGTAAAGTCAATGACAGAATCATGCCGGTGAGTGATGCAGTGGCGTCTGAGGACCCGAAGATCACGGTCATCCAGTTAAGGTCTTCGGCCTTGTCCCTTACGCACAGAGATTTTTCCAGTTTCTCTGAATCTTTTGATGATGTTATGCACTGTCGATGATGAGACCTTCAAAGCCTTTGCAATTTGACGTGAGGAACATTAAAGTATTCCACAATTTTTTTTTATGCAAGCCTACACAGGTTGGAGAGCTTCTGGCCATCTTTACTTCTGAGAGACTCAGCCTCTCTAAGACATCCCTTTTACAGCCAATCGTATTACACACCTGATGCCTGTTAACTTCATTACATGCTAAATGTTCTTTCAGCTGATTCTCTTACATATTAATTGCTTTTTCAGCCCTTTTTTTTGCCTGTGTCCCAACTTTCTTGAGACCAGTTGCAGCCAGAAAATTTGAAATAAGCTAATTTTGTGGATAAAAAAAAATGTCTCAGTTTCAACATTTGAAATGTTATCTATGTTCTATTGTAAATAACATGTTGGCTCGTGATCTGAAAGTCATTGCATTTTTATTTTATTCACAATTTACACTTCGTCCCAACTATTTCAGAATTGGGGTTGTAATATAATATAATATCATATACCTTGTGCTTTGAAGTATACAGGGCCGTCAGAATTCCACACCAATATGTCCACAAAGAATATTTTGAGATACTAATGCACGTCTGTACATTACTCGCGTGTATTTTATTTGAATAACGAGCTCATGCCCTTTTTGTCTCAAACAAAGTGGAAGCTTTTCTTATTTTGAGAGATATTAAAAAAAAAAACAGCTTTGCTGTCTACAGGAAGAAAATTAAGATTTCAAACATGTTATTTTCAGTGAGAGGCAGAGACTGGGTAGATGGGATGCAAAAAGAGTTTTTTTTTTGAATCCCCTCAGATTGTCCAGTCATATGCTGTGTTGTGTTTTTGAACTTTTATAGCATCTGTGGTGTGTGTTGTGAGTGAAATAGCGGCACATTTGAAAAAGATAAAGACTTAACTCACCTTCTCCAGAGAAAAGTACAGGTGCTGAGAGCCACCTGCCATACTATATTTCTCTGCATATGCAAAAAAAAAAAGTCAAAATCTACTTTATAATTGGAATCAATGTAAAATATTATTTTATGCCATTTTGGATCCATAAGAAACAGATCTCTCTCAATTTGGTGAGATATTTTCATTTGTGCAGTAACAGTAACAAGCAGTAACTTAAAACAAGCAAATATTTGTTTTACAAAAGTGAAAAAATGTGTAGAGGTCTAATAATAAAACAAAAAGTGTATCTGACCAGAGGCAGTGCGTGTCATTTGATTTCACCTGGCGTCTTTGTAACTCAAACGAAACAGACGATATCCCAGAAGCCCACCTGAGGACAGCTGAAATTTGTTCTTTCAAAATCCATTAGCACATCGGGGCCACAGTGTACGAAACAAACAAATGCCTGTCAGTGGAATTATCTGTTTAATTTTCATACAAACTTTGGGCTCTAGCCGCTTTTAGAGAGACCATTCCTGTGTGAGCTTGCATAAATGCACTTCTTCTGGCGTCATTTAAATTTTAACACTGACAAAACTCGATCCATCTTGCCTCAGAATTTTTTTTTCCTTCCTGTATTTTCAGGCCCACAGAAGCTGTTATATTCTAGTTCCAGTACTGCCCCTCACTGTGAATAAATGGAACTACAACCCAATAAAAGTCAGTAGTATTTGACCTCTCACCTCCCTGGATTTTGAGGATACGGCATATAGTCCTATGTTCACAGTTGTCGGCTGCGCCACACAGATCATGAAGACCTCATCCAGTAGTCCTAAACTATTAAAAGGATGATTCTGTTGCACAGATATATTTTAGACTTTGAAAAAGCTGTCTGTGTTCACATTGGCTCATGTGATTCAGTAAAGCATACCACTCACTTTACTCACACACCCTCCAGTCTAAAATTGTTCTGCATCCCTTGCTCAAAATATTGTCCATTACAGAAATTAAACTGCAACTCCCAGAACCATCCCTAGACTCTTGATGGCCTGAGGCAAAAAATCATTTGGGGGTCTTTTCAAAACATCGACAACTTCTCATTCTTCTACTTGGAAAGCAATGCTCCAATTTCTCCAGCTGGGGGATCTTGGTCCAATGCCTGATTCACTGAGTGGGAGATATGGCTCTACTCCCATCAGCCCCCCTCTCCCACCTGAAAACCAGGGAAATGCTAGTTTTTTCCCCAAGTTTTGTTGGCCAAGAATGTCCATAGACAGCTTGTAGCCACAATGTATCCACTGGGGCTTGATAGGTCAAGTGCTCTGGACTGCTTCCCTGTGCTTGAGCAGTGCAGGTTTTTGGGTCATATCCTGATCTATGGAGAGCATGGAAACATATGTCCTTCAGTTGGCCGTGTTACCATATCGCCCCAGGGCCTCTCCACTGAGGAGTGCATTTCCCCTTGTGAAATTCAGAGCCTCGCTCAGAGAGCATGCCTCTGCTATCCATCAGAGCTCGCTTGCATAATCTGGCCACCCTCCAAACCAATTTGATGACAGATGTGTTTCATCAAGATTTTTTATTAACATTTTCTTTTTTTTTTTCAAATTTCTGAGAAGACTATCCCCTGTTAGCTGTTTGGCCTTCCCCAAATGCGAAGGAGAGCTTTTTCAGCTTTGTGAATCAATTGTAGTTTTGGAGTTGGAGAGGGAGGCTAACCTGCTCATTTAGAAAGAATATCTTCTAAGGATTGTGTGATTTTGGTCCTGATAAGATATGATCGGCAGATTCCACAGCTATAGAGGAGGTGCTAACTGTCTTTCCTATGAAAATTTCTGTTTTATCTCCAAACTACATTTCATTTTTAAAATCTGAGGAAATATTTTATTTTATTTTATTTTATTTTATTTATTTATTTATTTTGGAAGAGCAGGAAATTTGTGATACTGTAAATTCTTGTCTATTTTCCATCAGAAGCATTTTACCTGAAATGGCTCTTGTAAGAGTCTCTATCAATTGCTTAATGCAAATGATTCATTCCTGTTCTCCTAAATCTGGAATGGATTTTTTTCCCACCCAGTCAGTTTTTGGTATCCGTTTGTATTACTATTTGCTCAATTGTCATTTGGTGTGCCACATGGCTCATTTTTGGGTCCTATTTCATGTGCAGTATCAATGCTGGCTCTGGGGCAGATTAAAACACTGTGTGGAAGCATTTCATGTCATTGTTTCACTCATGACAGGATGAAAATCATTAAGATAAACATGTAGTTCTGAAAATAATGTCATTTGCCAGAATTAATCTCAGAAATCTTTGTGTCACTTTTTACCAGGTAATGAATTTTATGCATGCTTGACTGAATGTAGACCATTTTTTTCATTTTTTTCACTCCGAAATGAAAATGGAAGAATTGTCAAAAGTGCAGTACACCAATTCAAGCCTCAAAACTGTAAATTACCCGGAGCACTGCTGCTTGACCTATTACCAAGAGACGGCCCAATGCCACTCTTAATTTAGCCTCATTACAATGGCTTCCAATCAACTTAAGGCCTTCATTCAAATTTCGTTTTATTGCTTAGATTATAAGGCTCTGCATGGTCTTGCTCAGGTCTAAATTAATCTTCTACTCCATCCTTGCACTGCTTGTTAGTTTCTCAGATTTTCTGAACACAGATTGTAGACTACCAACCAGAAGAAACTAAAAAAGGTGATAAGTCCTACCAACTATTTTCATGGCTGACATCTGTGAGAAGTGACTGAAGGGCCATCTGTACAAACTTTAGGTATTGCATTATACAGTATATGTATAGCATATTTTTCCATTAGTTTGTTAGTCAGCTAGTTAAGCATTTCTTTGAGAGTTTTTGTTGAAGGGAGGCACAATGTGAGTTAAAATTTCCTTCTTTAGTTAGTGTTGCTGAACAATATGGGAAACCGTTCAGAAAAGTTCACTAGAAATTACATCACATCATTTAGCTGTTAAGCCGATTTCGTTTACCAAAGTGGCTTGCTTTTAACTTGGTGCACATTGATACTATGCCAATTACATTTCCTTCTATTTGAATACAGGGTAATTATATTTTTGAAGGTGGGGAGGGGTAATTGTCGGCTAAAAGAAAATACACACCCAGCCAATCTCCATAACCAGTTTTCTGTTCCTGTAATTACAGTTGATACACATTATATGCTATGTTCTTGCTAGACTTAGCTATAATTATGCTGCTTGAATTGAACCGTGTAACTGTGGATAGATCTACCTGTTCAAGGAAATTACAGGTGGGAGAGGGGACATGGCAGGTGCAGGAGGTAAACACTGATTACAATGTAATGTTCATTGGTTTCATTCAAAACCAAGAAAAACGTTCAATTGTGTGCTGGTCCGAGGGAAAGAAAGTCCAGGGAAGAATTAGAGGATGAAAGTTCAAAGGGGGACCTTTCTTGCCATTTTTGAATGATGACAGTTCTGAGTCACAACATCGTAACCTCAATTATCATGATATTGTTCTTACCAACCAATATATCAGAAAAGGAGGGCGACCATGCGTACTGTGACAACACACCATGTAATGTCACTCCTTTGATCCAGATTGCATGAACCAACTTCTGCTCATTGTCTTTGCTAATTTGCATATTACCAGTATGCAATGTAATGAATGCTCAGCCACAATCAGCACAACCTGGAGACAACATGAGTACAAGTATGAGACACCAGTAATAATTCAATATCCTACTAAAAAATTAGGAAAACTGTAAGCCCATCCGTCTGTTTGTACGAATCATTTTTACTCCTCATTGGCTTGGTCAGTCAATCTGAAACTGCACATGGGCATTGAATATTGCTATATACTGGGGCTAACAGGCCCGTTTTCCCCAAATTTATGCAATTTATGAGCAACTTCAAAGAGTTTATGAGCAAGTGGGCATGGAGTTGTGGTGCATGTATCCCCCGCAGTTGGTACATATTTGTGGCACGTGCAGCCGCGGTTATGGACTAAAAATAAAAAATAAACTATTATTCGTTAGGCGTTAAGTGCTATGCAAATTAAGTGCAAATATGTCCACCATATAGTCAGTAGTCAGGTGCTGTATGCAAAGAAAAATGTTAAAAACAAAAACGGCAGTTTTGCAAGGAGTGGAGAAACCGGAGCCCTTGTGGCATTACCAGTGGCGGCGTTTTTAAAGTGGCGTTCGTCACCTTCGCCACAAAAGAAATGCCGCCAGAGGTAATGAGGAGCAAAAAACATACTGAGACGTCACTGCGGTTTAGACTCCGGTTGCCTGCCGTTTGCGGTAGGGTGTCGGGCCAACTCCCGATGAAAGAGTGTGTATGTGCTGCATCGTCTTGGGTGTGGAGATCACGGGCGGCGAGGTGTCGCTTGATGTCTGCTTGAAGTTGGCGCAGTGCTGCACCTTTGATAAGTCCCAGTCACTGAGGAAGAGTTCAATTGTTTTCGACTGAGGCCTTCAGCGATGGTGAACCAGACTGGGGAGTTTCTGAAGCCTGCTGAGCTGTCAGTTTTAAAAACGACTCCATAAATCCAGAAAAAAAACTGCTTTACTGTTGACAATGGCTGGTACAGTCCATTCAGGGTTTAGGACTGTTATAACATATTTCTAACTGAGCTGGGTCTACATGTTGCTGATAAACGCTGCTGCACCAATAAACACATCAAAAGCATTCCCATAATAGCACAGCTACTAATAACTTGTGCTTGTTCCTCCTAGGGCATATAATAAAATAAGATGAAACATAGCCAGGTCCATAATCATTTGAACTTTGACAACGTTGTTGACATTTTAGCAGTCTACCGCAGGATATTTGAGACAAAGCAAAATAATGCATGCAGATGTAGAAATTGCAACTCTTTGTATATGTACTGTAGTCTTTCCTCTTGTCTTTCCTGGGCATGTATACCAGCTCTGTTGTATTTCATTGATGGCATGACTCTTGATTAAAGTTGGAGGATGAATTCTGAATTGTATAGGGTGTGATCCATGGTTAGGTACAGCCAATGCTTCAGAACCCATTGGATAACACTCCACAGTAGGGATGGTCAATGACCTCAACTTTACTGCAGAAGCAACGCAAGTTTTTTGAGGCAAAAAAGTACAATGCTCTACAAGTCAGTCATATGAGCTAAATCCAGTTGAGCATGCATTTCACTTGCAGAAGGCACACCTGAAAGCAAGACACTCCAGGAACAAGCAGGAACTGAAGACAGCCGCAGTGAGGGCCTGCCAGAGCATCTTCAGAGGGGAAAAAATCCAGCATTCTGCTGATGTCTATGGGTTCCAGACATCAGCCAGTCATTGACTGCAAAGGATTTTGTAGCAATAATCAAAAATGAAAACTTAATTTATGATTATACTGGTTTGTCCAAATACTTTTGAGTCCCTAAGGCTAGGGGGACTACAGCAGGGAAAATAAGTATTGAACGCGTCAACATTTCTCTCAGTAAATATATTTCTAATGGGGCTATTAACATTAAATTTTCACCAGATGTCGACAACAACCCAAGTAATCCATGGCTCTAGAACTCTTCGTCTTCTGACTTTTCATCCCCGGACTTTTCGTCCCCATGAACTTTTCGTCCCCAGACTCTTCATCCTTGGATGGTTCATCCCCAATAATGCTTCCTGTATTATAACACTATCCCTAACCCAAACCCTAACCCTAACCTTAACCCTTATAATAGTCCTCGGGGATGAAAAGTCTATGGGGACGAAAAGTCAAGCCGGGGAACAAAAAATGTGGGGACGAAAGATCTGGGGACAAAAAATCCAGAGACGAAGAGTCCTATAACCATAATCCACACATACAAAGAAATCACAACAAATAAGTCCATAAATTCAGTTATGTGTCATAAAGTGGAATAACAGGGAATAAGTATTGAACACATGAAGAAAAGGGGGTGCAAAAAGGCATGGAAAGCTAAGAAACCAGCTGAAATCTGTCAGTATTTAGAAAGCAATCCTGCCCCCATCAGTGCTAATTAATATCAGCTGGTTTAGTCCTAACTGATGGCCTATAAAAAGGTTTCTCATTACCAAGGTGTCAGACAAGAAGCATCTCATGATGGGTAAAAGCAAAGAGCTCTCTCAAGACCTTTGCAACCTTATTGTTGTAAAACATACAGATGGCATTGATTACAGACATATTTCTAAACTTCTGAATAAAGGGCATAGGTTTGTATATGGAAGGTCAGGACATGTCCCTACCAATATTTTGGGAAGCCAGATTGTCCCTACCAATATTTCAGCGAACTTGTTCTTATCTTTCCAGACAAGCCATATAAAACCCAATTGTGGAGGCTACATCTCCAAGACAACCTATTTATGCATTCTAGCATTTGATTGATTGAAAGGGCGGGGCTATCTGAAGGCTAAAAGTCAAGAGTAAACTGACTATGCTATTCAGGTCATGAATATTCATTTTTGTTCAAAGCGGCGCTTGAGGCGCGCAACTGGATCCCCAGCTTTGAATACATGTGTTTGCAATGGCTTACCCATAGAAGAGAACCGTAATTTGGCATTTGTTCCAGATTTTTCTTCATCGCGTAACTATAGCACTTTTCCCATGGCCTAACTCATGACATAACATTGATATTACCTTAGGTACGTATCACTTTTGTGGAAATTTCGTTGTCTGAGAGTGTGAGGAAAAAAAAGTTGCTCCATGTTAAGTCATGCTGCTAATATTTCGCCAAACTGAATGCCAAGTGTAATGTTGGTTGAATAAGTGATCTAACTAGTCAAAAACAGATAGTTCCTTTAAGTGAAAACTTGCTGGCTACCTTAAGTTAGTTTTTACCGGAAAACAATGTCAATGAATGTTAATTAAAAATGTTCGCTAGTTTAGTGAACTAAACCAGGTTTCTGTCACATGTTGGTCAGTAATCGGGTTGCTAGCTGTAGTAAATATAAGCCAGGTGGATATGTCAAATTATGAGGTGAATTTAAGTGGAGAAATCCCGCAAAGGTGCCATTATTAATTAATTATTTTATATGCAGGAACCACAGCAGCAAGCTAGAGAAACAGAGCAAGCTGTTGAGGATACAGGTGTATCAGGGCTTCGGGTGAGGTCATAATTATGACTTGTTCTGTGAAATTATAGGTGTTAGAGCCATAATGATACTTAGGTCTATTTTGAGCCTTACTTGACAGATTTGGTAGTGATTGGTGACTTGTTCTTTAAGTTTAGTTGTGAGAATTCATTTTTACATGTATTCTTTTCTCATATTCATTATTTTTATTTATTGATGTAAAGAAGATCAGGATATATGCTCCTTTAATTAGTTCTGCTGTCGTAATTTGTATAACTGTCGTAAATTGAACCTACTGTCGCAAATGCTGCTATTGAAAAACATAGGAAAGTTAGCTTGCATGCTAGGAAGAAGGAACTTACATTCGAGCAGGACGAGGAGCAACAGATTTTCTCACCGTAGCGAATGCTTTCGGGCACTTGCCGGCTTTTCTTTGAAACTACAGTTAGTAGTACTGAATTTGCTTCTTTCTTTTGTTATCTGTCGAATTTAGGAATAAATCGCATGTTTGTTTCTTTTATATATCAGTCCCGTTTCCTAACTTGGATCTAAGTTGGAAAGCACGAGTCAGAAAACTCACGTCCTGCGGAAGTGGCGAAGAAGGTTTTTATTTTTCGAGTAGCCCCTACAGTTAGTCAGAAAATCTGCTCTGTCAAAAAGATTATCCAGATAACCGCGACTGACGGAACTAATTGGAGCTAAATTGATGCGTCGGTCTGAAGGAGGCATGGATATACGAACATAATCATGACAGCTGGATCAGGACGAGAAAAGACTTTCTCCTTTTCCGGACTTCAGGAGCTGAAAACGGCTCACCGTCACTTATGTACTTTGAGGGATAACTACGTATATTACGTAAGCTTGAAACACAGCTGACAATAGTTTCTGCGGGAAAGCTTCAGCTACGTGATCGAAATGCTATAAATAGAAATGGCTCGAGTGCGTTATTGAGTTAATCCTGTTGAATAGTCTGTGACAACAAAAGGAACAAAAGGAAATGGAAACTCCCTCGAAAAGAGTACCAAAGCCAACTATTAAAGCACTTGAGGAGAAGCTTAACCAGCTAAAAGGAACTAGGAAAGCTAAGGTAGGCTGCCTTACTAGAATGATTAAGGAAATTACTGATCTTATGGAGGATACTAACAATGCTGAAGAAGTGAATTTCAAAATAACCACTGAATTCACAAACATGTATATGGGGTTCTGCACAGTCAATGATGCAGTAAAAGGCCTTATGAATGTAGAAGAAGAAGTTTTTCGGGATCAGACACAGTGGTATGAGCCAAAGGCTACCTACATGAAGAACTTTGTGGAGAAAGTGGAGAGGTAGTTAAAAAGCGTGCAACAGCAGGCAGATGAGGCTAAAATAATTGACGCTGAGGTTGAGCCGGCAGACAGTGCTTCAACGTTGTCATCATCCAAACATAGTAGTAAACGGCGGTGTAGTCAACCCAGTTCTGTTGCGTCTTCTAGTGCATCTTCTACGGCATCTTCTGCTAGACTTATAGTAGAAGCAGAGCGTGCAGCCCTTGTAGCACGTTCTGCAACGATGAAGCAGAGGCAGGAAATTGAGAGAGAGGAGGCTCTGCTTAAGGCAAAAACAGAGGAATTGGAATTGCAAACAGCTATTGCTGCAGCTGATGCAAAACTTGAGGTACTAACTATAAAGGAGCCAACACAACACATTTCTACTAAATCAAGGGATGGAATGGCTGCACACCCTGTAAGCCAGGGTAGTGAGGGCAGCTTCAGAGCTGCGCAGTCAGAACAGGGAGATTTCTACCAAAGGGGTCAGTCAGATGTTACACGCCGAACTAGGCCTCAGAATAGTCCAGAAAGAGATGACAGGCGTCATCAGCTGAACGCTAAGGCAAGCAAACAGCCCAACATAGGACATAGCAGAGAGACTAATATAGGAGATTTGCTAAATGTCATGCAACAACAAAATGAGATTACTGAGCTTTTAGTGAAGCAACAAAAGGTGTCCACACTCCCTCCACTGAATGTCCCAGTCTTTAATGGAGATCCCCTGGAATTTGGCTTCTTCATGAAAGCATTTGAACATGGGATTGAGGGAAGAACAGACTGCAATCGAGATAGGTTGCATTTCTTAGAGCAGTTCACCTGTGGCAGACCTAAGGTTCTTGCTCGCAGTTGTTCACATATGCATCCCGACAAAGGCTATTCAGAAGCTAAGAAGCTTTTGAACAAACGTTTTGGGAATGAACATACTATTGCTTCAGCCTACATTGAAAGAGCATTGAAATGGCCGGAAATTAGGTCAGAGGATGGAGAAGCACTCACTGAGTATGCTGTGTTTCTCACTAGTTGCTGTAATACAGTTGACAGCATGGAATATATTGAGGAAATGGATAGCCCTTCTAATATGAGGGTGGTCATCTCCAAGCTTCTCTTCAAGTTGAGAGATAGGTGGAGGGGTGTAGCGTGTGATATTCAGGAAAGAACAGGAATGAAAGCGAGGTTCACTGGTTTTGTCAGCTTTGTAGAAAGGCAGGCAAAAATTGCCTCTGATCTATTATTTGGCAACATACAAGAGCCAGCCTCACTAAGCAAGCTAAGGGCAAACAAAGAAGGTACTCCAAGATTAAAGGAGAAAAAGAACATCTTTGCAATTGATGTCACATCTGTTTCAAAGGACACAGAGCAGGCAAAGAAGGAGAAGGAAAATACTGAGCGTCCAAGTGGAAAGCAGTGTCTTTTCTGTCAAAAGGGAGGACATAATCTGGAATCTTGCAGGCTCCTTAAGCAAAAATCTCACACGGAAAAGCTTGACTTTCTTAAATCTAAGGGCTTGTGCTTTGGATGCCTGTCACAGGGACATTTGAGCAAAACTTGTCAGCAAAGGTAGATCTGTCAAACATGTTCACTGAAACACCCCACCATTCTGCACTTGAACAAAGAGGAGTCAGCTCCTTCTGCTAGTGAAATTGGGAACACTGAACAATCAGTTTCAAAAATTTCTCCCACAACAGAAAGTGAAACTTGTGGTTGCACTGGGGCCGGGGAAGCAGCCTGTGCACTCCCAATTATACCAGTGAAGGTCAGGTGTAGGAGGAGCAATAGAATAGTTGAATCTTATGCATTTTTAGACCCAGGGAGTACTGGAACCTTCTGCACAGAAGAGCTGATGAATGACCTGAAGGTAACAGAGAGAAAAGTTAACATTTTGCTCCGCACTATGGGAAAAGAAGAAACCGTTAGTACCTATGTTGTCAAAGGACTTGAGGTCAGCGGTATGAATGACAGCAACTTCTTGGAGCTACCCCAAGTCTTCTCACAGGCAGAAATTCCAGTAAAAAAGGAGAACATCCCACAACAGAGTGATGTGGACAAATGGCCTTATTTGAAGGAGGTTCAGCCCAAGCAAATTGATGCAGGAATAGGTTTGTTGATAGAAACAAATGTACCAAAAGCGCTTGAGCCGTGGAAGGTCATCAACAGTGAGGGCGAGGGTCCATATGCCATGAAAACCAAATTAGGATGGACAATCAATGGGCCTTTGTTGAGAGGAGGAAACATCAGCAAAGCAAGCCCTGAGAGGCCACAAGTAACAGTGAGTAGAATTTCAGTGGCAAAGCTGGAGGAGCTCACTCAACAGCAAATAAGGTACAACTTTCCCGAGCATCATCTGAATGAGAAGTTGGAAATGTCTTGTGAGGACAGACAATTCATGGACTTAGTATCACAGTCAGCAAAGCTGAGTGATGGCCATTATTGTATTGGTCTTCTCTTAAAGAACAAGAACACCACATTCCCAAACAACTGTGCAATTGCAGTACAGAGAGCGGACAGCCTGAAAAGGAAATTATTGAGAATCCAAGAGTTTCACCAGGATTACACAAAGTTCATGACAGAAACACTGGAAAAGGGCTATGCTGAGGAGATTCCTGAAGCACAAATTCGTAAAGGCAGTGATAGGATATGGTACATTCCACATCATGGGGTGTACCACCCGACAAAGTGTAAGTTACGAGTGGTTTTTGACTGTGCAGCCACTTACCGAGGTACCTCCTTAAATTCACAGCTGTTGCAAGGGCCTGACCTGACAAGCTCGCTCATTGATGTGTTGACAAGATTCAGACAGGAGCCTATCGCTTTCATGTTTGATATTGAAGGCATGTTTCATCAGGTCAGAGTTCCCGCCGAAGACACTGACATGCTGAGGTTCTTATGGTGGCCACAGGGAGATCTTACTCTGGAATTGAAGGAATACAGGATGGTCGTTCACTTATTTGGTGCAACCTCGTCGCCAAGCTGTGCGAGTTATGCCTTACGAAAGTGTGCTGAGGACAACCAGGCAGGATTTTCTTTGGAGGCAGTAAATACTGTTCTAAGGAACTTTTATGTTGATGACTGTCTTAAGTCTGTTAGCACTCTGGAACATGCAGTGGTTCTCATTCAGGAGCTTAGAGCTCTTTGCGATGCGGGAGGTTTCAAGCTCACTAAGTAGATTTCCAATAGCAGGGCTGTGCTTTCGTCTATACATGAGGATGATAGAGCCAATGAGGTCCGAGAGCTTGACTTGGAAAAGGATCGCCTCCCTATCGAAAGAGTCTTAGGGGTTCAGTGGTGTGTGGAGTCAGACACACTGAAGTTCAGAGTTGTTATCCAGAAAAGGACATTGTCAGGGAGAGGAGTGCTTTCAATGGTGAGTACTGTGTATGATCCACTTAGGTTTTTGGCTCCACTCATCCTCCCGGTGAAGCAGATCCTCCAGGAGCTGTGCAGAACAAAACACGCATGCGATGATGTTTTGCCAGAAGTTCTGTCTCTACAGTGGCAACAGTGGGTGTCAAACTTACATCATCTGGCCAGTTTCGAAGTCAAGCGATGTATGAAGCCAACCAACTTTGGGGAGATCGCTTCAGCTCAACTTCACCATTTTGGCGACGCAAGTGAGAAAGGGTATGGCGCAGCCACGTACCTAGTCTCAAAAAACAATCAGAACCAGGCATACAGCAGCTTTATGATTGGCAAATCTAGAGTCTCACCATTAAAACCAGTTACCATACCACCACTTGAACTCACTGCTGTGGCTGTCGCAGCAAAGATGGACATGATCATGAGAAGTGAGCTGGATCTAAATCTGGAGCAGTCAGTCTTTTGGACTGACAGTACTTCAGTCATTCAATACCTCAAGAACAAGACAACAAGATACCGTACGTTCGTCGCCAATCAGGTTGCTGCAATCAAAGAAAAATCAAACATTTCCCAGTGGAGATATGTGAATACCTCTGCCAACCCAGCAGACTGTGCATCCAGAGGACTTTCTGTGGATGCTTTTCTCAAGGCACAGACTTGGATCACAGGTCCAGAGTTCCTAACAAAGCCAGAGGTTGAGTGGTCTGAAATGCCAGATGGCATATGTCAACCTCTATCTAATGATCCAGAGGTAAGAGAGGTTTCAGTTAATGCACTCAATGCTGAAAATAACTCCAATGCTGCTCTCAAGCTCATTCATCATTACTCAAACTGGTATCGTCTTAAAAGAGGCGTTACCTGGATTCTCAAGTTTAAGCATATACTGAAGCTCCTTACACAAAAGAGAAAAGATTTGTCAGCATCTCTCCAAGCTCAAAAGCTGAATGAGGAAAGTCAAATATTAGAGCTTGAGAAACAAATGAGAGGCTTCAAAGCTTCAACTTTCATTTTACCCCTCTCTGTAAGTGATGTTGCAGAGGCAGAGATGGAGGTAGTTCGCTTCTGTCAAAGAGACAGGTTCTGCAAGGAAATTGCCCTGCTTCAAGAAGGAAAATTGGTGCCAAAAGGTAATCCTCTCTTATCGGCTGTCACCAGTCATACAAGATGGCATACTAAGAGTGGGTGGCAGGTTAAAGAACTCAGCAATGCTGGAAGAGTCAAAACATCCGGCAATTTTGGCCAAAGACCTGCACATCACCTGTTATGATTCTGCCATGTTCTGTTCTGTTTTTGCTCATGTTCTGTTTACTCTTGATCATTGCCATGTTTTTGTTGTTGCCATGTTTTGTATTCCTTGCCATATCCACTTTTCTGTTATATTCCGGTCCATGTTTTTGCTCATGCCCTGCATTGCACTTTGTCTCCCCTGTCTGGTCTTGTGTTGAGCTACAGCTTCTCCCCAAGTACTGCGTGTCACATGTTTAGGTGATTTCATGGTTTCTGGGTTTCCAACCATTCCTTCTAGTCTCGTTTGCTTCCTTCGCCTTGCTTTTCTATTTTACTAACAAGTACTAACAGTTTGTTATTTTGTTAAAGTTACTAACCAGAACTAACATTGTATATAATACTAACTTACTAACGAGCACCAGGGATTGTATAGCTGCACCTTACTAATTGATTAACAAGCTCTCAGAACTCGCCCTGTTCTAGTCTCCGCCTCTTGCCTTCACTTAATCTTTGCTGTGTTTCAGCGGATCCTCCGCACCTGCTCAACTCTGTTCTGCCTCTCATTATCTGTGCACGTTGGAACTCCCTAACCGGAGCTGTATGTTTTGTCAATAGGCTGTCTCGTGATCCCTGTCCGCATTTTGGCTTTTGCCAATTTCATGTGGTTAGGTTCTCCCTCGTGTTTGCTCCCTCGTAATTAGTCTGATCCATTTCACCTGACCCTAATCATAGCATGTGACTTCCCTTGTGTGTATTTAAGCAGTCTTTTCACAGCAGTTCCCTATCAGAATGTTTCCCTGTGCTGCTCTTGTTTTCGCCTCGTACTCTTAGTGTTGCTTTTCTGACTGGACCGTCCTTGACTTTTGATTTTTTGGCTCTGTTTTGGTATTTTTGTCTGCATCTGTTATCAAACCCTTTTTCTGCCCGACTACGAATACTGTTATTGCTGCCCTGGTTTTCGACTCGGATTCTGCCCATTGGATTGTGATTTTTGGATTGTGGACTTTGTACTGTTGCCTTCTGCCCTGCGGGGGTTTACCCCCTCGCTTAATAAAAATCACTTCTACTGCATTGCTGGATTCTCGCGACTGGTTCCTGAACATCACCTCTCTCATTAAATCCGTTCATGAAGTCATTGGACACAGTGGCAGGAATCACGTCTTGGCAAAGGTGCGACAGAAGTACTGGATATTAAGAGCACATGTAGCCATCCAGAAACTTCTGTCACAATGCGTGACCTGCAGACGAGTGGAAAAACAGAAATGCAAATTATGGCAGAACTTCCCAGGGAAAGGGTTTTACCTGATGAGCCACCATTCACAAGTGTTGGCGTGGACTATTTTGGTCCTTTTGATATCAAAAGGGGTAGAAGTACAATCAAGAGGTATGGTGTGGTTTTTACTTGCCTAGCATTGAGAGCTGTGCATATTGAGGTAGCGAATTCTTTAGACACGGATTCTTGCATTAATGTACTGCGCAGGTTCATTGCTATAGGAGAGGGCAGGTCCAACTGATTCGCTCCAATAATGGAACAAACTTTGTCGGCACAGAGCGCAAGCTGCGGGAGGCAGTACAGGCTTTAAATAATGCAAAGATTCAAGACACCTTGGTGGCCAAAAATGTCACGTGGATATTCAACCCCCCTGCTGCATCTCATTTTGGAGGAGTTTGGGAGCGACAGATACGGACAATAAGAAAGGTGCTGAACTCTGTAGTGAAGCAGCAAAGGATTGATGAAGGGTTGCACACTCTGCTGTGTGAGGTTGAGGCGATTATCAATAGCCGCCCCATTACAAGAGTCTCAAACAATCCAAATGACCTGGAAGCCTTGACCCCGAACCATCTACTGTTGATGAAGGCCAAAACTCCACTACCTTCAGGCTTATTTGACAGAACTGACGTAGACGTAGATGGCGCCAAGTTCAATACTTGGCAGACTTGTTTTGGAGAGGCGGGACTAAAGAGTACTTGCCTAATTTACGAGAAAGACAAAAGTGGTTTCGTCTAAGGAGTGTCCGCGAAGAGGACATTGTTCTGATCGTGGATGAATCAGCCTCACAAAATCTATGAACCATGGGGCGAGTGATTCAGACAATTGAGGACAGCAGAGGACAGGTTCGCCAGGCTAAAGTAAAAACCAGCACAAATGTCCTTTTACGACCTGTAACGAAGCTGTGCTTGTTATTGAATGGTGATATGTAGCTTCTTTTTTCCCCTTTTTTTTCTGCCACTTAAGAGATAGCAGTAAAGGCTGATCTCCAACAGTGAGTCATGTTCTGGAACCTCTGACTCCACCCCCTATTCCTTTTTCTTCCATTCACTGACCAGCAAAGTTGTTTTGAAAGACTCCTGGTGTGGAAGATTAGCCTACATTGGACATTGTTGCAGAATGGACGTTAAATTTTGTTGTTTGTTGACTTTGAGATGATTGCTGTATGTCTCTTCAGAATTTTTAATGGAGTAATTATTTTGTGGCTCTCAAAAACAATTACGGGCCGGAATATTAGAGCCATAATGATACTTAGGTCTATTTTGAGCCTTACTTGACAGATTTGGTTGTGATTGGTGACTTGTTCTATAAGTTTAGTTGTGGAATTCATTTTTACATGTACAACCCCAATTCTGAAATAGTTGGGACAAAGTGTAAATTGTGAATAAAATCAAAACACAATGACTTTCAAATCACACCAGCCAGTATTTTATTCACAATAGAACAGAGATAACATAGCAAATGTTGAAACTGAGAAATTTTACAATTTTATCCACAAAATGAGCTAATTTCAATGTTTACCATGGTGTAGCATCTCCTCTTTAACACAGAGTGGAGGCGTCTGAGCATTGAGGATACAAGTTTCTTGAGTTTAGCCATTGGGATTTGATCCCACTCTTGTTTAATACAGGCTTCCAGCTGCTGGAGAGTTTTGGGCCTCCTTTGACGGACTTTTCGTTTAATTATGCGCTAAATGTTCTCAATCGGTGAAAGATCAGGACTGCAGGCAGGCCAGTTCAGCACACAGACTCTTCTACTACAAAGCCATGCTGTTGTAATAGCTGCACTATGTGGTTTTGCATTGTCCTGCTGAAATACACAAGGCCTTCCCTGGAATAGATGTCGTCTGGAGGGGAGCATATGTTGCTCTAAAACCTTTATATACCTTTCAGCATTCATGTTGCTTTTTAAAACATGCAAGTGTCCCACACCATATGCACTAATGCATCCCCATACCATCAGAGATGCTGGTTTTTGAACTGATCGCTGATAACAGGAGGGGTGGTCTTTCTCCTCTTTAGCCCGGAGGACAAGACGCCCATGATTTCCAACAAGAATGTCAAATTTGGACTCGGCTGACCGCAGGACACTTTGCCACTTTGCTACAGTCCATTTTAAATGAGCCTTGGTCCACAGAACACAGCGGCGCTTCTGGATCATGCTCAACAATGGCTTCCTTTTTGCATGATACAGGTTTAGGTGGCATCTGTGGATGGCACGGCGGACTGTGTTTACAGACAGTGGTTTCTTGAAGTATTCCTAAACCCATTTAGTAATGTGAATGACAGAATCATGCCGGTGAGTGATGCAGTGGCGTCTGAGGGCCCGAAGATCACAGGCATCCAGTAAAGGTCTTGGCCTTGTCCCTTATGCACAGAGATTTTTCCAGTTTCTCTGAATCTTTTGATGAGGTTATGCACTGTCGATGATGAGACCTTCAAAGCCTTTGCAATTTGACGTTGAGGAACATTGTTTTTAAAGTATTCCACATTTTTTTTATGCAAGCCTTCACAGGTTGGAGAGCCTCTGGCCAACTTTACTTCTGAGAGACTCAGCCTCTCTAAGACATCCCTTTTATAGCCAATCATATTACACACTTGATGCCAGTTAACTTCATTACTTGCTAAATGTTCTTTCAGCTGATTCTCTTATATATTAATTGCTTTTTCAGCCTTTTTTTCCCTGTGTCCCAACTTTTTTGAGACCTGTTGCAGCCAGAAAATTTGAAAGAAGCTCATTCTGTGGATAAAAATGTAAAATTTCTGTTTCAACATTTGAAATGTTATCTGTGTTCTATTGTAAATAACATATTGGCTCATGTGATCTGAAAGTCATTGCATTTTGATTTTACTCACAATTTACACTTCGTCCCAAATATTTCGGAATTGAGGTTGTATTCTCATATTCATTATTTTTATTCATTGATGTAAAGAAGATCAGGATATATGCTCCTTTAATTAGTCCTGCTGTTGTAATTTGTATAACTGTCGTAAATTGAACCTACTGTTGCAAATGCAGCATTGAAAAACGTAGGAAAGTTAGCTTGCATGCTAGGAAGAAGGAACTTACATTTGAGCAGGACGAGGAGCAACAGAATTTCTGACCGTAGCGAATGTTTACGGGCACTTGCCGGCTTTTCTTGGAAACTACTGAATCTGCTTCTTTTTTTGTTATCTGTCAAATTTAGGAATAAATCGCATGTTTGTTTCTTTTATATATCAGTCCCGTTTCCCTTCTTGGATCTAAGTTGGAAAGCACGAGTCAGAAAACTCACATCCTGCGGAAGTGGCGAAGAAGGTTTTTATTTTTCGAGTCGCCACTACCATAGGGAAAGCATTAAAGTTAGTCTCATGATGTTCAGCAAATATAACCTTTGAAAGTCAAAATGTCCTAAGCAACTTTGGCTCAGTGGGGGAAATGAAAGAAACACGTAATTGTAAATCTAACATGATCCAGTCTGATTAACGCTTGGTTTGCGGTTTGTCCAATTCATAGTCGGTGGTCCATTTTGAGGTGTTTATGGCGGCTGCAATTGCGTTACGGCATATTAAGATGCTTAATAGAGAGGATTGTGAGCTGGCTTGCTAACGTAGTTATATATCCACTCACTTGGTATCAATGTCCAGGTTAAAAGATTTGAGCGAGTTTCATGAGTGCGCTGAGATGGTTTGCAGCTGTCAGTTAAGGTTGTGGCAAGTTTATGTATGTGGCATCTTTGTATGAAAATTTTGGAGGTACTTTGCGTAGCATATTAAAAAAGGGAGAAACTCCCATTCGGATAGTCTCTGTATACAGTAAAGGCTGTATCTGCACTCAAATTTACAAAAATTTTCCAGCTGGCGCGTTACGTGCTCTCACATCACATACGTGTCCCTACCAATTCTCACATTAAATCTACGCCCTTGTTCAGAATGTTCCAGTGAGCACCGTTGGGTCCATAATCCGGAAGTGGAAAGAATATTATTTCACCATAAACCGGCCACGACCAGGTGCTCCTTGTAAGATTTCTGACAGAGGAATCAAAAGAATAATCAGAAGAGTTGTCCAAGAGCCAAGGACCACTCGCAGAGAGCTTCAGAAAGACCTGGAATTAGCAGGTACAGTTGTTTCAAAGAAAACAATAAGTAATGCACTCAACCGCCATAGCCTCTATGCACGCTCACCGCGCAAGACTCCATTGCTGAAGAAAAAAGCATGTTGAAGCTCGTCTAAAGTTTGCTGCACAACATTCGGACAAGCCTATGCAATGCTGTGAGAATGTGGTCTGGTCAGATGAGACCAAAATTGAACTCTTTGGATGTCATAGCACACTCCATGTTTAGATGACAAACGACACTGCACATCACCCCCAAAACACCATACCAACAGTAAAGTTTGGAGATGGGAACATCATGGTGTGAGGCTGTTTCTCAGTATATGGTACTGGCAGACTTCATATAATTGAAGAAAGGATGAATGGAGAAATGTATCGGGACATTCCTGATAAGAATCTGCTGCCATCTACCAGGATGCTGAAGAGGAAACCAGGGTGGACATTTCAGAAAGACAATGATCCCAAACACACAGCCAAGGAAACTCTCAATTGGTTTCAGAGAAAGAAAATAAAGCTGCTAGAATGGCCCAGTCAATTCACTGACTTGAATCTAATTGAAAATCTATGGAAAGAACTGAAGGTCAGAGTTCATAGAAGAGGCCCCTGGGACCCTCAAGCTTTGAAGACAGTTTGTGTGGAAGAATGGGCCAAAATCACACCTGAGCAATGCAGGCAACTATTTTCTCCATACAGAAGATGTCTTCAAGCTCTTTTTACCAGCAAAGGCTTCTATACTAAGTATTAAATAAATTTTAGTAAACGTGTTCTATACTTTTTCCCTGTGTCATTCCACTTTATTACTCATAACTTAATTTATAGACTTATTTGTTTTCATTTCTTTGTATGAGTAGATTACTTGAGTTGTTACAGACATCTGGTGAAAATTTCATGCCAGTAGCCCCATTAGAAATATATTTACTGAGAAAAATGCGTTGATGCGTTCTATACTTATTTTCCCCACTCTGTGTGTAAACATGGCTGTAATTCTTATATGGTACATACAATATTTTTTAGAAAAACCATTAAATTAAGCCTGAAAGTCTACCCTTCAAGCACATTTGTTGATTTCAAATCCATTGTGGTGATGCACAGAGCCAAAATGATGAAAACTGTCACAGTCCAAATACTTATGAACTTGCCTGTATACTATATATAAAAACCACATACATGTACTGTATGTGCAGCATATATCCTGGATATACAACACAGGGAGTGAAGGAACTATCAGAAGCACCTCTGAAAAAAATGCTTTTAAAAATGCAGAAAAGAGAACTTTTTTTGAGAGACTGAATTCTCTAAACCACGATTATAACTAGACAGTCCGGTCGGCCGCGACCGCATGGGTGTAGCCCTCGAAAGCCCGCTTCTCCCCTTTGTAGTACATTACTCGGCCAATACTGTTGCCATGGCAACCAAAATCGATAGGTGTCATAAGTGAAGTATAACACATGTCCATACCAAATTTGAAAGTCATCAGTCAAAAAATACAGACTGTACAGCATCCACAATGAAGTGTCTACGGAAGCAGACACGGCAGAGGCGGAGACGACAAGCATGAATCCGTAGTAGCCACCCAACTTCGTCCAAGGGCTACAATTATACCGGTCATTCCCACTCATCTGAACGGTAATTAACTGCTTGTGTTTTCTTCAGAGGTCTTACCTCCAGAACCCTGCAGGGAAAGTCTCCTAAGCAAACTGAGTATTTGAGCAAATGGCTAAATAGTCGTTGCCTGAATGCAGGTGCGTCGACCACAAAAAACAGTGACATTATTCAAGTTGGCGAGGGGCACATTCAGAATTTATGCAACCTACGTCAAGCATCAAAAAGCAGCCAAAAACGGCAAAAACTATGGCTGCCCATTAAAGTTGTCTGACAGGAAGAGTCGGACACCAGGTAGGATGGTAGCTAATAACCACAGAACTACAATTGTAAAAATCACAGATGAATTGACTCAATCCATTCCCA
Source organism: Gymnothorax javanicus (assembly GCA_029692085.1). NCBI lineage: Eukaryota > Metazoa > Chordata > Actinopteri > Anguilliformes > Muraenidae > Gymnothorax > Gymnothorax javanicus. The sequence continues at coordinate 32,572,783 of CM056202.1, forward strand.
AACTCATGTCAACAAACAAATAGTATTTCATAGGATCCAAAAAGCTGCTATTTCACACCATGTTTCCAATGATTCAACTATGCACTGTGAATTCTGGCGTCATTTGGGATGATGTCATGCACATAAGCCTACCAATAAGATATTGAAGTAGTGTTCTAAATTGCCCTTTCTCCTTCTCCCTCTCTCTCTCTCTTGTTCTCCCCCTCTATATCCTTTGTAAAAAAAGACCGTGGGAAGCACGGTTTGACAATGGGTCGCTGGACGAGTGAATCATTTGGTTTAGTGTTTTCGGGCTGAGGGACGAGATTGTGTTACAGGCAGTCAACAATAACAATGTGGAAGTAAGTCTGGACGTTGTGTGAAAGAGATGAGGTGACTGCATGTGTTTGTAGCCAGTAAAAGGGCCAGCATTGTGCGGGGGGCAACCCTTGGGAATGACATGGCGAGGGGACACTTCCAGTCCGAACTCTCCCGGTGTATTCCCACCTGACGATTGAACAGTAAGGAGCAGATGGCATTGTGGGATTCACCTCACTGACTTCACCGGCCACTCTCCCATTGTTCCATTGGTGGGGCTTTACTTCTGAATTTGTATTGCAATTTTCTTTTTTTGACTCATTGAATGCAGGAGGTACCTATCTATGTAGATGTATGCTGGCTTTATGCAATGATGTCACGAAGTTGTATTTATCTGTATGTCATTGAGGCTTGACCAGTCTCAATATTCAGTATGTTTACTATCATTCATTCAATCCCCGCAGCATTGATTTTGAACTGCCATGGGGATTGAATGCTGTCAGGTAGGCCCTATTCATTAATCCTCCAGTGATCCTATTACATTACTATTCTCGGTCAAATCAAAGCCAGAGTAGTCTCACAAGGGCTGCACAATGGTGTTCACATTTGTATGAGTTCATTGCTGTACACCACAAATGACATGTCCTGTAGCAGATGATTAATGATCACAAATGCCATATTGTTATAAGTCTGTTGAATTTCTTTTTTTTTTCTTCTTCTTCTTTTGGCAATAAAAAATTGGGGTGTGCAAATCAGAATTAGTCAAAATGTGCTGGGAAGGAACTTTCCCACTGAACAAAATCAAATTCACATCAGGAGAGTAATCAAGTTGGAAAGGTTACATTCGGTTGGGGCCACTTTTGACAAGGTCAGAATGCTTTAGCAAAAAAAAAAAAAAAAAAGCTGTTTCTGATGACTTGACCAGACAGCCTTGGAGCAATACATTGCATAATTTGATGAATCTACTGGATATACTGATGATATGTCTCAACTGTGGAAGGAACCAAATGTACCTGGGTCAAACCCTCGCAGGAGAACATGCAAACTCCAGGTGGAAGGGTTCCTTTTAACAGCAATTGAGGACCTTCTGGCTGTGAGATGACAGTACCACCCACTGCACAATCAGAATGCCATAAACGTTCCTGTGATCTGGAAAAACCTAGTAAGTTTATCAGTGGCAAAGATCTCGCAATTGAACAAAAACTTTTAGGTTCTGGACTTTTCCTAACAGAAAAAAAAAATGATAGAAAGTTCAAATGACACTTATAGCTAGTGTTTTAAGATTTTTACCACTTTTCATTACTGCAAATGAAGGTTAAACTCAGTTTCGACCAAAAGTGACACACATACTAGGTTTTTCCAGATCACAGGAGAATGATAGTCTGATAAACACATGGGGGAGTAGTTAGGGTGGTGGAGGGGCTTTAGATGTGCAGCAGCAAACATGCATGCAGGAGAGCAAGTTTATATCGGCAACGTGCAGCTTGCATGCAGGCGGAGGCAGCCAACTGCATAGAAAGGAGCCATTCAAAAGCAGTGTTTGTTGTGGGAGGGCTGATTGGCGTGTTATCAGAAGCTGAGAATTTTTGTGGCCATACAGAACCGCGCAAGGCTCTCTTAGCACAAACAAGATAGATAAATAGATTGATAGATACTTTATTGAGCCCCTTGAGCTAATTTGTCCTCCGCATTTAACCCATCCTATAGTTAGGAGCAGTGGGCAGCCACAGAGCAGCGCCTGGGGACCAACTTCCAGTTCGAAAGCCAGTTCCTTGGTCAGGGGTACTGGTTGGAGTGTTCCTATGATGCATGTTTCTGAAGAAAAGAAGGCAAATAAATGTACAGCATTTGTATCATTGAAAAAGCCACTGCCACTGATGACTCCATGTCAAATGACTCCAATGCTGTAAAATTACGAATGTTCCAGAGAGTAAATTCAGGTGGCTCTACGAGGTTTGTGACTCGCAGTATGTTTTTTATTTTCGTCTTTGACCTCCCTGTAGTTTGAAAACATTTCCGATTCCAGCAGCTCTTCTAATTTTAGCCCAGACTTTAATCTCTGTGTCAATGTTTTCATCTCCGGGTTCCTGATGGAGTTTGATTGGTAAGACAACGTGCCATTTGCACTAATGGCCCACTAGGCCCTTTCTCTGTGGAAACAAAACAGCGTCGGCCGGAAAAGTGAAAAGAATTTTTTAACATTTCGAATTTTTTTTTTCCTCATCCGCTCTCAAAACCAATATTGACCCGGTTTCCCTCTGCGCGGCGGGCTAAAGCTCGGCTGCCGAGGAGGATGTATCGAGGCGGCGCTGTCAGAGTCGCGGGGTGGGCAGCCGGAGGGGAGCAGGACAATGGCCCTCCCAGGATGGGGGACTCCCATGGGGGCCGGAGGAGCGGCCTCAGGCATGGGGCCTGAGCTGGCAGGCAGGAGCGAGGCCGGTGAACGGCCTGACGCCATCCCGCCGCCTGTAATGGTCCGTCTGCATGGGGGGCAATTGTGCAGGTGCCACGGCCCCTGCTGACACCAAAACAGAACGCAGACAGGGGACATGGAGGGCTGGAGGGGTTCCTGAAAGGCCAGATTACAATCAATTAGGCCCTAATGGGCAGGATTTGGACTCGTAACCTGTGGCTCTGGGAGCTGGTATTTAGCACAATCTGAGCAGCACAGTTGGTCCAGACATCAATAACCTCAGAAATAACTTGAGCTCCGGCGGTCAGGAAAGGAACAGCTGCGGGGGCTTCTCTCGAGCAAGGCCATCACTGCTGGAATGTTCCTGTAAGCGTGCTGCGCTCGCTCAGGTTATTTCTTTTCCATTTGGGTTTCTTACCTCAAAGTGTATAAAAGTTTTCTTGCGACTCACACAAGAGAAGCCAGGATATACTACAATTCAACAAAATATGAACACCGATCTGAAATTGACAGAAGCTCATCTGACTTACAATACATCCCCAGATCCCATGGCACAAATTCTCTAATGCTCATACAAGAATGCTCTTAAAGAACTATCAGAAACAGTACCATTCAACTCTTTTGAGCGGCTCTTTCAGTGCAGTCATGTTTAACAGGCTAGTATGAGGAAGTCATGGCAACAAACTAAAATCAGTTGTATGACTTATCAAGCAGTTGAATGCTTCCTGGAATTTATTTCTGTATTCATAAGTTATATTCACAATTATGAATATAATGTTTTCTTTAAAGCCGCTTTCACACCAGACGCGGAACGAATTTTTCACACAACAGATTACCTTCAAAGTCAATGCAAAGACGCGAATACACGCGAAACGTGTATTGACTTTGCACTGACTTTGATTGTAATCTGTCATGGGAAAAATTCGTTCTGCGTCTGGTGTGAAAGCAGTTTAAGACAGCAGGAAACAAATACTAAAGGAACATCCAAGACTGACAATGGTTCTTTATGTTCTGTCTCTAACGTATGTATACTTAGCTCCATTAAAAACTCACGGTTGAGGTATGTACTGTATTTGCGGCAAATTGAAGAATCGATTGATTTTTATTGCTTTTCCAGTGAGGCACGAGAGGAAATAAAGAAAAGCGCGTGGTATTGTAATCCTGACGCGCACCACATGCACGCGCCAATCACTTCAGTAATAACGAACATTGAGCTGTTCGTGACGTGTACAGTGACGCTTGACTTGTTCTTTTTGGTGTGGTCAATAGCCTACATAAAGCTAACAAAAAAAACGAAAAAATGCTACTGCATCAAGAAAATGCAACGGCTTGTGACACAGGAGAGAGAAAAAGAGCCTTTGGCATGTTACGGACCGATCTCAGCCGCCGAGAGGTGGTGCGTCATTTGCACTGTCACCTTTCAACTATCAGTCAGCTGTCTATCCGAGAATGGAACACAGGCACTGTCACTGACCAACCCCGCTTAGGGCAGCCATGAGTGACGATGGCGGCTCAGGAGCACCACATCTGGTTACAGCCTGTACGTGACAGATTCCGGACAGCAACCCAAACTGATCATGAGATGAGGGGTCCGAGACGATTGAGGGTGAGTGCAAGTATCGTTTGACGCCGTCTATGTGAGCAACGCATGCGTGCACACGGGCCCTACGGAAAACCCAGTTTTTGCCCATTTACGCATGGCTGCCCTTACCATGGTCAGTCAGCGACAGTCACTGTTTTCCATTCTCAGACAGAAACAGGGAAATAAAGTACCAAAAAATGACACAGAGGCAGGTGCCCACAGTCAGAAGTGAAGAGTTCCTACTCCTGTTGATGGGCAAAAAATGGGTTTTCTGAAGAGGCTGTGTGCACGCATGTTTTGCTCACGTAGACGGCGTCAAACGGTACTTGCGCTCACCCTCAATCATCTCGGACCCCTCATTTCATGATCAGTTTTGGTTGCTCTCCAGAATCTGTCACGTACAGGCTGTAACCAGATGTGGCGGTCTTGAGCTGCCGTCGTCACTCGTGGCTGCCCTAAGCGGGGTCGGTCAGTGACAGTGCCTGTGTTCCATTCTCGGATAGACAGCCGACTAATATGGAAGCATATAGTTAACAAAATTAAAATGAAAATGCAATGTCAGAAATGCATTTTCATTTTCAAGATACAAGCGCATTATTTGTATCATAATGAAAATTCAAATGTAATCCTCCACTTTGCATTTTCATTTTCAAGTCCATGTATGCAATTTTTATAACAATTGGAAAATTAAAATACATTCCTCATTTACATTTGCATTTTCGAGAAGTGCCCTGCAATATCACTAACAAAACGAAAACGCTAATCGTATAAAGCAAATACATTCTCGGAAATGCTTTTTTCGTTTTCGAGAAGCACGCGCATTATTTGTATCATCACGAAAATGCTAAAGTAATCCTCCACTTTGCGTTTGCATTTTCAAGTCCATGTAGGCACTGTTTTCATTTGCAAGAAGTGCCCCGCAATATCACTAACAAAACGAAATCGAAAACGCTAATCTCATAAAGCAAATACATTCTCGGAAATGCTTTCTCTTTTTAAAGAAGCAGACGCAATATCTGTCTCATAATTAAATCGCTAACGCAGTTCGCCACTTTTCTTTTTCATTTTCGCGACAGACTGCCCTGCCTGACTTTGCATTTTCGATTTCGAGGTCCCACGCGCTTTTCCTAACAAATTTAAAAAGAAAATACCCTCCCAAGTTGGGTGTGGCCTGTCGGTGAGAAGGCGGGACGTCCTCCACAATTTGGTACGGATTGGATATTAACAAATACAAGCGATCTCGTTGGTTATCAATCAGAGGGAAACTCCTGCTGCACGCACTTATATGTCAAAGCACAAATGGCAACTTACATTGTTGGAGCCACTGACTGTGCATGGACGCTCCCCTGGACATTGCGGAGTTTGATTGAGAGTATAGCTAAGGTTTTCCCCCGAAAGACACTGCTCTCGCACTCAATTACCCCCGTGTGCGCTTGGATTAGCGCTGCTTCCACTGAAATTGCGTGTTTACACTCAGATCTGTCGATCTTCGGACGGGTTATCTGCGCATCATCTGTTTAGTTGTTCAGTCGGTTGCAAAGCAAGTTCATACGCTCCTGCTCTCTTGGGCTTCATGTACTTCCAGTGCTTTCTTCACGAATTTGGAGTGAAAGGACAGTTCGTATTAATATACCAGTGCCTATACGTCTCTTTATCTTAATAGCTGGCTACATACAATGGTAGCCGAGTAACACGTCGACCTCCAGTTCTCTATAATGCGAGTCTGTGGATGAATCGCAGAGGTAGACTGAGCTAAGAGAGGGACAGATTCATCCTGTTCGCTTGCATCCTGCTGCTGCAGAGGAAAGGCTTGCGAAATCCATAGATTTCTCTTATTATACCAAGTCGCTTGTAAGAATATGCTGGCCATAGCCAGATGTCGACACAGTGATATGTTTCGGCCAATCGATGTGTTTTTCATGAACGGTCACATCGTTAGACTAAAATTGCAGTGATCCTGCTCTCGCACTCAATTAGCCCCTGCGTGCGCTTGGATTATACCTGCTTCCACTCAAGCCGTGTGCTTACACTCGATCAATCAATGGTTGGACAGATTATCTGCACGCTATCTTTTGCGGGTTCATACGGTCCTGGCCACCGGGGCTGCATAGGTAGCTACTTCCGTGGCTTTCTTCACGATTTCGGAATAAAAGGGCCGCTTATTAATACATTGGTGCCCATACTTTTCTTATACCTTAGTTGCTGCTACATATAAGAGTTGCCGGGTAACAAACACATCGGCTTCCAGTTGGTGTGCCTCACTGCAATTTTGTGGATGAATGGCGGGGGTGCACTGAGCTGCGGGAGTGAGACGCAGCCTGCTGCAAGCATAGTGTTAGAATGGGTTGACCGGTTCCGCAATTTGCAGAAATCAAACTTTATTTGCGGGAAAACGACTTCGCTGTCAGCCTTGAGTTTGACACCGCTGGAACGGTAAATTATTGTGGATTTAGCTCTTAACTATCGTTTCAAGATATTCGGCTGGATAGAGAAATAAATGCTCGATAACTGTTGCTTGCCGTTGCAGCAGTACCAAATCAACGCCTGTGATAAGGCGCACTGCGCAGTGTGTGGCCGTTAAACGCGTGTATTCCAGGGATTCATCAAATGCTATTAGTGTCATTATGACCAGAAATTATCGAATTTTGACCATATAAATCCCAATGTCGTACTCTTGATACTTTTTCATCAACACCCATTAGAGTGACTGCTTGTCGTTTGACTAGTTACGCAAACGCCATTTTGTTGGTTTTCAAACTTGTAATTTGTGAGACATTTTTATTCTTGTTTATTTTTCTGAAAATTTTTTATTAAAGTTTAATGTAGTCAATGTGAAATAAAACATCTTTTCCCCCGCCATAACTGTTTTTCAGTGGCTCAACGGGTTGATCATTACTCATGTCCTGTGTTAATCTGAATTTGTAGACTCATCCTGATAATTTTAATGTATACTATGTACTTGAATTGGAAAGAGTAGAAAGAATCATCCATAGTCGCTGATAGCAGTTAAATATCGATGGATGTACAAAATCGTCTTGAACTGAGGCCAGCACACGTGGATTCCAGCTGACATAATGTCAACACACGGAACATTTATCCATAAATTTGACCAATTATTATGATATACCCTGCAGAGTAATGCTGGCTAAAATTGGTGGAGAATACATGTGTCTGTTCTTTTGTGGTCAGGGGTACGCAATTATGCCAATAAACAAAGAATATCATAAGTTTGGCCTGACAAAGGGCGCTGTTTATAAACTGGAAATTATTTATGAACCGGTCAAAGGACGTGCCACTGAAAAATGATTGTGCAAGGCTTTATTCCTAATGACTGAAGAAAACTAATTGATCCACAAAGTGCGTGAGTAATTTCCGCAAATCCGTGAACAGATAACTTTCCGCCACCGAATGCTGTATCGATAGCCTACCAGACGCTTCAGACAAATTCCGCTTATGAACCGGTCAACGACTGTACCACGCAGTAAGTTACGACGTGCGAAACTGATCGCAATCTGGTCAAGTTCAATGGACTTGAAGCAAGTTTTATGCTATAGTTGTTCGTAATGTTCGTCATCTTGCAGGAAAGTAGTTAGCTAGCTAATTAACATCGCGTTAGTCTAACGATGTGACTGTTCATGAAAAACACATCGATTGGCCGAAACATATCACTGTGTCGACATCCGGCTATGGCCAGCGACAACAAATTATTACAAGCGACTTTACGGTATAATAAGAGAAATCATAGATATATGGATTTCGCAAGCCTTTCTTCTGCAGCTGGAGGATGCAAGCGAACAGATGAATCTGTCCCTCTCTTAGCCCAGCCTACCTCCGCGATTCACCCATAGACTCGCATAACAGAGAACTGGAGGTCGACGTGTTACACGGCTACCATTGTATGTAGCCAGCTATTAAGGTAAAGAGATGTATAGGCACGGGTGTATTAATACGAACTGTCTCCAAATTCGTGAAGAAAGCAATGGAAGTACATGAAGCCCAAGAGAGCAGGAGCGTATGAACTTGCTTTGTAACCGACTGTACTACTAAACAGATGATGCGCAGATAACCCGTCCGAAGATCGACAGATCTGAGTGTTAAGCACACAATTTCAGTGGAAGCAGCGCTAATCCAAGCGCACACTGGGGTAATTGAGTGCGAGAGCAGTGTCCTTCGGGGGAAAACCTTAGCTATACTCTCAATCAAACTCCGCAATGTCCAGGGGAGCGTCCATGCACAGTCAGTGGCTCCAACTATGTCAGCTGCCATTTGTCCTTCGACATAAAAGTGCGTGCAGCAGGAGTTTCCCTCTGATTGATAACCAACGAGATCGCTTGTATTTGTTAATATCCAATCCGTACCAAATTGTGGAGGACGTCCCGCCTTCTCACCGACAGGCCACACCCAACTTGGGAGGGTATTTTTTTTTAAATTTTGTTAGGAAAAGCGCGTGGGACCTCGAAATCGAAAAAATGCAAAGTCAGGCAGGGCAGTCTGTCACGAAAATGAAAAAGAAAAGTGGCGAACTGCGTTAGCGATTTAATTATGAGACAGATATTAAATTCTGCTTTTTAAAAAGAGAAAGCATTTCCGAGAATGTATTTGCTTTATGAGATTAGCGTTTTCGATTTCGTTTTGTTAGTGATATTGCGGGGCACTTCTTGCAAATGAAAACAGTGCCTACATGGACTTGAAAATGCAAACGCAAAGTGGAGGATTACTTCAGCATTTTCGTGATGATACAAATAATGCGCGTGCTTCTCGAAAACGAAAAAGCATTTCCGAGAATGTATTTGCTTTATACGATTAGCGTTTTCGTTTTCGTTTTGTTAGTGATATTGCAGGGCACTTCTAAAATGCAAATGTAAATGAGGAATGTATTTTTAATTTTCCAATTGTTATAAAAATTGCATACATGGACTTGAAAATGAAAATGCAAAGTGGAGGATTACATTTGAATTTTCATTATGATACAAATAATGCGCTTTTATCTTGAAAATGAAAATGCATTTCTGACATTGCATTTTCATTTTAATTTTGTTAACTATATGCTTCCATAGACTAATTGTTGAACGGTCACAGTGCAAATGACGCACCACCTCTCGGCGGCTGAGACCTGCCCGTAGCATGCCAAAGGCTCTTTTTCTCTCTCCTGTATCACAAGCCATTCCATTTTCTTGATGCAGTAGCATTTTTCATTTTTTTTGTTGGCTTTATGTAGGCTATTGACCACACCATAAAGAACAAGTCAAGTGTCACAGTACACATCACGAACAGCTCAATGTTTGTTATTACTGAAGTGATTGGCGCTGTGCATGTGGTGCGCGTCAGGATTACAATACCACGCGCTTTTCTTTATTTCCTCTCGTGCCTCACTGGAAAAGCAATAAAAATCAATCGATTCTTCAATTTGCCGCAAATACAGTACATACTTCACCCGTGCGTTTTTAATGGAACTAAGAATATTTTTCAGGTAAATGACCTGAAGTTGTGCCAAAGTGAATTGTTATTATTATTACTCCTAATATTAACTGCAAATTTTCGGCAATGATCCATGGCAACCAATCCAAGAGCCTCTCTATCATTGTGACTGGGCTGATATGAGTTTGCTATCATGCCTTTGCTATCATGAGAAAAGCAATCAAATGCTGTTGGTGAACAACAATGGGGTATATCCCCAAAATGAAAACATTCTCCCCATTGACAAAAGTAGTTTGGCCTAGTGGAAGCACAGCAGGAAGGATATCGGGTTTAGAAAATCAACAGGAGAACAAATCTTGGTACCAGCTAATTTTGGTCATAGGGTGACGAATATTAATAACTCCTTATCTAGATCCACCAGAGACAATCACATAAGTATTGGCAATTTCAAATTTGACCAGGTGGTGGTGGTACAGGAAACACTAAAGAGCCACTACAGTCAGTAAATTCCTCTTCTCTGCACGTGGAATGCTGACAGCAGATTTGAAATGATTCTCATCAAAGCTATTTGAGTTATTGCAGTTTTTAAATATCAATACTTTGCCCTGAAGTGGCACTATACCAACGCTCATATGGTGACCAACATCAAGTACAGGCCTTTTCTCTGCCTTAGAAACGAGTAGTGTGACGTGACTCCTATCAAAACTGTTCCAGTTACTGCATTAAGAAATACACAGTCTGACCTGGTGGTGGCGCTAGAGGAAAGGTCATGGGGTCACAAAATACAATTGTGTTTGTCCTCCATGCGCCAGGAATGAACATAAAATGTTTTTGTACGATTCCTGTGGAAACTGTTTGAAGGATCTGTGGCAGTGGAGTCCAAACCTAAAACATAACATCCCCACTTAGTTTCAGGGATATAAAGAGATCCACAATCATGGAAGGAGTCAAGGAGCAGGGTCAGAGGTCAAGCAGTTATTTTGATAGACTGGGGTTGAGGGAAGCCACCTGCAGTCTCAACTCTGAGCCCCACTCTGCTCTACAGGAGTGGACAAAATATTGGAAGCATCTCTGAAAAATGGCTGAATCATAAAGAATCTTCTAAGGTCTTTCCTATTTAAATTGAATCCTGATTCACACCATGTGTCTGCTGGAAAGAGCTCTAACCAGCTGCACTCAGTAAAGTAACTCTCCCAAGCGAGACAAAGATACTAACGGTGCCAACTGGGGCTAAACTTTCAGAGTCAAATTGCTGGTAAGCAGGTCATAAAAGCATGCTCAAATTATTTAAGGTGGCGAGAAAAACCGTCAAAAATTATAATAACATATGCCGAACACCAAAAACTGCAAAACCAAAAAATAATTAACTCCACAAGTCTGAGCTCATCAGTAGGAACTGCAAAACTATTGCTCTGAAAATGGCCACAAAATTAAACTAATTCATGTTGTCCAGGTCTGAACAACTCTCAACAAAAACGATAAGGCTATATCATCGACCTCTTAAAGAAGGAATATTTATGGCAGTATTTATAATGATTTGACCACCTACTGTTTATATACTATATTACTTAATTTGAGTTAAAACTTAAAAGTTTAAGTAACTTAAAAATTACACACTTTAAATCCACAGTATTTACATTAATAAGAGCAGATTAAGAGCATAGTATTGAGGAAACAAAATTATTTTGTGGCTCATAATCTTCAAGGCCAGGGGTAGGCAAACCTGGTCTGGGAATACCAGTCTTGTTTCAGGTTTTTACTCCATACAAACCTATAACTAAATAATTACGCTGATTTTAATTAATTTAGTTTTCATGAACACAGTTTAGCATGCATTGAAGATCTCTCAGGGTTTCACTATTAAGAATATCTAGCGATTCTCACTCAGACTTTTAATGACTTGTCAACCTCAGGAGATCAAACTCGGACTGAACACGATTCAAAGACACGGGTTCCTGAGGGCTAGAGTTGCCCCGTTCCTAGGCAGTGAGCGAAGTATTGCGGTAACCATGGTGTCTATCTGAGCTTATAGGCACGGCAAAGTTCATAAGTTCATGAACAGTGACTCTAAGGGCCTCAAAAAGAGCCATTTTTACATGGTTTACATGATTATGACTACAAATAGAAAAAAGAAAAAAAGAACTGACAGTCTCTGATTCAACTTTATATTCACTGTCTATAAATCCAGTGTACTGGGTTCCAGAGCCAAAAATCCTGTGTACATGTGCATGTGCGTGTGTGTGTGTTTATGCCTGTGTGTGTATGTGTGCGTGTGCCTGTGTGTGTATGTGTGCGTGTGCATGTGTGTGTGTGTGTGCGGGGATGGGGGGGGCGGATTGGGTACATGCAAATGGCACCAAATGGTCTTTCCTGTGTGTGAAACACATGTGGAATTGTGGTCTCTAATCTCCCTCAAAACATATCCACATAATGAAAACCACCCAGTGCTGCTCCTCATGCCTGTCCCCACAACAGGGTCTCTGTCCTTGGTCCTCCTCGCCCCTCCCCCGCCCTCATCTTCTCTGATATTACTCTCAGTGGGAATTCCCAAAAAGCAGCAGAGGAGAGGAAGAAAGTGTTATTTATTTGAGGCTCCCAGCATCCGGGTGTGGAATGTTTTCCAGGAGGTAGTGGGGCTGGCCTCGCCCCCGCCGGGCCATTTTCCCTCCGCTGTTTTATTAAACAGATTCCCCGCCTGTTATCAACAGCCATTTTCAAACACACATACACACGCACACACACACACACACACACACACACACACACACACACACACACACACACACACACACACACACACACGTACACACACACACACACACCCAGGCGAAAAACAAACAAAAAAAAAAAAAATGGGCCAGACTCTAAATGCCAAATATTAACCTTTTATTGGTCTTAACAACAAATCATTGGTCAGCTTGGATTAAGCAGATACAGTCCAGAGACCTTCTTTGTTGCCATTTGACCAGGAACAAGTGGCTTGAGAACAGGTCCATCATGTTTTGGCTTGTTTAGAACAGATTTGGACCCAACAAAGAATATTTGGTCTCACATTAAGCATGAACCGTTTGAAGCCATCAGTATTGAGTGGAACAACATTGACTGCTCTTTCTGTAAAAAGCTAAGTTACTTAATCTGTTTGATTCATTCATGCTAATTTCCTGACCAATGACTAGTTGTTAAAGCCATGATAAGCTTCATATTTTGCCGTTTCGGGCTTGGCATTTTTTTCCTTCTTTTTTTTGTCCGGGTTTGTACTTTTCCAATCTCTGAACCTTCAGTGAATGCTGAGTGCAAGGGCTTCTGTGTCTTACAAAACCATACAGTTCTCGTTAATGAAACAAATTGCTCTGTTGTTGGGAAATAAGAATGACAGAGGCAAGACAGACATAAAGTGTAAGTTTACCAATCTCAATGCATGTCTGAATACACAAATACAGTCAGGACGGCCACAGCCTTATCAAAAGTGTACATGGGCTATTTCTTCCCCCTGACTGCCTCATTCTGGGGACATTCCAGTCCGTGAAGCAAGGCTATTTACATACCTTTGGTCGTCTCCAGTTTGGGGAGTGGGGTTAAAATTGGTTTCTTATCTCTCCAGGTGCATCATCACAGAAAATCTCACAGACTAGAGAGAGCAGAATGGGAGGGGAGAGAGAGAGAAGAAAGGAGGAGATGGGCCCAACGTGGGCAGCCCGGAGGCCACACACCCGAGAGCAGTCGAGTTGCGGTCTTTTGCGGCCTCCCAGCCATGGGCACCCAGCCAATCACAGGTGGGGGGAGGGGAGGGGACTACAGCAAACCGTGGGATTGTGGTGACATCATCGGATCTCACCTAACAGGTGGTTCTTTTCTCTCTCTCTCTCTCTGTCTCACACAGCTCCTGGGTGAATATGAGAGTAAATGCCAGTGATGTCATCCCCTTACACCCCCACACACAGGCAGAATCGACTGTGGCCCCAGCTGTAAAACAAGGCTTGCGCTGAACTGTGCGTTCAAACTATTGGCTAACAACAATGCTAACTACCTTCACGGTTCTTTATGCAGTAGCTCTTCATGTAAATTTTATGCAAATTTTGAACACTCCCATGACACATTTATTTGAAGGCAGAGTGATCTGTATTTTCAAATTTGAATTGGCTTCTGACCTTCGTCTTTTGTTCATGTGTTTTGTTTTTTTTTCTTATGTGTGACAAAACATGACCTGGTGAACTCATGTTGCTCTCCCAGTAATGGCCGGGCCTTAAGCAGTTAAAATGTGGGACAAGAGGGGGACAACCCCTGTACTGACATTACAGTTACCCAAGGAAGGGTCACTTCTCCAGAACACGTGCACCAGAAGGTCTGTGTTCTGGCTTCAGGAATTGCCGGAAAGCCGGTTCCTTTGTACCGTGAATGGCTCTGGCTCAATTCAAATTCTTCCACGCTCTTGATGAAAGAAAGACGACATCGACGCTCATTAATTTTGCTCTTTGGGGCGGGGAATTCTTTGACCGTGGCCTCGCCGCGCCCATTCAGGATGGCGTTGTTTGGAAGCAACAAGAATTCACCATTTTAATTGGGAATGCAACACCAGTTTATCACTTACAAAGAGATCACAGCCCTCATTGTGGACAACATAAGAGGCTCGGACACGCTGCCTGGAACAGCAGTCTGGGGATGGTGGCCACTCCATTGGCGAGGGAAAGCCCAGCCTTTGAACAGATTTTGTTGTGTTGCATTCATTTCCTGAAAATTTTTACTTTTTGTGATGTCCAAAATACTTTAAAAAAACAAAATGTTAGGTTTACTTGAAAATGCTACGTCAGGTGGTTCCATATAATTGTTTTAAGTAACTTCTAATTCAATTTGAATATTGTTAGGCCAGTTTAATCTTTGGAATTAGTTTAAAGTTATTGCGGTTGTTGTTCGGAACCACTTAACCAATGGTGTAGTGGTACCTGGAGAGGTGGGTACACTCCATTAAATGTGTGGATAGATCCCAGAGAAGAAAGTGGCTATGCTCTTCTATGCATTTTAATGGCTTTTTGCCTGATAAGTGTGTATACTGTAACTTGACAGACGGAGAGGTGGGTGTACTCTGTAGGTGTACACCCTACACTACACCACTATAAGTAAATCACAAAGATACTTTGGGCCAAATTCATTAAAATCCTTAGCATGTGAGGCCTCAAGGACCAGCTTTGATTCATTACCCATTCTGCCCTCCGCTTCAGGCTTTATGGCCGTCCTCTCCTGGTACCACGCCCAGAGAAATAAGTGAGTTCATGTTTTATTGTTACCCATCATCAGGCTCTTCCACCCATGGATAATCCCACAGTGTGTGATTTTAAATGTTTACTGTGTTTACTCGGAATACATCTCAAGGGCTCTATTGATACTGTACCTGGGGTATGTGTTCGTGTGCATGTGTGTTTGTGTGTGGTTGTGTGTGTGTACGCATTGGTCTATGGCAGGATTTCAACAGGACCATGAAGCATCACATATCTATGCTCTTAAAGAATGTTTGGGCAGCAAGACAACTCTGAAACCGCATCACGTTTGCAAGAATGAATCAGCAGCAGCGAGAATCACATAAATAACCGCATTATTTCACCAGGGCTGAACCCAGTCCACATTGTACACAAACAGCATGTATAGCCACACTGAGTGACAGAAATCGAACCAAGCCAGGAAGTCACCCGCAATGAGAGAACAGTGTGAGAGTGGGGACAACACAGACCATTTTAACCCAAGTGAGAGTCACATGCCAGTCTTGTAACTACACCCTATGGGGTGGTTTGAGGTATGTACCTCCCTGTGCTGTAATCTCCTGCTGGGCAGTATTGTGATGACTGCATGAGATGGTCATCTGTAGCAGCATATTCATTGACTCTGGCCTCCATTCTGGGCCTGTGGTGCACCGTAGCATCATGGGATAGTCTAAACTCCTCACAATCATCGCACTTGGAGATACCTGATACTTGGAGCGAGCTCCCTACCATCCACCTAAGTATAGCCCAAGAGTGAGATTAAGCGCCTCCCAGCAATATCCCATTTACCCTGCAGCTGTTTTAGAAGCAGGAATAAGAGCTTGAAAGAAAGGTTCTGTTTTTATTTATTTATTTTGCCTGAACAGAGTGGAGATGATGCAGGAGAAGGCTCGAGAGGATAACCGACCAGATACTGGCCTCTAGTGGTCAAATACCGTTACTGCCAATTCTTCGTGATCACTGCTTTAGTCTTTTCAAAGAGGGATTTTACCAGTGGCCTTGAAGGCTGGGTGGGGTGCCTTACAGCCCCCTTCAGACAGCCTCACAGTCCTCAAGCAAGTTCCTCCAGGCTGTTTCAACTGGCCTTTTCTCAGTCTTTAGTCGTTAGGCTAATCTGCACTGTCTGTGGTTACTCATCCTTTAAGAGCTGAGGTTGGAGAGCAATGCAATACTGATCCAGCCCGGGGGCATCCCATACAGGGATTATACGGGGCTTCCAGCATGTGCCAGAGCAGGAGAGAAAGACATAATCCATGGAGGAGGGAGTGAAGATGGGGGAGGTTCCGATGCTCTAAGGCCCGCTTTCTGGTCTCTCTTTCTGAAGGGCTGGTGTGTTGCCACAAAGCTAATTGCTGTTTCAATGATATCTGGCCTAATTTTCAAGATGGAAGCACAAGTCAGCATTAATGAGTCTGTCCACAGTTCTTTCTATTCAGCAGTGAACCTGTTAGCTACATGTTTGCACCTTGAATTAAAGAATGATGCCTTCAATATGTAAAACTCTTCTTCCACGCCATCTGGCGATCATGAGTTTTTTCAATATGATAAATCAGCTCAGTTCCATTGTCATTTACTGACCATTGCACAAACAAATCCATTTAAGAGACATTGCAAAACTAGAGGCACTCCAAGAATGCAAACCTCCACCAAGGCAGCACAGTGGAAATCTTGCTAAGTGAACATGGCTCATAAGAAATTTAAGGATAGATTCCGTCCCTGATGCGAGACCAATCAACCCACAAAATTTGAGTGATATCACTGGGAGCGAAGTTTAGTTATCGCATGTCATAGGATTTCAAGATGGCAGCCATGGCGGCCATACAGTTTGACCGATTGCAGTCAAAATCAATAAGGTCCATCCCTGATGTAATAGCAACCCACCGATAGAATTTCAGAGATATCCGTTCATTACTTTTTGAGTCATCTTGTACACAAACAGACAGACAAACAGACAAACCAACACCGGCAAAAACATGACCTACGTGGCAGAGGCAACTAAAGCATTCGCACATGACTGGAGCATTCGCACATGACTGGAGCATTCGCACATGACTGGAGCATTCGCACATGACTGGAGCATTCACACATGACTGGAGCATTCACACATGACTGGAGCATTCACACATGACTGGAGCATTCACACATGACTGGAGCATTCACACATGACTGGAGCATTCACACATGACTAAAGCATTCGCACATGACTGGAGCATTCACACATGAGCTCTGAAGACTGGCATCTTTTTAACACCTTGTTGTGACTCCAGCTGAGTTACTGGATTACTAAACCTGTCAGAAACTGTGGGTGATTAAGAAATATAGCAGAGCTGCTGATAAATACAGTCGCCATGAATAAGATGGAGAGGTAAGTTTGAGGTTTTTTCTGGGAAAACCTGCTAGATCCTGTGGTGGTTTTAAAAATGAACATGTTCTTGTAAAAATATAGCAAAAAGTTTGATTAATCTGTGTACTATGAATAAAATTTGCCTCCTGCTCAAAATTTAATATGACATGCTAATATTCAAGCAGTTTAATAAAAGATTAATGTGTAATGTTTATTTATCTTTTTTATTTTCTTTTTTGGTAAATTGCAGAATCCAGTACTCATTGGATATGTGCTACTTTGTGGGGGGCATGATTAAAAGTTTCATGGAACATATGCTGGCCTTCAGATTTTCAAAGAAAAATTTCTATCTCAATATTGACTTTTCAGTTTCATGCTGTTTCACACGGATGTTGAACAACCAATGTTTTAGAGATGGGGTATCTCGGCTACTGAGGGGGTTAAGGTTTTTAAAATGAAGAGACTTGCAGAGACCCTGAGCTACAGTACTTTACCGTTTTCATGTTATGTCATTTATGGTTTCACCAGCCTGCCACCAGAGCGGCGTACTCAGAGGTACATCACAGACGCAGGTTGGCACCGCAAAAAACTGCGTTTCTCCGCCTTTTCCTCAGTTTACCGACAGTCTGTTACAGGAGCTGACATGCCTCAGCAATCCGAAAATCAGCCTTTCATTAGTCACTGATAAGCAGCTGCAGACTGTAGATTTTGATCTTAATCCCAGAGACCCCAAATGGGGGATTAATGAGATTAACAGCACCACCTGAGGCTGACCCTTTCCAGGTAAACACAAAGAAGATGAGCTCAATTTACCTAAAAATATCATGTCAACAGGTTCAACATAACTGTCTTAAGCAACTTATAATTTACAAATTAGATTTTAGGCCAATATAAGAAATCACATCAACTGGGGGTGACTTTGTTTAGTTGTGCCGAACCAACTGACTAAACATTTTAAAGTAAATCTAACATTTACATTTTTTTTTATGTATGGCATGCAAGACATGGTATAGATTTGCAAGACAAGCACATTATCACTCTGTTTGTTTCAGTTTACTGCTTTTGCAATGCAATAACTGCCTTTCTAAACAAGTGTTTCAGTCTGCTGAATCATAAAATCATACCTTTTTCTTCTTCCATAGAAAATGTCACCTTGCTTTAGGTTATATCTTGCTTTACAAGTTAAAGATGTTCTGTTTAGCAAAAAAGCAATAGAGATATGAGTTGACCGATAGATATAAGTAAAAGAAGTAAAAATGCTCGCTGAGATTGACATTTTTGGTTTGCATTGCAATGGCTGACCCAGAATCAGATGATGAAATCCTTAATCATTCCATTTGCCCTAAACAGTAATTATGGGGTAGAATAAATGTACACATACAACCCATGATGAAGCTCATTTAAGCCTTTGTATACAAGAGCACTTTGCAGATGCACTGTCTACCATTACCCCACCTGTTAAACTGATCAGGGCTATTAGCCGTTTCACAGAAAGGGTGGTCCTGTCCCATTGTTGACCTGAAATAATCCCAGTGAGTCTAAACAGTGGGTCTGGGTTAAAACATATGTCAACATGCTAAGATCGAATTCATTAACGCAATGCAAATAAAGGAGTGCACTTATCACAGCTGTAGGCAAAATGCAATGTGCATTGAAGAGTGTTGGTCCAGTATCTCCATTTAGAACAGCTTGAAATTCATGATGTGTTAGATTTCATTTTAAAATAAGGTAAGAGCTAGCTATTCTAGACTTGGGACAGGACATTATAAATGCAATCCAATGCAAAGCAAAAAAAAAAAAAAAAAAAAGAAAAAACGAAATTGCACATGCAATATATGTATTTGCCACCAAGTGTCTCTGTAGCCCTAGCAATAGGGAGTACAAGTGACGCTAAATCCAAACTGAACCAATTTTGATTTGGAATTCTCTGAAGTACAAAGAACAAACTAGACCTGGAAATGGTTTTGCTGGCAACCATGAAAAGTAGCCTTCAAACTGCTGATGTCTTAAAGGAAAAAGGGCAATTAATTCCTTTCTTGCTTCCTTCCAGTTATAAAACATGGGACCAGCCTTGGATGAAAGGAATGATGAATTATCGGCCGCAATCCTTTGCAGCGATTGGAAGGATTATTTGTTGTATTTTTCCAGCTGGATCAGTTGTGTTAACAATCACCCACAAGCTCATGACCAATTAAAGGAAAGGACATCTGCTTTTTTTTCAAACATGTCCCCCTGCAACATTTACTTGATTCGAGTGATATTTTCAAGATAGATCAGGGACACATGGAGAAGAATGAAAAAAGGTTGCCAGTCAAAGACAATTAACATGCTGGTTCAGCTGTTTGGCCCATTCAGGGTGAATTACAATACAGGATGACACCAAGGTATCCACCTGAGTGAAATATGCTGTGTTTGCACCAGCAGGTTTCGGTACATTTCTTGCATGAACAGGGATGGTCAAATCATCAGGAACACTGCCATGATTGGTTTTCTGCTGCTCACACCTGTTGTTCTTATTGAGACTGGTCCAGTGGTGATTTTTCGACCTCTAACTCTGGGTGCATCTCAAAGCCTAGGCTGCATCCTTCGAAGGCTGCATTTTGAGGGGTCGTCACTTAATTCCATCCGCCAAACTGACATGACGTCATTTCATCTCTGTTAAACAGCTTTGGTTTAAGCAAGTTGTCACTGGTTTCCCTAATCCTAACTGTAAACTAACTGCACTCTAACCCCGAACTGTAAAGCTTAACCTAAATTTACAGTATACAACAGAAGTGAGTACACCCCTGTGCAATTTAACTTGAATGTCAAATGATTCAAAATTGTATCACCTTACAGTATTGCAATTGTAAGTTAAACAGTAGGGCATTTGCTCTTACATAAAATTAAAAGCTAACAGTTTAGATTTACTATATTAAAAATACAGCCCCCACAGTAGGAACTCAATGCAACAAAAGTCAGTACACCTTTCATTACTGAGATTCAAATCTTTTATTTTGTCAATACTTCGTATGTCCACCTTCATTTTTGATGATAGACTCAATCCTCCTCGGTATGGAGGATACCAGTGCTGCACAAATTTCTGGAGGGATGTTCTGCTGTTCTTCAGAGACAATTTTTTTAAGCTGCTCTTTGCTGGAGGGGTTGTGTTGTTCTACCTTTCTCTTTAAAGTACCCCAAAGGTGTTCTATTGGGTTCAAGTCATACATGGCCAGGTCATAGTTTTCACTCTTTTCTTCTTTAGAAACTCTTTCGTGATTTTGGCAATGTGCTTTGGGTCGTTATCATGCTGGAATATTCCTCTTCTGCCAAGCTTCCGGAGACTGGGAGTCATCTTGTCAGCTAGTATTTTGGTATATCCACAGGAATTCATGGTGCCATCTATAAATGTCATCTCCCCAGCACCTTTTGCACTCATGCAGCCCCATATCACCACACTACCACCTCCATGCTTCACCGTCCGGACTATGCATTCACTGTGGTAGTCCTGGCCAGGTTCACGCCAAACATGCTGGACCCCATCTGAGCCGAACAAATTTATCTTGGTCTCGTCTGACCAAAGAATGTGCTCCCAATATTTATCAGGCTTCTTTTCATGTTCTTTAGCAAAGTTTAATCCTGCAGTTTTGTGCCTCAGAGCAAGCAAGGGTTTTTTTCTTAGACGCCGTCCATAGTGGTTGACACTATGCAATGTCTTTCGCACTGTCACAGAAACTTCGATTTCCATTGATAACCCCTGTGCTAAGTCCAAAGCACTTGCCCGTCTGTTTTTCAGAGCTACATTGTACAAGTAGCACACAGTCCGTGGCGTCATTTTAGGAGGATGGCCACTGCGGCTCTGATTAGTGGTACTATGGCTCGTTCTATACCTCCTGGTTACTGCTGCAACTGTGTTTCGACTGATTTTTAGTTGGTCACCGATCTTCTTGTATCCTTTTCCATCTTTGTGAAGTCTCACAAGTAGATTTTTCACTTCCTCTGGAAATTATTTTTCATGTGGAGCCATGATGCAGATATGCAGATAGACACAGCCCATAGGCCCAAAATTGAGAAAGTTCTGGTGTTCACAGGTCATTTTATAACCGTGTTCATGCAATTAGGCTAATTGGAAATCACAGGTGTACTCAATTTTGTTTCAGTGATCACAGCTTCTCTAGCTTGTGTGTCGGTGATCATAGGTGTATTCAATTTTGTTGCATTGAGTTTCTACTTTGAGGCCTGTATTTTCAATATAGTCTTTCTAAAGTACTTGTTTTTGCTTGTTCGTAAGAGGAAATACTCTCTTTGTCAACTTAGAAATAATAAATAATTAATAATTAATAAATAATAATTAATAATAATTAATTAATAGTAAAATAATTATTGAGAGGTGATACAATTTTGAATCATTTGATATTAAAATGATATTGCACAGGGGTGTACTCACTTCTGTTGTATACTGTATCCTTATCCCTAACCCTAACCCTAAATTTTAGCTGGCCGAGTGGAAATAAGTGGCAAACCCTAAAAATGCAGCCTTCGAAGGCTGCAGCCTTTTCTTCCAGATGCACCCTCTCGGTGTTGGAGCCTTTTTTTGTTGTTGTTCTTGATACCCCCCTACTTGTGGCTAGGCGAACAGCAGCCCATAGGGAGTGGAGTTTTACTTTAATTAGTCTCCAGGAGCGCGCAGAAGCAAGGGTGGCAACAGAGGAGCAACTAGTTCTCAACTGCACCCGCTGCAGCGCACCCCCTAAGCTTATCATCGATTATCTTTATTTGTTTACCGTTTGTTTTAATACATTGAGTTTGCGATATGTTATGTTAAGCTTTTTGAGCCGTTTGATTTTTTTAACGTGACGACAAGGTGCCTTGTGCCACCGCACATGCACAAACAAACAAACAAACAAGCACATTCATACTCGCCTCGCCTCAACAACTGCCCACGAAAAGTCTGCAAGCAAGCTCAGCGAAAACGGTAAAAAAAGATAAATCAAAAGGTGTGTGTTGGAACGCTGGTTGGCGTCTGGCTGGTTTATTTAACTCAAATAGAAAGCCAGTACATAAGATTGAGAACTACTCCGACTGGAAATGGACTCGGACTGAACGTAACGGAAATTAAGTAATTGATTGATTGATGCACTGATTGAATGAAGACTGGATAACGTTACGCGACGGTCGGATGAATTAAGGAATGCAGAAGTTGCGGTAACGTTCAATGTGGATCTAAATTGGATGGATGACGTCGCAACTGTAACCATTAAACTCTGCGCAGTCCTGTGGTATTGTGTGGACAAGGATTGCTATTTGGTGCGTTTTTGATATTGAAAGCTGCTTGTGCAGAGAAGAGGACCGCTGTTGTTGTTAAGTGAATGATATTGACCCTTTGTTTGCCATTATGTCTGTGCACGAAGAAAGTGATAAATTAAACGGTGCTGTTGGTGGAGTGACTGAAGAAGGAACAGAAAAGATCATAGATTTGCCTGCACCTGAGAAAAGGCAAGTGAAGCTAACTCAAAAGGCCCTTGAATCTAAAATTGAAAAACAATATAATGCAAGGAAAGCTAAACTTGGACAGCTCACAAGCAAAAGGAATGCTATTGAAACACTTCTTTCTGATGTTAAAAATGTTGATTTGGTCAAACAACTGTTCAGTAAATTTACTGACAGAATGATTGAGTTCAGAACACTTCACAGGGCAGTACAGCAATTACAACAAGATGATGAAGAAAGGAAAAAAGATCATAATGAGTGGTTCCTGCCAAAAATGGCATCAATACAAGAATTTCATGATAATGTTGTAAAATGGCTAAAAGGCTTTTCGGAACCACAGCAGGAGATAAAGGTACAAAGTGTAAAAGATAAAGTTGATAATGTTGGCAGGAAATCCAAAAGGACTAATTCAAGCACCAGCTCTGCTCGTCGCCTGGCAGAAGCTGAAAAAGCAGCTCTACTTGCTCGCGCTGCTGCCCTTGAGCAAAAGAAGGCATTGGAGATAGAAGAGGCAAACTTGAGAGCAAGAAAGGAAAAATTTGAGTTGGAAGTGGAAATTTTGGCTGCTGATGCAAAATTGCAAGTATTGGATGTTGATGAGGATGAAAAATCCAACTATATTGTTGATCCCTCAGGTCGCATAAATGAATATCTGGCATCAATGGAAAATGTAACATTGGAAGAAGTGAATAATAATAATAATGATGACGACGATGATGATGATGATGATGATGATTATGGAGGTGGTGATTATGATTTTAGTCTTTTTGATGATGAGGAGGAACATATTAAAGTTCCAGAGCAGCCAGCCAAATATCCTGCCCCTAGTGGCCAGTCATGGTCATCTCAACAGGTGCCTGTAATGCAACAGATACCCTCAGCTCATCAAAAACCCACTTACCAACAATCCAGCCCAAATGATGGTTTGCAAGATGCTGCTCAGCTTCACACACTACCACATGGAGGCACGTTGGACATAATGAGAAAACAAAATGAAATCACTCAAATGTTAGTAAAAGAACAGAGGCTCTCACTCCTGCCATCCAGAGAGATACCTGTTTTTAAAGGTGACCCATTGAATTACATCACCTTCATCAAAACATTTGAACATGTTGTTGAAACTAAAACAAACAACAACAGAGACCGACTGCTCTTTCTTGAACAGTTTACAGATGGACAACCAAAGGCAATAGTGAAAGGCTGCCTTCACATGGATCCTCAAAGGGGATACACTGAAGCAAAAAGACTGCTACATAAGCACTTCGGTAATGATGTTTTAATTGCTGTAGCCTACCAAGAAAAGATTTTGAATTGGGATGCAATCCGGACAGAGGACAGGAAAGGCTTGCACAAATATTCACTGTTTCTGAGAACATGCTGTAATGCAATGAGTGACAATGAAATGCTGCAAGACATGAACAATCCTACACACATGAAGTCCGTGCTATCAAAACTACCATTTAAACTCAGAGAGAGATGGAGAGCGGTGGCGTATGACTTTCATAAGCGCAGGCACCAAAGAGCCAAGTTTCGACAGCTTGTGAATTTTATTGAAAGAGAAGCAGACATCGCTGTCGACCCACTCTTTGGGGACCTTCAAGATACTGCAGCAAAAGACAAAAAGCCATGTCCTCAACTCAACAAGTTCAAGTCAATTCCCGGTTCATCATTGAATAAGAGCAGTTTTGCCACTGTGACAGAAAGACCTCAGCAAAAGCGTGAAATTTCAAACACTGGCAACGCAAATTCTATGCCACAGAAAACATGCTTGTTTTGCAAAGGAGATCACAGCATAGAGCTATGCAGAGAGTTTGACAAAAAGAGGCACAAAGATAAAGTTCAATTCTTCAAAACAAATGGTTTGTGTTTTGGCTGTGTCACCAAGGGACACATGAGTAAAGACTGTATAAGGCGGATGACTTGTAAAATATGTTCAAAGAGGCATCCAACTGTGCTGCACATCGATGTTGACATTAAGAGGGATGCAAAGCAAAGCAAAGAAAAGCAAAGTGCAGAAAGTCAAAAAGCCATGGATAACGTGTCTGTGCAGAGTGCATTCGTCACTATGAAGGAGCCGACTCATACCGGGGCCGGTGACCAACAGAAACTGTCTATTGTTCCTGTACAAGTCAAGTTGAAAAATTCAAACCAAACACTTCAAACACATGCATTCCTAGATCCAGGAAGCACTGGGAGTTTCTGCACAGAAAGTTTAAGAAAGCAACTGAATGTAAAAGCAACACAAACTAGAATCCTACTCCGCACTCTAAGACAAGAGAAGGTAATTGGTATCAATATGGTAAATGGACTGGAAGTGTCAAGTCTTGAAAGTGATGATTTCTTTGAACTGCCTCCACTTTACACCCAAGAGGAGATTCCTGTTACTAAGGAGCAAATTCCAACTCAGGATGATGTGCAAGAATGGAACTACCTAGAAGAGGTCAGGTTGCCATATATCGATGCAGACATTGGACTCCTGATTGGTTGTGATGCAGCTAAGCTTATGGAACCCTGGGCAGTCATCAATAGCAAGGGAAAAGGACCGTATGCAGTCAAGACAAGACTTGGATGGGTGGTTAATGGCCTGCTACATGAAAACGCAACGAGCAAGACGCAACCTAACCATATTTTCAGCAATCGCATATGACCTCGTGATCCAACAGTACAACCATAACTTTCCAGAAAGAAATTATGAAGAGAGGGCAGAAATGTCAATGGAGGATAAAAGATTCATGCAAATCATGGATAGCTTTGCTGAGATGATTAATGGTCACTACTAGGTAAACTTACCATTTAAACAGAATAACATCACAATGCCCAACAACCGCCATCTTGCAGAGCAGCATGCTATGTCACTGAGAAGAAAGTTCAAAAAGGACAGTACACCTATTCGGGGCGACATCTTCATCCAGTTGTGCAAGCTACGCCTTGAGAAGGACTGCTGAAGATAAAAAAGACTAGTTCTCAGCAGTAGCCGTCGATTCTGTTATAGAGAATTTTTACGTTGATGATTGTTTGAAGTCTGTGGCAAGTGAGAACGACGGCATAAAACTATGTGAAGAATTAAGAACACTGTGCGCTCAACGAGGCTTTGGCTTAACCAAATGGATTAACAACAGCCGTGCCATATTGGCCTCTATTTCAGAGGAAGAACGAGCTACTGAGATAAAGGATATCGACTTGGATCAGAAGCACCTACCGGTTGAGCGAGCCCTTGGGGTGCAGTGGAATGTGGAAGAAGATACATTCACAATTCAAGTGAATATGAGGAATGAAACCAACACTAGAAGAGGAATCCTCCAACTGTAAGTTCAGTTTACGACCCACTGGGATGCTTGGCTCCATTTGTATTCACTGCAAAGCATATCTTGCAGCAGCTTTGTAAACTGAATTATCAATGGGATGAACGGATTCCAGAAGCCTTCAGTCAACTGTGGCGCCAATGGCTCACAGGCCTACAACACATGAAGAACTTCAGACAGAACAAAGAATTTGGGGACATCAAGTCAGCTCAACTTCATCACTTCAGTGATACCAGTGAACCAGGCTATGGCACTGTAATCTACCTGAAAATTACCAATGCAAAGAATCAAGTACACCTTGCTTTGATTATGGCAAAGGCAAGGGTTGCCCCATTGAAGCAAGTCACAATTCCAAGAATGGAACTCACAGCCACCATGCTGGCTGTATGAATCGACAGAATGCTAGAGACAGAGCTTCGTCTACCACTCAAAAGATCTGTGTTTTGGACAGACAGTACTGCTGTCTTGACTTACATCAGAAATAACACTAAGAGATTTCAGACATTTGTAGCTAATAGAATCGACATAATCAGAGAGCTCACAGCTGTTAAACAATGGACATGTGAGCATCAAGAGCAACCCTGCAGACCATGTATCCAGAGGCCTTGCAGCTCAATGCATTTCTTGAGAGAGAAAGCTGGAAGAATAGTCCTGAATTCCTAAAAGGAAAGGTTATGGCCCAACTTGCCTGCAGATCTCACCTCCATTCCAGCAGACGATCCTGAAATCAAGAAAGAGAAAGTTACGGTCAACACCATTCAGACAGCAGATCAAGATCCTACCAATGCTCTGATACACTGCTACTCTGGTCTTGGCAGACTTAAAGAGCTATAGCATAGATGCTGCAATTTAAAATGTACCTTTAGCAACTGAGTAGAAAAAGAAAAGACTTGCTTGCCACACTACAAGAGCCAGACCCAGACAGACAAAAACAAGTCATTGACACAGGGATAAGAAATTTCACAGATAGTGTCATAGTGCAAAACCTTTCTCAAGACGACTTAGAAAGGCAAAGACAGCTGTTGTGTAATTCTGTTGAAGACAAAAGTTTCAAGATGAGATTGAGACCTTACTAATAGGAAGTTTGCATGTGAAAAAGGACAGTCTAATCTACAGGCTAGATCCAAAACTTGTCCAGGAGGTATTAAGAGTGGGTGGGAAGCTAAGTAAAGCAGCTATGCCAGAAGATGCAAAGCACCCCGCCATCCTCCCAAAGGATCACCATGTGTCCAAGCTCATTCTTCCAGAGATCCTCTGGAAAGTAGGACATGATGGGAGAAACCACATGCTTCCTATACTGAGACAAAAGTATTGGATTCCATGTGCCAATTCGCTGTCAAGAAAAGTGATTAAGGATTGTGTAGTATATCGACGTCTTAATGCATCTGTTGGTGAACAGAAGATGGCAGACCTGCAAAAGGATCGGATAACCCCGACCTACCTCCTTTCACACAAGTAGGAGTGGATTACTTTGGTCCAATGGGGACCCACCCGGATGACATCACGAAAAATGTGAATAATCGTCACGTGATGCGGATGTCGGGCATCTGCCATAGAGAACCACTGAAAACGAGATGCACTAAACTGCTTGTTATTTGTTTTTTCTCCATGGAATGAAGCAGAAATGCTCAAAGGTTGTTTAAAAATAGAATTACTCCTCCCGAGGCATATATCGATGAATATTAACTGATTACATTAAAAGAATGGGTGAATGACAAGCGGTAAATTTCGTCACACTCCTCCCTTTCTCCCCCGTCCCGGGCTGCGACTTACAGCAGGTAACCTGGTTAACCTGCTGCCTTCTGATACTTATGTAGACCCACCAGCAGCGATAGGTGTACTAAACTCCTTTAGTAGTCTTCACAAGCTTTGTTCCCTTACCTAGCATTATTCTTGAACATTAACATATTTTATATAGACTGCAAGGTTTGAAATAAGCCATATCGCATCACATTTGCAATCTAAAAATGCCTACTTCCGAACCAAAATGAACAATACCGGACAAATGAATCGCAGCCACTGCAAAAGCAAATCCTAACAACATAGGTGGAATAACTTCAAATTCTAACATAGAATCATACAACTAGTGTATTATCAAGTAGGTTAACGAACTGTTACCAAGCTAGCTTGCCGTTACAAACCTGTCACAGGGGTCACAAATTAAAGTATGAATACAAAGTCTCCCCCGTTATCCTGCCGTGATTCGAGCATCAAACAGGTTGCTTTTGCATTTCTGTAGCTGGCTAAGCGCAAACGAAAAAAGTGTTGTTATTGTCGCGGTTTGTGTTATCCGGACTGCCCCTTATCTGTGTTTCCCCGTTAGCAGTCGATGGTGAAGTGAATTTCTTCAGAGCCATTGTTGCTATTGCTCAGTCTGCTCTGCTGAGCCAGGAATGCGTTCTCAAAATAACAGGTGCGAACTTACATATTTGGAGCCATTGACAGTGAATGGACGAACTACGTAAGTTGCTAGCATAGTTAAAAAAACTATGCTTTTGGGAAACGCACTCCAGGTCCCCATTGTCAACACAAGTTAGATCTAAAATAAAAGTTGATAAAATCGCCTAAAAACCTACTTTTTCTAACTCGGCACCTTGCCTCCTGTTGTTTGCGTGCCCAACTTCCGGGTTCGGAGAATGACGTTCACCTTACGTACAGGCTATTTTTAGATATTGGGCGGGTCCCCATTAAAATAAAGAGAGGGCGTTCCACAGTCAAAAGATATGGAGTCATTTCACCTGTTTAGTTAGAGCAATACACCTTGAAGTGGCCCATTCTTTAGATACGGACTCGTGTATTAATTCTCTCAGGCGTTTTATCGCAAGAAGAGGACAAGTGAGTGAAATGCGATCAGACAATGGGACCAATTTCATATCCACTGAAAGGGAACTAAAACAATCTTTGAAAGCATGGAATTTGGACAAAATAGAAGATCCTTACAACAGAAAGGAGTCTAATGGATATTAAATCCACCTGTAATGTGTGAAGTGGAAATCATACTTAACAGCCGTCCACTCACAACAATGTTAGGGAATCCCTACGACTGGAAGCACTTGCGCCAAATCATCTATTGTTGCTTTAAAGGCAGCCAATCCTTCCACCAGGAGTGTTCCAGGCCTCAGATGTATATGCAAGACGCCGTTGGAAACAGGTGCAATACCTATCAGATCTGTTCTGGACAAGATGGGTGAAAGAGTACTTACCTCTTATGAATGAACGACAAAGATGGAACTGCGTCCAGAGGAACTTTGAAAAGGGAGACATTATGATCATAGCGGACACAAATGCACCAAGAGGAACCTGGATGCTGGCTGGAGTTCTGGAAGCAATGCCAGATTCGAGAGGACTTGTAAGAAGTGTGCATCTTCAGACGAAAACCAAAGGCCGAAAGGCCAAAAAGGCCCATCAGCAAGATTTTCTTGCTGGTGCCAAACTCAAATTAAAAGAAACCAAAGATTAGACAGGCTTATGTATATACACCACGCCTGCATCACGCCTCACAAGAATTTACATTGCACAAAACCGAAATTTTTTGTTGACAATTTTTTATATGGCTCCTGTTTTTGATTTGGTATTGTTATTAGAGCAAGCCCATAATAATAGGGGCCGGTATGTTGGAGCCATTTTTTTTGTTCTTGATAAACCCCTACTTGTGGCTAGGCGAACAGCAGCCCATAGGTAGTGGAGTTTTACTTTAATTAGTCTCCAGGAGTGCGCAGAAGGTAGGACGCCAACAGTCGAGCAACTAGGTCTCAACTGCACTAGCAGCAGCGCACGCTCCTCAGTTTATCATCGATTATCTTTATTTGTAGCGTTTGTTTTGATACTTTGAGTCTGCGTTATGTTATGTTAAGTTTTTTGAGCCGTTTGAATTTTTTTACATGACGACAGGGCATCTCGCACCACCGCACATGCACAAACAAACATACAAGCACATTCACACCCGCCTCACCTCAAGAACTACCCACGAAAAGTCTGCAAGCAAACTCAGCGAAAACGGTAATAAATCAAAAGGTGTATGTTGGAGCACTAGTTGGTGTCTGGCTGGTTTATTTTTTAATAGAAAGCCGGTATACTGTGCTTATAAACAACTACCCAAGTGTTAATCTGTCCCCATCAGAGATCTGTGATGTACATCACCTTCATGGTTCAGCTTGCTTTCTTAAGTCAAATAAACTAAAGTCACTGTCTGTCCCACACACTCCCCTAAGACCTGTAGTGATCTATAGCTGTCATGGCTGTAGCCCCTGGACTGTGGCATGCTCTGCCTATACCTTTACGGTTTGCTTAAGGAAATTAGAGACGTCTGTTTGGGCAGACATATTGATAAACTGTGTGCATCAAGTTTACATTTTAATCTATTTCTGTCAGCCAACTCACGTGTTAACCTTCAATTGCAATAACAACAACAGATACCACGATAGCTTGCTGTCCAGGCTCTGATCATGACACACCCACTGAGCTTAAGGGAAAGAGAGCAGGGAGTGCCAGGATATTTCCCACTAACCCCCCCTCTCCCACGAAGTGGTGCAGTAGCAGGCATAGGCATGCTATGCTGCAAAGCCAGAGCAGGAGAGCAGCTTACATTGCTTGCTTACCGAAGGGGCTGAGCAGAGTGTGATATGCATGGGAGTGTCTATGAGAATGTGGACAAGTCAAGTTATCTGCCAGCTGCTCTGAATTTATACTGTAATTTTTTTGCGTGTTTTGTGTTCCTATCATGTATTTTGTATTTTTAGTATTTGTACCTGCTCTTGTGAAACACTTCTTGACTCTTGTCTGCTCTATAGATGTAAAGTTGATGTATTTTTTGACATGTGGCTGCAGTTCTCTTTTGCTGTTGGTGATTTTTGGTGTTTGGGCTAACATTGCTGAATAATTTTGCTGTTGTTGGAACCAAGGCTTCTATAATTTGGGCACCGACAATTTGGCAGGCTTGAAACTCTAATTATTGTTATAATCTTGCTCTTGAGACCTGCCTGGCAAAGCTTGCTGGTTGGATCTCTTTAGCAAATAAATACAGCTACGGACAAGGGACAGAATCAGAACTCATGCACAGATGAAGGTCCAGTGCACAGGTTTTACTGATAGTTGTTGTCGGACAATCCAGGTCAAAACCAAACAGTAAGACTTCAGTACAGAAGGGCAAATCCAGAATCTTCACCAGGTAACAGTACAATAATCAGAGCCAAGTCACAAAGAGAATCTCAAAGTCAAAAAGCCAAAGCAGGAATCAATCAACGGTAGTCAATGGTACACAGAGGGCTAAACAGAATCGGAAACTGGGAAACCATCAAATGGTGCATGGGAAGTCTCAGGAGATAAACCACTCGCATACTAGCCACCAGAAACAGGATAAGTCTAGACATCCTTGCAATTTGGAATGAGGAGTAGGAGGAATGTGGAGTGAAAGGTATGTAAAGGGAAGCTAAGTGACTAATAGAATCTGCAATGGGTGCGCAGGGAGGTGTGGTCACAGATAGGGAGGTAATCAAACAATTTACAATGAGGGAGGGGTAGTGCACGTGAGAGGGAAATGGACAGCATGTGATTAGTGAGAGAAAACTGGAAATGTTGAAATAATACAAAGAACTGTTAAAAGTAATGAATGCAAAGTGAAAAATAATGAACACCATGACAAACTACACCTAAAACATAACTAAACATGTCTAGATCCTGACAGCTACTTTGTATTCAAATGACAAGAAATCACCTGTGTACAGGCTTTCATTAATGAGGTTCATGGATTTCAAAGTTAAAGCCATTTTTGTGCGGTGTTTTTGAAAAACTTCGCTTCTCCTGCTTCTTCAACTGACTAATGAACCCAACAGAACTCCAAATAATGACAGAAACACAATGAAAATAAAACAGAAGAAGTTGTTCTATCTCGCCAGTTTTTAAATTAAGACAATTAATGGTAATTTCATATTGTGAATGTCATACTGAATTGAAAATAATTCTGAAATTCATTAAATTAAATTAGCTATATGCCAAGTTCGTGCATGTACTGAGTCCGTTTCAGTTTTGAAAACATAATGTAGAATTACTAAGTCATAGTTTCATAATATGGTGTAAATGACTATGTGGCATTTACAAATGCCACGCTAGATTACCATCATGTGGTATCTGCTCTATCTATATAGACATACCTTGCATGCTCTGTGACATGAACCCAGCAACGCAGCATGTTTATGGATGTAACCTATCCAGGTATCAACGGGGCTTTGCTGGAATCCCCAGTTAGCCTACAGCCCCGGATGACCTTGTAGAAATCTCATGAGATCATATTCATAGGGTCTCAAGCAGGTTGTGTGTCCAAAAAAAAAAACACATTTATTATCTGATGTCATAGACATGTTGCCTGTGGTTATGCAGTCAGTTAATCAGGGTTGACTGTGATGCAGGGAAAAATCTAGAAAATATTTGTGCATGGAGAAATATGAGAAATGTCTGTACATGTACACACTCACATGCACACACATAAATGCCCCCCTTCAGTATGGGCCCCTAGACCCACAGGTACATGGGAATGCTTTTACTGTTATACCCCCTTATCTTTATCCTTGATGTCATGTGTTCCATGCATCCAAAGTCACAAAGGCAGGAATATCTAGGGCTGAGAAAATATCTTTAACACAGTCTTGAACTTGTCTGTTTTTTTAATGGGTTAAAAACATATCTACTGTTCACTAATATTTCCATAGTTTTAGTTAGTTTTACAGAGCCTATATTTACCATATTAACTACACTCAATTTTTATGGCTATGGACTGACTTTCTGCAAGTTGTATTTAATCACTCTTGTTTACTGCAGCTGTTCTGTTGGCCATCGGCGCGCACTTATTGTGCCTCACCGGGGACAAAATGGCTGCCGGATAAAATGTGATGTGATGTGATGCAATGCTAACATTATCGTTTTTTGCCTTCAGAGGCCAAAAATGAAAGAAGTGAAAAACACGATTCTACAAACGAAGAAAAAAAAATAGGATGACCTACAGGGTAGCAAAATGGGGATTAACAGTGCCCTTATGGAAATATCCTATAGTTATTTCTTAGTAATACAGTAGTGTTACTGGCATAACCATAGTATTGCTATAGTTTGCATAGTATAACTAGAGTGGTACTTTAGCCATCATATTATAACTATGGTGTTACCAGAGTCAACAGCACCATAATATTACTACAGTCTAGACAACTGTATTGCAGTTGTATTGCAGTATATCTAAAGTATTACTATAGTAATACTACACTATGATGGCTAAAATACCATCCATTTACTATGGGATAACTATAGCTTGGGACTATAGTAATTTTTCATAAGGTTGATCATGGTAACTCACAGTAACAATGACAGCAGCATGTGTGAATGCATGCAAAGGACTTTGGATGTTCTATTTTAAGCTCTGAAACGATACGCCAGCCTTGGGTGCTAACGGAACCAAAGCAGGTTACCGCATGTGACTCCAAACACCTCTCTATTTATAACGGGAGAATGGGGCGACCACCCCCTCCCACGTGTGAAGGACGAGATGTGCTGTAAGGGACATGCTCCATGCCAGTACACACGAACTGCTAGACGACCCCAACAGCACACCAAGTAGCAGAACTGACTGCGGCAGGTAAGTCTGTAATATGCCACATGGGCCAGAAATTATAACTTTTCAAAGTCACAGGCTTTGCTTGGCGTTTCATTGCTGAGAGACTAATTTTATGTGATGTGCTCTGTTTTGAAGGTAGACCCCATTCAGTATTGTAACATATACCATTTACAAACGAAGTGCTTTCTGGCTACAGCTAGTAGCTTTGCAAAGAACCATCCTCCGCGTCTATTGTAAATAAGCTCAAAAGTAAACTGGACTTTTTGTAAGAGGCTTATTATGATAGACGGTTTTTCAGGGGATTTACTTATTATCTGTGTTAGTTTTTTCCTAAAGCATCGGAGGGTAATGCTTCTTCTTCAAAAAAAAATTAAAAAGGTAAAATTCTGATCTAACCTCAAACCTGTGCAATGCTACGTCAACAGTCTATTGAAAAAGCATGAAATTGTTTTATGGAATTTATGCAGTATTTCTCAATTTGAGCAATGTTCTTTATGCTGGTAGTGGACTTTCTGAGGTCTGACAAGTTATTACATGACAGTTTTTTGGGCCAGAATATGACCACCATTCATGTGAAACTGCTCATATTACTGTGTGTTCCTCATCGGAAGATTTTTTTCACGCATTTTATTGGGATGAACTGCAAATGCACTATGATTCCCACATGAATTTAATTCTACAGCAATGTGTCTCTTCCTTGTTTCTTTCTTGCTCTGTCCATCTCTTCCTTTATGTCCATCTCCTGTCTACTGCAGTTCAGCTCAGTTATTCAGCCTTCTCAAGATTTTTGCAGAACAAAAATATATATATTTTTTTTGCTTTGTTTTCTTGAGTATGTATTTTAATACTAGGCAGTCATGATCAGAAGCAATCACTCATTAATCTTTATCATCTTTAATGTAATTTTGCACAGCAGCAACTTTTTAGTACTTTAGCCTTTTCTCCTAGCAGTGGGGCAGGAAATTTGAAATAATTTTTCCTGAAATAAAATTTTGCCCATTGAAATTTTTTTTTTTTTTAAAGAAGGGTGTAATTGGACAGGGTGTAATTTTCATTGGAAATTAGGTTATAGTTAAATAATGTTCCAAAAATTTGACAAGAGCATGAGTTCATGAAAAAAAGTATCAATGGAAGTTCATGATGTTGACATGTCATACTGTGTTCTATGCAGATGCTGTGGCATCCAGAGGACTCTCTTTCATCATGGACGATCTGGACCACAGTGTGTGCATTGCCGATCAAGACTGGGACTCCTTTTTTGAGGAGTGTGAGGAATGCAATATTCAGCAGGGGGCGCTAGCGGGTTTGGACGACTCAGGCCTCAGTGACTTTGATGAGGCAGAATTTTGCCGCACAAATCAGGAGGTGCGGGGCAGCCTGGAGTCGCGCCCTTCCATTGACAGCCAACCTAGCTTTGAAGCGCGGCCTGTGGAACATTATGTTACCAGTATAAGACTCGATGGATTGGAGGATGCTCTCTCCGCCAGGGGCAATGAGGACCCTGGTTCACTTGCCTGTACTGACCAGGCAAGTAAAGACCTCAGCAAGGACTCCAGCCTGGAGTTCAGACTACATGGAGCAACTGATCCAGCTGGCTCATGTTGTGCCACATGTGGGGGAGACGTCAACCAAGAGACTGCCAGGGGCAGCGAGAATGTAACAGGCAGCATAGTCAGTGAGCCCTGGATTGAGGCGAATACTTCTCAGAAAATCAATCTGCCCACAGCGTCCGCTCCTCGAGGGGAGGTTGCACTTCATGACTCAAAATGTCTTGAGGAGGAACATGTATTACAGAGCCTTCAGGATGATAATGTGGACAAACATTACAGAGACCACTCTGAGGGGGACACCTGCTGTGTGCTGAAAGCACCACAAGAAGGAATGACCCTGGATGTGGAACCGTCAAAGCCAGGCCAGTCGTCGCTCACGACGCCCTCCTCCTCATTCGCTGACCTCCAGGAGAATATATCAGTGAATAGTGATGCACAGTCTCAAGCCAACATCCCAGCCATAGCTGAGCATATCGGCGAATGTGATAACATACCTACAAAGGAAAAGGAACGCTGGTTTGTGACCGTCGACATCAGCCAGACGCACTCCAAAGAAAAGCCCCGAACAGCAGTAAAAAAAAAAAGAAGAAAAAAAAGTCGCATTGAAGATGGGCTGGGACTGGAGTCTGGGTACAAGGGGCAGGACCCAGATGTTCAGAGTAATTCAGGAGCAGAGAGACTTGGAGTTTCAGTGCCCGAGAGTCAGGAAATAAACATTAACCCAGATCAACCTGCCCCAGACTATATATTGGCAGAAAAGGGATCTTGCTCATGTGACTCTGCCGGACCCACCACATCAACCATAACCCAACACCAAAAATTAAAATATGATCAAAGAGTACAGATGCTTTCAAATGACCCTTTTTCTGAATTGCAGACTACTTGTAAATTTGAGGAAAACAAAGTAACCAATCATAAACACCAGCTTTTAGATATTTACCAAGAACAACAGAAAGTGTCAAATGAAACCAATTTCCTGATGGATGTTCCCCAAGGGGGCAAACCATCACCGAACAAACAGTTTGATAGAATGTCTGAGAGTTTTAAACCTGTCTGCACTGATTCAGGCTGGACGGAGTCATCAAGCCCTATTGATCTTAAAACCTCTTATCAGCCAAATCACCAGAACCTTCTGGTGAAGCTGCTTTTTTCAAGTCAAATTGACACTGGTTGTGAAATTTTAGTCTTCTGCAAGGATTCTGAACATGATGAGAGAGCTTCTCAGGTGGATGCAGAAACCAAAACTGAATCTAAAATCTCTATTCCTGACACACAAGCTGATGATGCACCCCAAAAACATCCAGAGCACAGTATGTTCTCTACAGAGAAATCTACTACCCGAGAAGCTTCAAAATTTTCAACCAGTCATGTGTTTGACAATATTTCTCTGGCCCAATTAGCGCAAACATTTTCAAATGCAGATTTAGACAAGCTGGTTGACTTGGAATCTAAAGAGATTTGTTCTGAGGTTCCAGAAATTAAAGAACCGGCCAAACCTAATTGGCTGGTAGTGTCTGAAATCAAGAATGGTTTTTGCAAATTAAACCAGCCAAAGGAATGTTTAATGCCAGGTGAAGTCCAAAACAGTCCAGAAATTAAAGATGGCCCCACATGTCCTGATCATCAAGATGTGAAAAAATCCCTCGATCAACTAATAGACTCGGAAAAGACTAGCATGGTGTGTTCGCATGCTGCTGAAAGAGATGATGAGTCAGTGGTGTGTGTGATTTGTGAAAGAGACACTATTCTCTCTGTTCCTGATAATTCTCAGCCCCCAACACTAACTAAAGTGAATCCATGCTTACAAGCTGCAGATCAACAAAGCGTAGAGGAACTTCCCTATTTAGAAACTGCCACATTGCATGCTGTAGGCCCAACAGTTTTAGATGGGTGCTCAGTTGACCGAAGCCCCAATGAAAGCTTGGTCAGGACGCTTAGGGATTCAATCTCCCCTTGTGACACGGAGAGCAATGGACTGTGGCTGAAAAGCGAGAACTTGTCACAGTCTGACAGTCCAGATCATTTGTCCACTGTGACATTTAAAGAATTCCTGCAACCTCCACTAAGTCCAATCAAAGGTGATGGGCAGGTGTTGGATAATACAGAAACATTAGCAGTGGACAAATCTACTGAAAATCTTGGTGCTTTTGACTCTCTCTATTGTGAGAGTAACAGTACCACAGTAAATGAGCACAGTCCCCAGCAAGAGCCAGTGAGAGACCCGGGACATGTGCTGTTAGATCCAGCACTTAACTCCTCAAGGCCAGTTTATGCCATATCCTCCTTTTGGGATGAGATGGAAAAGTTAACAATTAATGACATCTTGCACCTGAGGCTGGTAAATAATGCCCAGCCCCCAAGAGAGGTTCCCCACCAGCAAGATGCACCTGTGGCGGATGTTTCAGACGCAGCGGACTCTGGTTATTTTGCATGCCCCGATGACTCTAAGCCTGACCGCTGGACTGGGGACGCCTCCCCTTTTTCGGATTTTGAAGACGAGTTCCAGCAGACCCTCACTTCCAACACAAACCACAGCCCTGACCGTCAAGATGCACAGCCAGAGGTGTTGTGGTCATCAGAGCCTAATGCGGAGTGGGAAGATAACAAACTAAATCCCACCAGCACAGGGACTGCTAACAGTGCACTGAGAAAGATCGAGCTTCCCTTTAAGGAATCTGTTTGCGAGTATCCTATCTCAAATGGGACCCAGAGCATCAAGAGCAAAAACGCGACTGTCCAGAATCTAGAGACTTTGGAAGGAGAAACATGGTCTTTCAAGTCTTTGTCTGTAACTCCTGGAGAGGAAGGTGAAAGCAGCATGGACTTCAGTCTCCGGCAGAGGCCTGCAGAAACTTGCAGATTAACTCCAATGGAGCATGGAGATGAGAAAATGTCTCCTCAGCCTCTTGTATCTGGAATAGCCTCATCAGAGAACTATGCCATGTCCTCTCCTGGAGTATCAAAGGATTTATTTGGTGAAGATGAAGTTCTGACAAGTGTTTCAGGCAGAACTAGCCCTATTGTTGCTTCCCTACCTGAAATCAGTCTCTCAGGTAGGGCTAGTCCTATTTTCTCCTCTCTTTCCGAGTTCATGCTGTCTGGTAGAGATAGCCCAATTATCAACTCCCAACCTGAAACTACTCTGCCAGACAGAACTAGCCATATTTTCCGATCCATGTCTGAGACTACTCTGTCAGCCAGAGCTTGTCAAATTGCCATTTCCCTACCTGAAACCAGTATATTTGACATAAGCAGTCCGATTGCCTACTCCCTATCGGAGTCAAATCTGCTTTGTAGAGCTAGTCCTACTGTCTCCCAGCCTGAATCCTGTCTGTCTGGCAAAGCTACCCCTATTATCCACTCCATATCTGAGAAAAGTTTGTTAGACCTTGCCTATCCTATTGTCTCTCAACCTGAAACCTGTCTGTCAAGCAGAACTAGTCCTATTGTTGTCACCTTACCTGAAACCAGTCTGTCAGGCAGAACTAGTCCAATAGTTGTCACCCTACCTGAATCCAGTCTGTCAGGCAGAGCTACCCCTATTGTTTACTCTTTCTCTGAGTCAACTGCATCATGCAGAACTGGCCCTGTTCAGAGCCCAGCATCTGAGGTGAATCTATCAGACAGAGATAGTCCTATTGCCTCACTCTGTGACAGGGAACTGAATGACCTTACTTTGCCTGAGACCTGTGAGTTTTTTTTCTCGGCCTATGATGGTGGCAATGCTTTTTTCCCTTCTCTTCAGAGACTCAGAGATCGCAGAGGTGCTGGTGTCCCCATTTTTTCTTGCTCGCGCTCAGTAAAGCAAGAGTACAGGTTTGTGGAGGAGTATGATTTTGTGTTTCCCGAAGAGTCACCACTTGAATCAGAAGATGAGGATCGGTACACACCAATTCACATGGTCACGCGCTTTGACAAGGACACCCACGACCCACTTAATGCCTTAGTTGGACCAGATGCATATGAACGCTTCTACACCGATGGTGCTTTGAGGAGCAATATTTTCTGGAGGAATCTGACATCCCTTCGAAGACTGAGGTTCACAGGAGGGCTGTATAGCTATCGTAATACGTGTACCTCCTGGGCTTTTGCAGTCACATACTGTAGGGAAAGACCTTCACTACTTAAGACACCTGACCCAGACTGTACTATAGATGATGGACCATCCAGCCATCTTCAGCCAAACCTCTACCAGGAAAACCAGCTCTGTAGTGAAGTCAGGAAGCACAGAGATGTAGACAGGAAAGCTGTAGTCTCTTTTCCAAGTAAGTCTCTGTTCCTTTTTGCATTCATCTTTTCATTATTTAATCCAGGGGTGCTCACTCTTATCCAGAATGAGCCTATGTGGGTGCCAGCTTTGAGTCCAACCATGCAGTTGATTCTACAGCTCAAGGTCTCCATCATGAACTCTGGGGGTTGATGATTTGTATCAGGAGTTTTTATTGGATAGAATGACCGGCTGCACCCACACCAGCTCATTTTGGATATGAGTGAGTAGCCCTGGACCTGTGCAAACCTGCTCAGGGTTGCTGGGGGTGCTGAAGTCTATCCCAGCATGCATTAGGTTTGAGACAAAAGTACACACTGGACTGGCCACAAATTCATCATAGGGTTCTTTTAGTGTTCTAGAATGATGTCTTTGACATGAAAAGCATCAAGAAATGCATTCCAAATGAAAAAGCAACTGGAAACATGCTAGACTTGCGACTTCCCAAGCAACGCAAATTGGCAATCCTTCATAATGCTGTAAGTGGCTTTTTTTACTTGTAGTAATAGTTCAATTGGTTCAAATTTAATTGCAGACAATATGTGGTTGTATGTTGCTGCTTAAATATACCAATTCTTTTTATATATTTTGGGTTGCTGTAGAAAAAGGCATTAAAAAAAATCATGCTGAAACAAAGTCATTAGGAGTGTATTTTTTTGCCTCTCAAATCTCAAAAGGGTCAAATTTGACCCCAGGTATATGTAAGGGTCAAACCTTTTTTACCCATTAGTAGTCTGAGCACAAAATTTCAAAAATAAATCTATCTTAAAGGTTCACTGTGCTTATCTTTTTTCTTATCAGGTATCAAAAGGCTGTTGGTGTGATAGAGCTCTGGAAAAACCATGTTCCCTATTGAAGACGCTGAGCAGCTCAGTGCTATTTAGATCTTTGGCGCAGAGGGAGAGGCAAAAATAGTCAGGCTCCAGTAGCAACAAGCAAAACAAACGCTTAAATCTCCGTCGCCTTTTGGGGGTCAAGCACTACACACGTGTGTCAGCATGACATTTTGATCATCAAATTCATGAAGCAATAGATACATGAAAATGGGCCACCATTTGGCATTCTGAATTACTGAAATTCAACGAGAACCACTGCAGTGTGTTTGTGCAGAGTGTGCACAGGTGTTTTAGTTAGCTGCGTTGAGTAGGTTTGGCTCTTTCCTCTAAACCACAGCGAGTTCATGGAACTGATCCTGGCCACTGCTGCTTCTTTGAAAACTTTTTTTAATTGCGATGGAATGCTTTTTAATGTCAGAAGTATCGGTTTCAATGTTTCAATTACGTACACAAAGTAAGGGCAAATGCTATGTTCAATGTTCTTGAGCAGGAGCTTTTCATTCACTTGCTTGTTAAATGAACTGATGACAGGAAGTATTAGTGATTTGCCTGCAAAATGCACTGGGATGGTTATACTGTTCTTTTACATCAGGTTCAATTTATGTACTGCCACAACATTAAGCTTATCAAGTAATATTCATATTCACTGAGATTGACAGATTGCAAGCAATTCAAATATTAAAATACTGTATACAGATTCACTACAAGCAGCCATTATAATGGAATCTAAAAGTTTATAGATATTGAAAAACTTACTACAAAGTGCAATCTGAAGTTAAGAGTAAATGAAATTAATATTTGCTGTGACCATCCACTGCCATTAAAACTGCTTCAGTTCTCTTAGGTACACTGGGTCTTGCAAGTTTTTTTTAATGAAAATTAGCTGATTGGTCAGTACAAGTGTATTGCAGAAATAAACTGGCAGTCTTGTTTCATTAGCTTTGTCTTCATCAGAACAAATTAAAGCTAGCCAGCTATTTTGCAGTTAGGGAAATTAGCGCGATAGTACGAACTTGCGTCTCCATTAGCCCAAAAGTCCTCCATTAGCCCAAAATCCATCCACTTTGCATCATTTCTAGATAATTCAATTTGCTTTCCCAAAATTTGGTCTAATGCAGATGCAACACAA
Organism: Gymnothorax javanicus; assembly: GCA_029692085.1. NCBI lineage: Eukaryota > Metazoa > Chordata > Actinopteri > Anguilliformes > Muraenidae > Gymnothorax > Gymnothorax javanicus. The sequence goes on from CM056202.1 coordinate 32,614,239, forward strand.
ATAGCGGGCTTTGCATCATTTCTAGATAGACCAAGACTTATTTTCCCAATCAAATTAGCGGGCTATTTGCATCTTCACTACAAAATAGCCAGCTAATTTGACATTGGGATCATTTCAAAACCGCAAAGTAGCTAGCTAATTTGAAATTTTGTTCTAATGAAGACAGGCCTCATTGTAACTCTCCAGGTAATCCCAAACAACCAAGATCAAGCTGAGCTTTGGTGTTTGCGGATGCCTGGTCATCTGTTACTTTATTTAACAAAATGTATTCTCCCACAGAGAGGGCCCTCCTCTTCACTCTCAGACAGTCAGACATATGCCTGGTCTGCATAGCATTTGCCTCCTGGGTCCTCAGGTCTGGAAACCCACAGTCAGCTGACACTTGGAAAACAGGTATGGGGATTACACAGCGACCTCTCAATGCTGTTATGAGAAAAAAGCGTTATCAGAGAAATACTGTAAAAAAAAGAAAAGAAATAAAGATAAAAATTAAATAAATAAATCAGGTAACTGTTACACTGACAATATCACAAGCTACTTTGCTCTGTTTACAGCATAAAGGCCATGCTTTATTTTGAGGTGGAAATACCAAGTTCAGAGAATAAAATTCCCTCCCAATATTTTTTATGTCAATCACCTGGATTTGCTTGTTGGCTGTATTTAAATAAAACATCTTTCACTTAGTGAAATCAGCCAGCTGAGTCGAAACAATATTTTAACAACTTTAAATACTGGGCTTAATATGTAGCCACCAATGAGTACAATACATTTTGCAGTTGACTCACCAAGATTCCATGTCTCTGGACGAAGAGGAGGTCTTTGAAATTTACCCCCCTATTCACTTGGATTGCTCCTTTGATATGGCAGAATATACAATGTGTATACTTCGTAAAACCTACCCAATACTAGATGTTTGTTAAATAATGTTTTTCTACCAAATGGTCGGCTAAATATTTGCCAAAAAGTGTTCTATTAGTTTGGTCCTCTTTTTACTTCATCGGGCAGCTCAGAGTTGAGCGAATAAACTAGCTACGTAATCTCACCCTGGAACTGCTGAGTTTGTTTACTCCGAACAGACCCGCCCCCACTAGGAGCTCGTACCAATGGCAAATGTGTAGGGACGTGGTGATGCGCTGACGTCATGATAGAGATAAAATGTTTTCCTGTCCAAAAGACTTGATCTACTTGTGTTTAAAAATGATAATTGCACAAAAAACAAGCACTGTAATGACTACCTACAACAGACCCTTTAATTACTAAGTGTATAAATATCATGGTATGTTGAAAACTTCAGATCTAAGATGCATTATTTATATTTATGTGAGTCTGGAGCTTTTTCAATGCAAGTGAATGGGGACGTAAATTTCAAACACTTTTTTCACATCACAGAGGCGTGGAATCTTGGTGAGTCAACTACAAAATATATTCAATGCATTGGTAACTGCATAATGGGCCTGATCTCAAAGTTGTGAAAATATTGCTTTAAGGGGTAGAAACAGACTCCTATCAGGAAGTCAGCTTTGTTTTGGGGCAATTTATTGGCTTTTTGTGTGGGAGTATGTAGCTGATTTTCATAAAATATGAAAAAAACATAAAATAGCTTGCCATTTTTCTTTCTTTTTTTTTTTTTTTTTACAATAAGCCCCATTTTCTCTTGTCATAATTCGGTCATCCTCCTGCACTAAAGTGAATTTTTCCCTGATATGTCCCACAGCTCTCCTGGCAAATGTGAGCGCCATCTCTGCTATTCAATACCTGCGGAGGTACATGCGGAAGGATGCATCAGGAAGCAAGAGGTGACATCCAGACAGTGGGGTTTGATCCCACCTGCTGCAAGGAATTTCCAGGGTATTTTTTCACTTGGGACCAGAGCTTGCGAATGATTTGGTGCAGATACTTTTTGATGAATTATTCCTCTCATAGTGGTGCAAGGTTGATGTAATGCCCCTCCCCTTTGGGATTCCAATGCCTGACTAACTGCCCTTAGTCAATTATCCAATTAAGTTAATTTTTTCTCCTATTTTTCCTTTTTTAATTATCATCTCCTTTTCTTATTTAAAGCTTATTTTCTCCCTTCATGGGCAGGTAGCCATTGTCTGTACCCCCTTTCGTTTCGTGCACTCCCTTTTTGTTATCCTGGAAGTTTTGTATTTGTTCTTGTTAAATTCACCTTCTTTATTTAATAAAATCAACGTCCCTGCCCTTGGGTCCTCAGCTCCACTCCTAGCCCTGGTGCCCTTTTAACATCTTTGGGTACCAGGGCATGACAGTAGAGAACCTTGCATTTATTTTGTAACAGTTGTGCTTGTAGCGCCATCCTGATTTCATCTTCATCCTACTGCTTGATAATATATCTGTATAGATTATTTTTCTATAAAGTAGAAACTATTTTGCTGCACTGTCCTTCTATTGATGCTGAAAATTGCCAATGGAAAATATGTCATCCTCTGTGTGAAAGTTTTCATTATTAAAAGATTTCTAGAAAGGCTGTGCCGTGGATCACAGGTGAACACTTGCTGCACTCGCTCTTCATATCCTCCTATACTGAACTAGTTTTCATCATCTGAGGCTAATATTTACTAGGCAGGGCACTGGTGGAAATAAATGTGTAAACATGATGCTGATTTTATTTTTAAGCTCTTCAATATCCAGTTCTGTAAGCCCAGGTCTTATGCCAAACGCTGGTAGGTATTTGGTGTTTATGTACAAATGTGAATGTGTTAATAATATCTCCAAGTAAAAATGATTTGCAAAAAAATTTTGTGTCTCCAGGCTTCTGCGTTGCACGATTACACAGCAAAAACCTAAAAAAATAAGTCTTATAATAATAATTGTAAGACTAATAATTATAAGTCTTGTTAATACTTGTAAAAAAGATGACAAATGGTGAGCCTCACCCATAAAAACATTAGCCAAAGAAGGAAGAAAATTTGCCTTGTCAGGGGAACCTTAACTTAATGAGCTCAATATTTGTACCCAACAGTGAAGAAATCTGTTGCTGTGGATAAAACTGTATGGCAAATAAATGTAATTATAGTGTAATATTTAATCTCTTTAATAAAAAAAAAAAAAACACTTGTTCAGATAGGCTTTTTATAGCGTGGGACTAAGGGATATGCAAGTACTTGAAAAGTTGAACCTGAATGCAATCATTCAGAAAACACAAAGACATAAACTTGGAATTTCTTGCGATTAAATGAACTGTTCATGCCTTCCAAAGGATGTTACATTAATTTCTTTAAAACGACCCCATATCAGAAAAGTTGGGACAGTATGTTAAATTGAGTTTTAGTGAGTTTTAGTGAACTATCTTTGACCTGAATTTAATTGAGAACAGTACAGCAGCACATTAGTTGATGCTTCACCATATGAATTCAATTGATTTTTCAAAATAAACACATTTCAATTTTGATTTCTGAAACATATTTTAGAGAAAGTTGGGCAAATAAATTATTTACCACTTTTTAATGTTGCCGTTCATTTCCATGACATATAATAAATGTTTAGGGATTGAAGACACCGAATGATAAAAGTGTAATTTTGTTCCAGTCTTTTTATAAACAAGTCGAAACGTGTGCTGCAGGACAAGGTCTTTGTAGCCCTATTTTGTGTTTCAAAATGTGTCACACGTTCTCCATTGGGGAAAGTTAGGACTGCAGGCTGGTTATTCCAGCACTCACACCCTCTTTTAACACAGCCATACTTTCGTAGTTCATGAAAGTGTCTGTCGTAACATGTAATTGCATTGTATTACTTCACTTTTTTTTCTCCAAGAAGTACAAGACCCAATTACAATGAAGTTGGTACATTGTGTAAAACGTGAATAAAAACAGATTATAATGATTTGCAAATCCTTTTCGACCTATTTTCAATTGAGTTCACTACAAAGACAAGATATTTAATGTTCAAACTGATAAACTTTATTGTTTTTTGGAACTATTCACTCATTTTGAATTTGATGCCTGCAACACGTTCCAAAAAAGCTAGGATAGGGGCAACAAAAGACTGGGAGAGTTAAGGAATGCTCAAAAAACACCTATTTGTAAAATTTTCAGGTGAACAGGTTAATTGGAAACAGGTGGGTGTCATGATTAGGTATAAAAGGAGCATCCCCAAAAGGCTCAGTCATTCGCAAGCAAGGATGGGGCGAGGTTCAACACTTTGTGAACAACTGCGTGAGAAAATAGTTCAACAGTTTAAGAACAATGTTTCTTAGCATGCAGTTGCAAGGAATTTACGGATTTCATCATCTACAGTGCATAATATCATCAAAAGATTCAGAGAATCCAGAGAAATCTCTACACACAAGCGGCAAGGCCGAAAACCAACATTGAATGCCCGTGGCCGTCAGTCCCTCAGGCGGCACTGCATTAAAAACTGACATCATTCAGTAAAGGATATTACCATGTGGGCTCAGGAACAATTTGGAAAACCATTTGTCAGTTAACACAGTTCGTCGCTACATCTATAAGTGCAAGTTAAAACTCTACCATGCAAAGCGAAAGCCATATATCAACAACACCCAGAAACCCTGCTGGCTTCTCTGGGCCCGAGCTCATCTGAGATGGACTAACACAAAGTGGAAAAGTGTGCTGTGGTCTGATGAGTCCACATTTCAAATTGTTTTTGGAAATCATGGACGTTGTGTCCTCTGGGCTAAAGAGGAAAAGGACCATCCCAATTGTTATTGGCACAAAGTTCAAAAGCCAGCATCAATGATGGTATGGGGATGTGTTCGTGCCCATAGCATGGGTAAATTGCAGTCTGTGAAGGCACCATTAATGCTGAAAGGTGCATACAGATTTTGGAGCAACATATGCTGCCATCCAAGCGACGTCTTTTTCAGGGACGCCCTGCTTATTTCAGCAAGACAATGCCAAGCCACATTCTCCACGTGTTACAACAGCATGGCTTCGTAGTAAAAGAGTGCGGGTAATAGACTGGCCTGCCTGCAGTTCAGGCCTGTCTCCCATTGAAAATATGTGGCGCATTATGAAGCGCAAAATACGACAATGGAGACCCCGGACTGTTGAGCAACTAAAGTCGTACATCAAGCAAGACTGGGAAAGAATTCCACTTACAAAGCTTCTACAATTAGTGTCCCCAGTTCCCAAACGCTCACTGAGTGTTGTTAAAAGGAAAGATGACGTGACAGAGTGGTAAACATGCCCCTGTTCCAGCTTTTTTGGAATGTGTTGCAGGCATCAAATTTAAAATGAGTGAATATTTCCAAAAAAACAATAAACTTTATCAGCTTGAACATTAAATGTCTTGTCTTTGTGGTGTACTCAATTGAATATAGGTCGAAAAGGATTTGCTAATTATTGTATTATGTTTTTATTCACGTTTTACAGAACGTCCCAACTCCACTGGAATTGGGGTTTGTAGAAAATATGAGCTTATTTTGCATTACGATGTGCTTGACAAGAGAAATTTTCTTATCCCCTTGGCAAATCAGGAAATGAGTCAAAATTTTCATCTTATTGAGAAAAAAAGCGTTTAAATGATAAATACAAGCTGACACAGTCAACCAAATCCCCCACAACCGCACATTATTATTATTTTGGTTCATGACTCGTTTAGGTCATGATGTTTTCACCTGCCGAGTTTGAAAACAATCAGTCTAATAATAAGAGAGTTACAGCCCGGGCAGGAATATTTTGCATAGCTACACAGCCTAAATATGATAAGTGCTGACTGACAAACACACATTTAACCTAGTGACCTAGTTTTGGTTCATGACACACCTTTAGGTCATGATGTGTTCACCTGTCAAGTTTGAAAAGGATCGGCCAAATAATGAGAGAGTTACAGCCCGGACAGGAACATATGACAGAATAGGACAGGAAATTTTGACAAATGACAATAGACAGACAGACAATTGACCTCATGACCTACTTCTCAGCATGATACATTGTGATGTCATGGTGTATCTGCCTGTGAAGTTTTGTTGAAATCCGAAGACTGGCTCTTGAGTTGTGGCTCCGGATGGACGCACGGACAGACAGACAAGCTAATTTTAATACCCCACGCAATAATGTTGTTGTGGGGGATAACAACAACATTGTTGCAGGGGATAATAACATGAAAATATTTGGTAAGGATGGACATATTCTAAACTTTTTCAGTATGTTTTTCCTGTTGTCTTGTTGCAATGTGCATGTCATCTTGAAGGCAGCCTTATGTTGCTCCAAAAAGTCAACGTATTTTTACAGCATTAATGATGCTTTCACAGAAATGCAAGTTACTGTTGCCAAGGGCATTGGCACAACCCCATACCAGGAAAGAGCGTGGCTTTTAGTCTTGTTGTTGGTAACAGTGTAGATGGAGCTTTTCTTCTTTGGTTTGGAGCGGATGGCATCCTTTTCTTCAAACAACGACCTAAAATATTGAAACGTCAGACCGCAATGCAGATTTCCATTGTGGGATGTTCCATTGTAGGCCCAGAAAAGTCAACAGCGCTGCTGGACACTAATTATAAGGCCTCCTATGTGCACAGTGAAGTTTTAACTGCCATTTGTGGATGTAACACTGTATTGTAGTGCTCAACAAAGGTTTTCCAGTGTAATCCTCAGCTTATGGGGATAAATCACTCAAAAGATGGTTCATCATGCAGTTCCATCTGATTGATTGGATATATAGGGTATTCTGCTTAGGCTTGCATCCTGCCCTTTTACGCACAGTAATTTTTTCCAGATTTGTTGAATCTTTTAATTATTTTATGCGCCATGGAAAGTAAAATATCCAACTCCCTCTTCGTAAGATTGTTTTACAATCTTTCAATGATTTTCTCAACCATTTTTGGGCAAATTGGCGAGCCTCGGCCCATCTTTGTTCCTGAAAGACCTTTCCTGGATACTGCTTTTGTTCCAAATCATGATTTTAAAGGCGACCTATTATGCTATTTTTCCAAGTTTATATTTTGGTCTTTGACTCCCCTAGAGTACTCCTGATCGCGCAAAGTAAAAAAAGGGTACTTATTTCGCTCATACTACCATCCTCAAAAAACCCCATTTGTAGTCCATAGTAATCTCTGCCTGAAACGCCTCATTGGGGTGCCTCTTCCGCTATGGCCCCCACTCCATGTGTGCCCACTTTCTTCTGACTGGCCAGCTCTGTGGAGGGCGGATCTAGGCGGGACGAGGCAGCAGAACGCAGTTTTCCGTGTCCGGCTCCCCAGAGTGAAACCTGAGACACGTCTGCAATCTGATAAAGTAGCGGCGGGCAAATTCCGCAATCTAACGTTATATTGAATATAGATCTAATGACATGATCTTGTTCTAATAAAACGCAACGGCGAAAAGTGGAGGACGAGTGCGAATATCTCTCAGGAAGCTCAAATTTGCTATCATCGGCTTTGCTTGCTCTGACAACAGTTGGTGAGTACCGCGGTTTTTCTAGTCCTAGCTAGGATGCAGGGGAAGCTAGAATCCACCCCATATAGACACATTTGTAGAATGGGTCGACATGCCCAAGTGTAGACCGGAGACCGTAGAAATCCGTGGGTCTGAGTTTAGAGGGAAACATGGACAGTGAGGAGCAGCTAAAAGTGGACCAACAGCTTATGGGCTGCTTTGGTGTGTATTAGGACCTGCTGGGTCGTGTGCATAGCTGTGGTGTGTTGTTAGCGTGGAGAAACGAACAGCTTCCGCGCTGGTATATGACGGAGGGGCGAAAGCTCCAGGCTAAACGGCCTTTTCGAAATTGCCCGTGATAATGGTTTACTTACTGCATCAGAATGACAAGCGTTTCTCGGGAGAATGGGGGCGTTATGGATTCTTGCCGAGAGCAATAGAGCTCCGGTATTGTTATGAGCATAATACAGGTTTTACAGACCGTAAGTTCCGTCTGCGTGAACCGTTGCTTATGTGGAGCTAGCGAATCGATCACTTTTACAGGAAATAATTTAATATTCAATCGCGATTTAATATTCAATTGACAGCAATGAGAACATCGTTTGTGATAACCATACACGTTATAGCCTGTGCTTTTTCCCTATTGCTTTCACCGTAGCATCAGAGAGCTTGCTCAGACATTGGGGATGTATCAGGCTGACCCCGGTCATGGATAAGTAAAGCGATCGTTTCACAAGCACCCAAAAACTCACCCCAAGCTTTGCAAAACCTACGTCTGGTCTAACTGCAGCCCAACTCGGCAGACACATACAGCACCTCACCGGTTAGCTTCAACTGTAGTGGCTACAATCAGGCAACGTTATGATGAAACTGTCACATTGATGCTTACCGAAGTAACACAAGCATACTGATCATAATTGCTGCATATAAGTTAACCAGAAGCATTTTTAATTAGCAAAGCAAGCGAACTAACATGCAGTAGCTGATAAGCGGTCATGACTTTGAATGTAAACTGTCGCGCGAAAAATTCGTTTCGCGTCCGGTGTGAAAACTGCTTAACGCGCCCATAACGCCTGTATTCGCATCTTTGCATTGACTTTGAATGTAATCAGTCGCGCGAAAAATCTTTGCATTGACTTTGAATGTAGGCTAATCTGTCCTGCAAAAAATTCGTTTCGTGTCCGATGTGAAAGCAGCTTTATGGATAGTACGCGACAGCTAGAGAGAGCTCGGTTATGTTATGAACATAATACAGGTTTTGCAGACTGTAAGTTCCGTTAGCGCGGACAAGTTGCTTATCTGGAGCAAGCGAATCGATCACTTCTACAGGAAAGAATTACCTATTTAATCTCCGCCTTTTTCGGCTTTTTATTAGCCACAACAATTTCTAAAGGGGGATGAAATTATGCCAAGGTAGTGCAGAGAAATCATTTGTAAACCAGTAGAGCTTCTGCGTTTCGCATTGCTTTCACGGTAGCACCAGAGAGCTTGCTCAGACATTTGTGAAGTATCCGGCTGATCCCGGTCATGGATAAGTGAAGCGATCACTAACTGTAGTGGCTACAATCGGGCAACGTTATGATGAAACTGCCACATTGATGCTTACCGAAGTAACACAAGCATACCGATCAGAATTACTGCATATAAGTTAACCAGGAGCATTTTTAATTAGCACGGCACGCAAACTAACATGCAGTAGCTGGTAACCGAGCGGTCATAACCACAGAGACAAACCCTTGCAATACAGGTTTTACAGACAGCAAGTTCTGTTACTGTGAACAGTTGTACCAAGCATCCAAATTACAAACTAGAATTGAAAGTTAGCTTCAAATGAGGTTTATGTTCACACACCTTTTGTAGAATTTCCCCTGATATCACTCATGCATATTTAGGACACAAACATTAGCAACAGTAACTTGGCTACGTTAGCCGATGTGCTACAGCCACAATCAGCTGGCTATCATGTCAAGTTGGCTTATGCAGTAAAAGCAACTTACAGCTACTGTGTCTGTGAGTCACGGACAGTCGCGACCAATACAGGCTTTATCTTCAGATATTTTACAAAGCCTGCATTTGAGGCCAGTTGTTAGTGCTAACTATCGCTAGTGGTCCTGCTAGCCACCCGTAACACGTTAGCTTCACTTACATTATTTGCTGTTATATCGTTACTTACAGCTTGTGGCTCCGAGCGCTTGATCGATGCAACTGCTTCAGGTTTGAGAAGCAGCTGAAACGCTTATCCTGTGTCGAATTATCCTTTATTAACAAAGCTGTCTTTGGTGAAATGCTGAGCACAATCAGCTAACGTTACCTTCGGCCGTGGCTGTTTGCTGCCAGCAAACAAAAAAAGCTACCCACTTATTTCTGGTGGCATCATCTTTTGGAAGAGAAATATTTGTTTTTCTTTGCGTCCAAAAGTAAACGGACAAGCAGCTTTGGGAGAGATACTGACAAAATTGCACCTCAAATGATCTGCGGTTCTTCTTTTGTATTTCCAAAAGTGTAGAAGCTACTAAGGCATAGTATGATCTGCCGTTGTTAGCGCCTGCTAGAATAGTTTCCGGTGTGGGCAGGTCCAGTGCAGTGGTTGGCTCTGGCTAGGTCTGTACTAATTGGACGGCACAACCTGACGTCAGGTTTTGCCCAGATCTCGTGAGGAGCTGTTCAGAGAGGAAATCACGCTCACGAAATCACGTTCTTGGATTACGGCAAACCCCTGTATCTTATGTTTAGAAACTTTTCAGAGGTTGAGCATGGACAACCAACATTATAACATTACTAATATGTATAAAAAGAAGGATCAACATAATAGGTCCCCTTTAAGTACCTACTGACCAGCTATTTCAAATTGCATCATTATTCAAATTCTTTACCTCATTATACAACCTAAATTGACCCCATCCCAATTATTTTCAGACTGTGTTGCAGGCCTAAGTGGCAGGAATAATTTACATAAAATATGAAGTTCACTAGACAAAACATCAATTATCTTGCCCTCAATTTGTCTGCAATGAGATACAAGCCAAAGTAAATTTAGAAATCACTACTTTCTGTTTTCATGTGCGATTTTCAAGTTGTCCCAACTGTTTTGAATTTGGGTTGTAAAAAATACAGGGGTTTCTGCATCACTGGCCTTCGTCAGTAATCATCTATTCTATTACTGCCCATAATTTATCATAATTTATGGGAGAAAACAAATCCACTATTTCATTATCAAGCTGTCTAAATCGGACTGTGAATCTAACTGTAAAAAAGATGGAACAATTATTCAAATTTACCAGTAGAGGGCAGTATACGAGCACCATTAGAATAATTATAGTTGAATTGTCTCCCCCCAAATGCACACTCACACACAGCGTCATACACTCACACTCATTTTTTAAAAATTACATTAAAAGATACATACATCTGTGACTGAATTGTTTTTATTTTTAACTTAAATGCAGAGAGATCAAAACAGCAAACATGAACATTCTTTCAAAATGCTCTCTTAAAATAACTTTAAATAAACTTAAAATATTTCTGAAAGCACATGGTGCTCAAAGGAAGAAAACAGTATAAAGTCTCTATA